>BSBN01001564.1:0-1200000 GCA_027924645.1 Cunninghamia lanceolata
CTACAAATGTTGCCTTGTAGTCCCTTATAAATTGTACAATTATTAAGCATGTTGTAATGAACTACAGAAAGGTAATAAAGTTAACGTCATTCCATTTGTTTCTTCCATACTACATATGTACAAATGTATTTAAGGTTAGGGAACTAGATTAAAATATTTTTAATTAAATCCCCTAATCTAAGTTGCATTAAGTGGTATTAGAGAAAGTTTATCATTGAGTATGTTGGGAGATTACATTAAGTGGTATCAGAGATAAGTTTTCTTGTGGGGTTATGTCATGAAGAGGCTCTAGAAACTTTGTTGTTAGTGTGTGTGTGTGTCCTGCAACTATAGAGAGCTTGAGAAGGAGGATTGTCACATAGATGAAGACCAAGAGTAGATAGATATACAAATATAGTAGGGATGTTGAGAGTAATTATAGGTAGATTGGATGTAATGGAGGTGTCACAGAGAAGAGGAGTGTATGTGGAATGTGACATCCCAATTGCATTATTAGATAAACTTAAACGTAATTAAGAAAATATTCACTTTTTTCAAGAGAGAAATGTTCATAATCAATATATTATATTTGCAATATCAAAGTATAATATATATTTCAAAAGAAGGTTGTTTCACATGTGACTAGAAAATTGCACATATATCAAATTGTTGTGTTTCTTACGACTTACAATTTTTATCAATATCATATACAAAATAAGCAATGCAATTCATGTTCACAAGTCTTTGGCAATCAACTGCAAAAGAAAGAGAGCATCACCCTGGTGCTTTTCCTCCAACCATAGACTGACAGTCCCCCACACACCTTCCTTCTGGAAGTGGCCCTTCCGTTCACGAGGGTAATAGATAATGAGAATCAACTGATTCTTTATGCCATCTGAGAACTAGTGATGTGTTCTAGTTAATGACAATTGGGTTTACAACTCTAGTCTAGCTCTAGCTATGCATCACCAATTCTGATTGTTCAGTTATCTAGTACACTATGAACCGACAATGTAAGCAACGACTTTTGCATTACTTTAGCCAAAGTTTCATATATATAATAGTCATATGTTCACTCACTCTTTTCTCAACTTGGAGACAACATTCTTATTTAATCATTATTTCCTTTATATATAACAACTCTCTTGGTCTTGCTTATACCACATTAGTCATTAAGACATATACCCTTATCTGCTAGTCAATCTTGACAAGTATAGGGTGAGAGCTTAGGTGACTGGTGTAAACATGCATTGAGTCCTCTTTGCATCCTTGCAATCATGGGTCTTGTCATTTACTCAATAGCTTGTTTACCTATTATTATGCTCATCTACAGTCATCTACATATACAAGGTTGACATTTAAGCCATATAGATTATCAAATAAAGAATCTATCTGCCTTAATAAAAAATTCAACTCATAATCTATCAATAATATGTTATGACCTCGTAATCATATGAATTAAATACTTCTCTTTATATATCAAAAGAGGGGATTTCTAATTATGATAATAGTCTAAAACTTGACCCTTCATTTGGCATAAAAAGTGTTTTCAAGATATTCTTGTGGCTATCCTTAGCCTACGATAGGTAAAAGAATATTTCTCCATGGAACTAGAATATAGATAAATTCAGGATAATTCCAAAATAGCATCTACAAATAACTAATTTTTTCTCCATATTTCTATTGAATAGCATTGTAATGTCAAGTGTTTCTACACTATGACTTTGTCTCTTTACTAGCTTTTTAAGCTTTCAAAACACACCTCTCAACTTCTTAATCCACTATTGGTAAGAAAGGTATACTTTTATGAATAACCTTCTCTTGGGTCCTTCATTAAATATATTGTCGACCCTTATTAAATGGCTAATCCTATGCTTGGTTTCAGATAATAGTCGATATTTATAAAACTTTGGTCTTATATTTTTCACCATTGGCCTCCATATGGTAACACATTCGGCCCTAATATATACAATTGGTTTGAGTATAATAACAATTGCCATAGACTATCACAATCGGCCACAGTATAAAAACAATAGGCCATAGACTATCACAGTGGGCCTCAGTATAAAAAACAATTGGCCATAGACTAACTCAGTCGGCATTAGTATAAAAGCAATCGGCCATAGACTATCTCAGTTAGCCTGATTAGATATTATCACAATCGACTTAATTAGATAAACAACTAGCCATATAACATTTCTACTTCTACTCTTCTAAAAACACCTTTATCAAAGGTTCAATTTCATAGTCCTTCGACTGTTACTTTCATTTCTAATATGTTTTGATAATCAATAAGGAAATTCCTACGTTAAAACGTAGATCACGATTCTCTTAATCCTGAGACATCATGCACAAAACATCTCCCTTAAGGATACACACACACACACACACACACACACACACACACACACACACACATATATATATAAACATGGCTTCTGAGTTATCCTAACTCAATGTCATGTCCCAATATTAAGGCATTGTTTAAATTAAAGATTTAAACATTATGGTAAAAATGAAGAAGTCATTTGCGTCAAATATGGTATTCGTCATCATAGACGATAAACATATATATAATAATATAATAAACATATATGATATTATTAATATAATATTATTAAATAATACTATATAAATAAAATATATTTATTGTATTTATAAATAATAACTATAAATACAAATATAATATTATCAATTTAAATATTATTATAATTATGATGGTTATAATATATTATATTAAATATAATATATATAATTCTAAATATAAATTCATTCAGATATTATTAAATAAGTATAAATAAATATTATGAATTAAATAAAAGTAACCATATTACATTTTAAAAGGGGCCGATTGCCATTTTGGTTTAAGGACAATATAAGGAAACACATTAATATGAGTAGCGAGTGGATATGAAGAAGGACCAAGGTCGATGAATCAATAAGGAACGGTTAATATAAATCAGCAACAATACTAATATTTTGCTTTAGATAATCCTTATAATATTTAGTACCTTTAATGATGAGCGATGACAATCAATCGTTAAATTATAGACGGTGATTATAGGCTCGGGACTTAGAATATAAAACAACGGATATTATATGTAATATAAACTAAGGACATCAGTAAGAATCATAGGCATGAGATCATAATGTCTTTATTAACTACTCTAAGGTCCAAGTCATCGCTTAAACAAACTTAATCCAACGAAATTGATAATTGTTTTGACTATCGGCAATTAATATATGAACATCAGCGAAAGAGGTAATCCTGAAGAGAGGTAGTGAATAAGGAAAGGCACCTCCTTCAAAGATATATTTACATGGAAAATAATTTACTAAAAGTCATCATCGATCAGCAAGAGAAGTACGAGAGATTTAGAATAAGGAAGATCTGCATTTTAATATAAATTATTAAGGAATTTGCAGGAGTAAATCTTTATTTTTTCCTTAAGGCAGTTCGTGAGTTTATAAAAGAAAATTTATGGTATTAGAGATCATATGGTTTGCAGGCTTATTAGGAGACAGTCTCTGCAAAAGCTGACAGCGTGGGTCCCAACAAAGAGTTTATAGGAATTCAAACTTATGTTTAAACACTTTTTAATGTTAAGGAATTTATGTGATATTTGTTCAAAAGGAATTCGTGGCATGACTTTAAGAGATGCAGCCTGTAGAAGGCTCTTGCTGATTAGGAAATACGTGGGCCCCAGATATTTCCCAAGCACCTCACTAAAATATTTCATTTGAAGTATGTAAAGGGTGCAATCCATACTTTGTGGCCCCTCAACTCATTTACAATTCTGAAGTATATGTGATAGAAAAAGACAGTACCACACAGCAGCAATTACACAGAGATAACTTCAATCAGCAAATAAAGCCATAACCAAATCAAGTGGCATAGAGTTAGAATCTCTGCATAGTTCTGATCTGCCATCAAAGATATTACAACATGCACTATAAGAAGACTTTCCAACAGCAAACAGCCATTCTTGCATGCTCCAGTAATCGAACTGATATAATACCACAGGTATGACAGTACATTGTTTCCCTTGTTTGTATTAATGTTCAGTATAACACTGCATTTATTTGCAGCCAATTCTGAGCAATATAATTCATAGACAGTCATATGTAATATTCACTAAACTGTGTAATCTATATACCATTCATTAACCACATATGGGATCAATGAAGGGTGGCATGTCTAGTATATCATTCATAGGCGATGTATTGGTCTTGGCTACCTAGAGTACCAAGAATCCTCACGGATGCCTTAGCTTCAAGAATACACCAAGTAGTTCTTGAATAAGGATGGCACACAAACATAGCCTAAGATGAACAACATCATGCTACACCCTATCGACCCTATATGCGTCGTTAAGGAATAGTTTATAAGTTATAGATAAGAAGTATATGTTGATAAGATCATAAAGATAGCATGTGAAATGTCATGATAAATGGTGAACAATGAACATATGAATTGCATAGTGTAACAGTAACAATAGCTGACTGTGATAGCATGAAATCATTATAAATTATGAATTGTTTACATTGCAATCAGTTTAGTTAGATTATGTAATGAGTATGAAATATTTATGTGCATTTTCATTATAATGAACTAAGGAAAGAATACAAAGAGTATAAGTACATAAAAGGCATGAATTCCTAAAATAGAGGAAGGCAATAATGTTAATCAACTCGCCACTATGAGGAGTAGGGAAGATTAGGGCAGGCAATCAACCAAGGATAGGTACAGGTTCATTGGTCTAGAGCACCCCTTCGAGCCCTTGTCTCAAGATGGTACCTTAGGGAGCAAGAGGTAGTCTTTTGACTTGAGTGGTCTAGAGAACCCCGAGTCAAAGGAAGGTCCTAGAGTGGCTTGGGTCTAGAGTACCCCTCGAAGGAAGAACGACCTATACCATTGGCATTGCACCCTAACGGTTCACTCTCATAAGAGGGAGGATTTGATTAACAAAAGGGCCAAGTAGATCTCTTCCAAGGGATCATGAAACAAATGGTTTATGTTTATAAATAATGATATGTGATTTTAGAGAAGAATTGTGTACTAATGTTCTCTTTGATGAGTTGAATTGTGCAAGGTCAAACGAAAAATTTAGACTCACTAGAAGGGGACATTACACTCTACCTTTGACTGAAATATGATACATATTATACAAAATTAATCCCCTATAGAGGATAAACAACGACATCATCTCTGTCTATATATATATAACTTGCAATTCAATGAATGTAAGGTAATATCAATACATCTATATCATTATATTCAATGATATTCAATCAACTTACCTATATAATGCTGCAGGTAGCATGCTATTAAGATCTTAGCTTCCTCCTGTCTTCGAGCCTTTCACACCCAAGTATCTCTTCCTTCTGTCCCCTTCAAAAAAAACTCTCCCCCCATACTTAAGTTGTCCTCTTATAGTTATGGGTGCTTAGTTAATGCACCACTACTACACCTTTCCCCACATCCACGTGACTTCCTACATGCAGAAAAGAGTGGGGAGTATGGAGCTACTGTTCCCTCCCCCACTCCCCAAGTATCTAGGGAGTTCACTAAGGAGAAAAGGAGAGACGTTACCTTACTCAACATGATCTTAACTATAACTATAATAATAATAATAATTTGAAATAGACAATAATATACTTATCAATTAGATGTCGCTATTTCATTCTCTCCAACACTAATTGTACTTATCTATAAGCACAATCATCAATGGAGAATTCTCACAAGTCAACTAAGATCTTGACAACAAAATCAAACATGTTTAGTCGATTTACACACGTCGACTTATCTTCCAAAAGCATACACCAAGTTTCAATCAAACAACAAAAAGGATTTAACCTTCATCTTAATGACGACATAATTCACAAGAACAAACATGGTCTCTCTACTAAGTATATGTGTGTGTCTAATTCCAGATGGCATAAGGATCATTGCATTCATGTGATCTAATATCCTCTCCATGGTGATACTCTCTCATATCGGAGGGAAAACAACATTGTTCCTACATCCACCTCAGTTACATGACGGTGGTTAGGCCATTTCATCATTTTAATCACATGTTCAATAATGATGTCATAGATATTTATCCATTGCATATAAACTAATATAAAGCAAATGCATTTTTCATCATTAATATAATCATAATATTTTCTCTGACTAACTATCTGTCTACTCAAAAATAATGAAAATAAATACATTAGTTTTAAAAACAGGTTGTGACATATCCCCCCTTTAAAGATCATCGTCATCAATGATTATGTTCAAACCAAAAATAAATACTTCAAACATGTTCTTATACATAGTGCTATAAAAAGATGTGGAAACTTTTGATAGATATCATTGTAATCTTCCCAAGTAGTATTTTCCTCTGAATATTGATCCCACTGGACCTTGCACTGGGTAACCTCTCTATTACGCAAGTGGAGCTTGCGTACCTCGAGCACTTTGAGAGGCTCTATCATGACCACCCCTAGGTCCTGTACCTGTAGAGCATTCTAGTCATGTATGTGATTAGATCCTGATATATATTTCTTCAAATATGAGACATGAAAAATATCGTGCATTTTAGCAAGGGCTGGTGGTAGAGCTATCATGTAAGCAATTGGATTAACCACTTATAGTGTTAGTGTAGGTTTTTATTTCCTAGTTGGGTTATTTATTTTCCCTATATTCCTAGGTTTTTCCTACACCTTTTATTAATCTTGCTTAGGTTAATAAAGCATGTTTAATTAGGTGAGTGGGTTATGAAGTGTCACCTTCCTACAAGTGAGCATCCATTAACTATCTTGGGAATATACTTTCTATCTTTAGTCCGATAGATGGTTGTTTCCTATTGGTCGGTGTTGCCACCTCCACCCTCTCCCTTTTCTATATAAACATGTTACCTAGCTTGTATTAGGCATATTTTTTCCTTTTACATCCTCATAATGCTATTCTTATTTTAGCATTTGTATTACTCTCATGGAGACTAACTCTGTGTTGTTATTTTAATCCTGTATCATTTGCTTTCACAGTTTTATATTTATTCATTTGCACTAGTTTTCCAAGTTATTAATCTTTTTAGATTCTAACATGGTATCAGAGATTTTCTAGTGCATAATAGATTATAGTTTCCTTATTTGAGAGATTTAGGGGGGCTAATAATCTTATTGTAGGTTTTCCCAAAAACCCAGTATGCTCTTCTCTTGCATCTTTAGATGATCTAGAGAATCAGAAAAGTTTGACGAAATTTTTTTAACCTCTAGGTTTTGCATATGTGTTTTGTGAGATTTGGGTGACTGCAGTGTTTTTGTTATATTGGTGGTATTTATGGTTGTTCCAACACGTCCAAGAGGCTTGAGAATGTCAAGATTGGCTTTCGTTTCATTGAATTCTGGAACATGGCACCATAGGTCTTATTCAAGAAAATTACTAAGTGTTAGTATTTTGGAAGGATGAAGTCATGTTTTTATTTGTAATAAGGTCCTTGAGACCATTTCTCATGTTGTTAGTAGTTTGGAGTCCATATTAGGTTGCTAGGTGTGTTGGTGTCAATGTTGCAAATATTGTAAAATTGTACAATGTGGAATGTGAAGGGTCAATGTTACATAAAGTGGGAATTTGAACAGTTGTAACTTGAAAATTAATTGTGGATAGTTGGGATGGATGTAGAATGTATAAATACACCTTCCAAACCCAAATTGGGGTGTGGAAGGGATTGTGTTTGAAGATTTGGTAAATGTAAACAAATAGTTTATGTGCATTTTTCTCACTTTCAGACATGTTCTTTTATTTGGTATAAATTGTATGGACCATATATCAACCTAAAACTAATTGGAGTGTGTTGGCACAAGAATTTAATTTCATTTTCTTTTTGTTGCACTCAATTTCATTGTGTTTTGAGGGAGTTATGTCAATTTTACAAAAATAGGTCTGAAACCCTAGTAGGCCTAATTTAAGTGAGAATAGTCCAAATTTGAGAAACTCTGTACAAAATACCCTACCCTAATTTTAAGATATGTTAAATAAGGACTGAATGGGTATTTGAATCAAGTCCACTTTCTTAGAGATCAGTTTTGGTTTGAAAGGACCAAAAAAATGAATTGTTGCACCACCTTAAGTCTAATCAAGAAGTAGGACAGTCCATTTTTGAAGAGTTCCGTACAAAGGGACCACCCCTGAGTTTTTGATATGTTGTTAAATGTCCAAATGGGTATCCAAATCTGTAATGAGTTTCTGAGTATGAGGTTTGCTTCGAGAATTATGTGGGAAAAGTCTTGTTTGTTGTCCTACTAGTGGAATTGGGGAATTGTGAGAGAAACCCACTAAGTGAGGGTTACAAATTTGAAAAGCTTGTTTTGTTGAGTTGGTTTCGAGTTGGTTTGTATTCATCTACCCTACTTTGCATCAAATTGGTAACAGAGTTAGAAGATTTTGAGAAGTGATTTGATTAATTTGGATAACGTGGTTCAATAGATTTGATGTTTAAGGATGGCTCTTAATAAGAAGAATAATGGGAAAAGGGCATCATAACTATTAAATACATTGTTCAAGTTGGCTAAGAAGCTAGAGGAGGAAGAAATGGTGGAGGAAGAAATGGCAGCCAAGAAATCAAGCAAGATGGCAAAAGAAAGATTATTTAGGACTACTTGCAAATCCAAAGGTAAATGTTGTAAAGTTGTGATTTCAGATATCTGCATGGATAGTATTGTTTCTGAATACATGGTAGTTAAATTAGGTTTGGAAAGAATGCCACACCCCACACCCTATTCTGTGAGTTGGCTTCAAACTGGTAATCAGGTAATTGTAAATGAACAATGCAAAGTTGAGTTTCACATAGGCGGTTATAAGGATGAAATAGTTTGTGATATTATGCATTTGGATGTATGTCACCTTGTGTTTGGAAGGTTCTGGCATTATAGCAGGGCAACGGAGTATAATAGAAAAAACAACACATATGACATTATGGACAAAGATGGGATGAAATTTGCATTAATAGCCTTGAACGATGAGTGCATAGGAATTGAAAGCTTATTGTTAAGTGAGAAGACATTAGTAAAACAATATGAAGCAAAGCCAAATGAGGTAATGGTTGACATAACAAATTTTGAAAACATGTTGTTTGAAAAATTAGTTGAACGAGAAATGGAAGAGTTTTCTTTTGAATTTGCTCAAACTTATGAAAGTAATAGTGACATTGATGTTGAAGTGGGTGATGTTCAGGAAGAAGAAGAAGAAGAGGAACAAACAACAAAATAAGTTGTAGAGGACTCAAGGATAGTCCAAAGAGAGACGATAGTTATGGAGGATAAGGAGATAGCATGGTTCTCAAGAGAAGAACTGAGAGTTGAGAATGTTGATGTCAAGGAGAATGGAAGAATAGATGAGCAATTCAAAATAAAAATGAATGGCTGAGTATGGTTGAGGTGCAGCCAAAGAATTTGGAGAATAATGAAGAGAAAAGAATGTGTGGCAATCAACATGGGGTGGATAAAGAAGTGAAGTATGAAGAAGAAAAATATGATTTCTTTAATATGTTTGTTTCCTGTGCAGGTAAAGAAGACAAAGTGGATGAAAGAGAAAATAAATTTACAATTGGAGTCCAAGGTCAAGTTAGAACAAGCAAACAAATAAAATCACATGGCTACATTGTACCAAATTGGCCTTGGCTAAAAAAAGCATGTTACTGGACCAAAAAACACAAGTGCACCAGTTGATACAAATGTAGTTGAGATCTAGAAAAAAGAAAACAATGCACACATACAAAAGAACTGGAAGACAAGAAAGAAGATTCCTATTTGAAGTGGACCTCAAATTTTCTCTTCCTTGGGAGTATGGTGCAGGACACCATAGGTCTTATTGAAGAAAATTGCTAAGTGTTAGTATTTTGGAAGGATGAAGTCATGTTTTTATTTGTAATAAGGTCCTTGAGACAATTTCTCATGTTGTTAGTAGTTTGGAGTCCATATTAGGTCACTAGGTGTGTTGGAGTGTCAATGTTGCAAATATTGTAAAATTGCACAATGTGGAATGTGAAGGGTCAATGTTGCACAAAGAGGGATTTTGAACAGTTGTAAATTGAAAATTAGTTGTGAATAGTTGGGATGGATGTAAAATATATAAATACACCCTCCAAACTTGAATTGGGGTGTGGAAGGCATTGTGGTTGAAGATTTGGTAAATGAAAACAAACAGTTTCAGTGCATTTTTCTTACTTTCGGACCTGTTCTTTCATTTGGTACAAATTGTACGGACCATATATCAACCTAAGTCCAATTGGAGGGTGTTAGCACAAGAATATATTTTAATTTTATTTTTGTTGCACTCAATTTCATTATGTTTTGAGGGAGTTATGTCCATTTTACTAAAATAGGTTTTAAACTCTAGTAGGCTTAATTTGAGTGAGAACAGTCCAAATTTGAGCATCTCCATACAAAATAAACTACCCTAATTTTGAGATATGTTAAATAAAGGCCAAATAGGTATTTGAATCAAGTCTTCTTTTCTGGAGATCAGTTCTGGTTTGAAAGTTATGACCAAAAAATATGAATTGTTGCACCACCTTAAGTCTAGTCAAGAAGTAGGACAATCCATTTTTGAAGAGTTCCGTACAAAGGATTTACCCCTGAGTTTTTAATATGTTGTTAAATGTCCAAATGAGTATCCAAATCTGTAATGATTTTCTAAGTATGAGGTCTCCTGTGAGAATTATATGGGAAAAACCTTGTTTGTTGTCCTACTAGTGGAATTGGGGAATTGTGAAAGAAACCCACTAAGTGAAGGTTCCAAATTTGAAAATCTTGTTTTGTTGAGTTGGTTTGTATTCATCCACCCTGCTTTGCATCAAATTGGTATCAGAGCTAGAAGATTTTGGGAAGTGATTTGACTAATTTGGATAACGTGGTTCAATAGATTTGATGTTTAAGAATGGCTCTTAATAAGAAGAAAGATGGAAAAAGGGCATCATCATTGTTAAATACATTGTTCAAGTTGGCTAAGAAGCTAGAGGAGGAAGAAATGGAAGCCAACAAAGAAAACAAGATGGCAAAAGAAACATTATTCAAGACTACCTACAAATTCAAAGGTAAATGTTGTAAAGTTGTGATTTCAAATATCTACATGAATAATATTGTTTTTGAATACATGGTAGATAAATTGGGTTTGGAGAGAATGCCACACCCCACACCCTATTCTGTGAGTTGGCTTCAAACTGATAATTAGGTAATTGTAAATGAGCAATGCAAAGTTGAGTTTCACATAGGCGGTTATAAGGATGAAATAGTTTGTAATATTATGCATTTGGATGTATGTCACCTTGTGTTTGGAAGGTTGTGGCATTATAGCAGGGCAACAAAGTATAACAGAAAAAATAACACATATGACATTATGGACAAAGATGGGATGAAATTTGCATTAACAGCCTTGAAGGATGAGTGCATAAGAATTGAAAGCTTATTGTTAAGTGGGAAGACAGCAGTACAACAATATGAAGCAAAGCCAAATGAGGTAATGGTTGACATAACAAATTTTGAAAACAACATGTTGTTTGAAAAATCAATTGAATTAGAAATGGAAGAGTTTTCTTTTGAATCTGCTCAAATGTATGAAATTAATAGTGACATTGATGTTGAAGTGGGTGATGTTCAGGAAGAAGAAGAAGAAGAGGAAGAGACATCAAAAGAAGTTGTAGAGGACTCAAGGATCGTCCAAAGAGAGAAGATAGTTATGGAGGATAAACAGATAGCATGGTTCTCAAGAGAAGAACCAAGAGTTGAGAATGTTGATGTCAAGGAGAATGGAAGAATGGATGAGAAATTTAAAAATGAAAATGAATGGCTGAGTATGGTTGAGGTGCAGCCAAAGAATTTGAAGAATAATGAAGAGAAAAGAATGTGTGGCAAATAACATGAGGTAGATGAAGAAGTGAAGTATAAAGAAGAAAAATATGATTTATTTAATATGTTTGCTTCATGTGTAGGTAAAGAAGACAAAGTGGATGAAAGAGAAAATAAATTTACAATTGCAGTCCAAGGTCAATTTAGAACAAGCAAACAAACAAAATCACATGGCTACATTGTACCAAGTTGGCCTTGGCTCAAAAAGGCATGTTATTGGACCAAAAAATATAAGTGCACCAGTTGATACAAATGTAGTTGAGATCTAGAAAAAGAAAAAAATGCACATATACAAAGGAACTGGAAGACAAGAAAGAAGATTCCTATTTGAGGTGGACCTCAAAATTTTCTCTTCCTTGGGAGTATGGTGCAGGGCACCATAGGTCTTATTGAAGAAAATTGCTAAGTGCTAGTATTTTGGAAGGATGAAGTCATGTTTTTGTTTGTAATAAGGTCCTTGAGACAATTTCTCATGTTGTTAGTAGTTTGGAGTCCATATTAGGTCGCTAGGTGTGTTGGAGTGTCAATGTTGCAAATATTGTAAAATTGCACAATGTGGAATGTGAAGGGTCAATGTTGCACAAAGAGGGATTTTGAACAGTTGTAACTTGAAAATTAGTTGTGAATAGTTGGGATGGATGTAAAATGTATAAATACACCTTCCAAACTCGAATTGGGGTGTGGAAGGCATTGTGGTTAAAGATTTGGTGAATAAAAACAAATAGTTTTAGTACATTTTTCTCACTTTCAGACCTGTTGTTTCATTTGGTACAAATTGTACGGACCATATATCGACCTAAGTCCAATTGGAGGGTGTTAGCACAAGAATATATTTTAATTTTATTTTTGTTGCACTCAATTTCATTGTGTTTTGAGGAAGTTATGTCCATTTTACTAAAACAGGTTTTAAACTCTAGTAGGCCTAATTTGAGTGAGGACAGTCCAAATTTGAGCATCTCCATACAAAATAACCTATCCTAATTTTGAGATATGTTAAATAAGGGCCAAATAGGTATTTGAGTCAAGTCTTATTTCCTAGAGATCAGTTCTGGTTTGAAAGTTATGAACAAAAAATATAAATTGCTGCACCACCTTAAGTCTAGTCACGAAGTAGGACAATCCATTTTTTAAGAGTTCCATACAAAGGGACCACCCCTAATTTTTTGATATGTTGTTAAATGTCCAAATGAGTATCCAAACCTGCAATAATTTTCTAGGTATGAGGTCTATTGTGAGAATTATGTGGGAAAAACCTTATTTGTTGTCCTGGGGAATTGTGAGATAAACCCACTAAGTGAGGGTTCTAAATTTGAAAATCTTGTTTTGTTGAGTTGGTTTCAAGTTGGTTTGTATTCATACACCCTACTCTACATCAAATTGGTATCAGAGCTAGAAGTTTCGAGAAGTGATTTGACTAATTTGGATAACGTGGTTCAACAGATTTGATGTTTAAGGATGACTCTTAATAAGAAGAAAGATGGGAAAAGGGCGTCATCATTGTTAAATACATTGTTCAAGTTGGCTAAGAAGCTAGAGGAGGAAGAAATGGTGGAGTAAGAAATGGCAGCCAAGAAAGCAAGCAAGATGGCAAAAGAAAGATTATTCAGGACTACCTACAAATCCAAAGGTAAATGTTGTAAAGTTGTAATTTCAGATATCTGCATAGATAATATTGTTTCTGAATACATAGTAGATAAATTAGGTTTGGAAAGAATGCCACACCCCACACCCTATTCTGTGAGTTGGCTTCAAACTGGTAATCAGGTAATTGTAAATGAGCAATGCAAAGTTGAGTTTCACATAGGCAGTTATAAGGATGAAATAGTTTGTGATATTATGCATTTGGATGTATGTCACCTTGTGTTTGGAAGGTTGTGGCATTATAGCAGGGCAACAGAGTATAACAGAAAAAACAACACATATGACATTATGGACAAAGATGGGATGAAATTTGCATTAACAGCCTTGAAAGATGAGTGCATAGGAATTGAAAGCTTATTGTTAAGTGAGAAGACAATAGTACAACAATATGAAGCAAAGCCAAATGAGGTAATGGTTGAGGTAACAAATTTTGAAAACATGTTGTTTGAAAATTTAGTTGAACAAGAAATGGAAGAGTTTTATTTTGAATTTTCTCAAACTTATGAAACTAATAGTGACATTGATGTTGAAGTGGGTGATGTTCAGGAAGAAGAAGAGGAAGAGACATCAAAAGAAGTTGTAGAGGACTCAAGGATAGTCTAAAGAGAGAAAATAGTTATGGAGGATAAAGAGATAACATGGTTCTTAGGAGAAGAACCAAGAGTTGAGAATGTTGACGTCAAAGAGAATGGAAGAATGGATGAGAATTTCAAAAATGAAAATGAATGGCTGAGTATAGTTGAGGTGCAACCAAAGAATTTGGAGAATAATGAAGAGAAAAGAATGTGTGGCAAACAACATGAGGTGGATGAAGAAGTGAAGTATGAAGAAGAAAAATATGTTTTCTTTAATATGTTTGTTTCCTGTGTAGGTAAAGAAGACAAAGTGGATGAAAGAGAAAATAAATTTACAATTGGAGTCCAAGGTCAAGTTAGAACAAACAAACAAATTAAATCACATGGCTACATTGTACCAAGTTGGCCTTGGCTCAAGAAGCATGCTATTGGACCAAAAAGAACAAATGCACTAGTTGATACAAATGTAGTTGAGATCCAACAAAAATAAAACAATGCATGCATGCAAAGGAACTAGAAAATAAGAAAGAAGATTCCTATTTGAGGTGGACCTCAAATTTTCTCTTCCTTGTGAGTATGGTGCAGGGCACCATAGGTCTTATTGAAGAAAATTGCTAAGTGTTAGTATTTTGGAAGGATGAAGTCATGTTTTTGTTTGTAATAAGGTCCTTGAGACCATCTCTCATGTTGTTAGTAGTTTGGAGTCCATATTAGGTCGCTAGGTGTGTTGGAGTGTCAATTTTACAAATATTGTAAAATTGCACAATGTGGAATGTGAAGAGTCAATATTGCACAAAATAGGAATTTGAACAATTGTAACTTGAAAATTAGTTGTGAATAGTTGGGATGGATGTAAAATATATAAATACACCCTCCAAACTTGAATTGGGGTGTGGAAGACATTGTGGTTGAAGATTTGGTAAATGAAAACAAACAGTTTCTGTGCATTTTTCTTACTTTCAGACCTGTTCTTTTATTTGGTACAAATTGTATGGACCATATATCAACTTGAAACCAATTGGAGTGTGTTAGCATGAGAATATAATTTCATTTTCTTTTTGTTGCACTCAATTTTATTGTGTTTTGAGAGAGTTATGGCCATTTTACTAAAACAGGTCTGAAACCCTAGTAAGCCTAATTTGAGTGAGAATAGTCCAAATTTGAGCATCTCCGTACAAAATAACCTACCCTAATTTTCAGATATGTTAAATAAGAGCCAAATGGGTATTTAAATCAAGTCTGATTTCTTGGAGATCAATTCTGGTTTGAAAATTATGGCCAAAAAATATGAATTGCTGCACCACCTTAAATCTAGTCAAGAAATAGGATAATATATTTTTGAAGAGTTTCGTACAAAGGGACCACCTCTGAGTTTTTGATATGTTGTTAAATGTCCAAATGGGTATGCAAATCTGTAATGATTTTTTAGGTATGATGCATGTTCCGAGCATTATGTGGGAAAAACCTTGTTTGTTGTCCTACTAGTGGAATTGGGGAATTGTTAGAGAAACCCATTAAGTGAGGGTTCCAAATTTGAAAAGCTTGTTTTGTTGAGTTGGTTTTGAGTTGGTTTGTATTCATCCACCATGCTCTACATCAAATTCAAAGATCGTTTGACATAGTTGTGGAACTAGGGTTTCAGGCTCAAATCTGGAAGTTAGTTTTCAATCGGAGCATTTTCAGGCCACATAGACCTTTCTGTTGCATCCGAGAGGCCTTGCAGATAAATTTTGATATATTATATGCCCAGTTCCGATGTGGAGAGTCAGAAAGGAAAAAAAATTGTCGAGAGGCCATTTTGACCCCTCGTCACGCATTTCAGAGCAAGTTTTTTGTCAAAATTTTTTACTTCTTGCAAATTTTTTGTTTTCCCTACATAAAATTTAAAATATATATGTTAAAAAGATAGGGTTTTATTTATTTTTAAATAAAAAAAATCAAAAATAATATTTATAAATTGTTTTCAAAATAATTAAAAATAAAATAATTTTTTTTACAAAGCCCTTTCAAGCATTGTTGTGAAGTGCTTAAAGAATTGTTTGTGTGGGGCTTTGGCCCCCCTTGTAAGGCCATATACCCTTCACAAAGGGTCTCCGCAGGCCTTTAAAGTTGCAGACCCTTAGGGATTTGGGTGTGGCCTCGGCCCCCCACCCCTGTGCATTCGACTTTTGAGCCCAAGTAACATTGTTTTCAATCTAGCCCCTGTACATATGCCTCGGCCTATGTGCCTCCATTTGGCCTTTGTGCCATTTTATCTATCATTTTCAACATTTCACTCAAATTGGTGCCTTCACTATATTTGGCAGAATCAACTATATTTGGTGGCGCATCTGGCTGTTTGACTAAATTTGTTTTGAAGTGCTTTATTTTTAGCAAAGTTCTAAACTATCTGGAGGTGTTCTACATTTCGCAGATCGATAAAATTGGTGGCAATTCCACCAAATTTGGTGGAGGTTTCTTTTGCAAAATTAGACCCCTTCCATTAGAGTTTTCATTTTTTAAGGCAAACTTCTGAGACCCTATTCAAGCTCATTTTGGCTCTAATTTCTAAGCTTCCTTTTTTTTTTGTCTATTTTTCCATGCTCTTCATGGTGGTGCATATGATTCTTGATTCTAGTGCACAAATTTTCCATAAATCACAGTTTCTCACAGGTGATGCTACACAATTCCCATTTTTGGAACTTCGAAGGCTCATAACTTTCTCATACAACCTCGGATCGAGGTGATTATTTTTTTGAAAGTGCATGATTTTTCAAGTAGATCATAGTGGTGTTATTAGTTTCACTTGGATCAATTTGAGTATTGTACTTTTAGCATACACCCAATTTGTGAGGATTTTGTAAAGCATTGAAATCAAGACCACTAAGTATTTCTTGTTAGTAGCAGTTGTAAATGCACTAATTATTAAGTTCCAAATCATATTTGCTTTGTAGGTTCTTTGATTGAGGGAAAAGGGAGGGGGGGTTGTCCTATGTGTGTTCTCTTCCTTTGAACATTTCTTCATCATGGATCAAACAAAAGTACCCATTTTAACTCCCTACAACTACTTTGAGTGGAAATCACACATGACAATCTACTTAAGGAAAGCTGGATTACATAGGATAAAAATGGGACCTGAAACTAAACCTGCTAAAGATGAAGATAAGCCTAAGTGGTTTAACAAATGTGATGAGGCATATGGAACACTGTGTTTGTCTTTTCTCCTGATTTTCTTTTACACATTAAGTATTTGAATTCACCAAATGAAATTTGGACCAAGCTAGAAACACTATTTGGCACACAAGATTCAATGAGAGGTCACATGTTGGAAAATGAACTAATTAGTTTATGTCTTGACAACTTCAATACAATTCAAGATTTTTTCACAAAATTGAAATCACTAAAGTTGCAGTTAAAACAATGTGGAATTGAAAAAAAAGTTGAATAACTAATTCTTAGTATACCCTCTAAGATATGTTCAAAATATTTTGTATTTGTTTCTACCTTCCATGCTATTAAGGGTGCACTTGGAACACAGTTCACTATGTCATCTTTGGATGACTTTGCTATCTCTCTCACATGGGAGCGGGATAAGCTAATCCAGATGGGTACTCTTAAATCCTCTAAGTCACATGCCCTGGCTACCAACCAAGGCACAAAAGAATAGAAAGGAAAAAGTAGTAACAATAAGGATAAGAAACAAAAGAATAGAAAGGAGAAGAAGAATCAGATACCAGTTGCTTCAAAAGCTACTAATGAGACCCAATCTTCTAAGGGTGACAAGCCTAAGAAAGAGAAGGTCCAATGTGCCTATTGTAAAAGAAACAAATTGATCACTTGACATACATTCTTGAGAAGAATAATATCAATGTTCCTGAGTCTATCAAACATAATTCAAATGAGGGGTCTAACAAGGAAAAAAAAAACAACAAGAGGAAAGGAAAGGGCAAGGCCCTTGTAGTAGTTTCTTCACAACAATCCACTTAGGTTCTTGATTCAGGTGCTTCGTACCACATGGCTTCATCTAAGGAAGAACTTTCATCGTCGGAGTCATGTACTATGCCTTCTATTTTGATGGGTGATGACACTCTTGTTGAGGCGTGTGGGAGAGGGTATGTTGATGTGGGGGATGGCACATTCCATGATGTTCTTTATGTGCCCTCATTATCAACTAATCTCTAGTCAGTATATTAGATCACTCACACAGGTTTAGGCAAGTGAGTTGAGTTTACTCTTGATTCAATGGAGATTTGTGAGTTGCATAACGGTTCTACAGTTGTAATTGGGAGAGAAGATCATCAGTCACAACTCTGTCTATTTTCTCACTTTGTTCTTGATCCTCTTTCAATTGTTTTGCTCACTTATTATGATGATGTGAGTAAGTTACGGCATGAGTGGTTTGGCCATCTTAACTACCGCTACTTACAACAACTCAACCAACAAAGCATGGTCACAGGGTTGCCTTCAGTTCAATTTTTGATGCAGAGCGCACAATGGAAGCGGCAAACTTAACAATAAACTACCAAGCTGTCATATATGCATAACATGACTTGCTATAGCCGGCTACTATACCTCGATTCACCGTTACGACTGGTCACTGCTTGTATCTGCAGAAAGATACATTCCCAACATGCATACCTCATATGCATTCGCAGCATACATTCTCCTGCGCGCTGTTTGCAATGTACTTTTGAAGCACACTCGTTGGTGGGACTTGGATTATTGGCCAAGCTTACCACAGGGTCGTTGTTTCACCAATCATGCCGAAAACATATGCATTGACCAGATTTCCATCAATAGCGAACATTAGGGTTTCTTATGCTGCTACTCCCATACACCATTACACAGTCTTCCTTCACCGAACCCTAGCACATGCAAAATGCTAGGCGAACTACTGTGTGTGACCCGCAAACTGGAACATCTGTGCCATCGAAACAATAAAGAAACAGGAAATGAAAACAAATATATATACAATGAAGCCATTCCACTGATTTTGATAGAAATCTTATCAGTGGAATGCCTCATATCGACATTTTGCAACAATGGGAAAACAAAGAGGAAAGGAAAGTTACAACTATGCAATTGTATTTATAGAGAATGGAAAATGAAATTGACAACACAGAAAAGACCGATTTCTCCTTCACAATGCCTGATTACATTCGCACAATCACATTATCATATGACTGATCGCAATCTCAATCCCTAATCTATATATGCATTCGGTTCATTTCTCTGGGTTTTTATAGATTCGCCCAGAGTAGTACCAAATCTACTCCAAGCGGCTGGGAGACTGATTCCAAGCAACTGGGAAACACTACTGCCTATTTTTAGCATTATTACTATTTTTAGCATTTGGCGATTACAAAAGTCAAATGTCACTTAGGACTTACAAAAATGAACCTAGACATAAACTGAAATGAAGATGCATTGGTCAATAGACCTTATTACAAAAGAAAACATGATTTTCTGGGTGCCCCTACACCATACTCCCGGGGTTAACAAAACTCAAGTCCCTTGAGGAACCAAGTCTGAAATGGAAACCCCATGTTTGATGATATCCTCCTCGCTCATCCAAGTTGCATCCTCATCAGGTAAACCACGCCACTTGACCAGATACTGCTGGTAGGTTTTGTGTCTGGTCTTCTTCTGAACCTTTATGTGCAAAATATAGTCCAACTGAGCTAGCTGGCTGGGTGGAAGATCAAAAATCCATTCTGCATCTTCTGCTCCTGTCTCTACTATATTGGCTTCGCTGAATGGAAACAAATCTGCCACATTAAAGATGGGTGAAATTGCTAATCTAGGAGGAAGTTCTATCTCATAAGCGTTAGGCCCAAATTTGTGTACAATCTTGCATGGACCTATCTTCTTCATGAGAAGTTTTGTGGGCTGCCCTTTCGGAAGTCTTCCCTTCTTCAAATATGCCATAACTAAATCCCCAACTTTGTATTAGACATCCCTTTTCTTCTGATCAGCTCTCTCTTTGTACTTCCCTATATTCTTCTATATGGTTTCTCTGACAGCATCATGGATATCTTTCATACCGACTGCAAAATCTTCGCCTTGTGCACTCCTTTTCTCTATGTCTTGGAGATCCCTGAGCTCCAAAATTCCCCTGGGATGAATCCCATATACAACTTCAAAAGGGCTCTTTCCTGTGCTCCTATTAACAGAGTCATTATATGCAAACTCTGCTTGTGGGATGATCATATCCCATGCTTCTCCATGTTGTTTAGTCAAACACCTCAAAAGATTACCCAGTGATCTATTCACCACCTCAGTTTGTCCATCCATCTGAGGGTGATATGCGGATGTGAAAGATAATTGAGTGCCCAATTTCTTCCACAATGTGTGCCAAAAATGTCCCACAAACTTGGGATCTCTGTCAGTGACAATATTCAGTGGCAAACCATGAATTCAAATTATTTCTTTGAAGAACAATCCAACAATATATGAAGCATCATTGGTACATTTACATGGCACAAAGTGAGCCATTTTACTAAACCTGTCAACAACCACAAACACACAGTCAAAGCCTCTTTGAGTCCTTGGAAGACCCAAAACAAAATCCATACTGATGCACTCCCATGGCCTTTGCGAAATTGGAAGTGGTTGGTAGAGACTTGCATTTGACGAAGTTCCTTTGGCTCTCTAGCAAATGTGACAACAGTCTACAAATTTTCTGACATCTGTTTGCATCTTAGGCCAGAAATAAAACCTTCGCACTTGCTCCAATGTCTTGTCCAATCCAAAATGACCTCCAAGACTACCACAATGTTTCTCTTGGATGATGTTCTCCCTCATGGAACACCTAGGCACACACAATTGGTTGCCTTTGAACAGTAGCCCTTGCTGTAACAAATGTTCAAAAAAATTAGAATGATAGGAATCTAAAAATTGTGAACAAACTACATATATCTCCTTGAAGTTCTCATCATCTTGGTACATATTCTTGAGAGAATCCACTCCCACACTCTGCAACTAGATTTCCTGTATAGTACACACTCTTCTGCTCAAAGCATCTGCCACTTTGTTTGCTTGTCCCTTCTTATGTTTGATGGAAAAAGTCTACACCTGAAGTTGTTCAACCCAGTTCATATGCCTGTGATTTAGCTTCTCCTATGAATTTAGAAAACTCAAAGCATGGTTATCAGTATAAACAATGAATTCCTTGGGCAAGAGATAATGTCTCCATTTCTTCAATGCTTGAACCATTGCATACAATTCCAGATCATATGTGGAATACTTCATTTTAGCATCATTCAGTTTTTCACTAAAGAAAGCAACAGGTCTGCCTTCCTAACTCAAGATAGCACCAATGGCAAGGTTACTGGCATCACATTCCACAGTAAACAACTTATTAAAATCAGGCAAAACCAAAATGGGTTTCTTTGCTATTTTCTGTTTGAGAATCTCAAAAGAGTCATCTGCTGCTCTATTCCAAACAAACTTACATTTCTGTCATCCTTTTATGGTATCTAGAATGGGTCCACAAATGTGACTGAATCCTCTTATGAATTTCCTCTAAAAAGTTGCCAACCCATGAAAACTTCTTACATCACTCAATGTTCTAGGCGCTGGCCAAGACAGAATAGCTTTTACCTTCTCTGGATCTATTTTCAAACTGCCCTGGGATATAACAAATCCAAGGTATGTGAGTTCTTCCTTCATGAAGATACTCTTCTCCATATTGATCATTAGTTTCTCCTCATGCAGCTTCTTCAACACCTGTTCCAAATGCTGCAAATGTTCTTCCTTTGTCCTGCTAAAAATTAGAATATCGTCAAGATAGAAAACAACAAATTTGCCAATAAATCTTTCAATACCTCATTCATTAGATGCATGAAGGTACTTGGGGCATTGGATAGTCCAAATGGCATCACCAGCCACTCATAAAGACCTTCATTAGTCTTAAAGGTTGTCTTCCATTCATCCCCTTCTCTAATCCTGATCTGATGGTATCCACTCTTGAGATCAATTTTAGAAAAATACCGAGCTCCACCCAAACAATCCATAAGGTCCTCTATTCTAGGCATAGGAAACCTATATCTGATGGTGATCTTATTTATGGCTCTTGAATCGGTACATAACCTCTATTTGCCATCCTTCTTGGGTGCTAAAACTGTGGGTACAACACATGGACTAAGACTTTTCCTCACCAAACCCTTATCCAACAGTTCTTGTACTTGTTTAGAAATCTCCTATTCTGATTAGGTGTCATCTTATAAGCTGGTTTATTTGGCAATGTGGATCCTGGGATGAAGTCGATTTGATGACTTATGTCTCTCATAGGGGGTAGTACATTGGGCATATCCTCCACCATGATACCCTTATACCTATCTAATAATTCTTGCACTTCTTTAGGGACCTTTTCCTTGTTGTTTTCAGACAAATTAGAATTGTCTTTAGGTTTCAAAATCAGAGCATACCCCTGGGTTCCCTCTTCTTTCAGGGTACGGAGAAACTCTTTCCCACTCATTAACATGATACTTGAGCCTACATTCTTGTCTACGCCCTCTTCTGGTAAAGGATTCATCTTATACTGTCTACCATTCTTAGTGATCACAAAAGAATTTGACTTACCATCATGCTGGGCTTGTACATCATACGGCCAAGGTCTACCTAACAGTAAATGGCATGCATCCATGGGAATTATATCACACAAAAGTTTATCTCCATATTCCCCTATCTAAAATTCTACCCAAGTTTGTTCATCAACCAAGACTTGCTGCCCTTTGTTCAACCATGACACTTTGTATGGACTCACATGTGGCAATCTTTTCAAGTTCAATTTCTCTACCATTTCTACTGAGACTAAATTTTTAGTTGAACCAGAATCAACAATTACCTTACAGTTTTTGCCAGAAACTGTACATAGAGTTCTGAATAGTGTCTTCCTCTGGGGTGGTTCCTTGTTCTGTGGCACTTTCAGCATTGTTCTTCTCATCATGAGACTCTCTCCACCTTGTGCTGGATCTGCGCTTCCCATAGGTAAGTTCCCACTCTGACAATCTTCTTCTTGAATCAGTCGGTTCCTTCTCTCTCCTCCATGAGAGCTTGAGGCTTTCTCTAGACACCTACCTACTGTGTGCCTGATTTGGTTACAATTGTAACATCTTCCCGTGAAGACGTTAGGACCTCTGCCTGGTCCACCAAATCTGCCTCTCCCATTGGGTCTCCTTCCTCTGAAACCCTCTCTGGAACCAGATTCTCCACTATGTTCTTGTTGACTAGACTCCCCTTGATTTTTCTGGAACTAATTTCTGCCACCAAAGCTATTTCTGCCCCTGAAATTCTTTCCACCTCTGCTCTATTATGTTGTTCTCCTTTTTTTTCCAATTTCTCTTCTACTCTCAGTGTGACCTGGAAACACTTGTCCATGGTGTCTAGTGTTAAGATGGTAATCTCATCTTGTATGCTATACTTCAGGCCATTAATATACTAGCAACTCTTCCTTTCTCATCCTCAGCATGTCCACACCTTAGAGTCAATTTATGAAATTCCTCTGTATAAGTGGATACATCCATATCCTTCTACTTGAGGTTCTGCATTTTCCTATATATCTGCACTTCATATTCTGCTGGTAAGAACTGAGCCTTGATCCTCTCTACCATCTAACTCTAGGATGAGATCATGCTCTTGCCACTCTTCACCCTTTCTCCCTGGGTGTAGTTCCACCACATGAGTGCAGCACCTTTCAATTTCATTTTTGCAAACTTGACTCTCCTATTCTCCGGTACCTCCTTGTACTCAAAGTAATTATTCAAAGCCTCGATCCATTTGATGACTTCTTCTGCGTCCATCTTTCCGCTGAACATCGGAATCTCCATTCTTGATTCAGATGACTCCTTACCGAGCGATTTTATAGCCTCCAAAAATTGTTTCTGATCTGCAAATATATCTATCTGTGCTGATGTTGTTTCCTCTTCCCCATCTTCTTCTTCTCCATTAGACTCCTCGTCTGGTTTCTTGCCTTTTCCTGGGTTTCAACTCAGACTGGAGTGCTTCCTTGACTCCAGTCTTGATCAGATCCTCCATCTCCTTAAATTTTTTGGCCACTTCGGTGGTCATCCCCTTTGGAGGCATATCGCTAGCCCCTCCTTCGCTTTCTCTGTCTGACATAAACATTCACAGACAATGCCAACACTTGATGCAGACCTTTTGCTGGCTCTAATACCAAAATGATGCAGAGCGCACAATGGAAGCGGCAAACTTAACAACAAACTACCAAGCTATCGTATATGGATAACATGACTTGCTATAGCCGGCTACTATACCCCAATTCACCGTTACGACTGGTCACTGCTTGTATCTGCCAAAAGATACATTCCCAACATGCATACCTCATATGCATTCGCAGTATACATTCTCCTGTGCGCTGTTTGCAATGTACATCCGCAATGTACTTTTAAAGCACACTCGTTGGTGGGACTTGGATTATCGGCCGAGCTTACCACAGGGTCGCTGTTTTACCAATCACACCGAAAACATATGCGTCGGCCAGATTTCCATCAACGGCGAACATTAGGGTTTCTTACGCCACTACTCCCATACACCATTACACAGTCTTCCTTCACCGAACCCTAGCACATGCAAAATGCTAGGCGAACTACTGTGCGTGACCCGCGAACTGGAACATCTGCGTCGTCGAAACAATAAAAGAAACAGGAAACGAAAACAAATATATATACAATGAATCCATTCCACTAATTTCAACAGAAATCTTATCAGTGGAATGCCTCATATCAACATTTTGCAACAATGGGAAAACAAAGAGGAAAGGAAAGTTACAACTATGCAATTGTATTTACAGAGAATGGAAAATGAAATTGACAACACAAAAAAGATCGATTTCTCCTTCACAATGCCTCATTACATTCACACAATCACATTATCATATGACTTATCACAATCTCAATCCCTAATCTGTATATGCATTCGGTTCATTTCTCTGGGTTTTTATAGATTCACCCAGAGTAGTACCAAATCTACTCCAAGCGGCTGGGAGACTGATTCCAAGCGGCTAGGAAACACTACTGCCTATTTTTGGCATTATTGCTATTTTTAGCATTGGGTGATTACAAAAGTCAAATGTCACTTAGGACTTACAAAAATGAACCTGGACATAAACTGAAATGAAGATGCATTGGTCAATAGGCCTTATTACAAAAGAAAACATGATTTTTTGGGTGCCCCTACACCAGTTTCCAAGTGGTGTTTGCCAAGGTTACATTCTTGGTAAGCATCCTAAGGAAAAATTTGACAAAGGTAAGGAATGGAGAGCTTTACAGATACTAGAGTTAGTTCACAGTGATTTGGCTGGACCATTTCCTCATCCATCCTTCAGTAAAGCCAGATATGTTCTAACCTTCGTTGATGACTTTTCTCACTATACTTGGGTGTACTTTCTGAAGTAGAAGTTTGAGGTATTTGATCACTTTTACGACTTCAAGACTTTTGTAGAAAAGCAATCCGAGAAAGCCATCAAAGTTTTGCGCACTGTTAATGGTGGTGAATATGTAAACCATCGTTTTGAGCAATTTTACACTTCAGAGGATATTGATTTGTAGTATTCAGTTTCATGCAATGTTTAGCATAATGGTGTTGCAAAATGGAAGAATATGTCCTTGAAGGAAATGGTGAACTGTATGTTACACTCTAGATATCTTGCACCACAGTATTGGGCAAAGGCCATTAACTGTGCTTGTTGTATCTAGAACTATGTTCCTCACCAAGCCTTGAAGGGAGTCACTCCTTTTAAAGCTTGGAGTAGTCAAAAACCATTAGTTAAGCACTTTTGAGTTTTTGGTTCTCCTGCATGGGCCCACATTCCTGTAGAGAAACATAAGGCTTTGGATCTGTAGAGCAAGCCTTGAATATTTGTAGGTTATCCTAATGGTATGAAGGGTTATTGATTCCTCCACCCTACTACACATGAGTTGTTCATTGAGAGGAGTGTTCAATTTGAGGAGGGCTCTTCAAGCTCAACTCCTATCACTTCTCCACATCCTTCTACTTTGACATTGGAGTGACTTGGGCTACATGACAAATCTTATTATGAGTCATATTCACTTGAGTAGATTCTTGATGATGAGGAGTCTTCTACCTCCAATTTTGGTGTTGAGAATGATTCAAAGGATTCACCTCCTTCCTCTCCTGGTCATCATTTAGAGGATGACTATTCTCCTCCACATTCTCTGACTTCTAGTCCACTTTGGGCTAGACAAACCTTGCAATCTGTAGGCAATTAGGTTGGGGATCCATCAAACACTAGGCGTACTCGTTCACAATTCTAGGATGCTCGACATGTCTTCATTTCTACTGCGTCTGATCCACAGTCCTTTCGAGAGGCTTCTAGTATTCCTGAGTGGGATACAACTATGCAAGAGGAGTATAGTTCCTTAATGAGGAACCACACTTGGGATCTTCTCCCTCTTCCCAAGGGAAGAAAATATCTTCAATGTAAGTGCATCTATCAGACAAAATTCATAGTAGATGGGTTAGTTGATAAGCATAAGGCTCACCTAGTCGCCAAAGGATTCTCCTAAGTTCCTGGGATTGACTACTTTGAGACTTTTGTGTCAGTTGCCATAATGAACTCTATCCAACTTGTCCTAGCCATTATTGCAATCAATCGTTGGGAAGTACACCAAATGGATGCAAACAGTGCTTTTCTTCATGGCAACCTTTAGGAGGAGATCTACATGGAGAAACCACAGGGGATCATTTAAGATTCTTCACTTGTATGCCATCTTTGGAAGTCTCTTTATGGCCTCAAACAGGCTCCTCGAGCCTGGTATGCCAAGATGGACTCCTTCCTTCTGACAGTTGGGTTCACTTGGTGCCATCCTAATCCCAAGGTCTACATTTTGTAGCAGGATGATTCACTCCTATTTATGGTTCTGTATCTTGATTACTTTCTAATAACATGGAGTTCTTAATATGCCATTGTGGTAGTCAAATATGTCCTTCATGATAGATTTTTGATGACTGAATTGGGCTTGTTGCATTACTTTCTAGGGATTGAGATCTTCCAGTCTACTTCTGAGATCACCATCACACAGTCCAAGTATGCTCTAGATTTTCTTTCACAGTTTCATATGGCTGACTATAAGCTTGCTCTGACTCCCTTCCTTTCTGGAGTCAAACTTGAGGCTCAATGTTCTTCACCATTTATTGATGGCACTTTGTACTGACAACTTGTTGGGAGTCTCATTTATCTGACTGATAGGAGACCTGACATTTCATATGTTGTAGGCATGGTTTCTTGATTCATGTAGGAGCCCCATGAGCTACATTGGAAAGCAGCCAAGTGGATGCTTCACTACATTCAAGGTACTCATAGTTTTGGGATTCACTATGCAACGGACATTGATCTTGACTTGGTGGGCTACACAGATTTAGATTGGGCAGGCAATTCTCAGGATCAGAAGTCTACTTCAAGCTACAACTTCTCACTTGGTTCAAGTCTTGTTTGTTGGTCGAGCAAGAAGCAGTCTTCTATAGCTCTATCTTCTATCGAGGACAAGTATTTGGGGTTTGTGAATGCTGCCACTAAGGCCATCTAGCTTTAGAATCTTCTCATTGAGTTTGGTATCTAGATCAAATGGTCATCAGTCATATTCTGTGACAACTAGAGTGCCATTCAGATCTCACATAATTTGGTCCATCATTAGTAGACCAAACACATTGAGGTCCACATACACTACATCTGAGAGCTCATCCATGTCCATGTCATTGACCTTCACTACTGTCCAAATTCTGAGCAGGTTGCTGATATCTTCACCAAACCCTTCACTGAGAGCAATTTCCAACATTTGTGAGCTTTGCTAGGGATGCGGAAAGCTTCATCTTCTGGGGGGCTTCATCCTCTCACTTGAAGTGCTAATTCTTTTATGTACATGAGTACCTCATCAAACTTGATTTTTCAGGACCCATCTCTTCATCCACCTAAGCTACACTTAAGGGGGAGTGTTAGTGTAGGCATTTATTTAAAAACATCATATTTCCACCGTCCATACTATTGTGCAATTGAGTTTCTAGATATAATTGTGTAAGCATTTTTATTTCCAAGTTGGGTTATTTATTTTCCCTATATTCCTAGGTTTTTTCTACACCTTTTATTAATCTTTCTTAGGTTAAAAAAGCATGTTTAATTAGGTGAGTTGGTTATGAGGTGTCACCTTCCTACAAGTGAGCATCCATTAGCTATTGGGAAGATACTTTGCTATCTTTAGTCTGATATATGGTTGCTTCCTATTGATCGGTGTTGCTACCTCCACCCTCTCCCTTTTCTATATAAACATGCTACCTAGTTTGTATTAGGGATCTTTTTTTGCTTTTAGATCGTCATAATGTTATTCTACTTCTAGCATTTGCATTACTGTCATGGAGACTAACTCTGTGTTGTTATTTTGATCATGTATCATTTGCTTTCATAGTTTTATATCTATTCATTTGCACTAGTTTTCTGGGTTATTAATCTTTTTAGATTCTAACATCTAGGACTTCAAAAGGTCCAACATATCTAGGTGCTAGTTTGGAAGACTTTCCAAACTTAATTTAGCTCTTTTGTGGTTTAACTCTTAAGAGAACTTTATCTCCTACTTAAAATTGTCGGGGTATTCGCTCGATATTAGCATAGCTTTTCTATCTATCCTTTGCTTCTGCTAATCTTTTCCTAGTTAGCTTTACTTTCTCTTCCATTTCCAAAAGCATTTCTGGCCCAAGGCAAATCCTATCCTCTAGCTTATCCCAGCTTATAGGAGTTTGACACTTCCTGCCATACAATGCTTCAAATGGAGCCATCTTAATTGAAGAATGATATGAGTTATTATATGCAATATTAACTAGTGGAAGATTGGTGTAGGACTAAATTCAGGGGTCTTATTAGACTACTAAATTAAGCAATAAAAATAATTCAACACAAATGACAACACCACACCCACAACAATTTGTATTATTTACTCAACAGTAACAATTTATTATAGGAGTACAAAGATTTTACAAAAATATGATCCAAAAATAGAACATCATTTCCTTATAGAATGTCTCCACAATATTTCCTTCCTATAGGGACACCAGAAAATTTGAACTGAACCACCTTACTAGACCATATCACTGTATATGATATTCAGCTCCAAAAATAGTTCAATTGCCAACATCCGTTGAGAAACTGAATGAAATACCATAATAGGAAAGGAACCGCCAACTAGTTGAGCAGTTGCAAAATTGAATCATCACCTTAAATATCACCCTTAGTGTATAATAGTCACTAATGTGTATATTTAACGCTACTCGGGCTTCATGATAGTTCATCGACAAAATATGAGCCTTGCAAACTTAAAAATTTGTTGTCAAATGCTATCGACGAATTTGTTAGTTCGCAAACTAAAAGGTTTTTTGATACAAGCTTTAAGACATCAGATCACCTTTATCAGAAAAATAGTCATTTCACAAACTAAAGACTTGTCGATACAATCCCTTTGGCCTCCAAGCCCTTTATCGGTAAAGTTGACCTTTTCCAACATTTTATCGGCTTATCGACAAATTGTGAAAACTATGAACTAGTTTGCAAACTTAAAAGTTTGCCAATACAAAGTCTCAAGACATCAACTTCTTTTATCAATGAAACTTGTCTTTTACGAATTCTTTGACTTCTCATCAAAAGCTCTATTTATATGCTTGTCAGCGAATCGACGAATCGGTAACTTTTAGATCTCCAGAACTGGATGATACTTAACATTTTCCTTCGATCGGCAATATACCAATCCTACAAACCAAAGAAATTTTGACTTCAACTTTGAAAGCCTTTATCAGTGAAGTGAGCCATCGGGGAAGTAAGCCATTAGTGAAGTAAGCCATCGACGAACCTAAGGGTTCGCAAACTAGTGACTTTGCTAACTGAGTTTGCAACTTCAAATTGTTGCTGACTAAAAGGCTCCTTTTCAATGAATTTAAGCACTTGCAACTTACCCCTAAGATTAGTCAGAGAAATTGCCCATTGACAAACTAAGTTGTAGGTGAACTAGTCAGTTCACGAACTAAGAATTTTCCCAACAAAGCTTCCTTCGACCAACTTAGAAAATGCAAACTTTCCTTACTACTTGTCAGTAAACTATCAAATCAGTGAATTACTGGATCGACAAATTGCTAGGTTGGCGAATTGTTGGATCGGTGAACTGAGTAGTTCATGAACCGAATAAATTGCCGATTAGCTATAACTTAGCCAATTTTTGCCCAATTTTCACCAAAATGAAACTGGAGATGCCCAATTGAGTCTTTAACAAAATGATGTCCTCAGTTTGGCAAAACAAATATGAAATTGCCTCCTAAAACAAAAACCAAAGAAACAAAGAAACAAAGCCAAAAACCAACTTAGAAAATAAAACATATTTTTGGTGACACAGGATTGCAAGTGAACTCAGATGCTCCTACATTAGACACGCCAGGTAAGAGAAATGTTTCTTGAGGTTGCAACACAAGAACATTTTGGCAAGTTTGGAATAGAAATCCCATACTTAACCAATTCAAAAGCTTGCATCCAAGAGGCTTCATTAGTTGGTTTACCCTTCCACCGGACAAGATACTCCATGTATTATTTTCCCCTTGTTTGTTTAACCACACAAGAATCAATCACTTGATCAACATGTTCAAACTATTTTTCAGGCAATTGATCTATCCATTCACATTTGTGATGGAAGGTTGTCATTGATGTCAAAAGGTGTAGCAAGGTTGACATGCATCTTTGAAGTGCTTCAATGTTGTCATTGAGTCAGGTTCATCAAGGATGTGTTTGTTAGGTCAGATTTGTTAATGCTGGATGAAATAGATTGAAGATTATCAGATCATCTTGCAGCAGTTAGGACATCAAGGAGTTGATGATTGCTGTAGTCATGTTTCAATGATTCGGTCTTGGTTCTCATCATGTTTATTGTTGATGTTTTGTTAGTTTGGTCCTCATCATGTTGATGTTCTTCATGATTCACTTAATGAGATTCATGTGCCAGGAGGTATGCTATCTCCATCTCATTTGATTTTTGGTGCTTCATGTCACTATGATACAAGAAGTTATGTATACAGGATCAAGATGCTTCATGTCAACATGACAAGGAGATGTGATGTCTTTGATGTTGGTTTGTTGCTTCATGATGCTCATGCTCTCATTTCAGAAATTTCAAGTGTTCATACTATCTATGATCTGCATTATTTTCTATGTCAAAAGTTTGTTCATAATGTTCAAATGACCTTAGTTGTTCATCATTAGATGTAGATATTGTGAGTTGGATCATCTCATGATGCATACTCATCTTTATGACAATGGTTGTTTCATGTTGTGAATGCTTCACTTCAGGATGCCTTTATGATCAGGATCAAGATCATATAGTAGTGACATGATGTTTTGGTAGTACATTTTTGATAGTATGCAGTACATCATACAAGGCATGACAGATTTGCTTGTTGAGAGAATGATGGTTACCTTGTAGTTCATGTTGTTCATCATGATGATGTGTTCAGGGCATAATGATGCTATGTTGTTGTTTGAGGCCAAGCTTGATGCCAATCTCATGCCAGAGTTATTGTCACATCAACAAGTAGTGTTTAGATTGGTTTTGAGGTTCATGTTCAAATAAGGTCTTGATGCTAAGGTACTTGGTGTTGTGGTAAATGTGGATGTTGATCATAGTGTTATGATCAAACAAGATAAAATGAGTTATGATTAAGTTGAGGTTTATTATGTCATGGTGTTCAAAAGATGGTATTATCAGGGCCAACTTGAATGACTTCATGTCATTAAGTTTTTTTGTGAAATGAGCTTACCCTAAAAACCCTATTGTTTGACTAGACCTTATTTCTATTTCTAAGACTTGATTAAAGACTCCTACCTGTCATCACACTAGTTTCTTTCGGACCTAAAGCTTTGTATTTCCTGCATACCATCATATTGTCTTTGTTCTAAATGTTCATTATATTTCAATGGTCTAAGGTTTCTTCCTATATGGATCAAATGTCTGTTTTTTTAAAACCCATTACTATGTCCTAATACTCTAACTCTACCCGTATATGACATTTTCACTTTATGTTATAATCATTTGTTGACCTACTGTTGCAGGCATTCCACTTAAGCTGACCCTCTAAAGGGGTCTTTAGTCATACTAATGACTGGCCCTTTCTTCTTTTTACCGATAGGAGTGGTCGACTATATGAGTGGATGGGCGCTAAAATGAAATCGAAGGTTTATATTTAAACTCTTGTGAGCACGATAATTATGATCAATGGCATATGTTTAAACTTTGAACCCTTTATTTGTTGCATGAAAATTGATGTACAATGGGAAGTTTGACTATGTATCTTCATTGGATAAGTGCTATTTAAGGCTATTTTTAGCTATCATAAAAAGGCAGATTTGTTTAGATTTCAAAGCATAATTTTAAGGAGATTTTTTTTTTCTTAATTTAGATCCCTTCGTGCAGATAAGGGAATGAATAAATTCCTTTTCTATTTTAAGAGTTTTTTTGCAATTTTAATTACATTATTTAAAAGGAAAGTTTCTATAGAAGTGTTTTTTGAAAAGAAATATTCATTGCAAAGAATATGAATAGGTGATTTTTTTTGTGACCGAGGAGTTTTCATGCAGCATATAGTGTCTTTTTGAAGACATTATTTTTTATTATGGGGCCATTTTTTTGTACAAATTGAAATTTATTGAAAGAGGAAAAGAAGAGGAATATGTATGGTCATGTAGAGAATAGGAATATGATTTTTTTTTTGCAAGTTCTTCATAGATGAAAAATGGTCATGCAGAGAAGAGATATATGATCTTACTTTTGCAGGTGAATAGATTTTTGAAGATGAATATACAGAGGAGAGGAATATCAAGGTTCATTCTGTTTATAATTTTATTGTAGGTGCTTCATGATATAATATTATTGCAGGAATGATTTATAAAGATGAAGAGATGTTTTGGTAAAAAATGACATAATGAGATGTGTGGTTTTTGGAGAGAAAAATAGAAAGGGGAGAGAGAATGTTTTGTCTGAGGATTAAGAAGTATATGAAATGGTATTATAGGTGATTCAATAACTTTAAGAAGACATTATGGAGCACATTTGTAGAGCAAATTGATTTCCAGACTAAGAAAGAATGATATGTGGTTATGAGCATTATATTGAAACAGATAAACCCTCTGAATTTTTTTTATTAATTTGAAGTTGCATATTGTAGCCAATGAGGCTTGCATGGTCAGTGAGACCTATTTTTTTCCAGTGAGGTATTCATCAGCCATCGAGGCTTTGTAATTGTTGATTTCCATGATTAAGCTAGTGAGGCATTTTGAGTGGTTTTTCATCCCTGAGAGGGTTTCCCACTCGTGAAAACTATTGTGTCTTGGTTTCAATTTTGTGTGATTTAATTGTCCTTCATGCTTATATATTCAGTATTTGACTCATTCATTTGATGAAACATATTGTCAAGTTTGATTCTTTCATTTTCTCCTTTTAAGGTTGATAATAAGTAAATACCTGGTTTTTGATACAACACTGATTCACCCCCCTCTTAGTGTTGATTTTACCCCAACAATTTCTCCTGAACATCTGAACTGAGTCCCTCTTTTGTCCTTGAATCCCCTTCATAATATTGATACAAATTTGCCACATTGAAAATGGGTGAAATATCTATACCTGGAGGAAGCTTTATTTTATAAGGATTGGATGAAAACTTATGCAAGACGTTACAAGGTCCAATCTTCTTCCATTTGAATTTGTTGTAAGTGTTGGCAAGAGACACTATATGGATTCATGAATGTTGTCATTGATGGCAACAAAGGTTATCCCACACATCCACAAGACATGATAAGTCTCTACCGGAAGTCAGATTGAAGAAGTGTTATGATATGGTAAGCAAGAATAGTGCAGTCAAGAAGGTCCGACAGTCAGGTCCGGATCTCTCAGAGGAAGTACTTCTGTGAAGTTTGGATTTGGGGAAGTCAAGAGGAGTACCTTGACTAATAGATTCCAAGGATTTAGCCTCCGGTGATGAAAGGGTGAAGAGATATGAGCACTTGAGTGTTGGGTTTCTGTTTAACAAAGTAGACAGAGGAAGAACTGTACTGGCAGAGTGTCAGATCCAAATTCGGAAGAGATATTGCTAATGACCAAGTTTCTTGAGGTGTCATTCATGATTGGCCAACATAATTGAAGACCTCTACAAGCATATCCTTGATCCACATTAGTTGGTATGCAAGGATTCAGCCGACAGACCAGAGTTTGGGATAATATTGACTATTCCGGATGCCAACTAGAAAAGTGTTGAAATCACTTGTGCAGATATATATACAAGATGGATTTAGATGTGAAGGTGTGTGTGTGTATTGTGTGGTGTGAAGAAAAAGAAGAAAAGAAGAATAAATATAGTAAGACAAATCCAGAATGTGACAGTACAACAGCATCAAAAGAGAGTAAGAATGAAGTGCAGCAGGTCAGTTTATTGAGCTCAACTGGAACTGAACCTCAACATGAGTAGATGCTTCTCATCAGTTCAAACATTGAGTTACCTTCCTTTCATGTAGATAGTGAGTCTCTTGTAGGCAGTGAGCCTCTTGTAAGCAGTGTGCTCGGGCAGTGAGCCCTAATTGGCAAGTGCCATTTTGTTCTATCTATTCTTCTAACAGAGAATAATATCTTGGGTTAATCACCCCGTGGTTTTTCTCTTAACAGGGTTTCCACGTCAAAATCATTGTGTCATGTGTAATGGTGTTATTTCCATTTCATGATTATACTTGCTTATTTAATTTGATGTTGCACTAACTGTTAAGAAAGTTCAGAAAGTTGAAATATTAGGATAATTGATTCACCCCCCCTCTTAGTTATCAACAATTGGTATCAGAGCCAAGTTCCTCTAAACAGAGCCTAACAGCTTGAGGAAGATCTAAAAATTCAAATGGATATGTATGGTTTGAGGGAACAACTTCAGTCTGCCCTAGACGATCGTGAACATTCCAACTCTGAAGTCAATGAATTAAAGGAAAGACTTAAATGGGCTGATGATTTCATAAATGAATTAAAAGGGAAACTAAGCATCTCTATGAAGAAGAGAAAGGAACTACTTCAGCAATTAGCAAGTCAAGGTGAAGCAAATGATACAAATGAAGACCTGAAGGAGAAAACTAAGTTATGTGAAAAATTGTCAAAAGAGGTCATTATGGTAAGACATGAAATGGAATCAGGAGTTATGAAATTCACCCAAGAAATTGAAGAAAAAAGAAAAAATGAAGATGATCTAAGACAATCTCTCAAGGAGAAATCAGAAGACTGCTACAAGATGGATAGAATAATCAGACATCTTGAATTTGATCTTGAAGATGCTAGAGATAATGAAGAAAAACTTGAGGATCAAATTGACACTCTTAAAAGGGATCTTCAAACAACAAATGAATACAAAGAGAGATTCAAAATAAGTTCTACTCAACTTGAATTTCTTCTTGAAAGCCAAAAGAGGGTAGAAGACAAGCGTGGTTTAGCATATGAAAAAGGTGAAAGCTCTGGATCCGGTTAGAAGAATTTTGGATCAGGAAGCCCAAGGGACAAGCCTAGAAGACCTCCAGTAAGGCAACCCAATGCTCAAAGATATCCATCCTTCAATGGATACTGCCATAACTGCAATAACTTTGGTCACAAAGCTAATCAATGTAGAAAGAGAATGAATCAAACTAATTCATCCTTCTCCAGACAGTGCTTCAACTGCAAAAGGTATGGTCACAAATCTCATGAATGTCAAAATATGCAAATGAACAATTCATTCAATGGTAGATGCTTTACATGCAATAGAGTGGATCATATGGCTAATCAGTGTAGATCAAGAGTATATCAGTCAAATAAGCAAAGAAATGTTGTCTGCTACAATTGTAATAGATCCAGTCATATTGCCAAATTCTATAGAAGCAAGAATCAGGACAAAAAGGGTCCAGTACACCATAATCAGAATCAAGACAAAGGAAAAAGAAAAGTGAATGTGGATGAAGTTAAAGGTGAGATGATCAAGATTTGGGTAAAGATAAGTATAGAGAATCTAGGGGATGGATCCGCACCAGAATCCGGTGCTAATATTCCTTTCAGAAATTAAAAAGTGAGCTCTGGCTTAGGGGGAGACACAAGGAAAAATATTTTCCCCCAGCCAGTCAATTGGTGCCTGAAATTGGCACTTGAAACGTTGCGGATCAAAAGGATTTTTAGAGAAACATCAAAAGAAGGCTTGGTTAAGTTTGGGAAAATCTGCAACAAGATTTGAAAAGTCTAATCTATCAAGATTGATCTGGTTTAACAGTTATCCGGTATGAATAGGATTTTCACAGTTAGATCTGGTACGATTCAAAATTTGAGATACCTTGATCTGTGGATAGATCAAATGTGTGAGGAAAGGAAGATAGATTGTCATCAACCACCGAGAATAACTCTAAGTACATCTCAGTGATCTGGAAAAGACTTTTCTCAGAACAAGGAGAACATGGCAATCGGAATAACTTATGTTGCGCATTTATTGTAGTATGAATTTAGGTTTTTTTTTTTTGCAAATAAAAGGGTTCATGTGCTCGTCATTTGCACATTTGCATTCAAAAAGAAAGAAAGGAGAGCTCTGCAAAAAATTGCTTCAAACTTCTCAAAGACCAACCATTGAAGTTGATTCAATGAGCAAATCATTCAAGTTCACTCCGCGAACCCTACAAGCGCAAAAGGTATTTTTCGTTATCAAATATCTCTCTGTAAAATCCTTGAATGATGGGTACTCCGAATATAGTGAAGATCACTGATAGGCCTCGCCCCAAATTCAAGAAACATCCCTACAAATCTTTGGAAATAGATCCCCTAGGAGCATTTTCTAGTGTACTGCATGGTGTATTGCACATAAAAGATATTAGGGTTTACATTCACGCAAACATTGAAGAATTTGGTGAGTTCAAATTGAGGGATATCTTCCACAAACAACTAATAGATTATTCTTTTGAGCTCAAACCCTAATTCAAGGCCTTCCGGGACAAGCACTTTGCACAATGCATACATTTCCCCTATTTTGCTGAGGATGAATGGGTTAGGTATATTTTGAGCAGGATACATGACAATTTCATATGGTTAAATGGACCATTCAAGATCACAAAAGATGCCATTAGGGTAGTTACTAGATTACACTCATCCGGTGGGATTCCTGTTCTTAAATCTGTCAAGAATCAAACTGTGAGTGAGGCTACCAGATCAAAGTTTGACAAAAGAGCAATGACAGTAGATGACATCACTGATCCGGATGTCAAGTTTGCCTCCATGATCATTGGATACAAGATATATCATTCTAGTAGGGAGAATTTAGTACCTGGAACTACCATCTACACTGCTTATGAAATGTTAAGAAAGAATATAGACTACGATCTTTGTCAGCTCCTTTTAAACCAACTCATGGAGAATCTGCAGAAAATAAAGAAAGATAAAAAGAATTCATTTAAGTATGGTGGGTTAATATTGTGTTTATTCTTCTAATTTATGAATGAGCTACTCAGATCCAGTGGATGGGTATGGCAGAATGACAGACCAGTTGCCATACAAATCAGGGATTATTTGCATGGACTTGGTGATGACAAAGCACAAAACACAGCTCTCTGGGGTTTCTTCAAAAACTTTCAGAATATGATGCAAGCTAGAGAGAGAATTCCCCAATCTCTGGTTGAGAAATACAAAGACACAGTATGCTTTATGGTAGAGACTGATCAGTGTCTAATGGAGGCAGTAGAACCAAGAACAGTGTGGATCATGCCAATGGGGTATAAGGTGGATGAGAAAATTGCAGAACTGCATGTTCAACACATGCTAAGTCAACCAAGGGATCCCAAGGTAGAAAGGTTTGGAACCTTTGAAGAACTAAGTGCGAAGATCCATGTTGAGTTAAGGCAACCGGAGATGAAGAGAAAGGTAAGAAAAGAAGTAGAGAATATTGCCAAAGACTTTGGCATCTCAAAAGAGGCACTTGCTACCAATAGAGAAAAGATGGAAAGGGCAGAGAAAGAAAAGGAAGAGGTAGAAAAGGAAAGTGTTCCAGTAGAATCTTTCACCCGGACCAGATCATCAAAGTAATCTACACCTGCCACTGCTAAAAGCTCAACGGCATCAAAATCGGAAGCAAGATCATCTGGCAAAGGAGAGAAGAGAACTAAGACAAAAGCCACAAGATCTTATGCTAGTCAAGAAGATGAAGAGGAGACTGAATCTGATGAAGAAGTCAAGAAAATGAAAAAACAGAAGAAAACATCCGGTGAACCCTCTACCAGTCAAGGCGAAGAAGAAAAGGCAGAGGAATTTGTTGAAAAACCCACTCTTCGCATTGATGACATCATCAAATTAGTTACAGTGGATGGAAGTCTTCAGCCAATGGTTGAATTCTATGATGATTATGGTGAAGCTGATAAGAAGATATTGTAAGATGCCACAGTCAAGTATCTAAACATCTACAACAAAGCATTCATTGAAATTATATCTCTGATCCCCAAAAGCTTAGAGAAGGAACTTGAAATAAGGAAGAACAATACCCAAGCCAAAGATCTAGAAATTCGGGAGCAGATAGCTATTCAGCTCTATCCTTCAATCACTCAGAAACAAATGAATATAATCTTCAAAGATTGCAAGGATGAGTTTTGGAGCAAAGCTAGAATGAATCAGCTCATGCTTGGAGAAACTGATAAAGTAGCAAATGAAACAAAAGAGATCCTCCTGAATGCCTTCAAAAGATTTAATCTTCCAGTTATAGAGGGCTTAGGTGTTAATCCCTCGGCCACAAGTGTTGAAGAAGGATCTACTGAGGCAATGACAGAAGAGGTAGTGGACACCGGTGAAGATAAGGGCTTGGAATCCTCTGCTCTGGAAGAGGTGGCCCATGAACAAACAATCACTCCTCCGGTTTCCCCTGCTGAATCCGGATCCAAAGGAGAAGAAAGAATAGAGGAGAAAGAAAAAGAAGTGAAGGAAAAAGAAGATGATAGCTCCAAGAATGTAGAAGAGAAGAAGAATCTGTCTCCAGTAAGAGACACTGCAGAAATTGTCAAAGAATTCCTAAACAAAGAGACAATGGAGATTGATGAACCGAAACTTCTACAAGGACCATTTGATTTTGATTCTCTTTCTCCGGTACAAACAATGAAGATAGATACATTTGCTAATGCAAAGGCCAAAGAAAAACTCCTGAAGTCTCATATGGAAGACTGTGAGCTTATAGAAGCTGCATTTGGTGTGCTTGAAAATATCATGCCATCTTTTCAAAAGGATCCCTCAGCCTCCTTATCCGGTAATCTCAAATCTCTAGTGAATAGTGTTAGCACACATTTTGATTCCCTAGAGAAGTCAGCAGAAGATAATGTCCGGAAGGAATTCTTGGCAAAAAGATTATCAGAGGTACAAGGGCTAATAACTAATGATAGGAGGAATATGAATATTGGGATAAAAAGCTTAGAAAATGCCCTTAAGATGGTGGGGAAATATACAAAGTTTGTTTATCATGGTCCAAAGTAACATTGGATATTGAGAAGAAAGTGAAAGAACAGGAGGACAAACTAACAAATCTATCTAAGAATTTTGATCCTCTCTCATCTTCCATAATAAATCAAGTCAGACTATTGCAGTCTTGAATGAAATCAAGAAGCTTGAGAAGGAAAAGAAAAATAGAATAAGCAGGTTGGGTGAACTTAGAGGGATAATTATCCCTAAGTTAGAGGCCATGCATGGGGCCATAAAAGAAGCTCAGACCATAGCCCGGACCAGTGATCCGACAGATCTAAAAAGGGCAGACACGTTTGCATTCTTGTTGAATGGTCACATCTCAATTTTGGACAGGATGAAGCAAAGTTGGGCAATAGAATTTGTCCAATTGAAGACAACTTTTGTAGACATACTTCAGTATATGTAAGTATGTTATATGTATATACTTATGCGGCTAAGTATAGTTGAAATTTTGAAAAAAATTGATGTGTGGACCCTACCCTTTGCCATTGATGTCAAAGGGGGAGTGATGAGCAGTGAAAAATGAGGAATCCAGCTAAGGAGGAGCTCTAGAAAATGTACATAGAGATAGAGCATCAGCCAAGGGGGAGTATAGTATGACACTTAGTCATTTTTCACTAAGTGTTGCCATCAATGCCAAAGGGGGAGATTGTTGGCAAGAGACACTATATGGATTCATGAATGTTGTCATTGATGGCAACAAAGGTTATCCCACACATCTACAAGACATGATGAGTCTCTACCGGAAGTCAGATTGAAGAAGTGTTATGATTCAGTAAGCAAGAACAGTGCAGTCAGCAAGGTCCGACAGTCAAGTCCAAATCTCTCAGAGGAAGTACTTCTGTGAAGTGCAGATTTGGGGAAGTCAAGAGGAGTACCTTGACTAATAGATTCCAAGGATTTAGCCTCTGGTGATGAAAGGGTGAAGAGATATGAGCACTTGAGTGTTGGGTTCCTGTTTAACAGAGTAGACAGAGGAAGAACTGTACTGGCAGAGTGTCAGATCCAAATCCGGAAGAGATATTTCTAATGACCAAGTTTCTTGAGGTGTCATTCATGATTGGCCAACATAATTGAAGACCTCTACAAGCATATCCTTGATCCGCATTAGTTGGTATGCAAGGATTCAGCCGACAGACCAGAGTTTGGGATAATATTGACTATTCTGGATGCTGACTAGAAAAGTGTTGAAATTACTTGTGCGGATATATATACAAGATGGATTTAGATGTGAAGGTGTGTGTCTGTGTATTGTGTGGTGTGAAGAAAAAGAAGAAAAGAAGAATAAATACAGTAAGACAAATCTGGAATGTGACAGTACAGCAGCATCAAAAGAGAGTAAGAATGAAGTGCAGTAGGTTAGTTTATTGAGCTCAACCAGAACTGAACCTCAGCATAAGTAGATGCTTCTCATCAGTTCAAACATTGAGTTACCTTCCTTTCTTGTAGACAATAAGTCTCTTGTAGGAAGTGAGCCTCTTGTGAGCAGTGTGCTCGGGCAGTGAGCCCTAATTGGCAAGTGCCATTTTGTTCTATCTATTCTTCTAACAGAGAATAATATCTTGGGTTAATCACCCCGTGGTTTTTCCCTTAACAGGGTTTCCACGTTAAAATCATTGTGTCATGTGTATTGGTGTTATTTCCATTTCATGATTATACTTGCTTATTTAATTTGATGTTGCACTAACTGTTAAGAAAGTTGAAATATTAGGATAACTGATTCACCCCCCCTCAGTTATCAACAGTAAGTTCCCTACGGGAACCTCTCCTTCCATAAATGTGCCAAGACCAAATCCCCAACCTGAAACTCTTATTCTCCTATGAATATCGGCACACTTGTTATATTTGATGGTACGTTTCTCCAAATTTTCCTTCATCTATTTATGCAAATCATGGATATACTCTACAAAATCTTTAGCTACAACACTCTTTCGAGTCAAATCAACACTATCTCACAATTCATCTACTCCTCTTGGATTGTAACCATACACAATATGAAAAGAACTTTTCCCTACACTCTGATTGACTAAATTATTATAGGTAAACTTTGCCTGAGTCAAAACCAAGTCCCACTGGTTAGGCTTATTCCCTACCAAACATCTCAATAAATTTCCTAGAATTCTATTTACAACTTTTGTTTGACCACCACTCTGAGGATGGTATGCTGAACTAAAACCCAACTGTGTACCCATTTTATTCCATAATGTATGCCATAAATGGCCAACAAATTTCACATCCTGATCTGAAACTATGCTCTTAGGCAAACCATGTAATCTAACTACCTCTTTGAAAAATAATGTAGCCATGTGGAAAGCATCATTACTCTTTTGACATGGAATAAAATGAACCATTTTAGAAAATCTGTCAACAACAACAAAAATAGAATCATTACCTCTTTGTGTGCGAGGCAATCCCAAAACAAAATCCACAGTTATGTGTTCCCATGGTCTATCTGGTATAGGCAGTGGTTGATATAAACTAGTATTCTACTTGACTCCTTTAGCATATTGACAAACTGTGGAACCTTGTACCAACTTCTTCACATCTGCAGCCATACTAGGCCAAAAATAACCTTCACTCAATTGTGCGACTATTTTATCAACACTAAAGTGTCCACTTAAACCACGACTATGCTTTTCTTTCAACAAATTATCCCTCATTAACCCTTAAGGTATATACAATTTCGACCCTTTGAACAACACATGATCTTCCTAAATAAAATATTACAACCAGGGTGTTCTATCCTTCTCTACTGGATTCATACAAGCAACCCACGCCTCCTTGAAATCAATATCATCCTTATAAAATTTTCTCATAGAATCAAAACCAACCACATTCAACCTCATTTCATTCAACAACAAACATCTCCTACTCAATGCATCAACTACTCTATTAGACTTTCCACTCCTATGTTTCAAAACAAAAGAATAACTCTGTAGAAATTCAACCCATTTTATGTGTCTTTGATTCAACTTACCTTGGCTTTTAACAAATTGCAAAGCATGATTTAGTATACAACACGAATTCCTTCGGCAGCAAGTAATGTCTCCACTTCTTGAGTTCCTGTATAATTATAAAATTCTTAATCATACACATAATATTTCTTCTTTGATTCATTCAACTTCTCATTGAAGTATGCAATTGGTTTCCCTTCTTGACTAAGGACACCTCCAATCTCTGTCCCACTTGCATGACAATCTACTTGAAAAACTTTCCCAAAATTAGGGAGCACCAAAACTGGCTGTTCAGTCACCTTACTCTTCAAAATTTTGAAACTCTTCTCAGCTGATGCTGTCCACACAAACTCCTTCCTATTACCTTTCATTGTCTTAGTAATAGGTGCACAAATCCCACTGCAATTTTGAATGAACTTCCGCCAGAAACTCACCAAGCCATGAAACTTCTGGCTTCAAACATACTACGAGGTGAAGGCCAATCCATAATCGGCTTGACCTTTTTTGGGTCCATTTTCAGATTATCATTAGAAACTACAAATCCCAAATAAACTAACTCCTCCTTCATGAAACTACACTTCTTCAAATTTACTAGCAATTTCTCTTCTCTTAGCCTTTGTAATACTACCCTAACATGCACCAAATGTTCTTCCTTTGTTTTATTGAAAATCAAAATATCATCAAGATATAAATAACAAACTTGCCAAGAAATGGCTTCAACACTTCGTTCATCAACCTCATGAAAGTGTTGGGAGCATTTGTCAATCCAAAAGGCATCACCAACCACTCATACAGTCCATCTTTTTGTCTTGAAGGTTGTCTTCCACTCGTCCCCTTCTTTGATTCAAATTTGATGATACCTAGTGTTCAAATCAATCTTCATGAAATATTTTGCTCCACTTAGGCAATCCATCATTTCATCCATTCGTGGAAATGGGAATCTATATTTGATTGTTGTTTTGTTAATGGCCCTTGAATCTATACACATCCACCACTCTCCATCTTTCTTTGGTGTTAGCACTGCTGGTATAGTGAATGGATTGAGACTTTCCCTAATCAACCCCATATCCAACAATTCTTGTACTTGCCTATTTATCTCCTCATTCTCCATAGGCATCATCCTATATGGTGCCTTGTTTGGTAAACTCGCACCAGGTATCAAATCCATACAATGACTAATATTTCTCAAAGGCGATAATCTATCCAATAACTCCATCATTATATCTAAATATTCTTCCAGCATTTCTTGAATTTCCATGGGTATCTCTTCCCATTTTTCTGTTGTCATCACTACTTCAAGTTTGGGAATAAAAGAAAAACATGTTGCTCCTTTTTTATCTCTTTTAATAATTTATTTCCAAAACCAAACAAACTCTGGGATTACTTTCTACTTTATGTTCCTTATCCTCCATAGGATTCAAAGTATACTCATTCCCATCTTTCATTATTCTATATGTATTTGTTCTCCCATCATGAACAACTTATCTATCAAACTACCCATCAAAATATGGCATGCATCCATCAACATTACATCACACAAAATTTCATCCTTATAACTACCAATTTGAAAATTAACTAGACATTGTTCACTTACCACCAATTGATGCTCCTTCTGCAACCAAGAAACTTTGTAAGGGTTGGGATGCTTCAACCTCTTCAACTTCAATTTGTTAACCATTTCTTCAGACACAATTTTGTCTATGCTGCCACTATCTACTATCACCTTACAACATTTACCACTCACCTTACATCTAGTTCAAAACAAATTTTTCCTTTGAACAAGTTCAAATTTCTCCTTCTTTGGATTCAACAAAATCCTTTTCAACATCAAGGATTCTCCATCCTCAGGATCTTCCCCATACTTTTGTGAAGCCACACTTTCACATTCTTCTTGCACCACATTCACTCTTGCCTCTTTTCTTTTTCCACTAGTTATCTGAGGGCATTCAAATGCCCGATGTCCAATCTCTCCACATTGAAAACAAGTGCTATTGAATCCTCTTCCTCTGCCTCTTCCAAAAGATCCTTTGCCTCTGAAATAATCACCTCTTCCTCTTGAGGAATCTCCTTTTCCTTTACTTTCTTGGGTATTTGTTTGTTATGAGTTGGCCTCTCCTTATTTATTTTTGTATCCTCTTCCACCACTAGACTGTCCTTTTCCATGTGAAATCTACCCCTACTTCTAGGATTATTTTGCTTTTTGGCAAGCTTATCTTCAACCTTCAGGGCATATTGGTAGGCTTCCTTAACACTTGTGATTCGCACCATGTTTAATTCATCTTGAATGGAGTAGTGCAACCCATTTATATATCTAGACACCTTCTCAACATCATCATCCACATGACCAGCCAAAATATTCAATCTATAGAATTCTTCAGTATATTCTTGTACATTCTTCTCCTTCTACTTCAAATTCTACAATTTATTGAACAAACTAATTCGATAGTCTGCAGGTAGAAATTTGGCCTTCAATTTGGTTATCATTCTTTCCTAGGTTTGAAGTTTCTCCTTTCCCTTTCTCTATCATTTTGTCTGAACATGTTACCACCATAGGACACATGACCCTTCAACTTCATGCAGGAAAACTTCACTTTCTTGGGGTCTTCAACCAATTTAAAGTCAAAATATTTTTCCATCTCTGATATCCAGTCAATTAATTCTTCTAGATTTAAACTGCCATTATAATTGGGAGGATCTAAACAATGCTTACTTATACTTATTTTGGATATTGCTCTCAAAAATTTTTCTTTCTGGTTCATCTCCTTTGTTTGCGTCATCTTCTCACTTCAACTTCTTCTTCATATTCACTCACATCTTCAACATGTACTCCTTTGTGCTGCATCATCTCTATAGCATCTAATCGTGCAATTATTCCTCTTAACATTTCTGCTATCGCCATATCTCCTTGTGGTCCTTTTCTACTATGTCCTCTCTGTGCCATGTCTTCTTTAGATTCTCCATAGATACAGGTCTGCGCTCACTCTTCTCTACCCACAAGAAAATATTAGAATCCCTTCCTTGACACATCCACAACCTCCTCAGAAAACTTGGATTTGATACCACTTGGTGTAAGACTAAATTCAGGGGTCTTATCAGACTACCGAATTAAGAAGCAAGAAGAAATCAACACAAAAGACAACTCAACACCCACAACAATTTGTATTATTTATTCAGCAGTAATAGTTTATTACAGGAGTACAAAGATTTTACAAAAATCATGCCTCAAAAATAGAACATCATTTCCTTATAGAATGTCTCTGCAATATTTCCTTCCTATAGGAACACCAGGAAAATAGAACTGAACCCCACTACCAGACCATATCACTGTATATATGATATTCAACCCCAAAAATAGTTCAACCACCACCATCCAATGAGAAACTAAATGAAATACCAGAATAGGAAAGGAATTGCTAAGTAGTTGAGTGGTTGCAAAATTGAATCATCACCTTAAATATCCCCCTTAGTATATAATAGTCACCAATGTGTATATTCAACACTACTCAAGCTTCATGATAGTTCATCAATAAAAGATGAGCGTTGCAAACTTATACTATTGATCCATGCAATACATCTTCAACAAATCCTCCAGTATTTGATTTACTCTCTTAGTTTTTCCATCCATTTCTAGATGATAGGCTGATCTTATATTCAGTTGTGTTCCCAAAGCCAAGAAGAAATTTTGCCAAAACCTTGAAGTTATCCAAGCATCTCTATCCAAAATTATCTTTTCTGAAATCCCATGCAACCTAAAAATTTCTTGCATGAACTTCTTGGCTAAGATGGGCACTCCATCTATAAGATTACTAGGTATAAAATGAGCTACCTTAGAAAGTTTATCCACTACTATGAGAATAGAATCATGCTTATAGAGGGACATAGGTAATCCTTGGATAAAAACCATACTAATAACCTGCCATTTCCATTCAAGTATGTCATGAGGATACAAAAGTCCCTTCAGGTGCTGGTGTTCAACCTTAACTCGTTGACATCCTACCACAAATCTTGTAGCATCATTTTCATTCCCTTCCAAAACATATAAGGGTTTGACATCAGCTAACAACTTTGTCACTCCAAGGTGACCTGAATATGGTACAGAATGCACTTCTTTCCACATAGTTCTTCTTAAATCTCCCTAATTCGAAACATATATTCTATTATTGAATCTCAATAACCCATCAAGTTCAAAATAAAATCCATCATACCTTGTATCTTGAGGATTTTTTGGTAGAGCTTTCAAAATTTTCTCATAATATTCATCACCAGTCAAATTTTTCAATATCTGAGCTCTAAAATTAGAGTGCATTGATACTATTGCCGCTATGTGCATTCTTCGACTCAAGGCATCAACCACTCTATCTTCCTTACCTTTAATGTAGTTAACCTCAAAATCATAATTAGAGATGAGCTCTAGCCATCTTCTTTGTTAGGTGTTAAGGTTAGGTTACGTGAATATGTACTTCAAACCTTGATTATCGGATTTCAATTCAAATTGTTTTCCCAACAAATAATGCCTCCACACTTGGAGAGCATGCATAATTGCCACTAATTCCAAATTGTGAGGGGCATAATTCTACTCATAAGTTCATAACTTCCTGGACTCATAGGCTACAACTTGGTCTTCTTGCATGAGCACTCCTCCTAACCCTTCTCTTGAATCGTCAGTGACAACAACAAAACAACCCTCAAGGTCTGGCACTTTAAGAATTGGTATTGAAGTCAATTTATTTTTAAGAATATTAAAAGCTTCTTCACACTTATCAGACCACTCAAATCTCTTTCCTTTTATCTACAAGGAAGTAATATGATGTGCAATTCTAGAAAAGTTCAAAATGAACTTCCTGTAATACCCTAATAATCCCATAAAACTATGCACTTCATGCACATTTTTAGGAGTAGGCAATTCCAAAATAGCCTTTATCTTCAATGGATCTACAAGAATTCCTTTAACTGATATGATATGACCTAAGTATTGCACCTCTTTTTGAAAGAGTACATTTGGATAACTTTCCATAATGTTTATGTTCCCTGAGTCGTTGCAGAACTATCCGCAAGTGTTGATGGTGTTCCTCTTCATTATGAGAGTAGATTAAAATATCATCTAAAAACACCATAACAAATTTGTCTAGACAATCTCTAAAAACACTAGTAATCAAATTCATAAATGTTGCTGGAGCATTGGTCAAACCAAAAGGTAAGACTATGAACTCATAATGCCCATACCTTGTTCAAAAGGTTGTCTTGTGAATATCTTCTTCCTTCATTATCAACTGATGATAACCTGATCTAAGGTCAATTTTGGAAAATACAACAGCATCACGCATTTGATCAAAAAGATTGTCTATGCACGTTAAAGGATACTTGTTTTTAATTGTTGCTTTTTTAAGCATATGATAATCTATACAAAGATGCAGAGTGCCATCTTTCTTCTTAACAAAGACCACTGGTGCTCCCTAAGGTGATACATTAGGTCTAATCAACCCTTTTTTTGACAATTCTTGGAGTTGAGCTTTTAGCTCCGTCAAATTAGTAGTATACATCTAATAAGGTGCTTTGAACATCAGTTCGGAACCATGGATAATATCTATTGCAAAATTAAAAACTCTCTTTGGGGCTAGATTTGGAAGGTCTTCCAAAAATAATCTTGAAGAAAAGGGTACTCCTCAAAAGTATTTTCCTTTAATTTTTTATCCTCTTCATCTTTTACCTCCTCTATTTTAACTACAAACATTTGGCATCCTTTCCTTTTTGGTCTTTTCAATTGCATCGTAGAAATTTGCCTAATTTTCATTTCTCACTGAAAACCTTGGATAAGGATAACATTTCCATCATCATTAATACATTCTACTATTTTGGAAAGACAACAACTTTTTCCCTGTGCTAAGATAGCCATTTCATCCCTAAGATGACATCATAAGATCCTAGAGGTGCTACATATAGGTTGACCTCCGTGGAAAAAGTAGGTAGGGTTAATCTGGCTTCAAACAAGCATTGCTCTAACTGAGCTCTTGACTGGTTTGCAAACTCTACTATCCATGAATTAGCCATGAAACCAAATTTCCTAGACATTTTATCAAGTGTTTTAGGGTTCACAAAAATTCCAGTTGCTCATGTATCTATAAGAATAGAAATTGGGGTTCCAAAAATAGTACCTGTAGTTTCAATAGGAGTAACCAGATACTCAACTTGACGACTATCAAGAGTAGCATGAATCCTTTGCTGAAAATCCATTTGTTGAAAGGGTAAAGGTTTGCTTCCATAAGAATTCCCTTGACTCTTCATGGGACATTGATTAGCATAATGATCTCCTCCACACGTGAAACAACCTCCAAGAGGACCTCTCTTTCCTGAAGATTGGTTGGTATTATCATCATTCTTTTTAGGATTAAAATCCCTATTTCCATCCCTAGATTCATTTATGTTAAATCTAGAACTTTTACCATGATTCCTTTCTCTGGATTCCTGATTCTTGTTTCTCTTTTTGAAGGTTGTAGAAGGATGACTCCAGTTAAATTTCCTTCGAGATCTTTCTTGATACACAAAGATAGATTTGAGCTCTTGCTCTTGCTTGATGTCTTTCTCAAAAACTTGATTCATGGTTGTGGGTCCATGAACATCCACTTCTCCACCAATTTGAGCATTCAAGCCCGTGATAAACTTCCTTATTCTAAATCTCTCATCGTTCTAATATTGTGGCACATACTTCAATAACCTGGTAACTGTTTCCCAATATTTAGTAACAACCATATCTCCCTGACACAAATTTTAAAAATATGTTAGTTTCTGGTCAAAGTAAAGTTGGGGCAACCACCTTTTCCTAAATATGACCATAATTTGATCTTAAGGAACTCAATCCTAATTCCATTTTCTTATTCATCCACCATGTGGATGCTTCCTCAGCTAACTGGTATGCTCCCCATACAAGTTTGGTGATCTCTGAATAATTTCTTATATCAAAATATTTGTCCATCTCTATCAGCCAAGCCTCAACTGCATCTCCACTCGCTATTCCATCAAACTTAGGAGGTATAAATTTCTTCATATCTTGGGCTAACTCATTGGTAAGACGAGTTTTTGTCTCATTTTGCATTAGAGAGTCTTGGTTATTTACTCTTGGTTCTCCATGAAAACTAGATTCTTCTCTTCCTTAAGAGTAGTATTCTTGATTGGTTTCTCCCCCTCTAACTTCATGCTCCAGGGCTTCCAATCTTCCTTTTGTTTCATTTAAAATTGACAAAATTTGATCTAATTTTGCCATGGGGTTATTTTCAGGATCTGGGCCATCTGGGTTTCCTCTTCATTGGTATTCAGAGTGTTCCATAACAATACCACACCTAATCATTGCATATAAATTTATCAAAACATGTAACGTTTTGATACACTATCATAAATATACAAGTTCATAAATACAAAAACTCGGAGATTCATCACACAAACATTTGCTTACTCAAAAAGCCAAAACTTTACTTTATTCACTTTCTAGATCTTTACATCCTTATTCAAATATAAAACTTTTTATGAAAAGGAAATGTCTACATACCACTTTTTGACAGAGGAAATTCCTCTAGTTTCTCCTCTCTGTCATAATCAAGTAACACAAACTTAGTAGGTGGATGTACTCGTGAGTACTCTTTCAACACTTCTAGACTCATAACAGGCACATCCTGACCACACCCAAAAGGCATGTCACGATTTACGGATGGTTTACTAATCTTAACAATAGTAGGAGTTGACAATCTTTTTGCCTCCTCAAGTCATTTCCTTATTTCCAAGTGGATACGTTTGAGTGCATTAACTAGTGTTTCAAAATTAGTGAGCCAAGATTCCTTTGCAAAACTCATTGTTTCTTCAGTCTTTGGTTCAGGAGATGGCTCTTTCTTGATAGTGATCTTAGGCATTTCACTAAGTTTTGTTTTCTTGGCTCACTTTCTTGTCCTTCTATTTCCTGTCATTCTGGCACAAGAATAAATGTTTTAACATTAGCATATCTTTCCAATCTTGAAAAACCTCGCGATGAGTTCTAAGGTCCAAGTGCTAAACCTGATAGCTTTGATACCATGTGTAACATCCCAGCTATAATGGGTATGTGCAAGAAGTTGAGTCCACTTTTTGGCCAAAAAGTGGAAGTGTTTTCCCTGATTTTTAGAATTTGTCACATTTGACCTTAAAATTTGAAGAACTTAGAGATGGAATCTTGAGAAAGTCACTAATCATAAAATGTAGTACTGAAGAGTCTAGTTTCCAAATATGTAATTTATTTGAATACCCAAATGATACAAATTGATTTTCAATATGGCCTTTCTAAAAACCATTGTTTAAAAGTTACTTTTTTTTACTATACCATGCATGTGTACATCATCCATATTTTGACCTAAATAATCATATTTTTCTAAATCCTTTTGGGAAAAGATTTGTAACTCACTGAAGCACATTTTCCATATTTTTTGTAATTTTTTATTGCCTATATTTGGTGTTTTAAAAAATCATCGTGTACGTCACACATAAGATGACCTAAACTTCTCATTTTTTGAATTTTTTTTCCAAATTGAAAATAATTTTCTGAAGTACGTTTTCATACAATTTATTTTTCAAAAAAAAAATTTAATAAAAAGTTATTAGAATACTAAAAAACCCTAACAATTCAAGTTTATGGACTTGTTTCATTAGAAATTAATTAAAAAATAGAAAAAATAATCCAATTGTAAAAACAATTACATATTTGGAATCTACACTATCTCATCTATAATGGATTTTAATTTTGTCAAAAAATTCTGCAAAAAAGGTCTTCAAACATATGCCCAAAGTCAATATTTTGTTGTGACATTGACAGGACCTTCAACTTGCAGGTCAAACCAGGTCCAAAGCCTAGGTTGGGGTCCCCAATCCTTTTCCTGAACTAGTTAACAGAGCATAAAAATTGGGCCAGAAATTCAAATTTTAAGAAACGGGATCCCGCTTTTGGATCAGGGTCACGAAGAAAAATAGGATCCCGTTTCATAAAAAGTAGGATCTCATTTTACTTTGCCTGATTTCAGGTTTTTGCGTAAGTCCTAGTAGCTTTGATACCATGTGTAACATCCCAACTATAATATTAGATATATTTAAACATAATTAAGCAAATATTCACATTTTTTAAGAGAGAAATATCCATAATCAATATATTACATTTGCAATATCCAAGTACTATATATATATATATATATATTTCAAAAGAAGGTCGCTTCACATGTGACTAGCAAATTGCACATTTATCAAATTATCGTATTTCTTATGACTTACAATTTTTATCAATATCATATACAAAATAAGCAATGTATTCCTGTTCACAAGTCTTCGGCAGTCAACTACAAGAGAGAGAGCATCACCTTGGTGTTTTTCCTCTAACCACAGATCAACGGTCCCCCACACACCTTTCTTCTAGAAGTGGCCCTTCCCTTCATGAGGGAAATAGATAATGAGAATCAAATAATTCTTTATGCCATATGAGAACTAGTGATGTGTGCTAATGACAATCGGGTTTACAAATCTAGTCTAGCTCTAGCTATGGATGACTCATTCTGATTGTTCAGCTATCTGGTACACTATGAATCGACAATCCAAGCAGTGACTTTTGCATTACTTTGGCCAAAGTTTCATATATATAATAGTCATATGTTCACTCTCTTTTCTTGACTTGGAGACAACATTCTTATTTAATCATTATTTTCTTTATATATAACAACTCTCTTGGTCTTTCTTACACCACATTAGTCATTAAGACATATACCCGTATCTTCTAGTCAATCTTGACAAGTCTAGGATGAGAGCTTAGGTGACTGGTGTAAACATATATTAAGTCCCTCTTTGCATCCTTGCAATCATGGGTCTATGACGTCCTATCATCTACTCAATAGCTTGTTTACCTATTCTCATGCTCATCCACAATCATCTACATATACAAGGTTGGCATTTAAGCCATATAGATTATCAAATAAATACTCTATATGTCTTAATAAACATTCAACTCATAATCTATCGATAATACATTATAACTTCGTAACCATACGGATTAAATACTTCTCTTTATATATCGAAAGAGGGAATTCCAAATTATGATAATAGTCTAAAACTTGATGTAGTGCCCCTCGTCGTTGGCTTGTGATAGTGGTGGTTCTGCATTACTCTCCGTCAATCGGAGATAGTTGCTAGTTGTTCATTGCATTGATTCAGTTCCTAGTCAATTGATTAGCAGGTCATGATTTATGTTATTTTGATGAACTATGTTTGACTAACATAATTAGACATGAGTTATGAGTTATGATGGCATTATTATTATTATTCTAGTTGTGATGCGAATTGATATTATCAGGTTTCATCTGATTTGTTGGTAGTTGAATTCAGTTAATAGTTGATATGATATTATTCAAAAGCAGAGACGGTGTAGTACTACTCGTTTCGAGTACCCTACTACGCCGCGATTCTCTAACTCTCTATGTGTAGACATATACATACTTGAGCATTTACAACCAATTGTTTAAATGTAGGCTGCAGGTACCGAACCACTCCACCTGATATGGCAGGTTTGAGCGGGTTCTTACACCAATGGGTATCAGTGATGGGAGATGACGCGAGGTCTATTCCACTAGGTCGGTCCGTGTCCTTGTTGTGGTCTTGAGTCGTTTGGTTCGTGCCTTTCTTGTTTGGTAATCTTGTGTCATGGATTATCGTCGTAGTTGGTTAATACTATATTGTTTTCTTATTAGAATAATAATGCTCCAATCATGTTTATTGGATATGATTTGTCTAGCATAGAATTTGATTTGTTACCTTGCTTGGATTTTAAAATAGCCTAGAATTAATTGTTTGCTGTTCAAGAGTAGTTATGTCATAAGTTTGGAGCTATGGGTTATTAAATCTATTTTTTGGTGCAGTATAATCTTGATATGTGTAATAAATGCTTTGAGTTGTCAAATGTGAACTCTCAGATCGTGAAATCTCTATTATAAGTAAAATTTTTAAAATTTTGGAGGAGTGGGGGGGGTTTGGTAACGGATGCATGTTTGCATCCATTTGAGGAGGAAGCAGTGAGAGCATTGGGGAATTCACAGGTCAAGGACACAGAGAGTACTTGTTCTCTTGTACATGGCGATCTTTGCAACGGTGCCAGTGACATCTAAATTGTCTATACAAGTGTTCATGGGTATTTGGTGTCTTCTGCTTTTGCATTTTATGCTCGGATGAGGGACCGAGGTAACTTGAAACTTCCATTTTCATACCCTCCATTTGCAGGTATGGTTCAAAATCCCACTTTCATTTATGCTCTGTTGTATTCCCCTATTTTATAATGATTTCCTGATAAGGATACTGGCTCAGGTCACAGAAATGAAGTTTTTAGTTATCTGCTTAAACCTAATTTGCGCATATCCTTCAACCATTGTTTTTGTTTGAGTAATCTGCTTAGCTGTACACGAACCTTGTCTGTGTTTTATGTTGTTTGGGCAATATCTAATGGGAATCCTTCCCTTTCTCTCTTGATTAAAGGATGTCTAAATCATTTTTCAAGACTCCAATTTGAGCATTTCCTCCCTTTAATTTCCAATCACCATGTAATAGAAGAGATGTGGGCAAGGAGTTTACGCCTGCCATTTGCATCCGCTCGAAAGGTTTCTTGAGCCTTTTTAAAGAAATTCCTTTTTGTACATGTTTTGTCATCAATGCCTACTATGATTTCTTTTCCTCTGAGAAACGCTGTCAATCATCTCCCATGCCTTGTGCATGCTTCTACATTTTTGCTTCCATGTTTAGTAGGGTCGTTGCAAACCCCATCAGCTGACAGCTTTCCCTCTATCCTGTATGCTATGAGGGACGTCCATACCTACCCCGTAATTATTACATTCCATGGAGCGGCATCTCATTGAGGCAATTTGTTAAACAGATTGCCTGCCCTGTCTATGCTTTTGCCTTTTGCATCGTTCGAAAGTCTCTGAAACCTACTCAGCAAGTCTATTTTGTTTGCATCCTGCAATCATATCCACAATCTATTTTCTTCCCTAAACCAATCCCATCGATTGAGAACTCTTGAAGGCCAAGCGTCTACAAACTAAGAGACGTTGGCTCAGCCCTTAAACCGTGTAGTTAGATTTTAATTTATGCCTTTTGTGTATGCAAAGACCGCTTGTGTCTGATATTAATGTCTCCTCTTCAGCGAATCGTGCCTTCAGCAAATTGTTTGATATGGTGCTAACCTATCCGTTCCATTATTGCTTATATCCTTAAAATCTGCCAGATGATCACTATGAATAGCCCTGTTTACTAGGATATTTCCATTTCTAAAGATTCTTGAACCGTAGGATTAAGGTTTTCTATCTTTATGTTAAGATATTAATTGATTTTTTTTGTCAGAAAATCTTTCTATTTCTTGATCGGACTAAATGTAGCAAGTAGAGGGAAACGTTAATTAAGATTTTCACCGTTAGGAAGTAAAGTTTATGCATGAGGGACATTTGATAAATTGGAACGATACAGATAAGATTAGCATGGCCCTTACGCAAGGCTGACACGCAGAAATCGAGTAAAGGTCCAAAACTTTTTAAATCTGGCAACTATTGGTAATTATAACCGATTCCTTAATCTTTTTGAGTTTTTTTTTTTAGTGCTCGAAATTGTCTCACGCCGGGAAATTTTTCTTTCTAAACTCGTCGGTTCTTCTTATTGGCCAAGCTCTGTTACACAACCATTCGGTTTATTTTGAGACAGTCGACGTTACCTTCCATCATTTATATTCTGCCACGTAAATCTAGTCCTAGCGTTTCGAATATCTAATTAGAGTGCTTCAAAACAACAGTTTCTGATGTCCATTCAGGGTCACATGTGCTTGTTTCTGATGTCCCAGCTTCCTGCAGTCTTCCTGCAGCAAGTGGAATTCAAGCTGGCGGAATGTTTTGCTCACCCAGTGGCATTCAGAGTAATGATGTTTGGGCTTCAGGGTCACACCTTCCTGCTCGAATGTTCAATCCAGGCTTATCCCTGCAAAATACTCAAGTTGGGCAAGGAACTCAATCAAATTCCTTGCCTCATAATTTTATTGCTGTTCTGCTATGATTAACAGGAATGTTGGGCCCTCTGGATGTTCAAGCTCAATGTATTTGTGTGGCCTTTCAACTTAGGGAAGATAGCTTCAATCTCAAGGGAATATTGGAGAAATAATGTCCCATGTATACTTCTCAGAAGCAAATTCCATCACATCTCAAAGATTGCAGCAGCAAGAAACTAGTAATTTGCTTGGTTCTCCTAGTGTCAATGCTAGTTTTGGTTCATTGCTTTCCAGCTTTTTTGCCTGGGCAGCAAAGCCAACCAAATTGCCACAATCCAAACTTGTTGGCAAATTCCAATCGTGCAAATGAAGTGAATAGTTTGTCATAACCTTCAATCTTTTGTCTTTTATAGTTTTCAGAGAAGGGAGAATAGAATTTACGCCGAGGGATCCTCTGTTCCTTTTTAGTGTAATTCTGTAACTCTTTCTATATCTTTTGATCTCAGGTAGTCTTCCTTCCAAGCTCGAAGTTTCTTTTTTTGTGACAGTTGAGCATTTATATGTGAGCATTACTATTGTCTCTCATCATTAAACTTGCTTTTCACCGGTTGTTCCTATCGACGCATTCCATGAGATCTTTTTTTTATGGGTTCAAGTGCCAATTTAAGCATCCGGCAAGGTCGAAGACCACTTCTCTTTAAGGCTTTTTATTGATGCATAAGTCTTCATTCTGCATACCTATGTCATAACTTTAACTTCACGATAAATAGGAACCTTTCCTTCCTTTAGTCCGAACCTTTCTTATGACGTTTCTTATATTAATGATTCGCCTCATTTGAAAAGAAAGTTAGAGTGTTGTCATGAAACTTGTAGATTCCTATGCAGCTTATCCTTAATAAAATAATTCTTTTCTTTGGAAGGATAAAGGTTTGGATTTAGAATGTTCCATTCTATATGTAGATAAAACAAACTTTAGTGGAGAGTTTAGTGCAGTGAGTTATTTTATGTTTAAAATCTCGTGTCCTTTTTTTGGAATGGTAATATGGTAAGTATTCATGTTGGTTATAGAAGTTTGTTGAATTGTTAATGCTTTTAGTAATTTATGCCTTTTGGTAATTTTAAATGGTACCTTTATTATTGGAAATTCAATGTTTTGAATTGTATTTGAATGTGGTAGTAAGTTAGAGATTTTGGTGGGGTTCAGTAGTTGTTTAGTTTGGAAATGCTATTTGTAATTATTGGTTTAAATTGAATCCTTGTTGTCATAGAAGTCTTATTTGAATTTGTGGCTAGTAATGTATAGTCCAACGTTGATCAAGGATATGGGTGTATTTCTACTAATGGCTTCATTTTACGGTTATTTATTAGAATGATTTAAGTATACTAGTTCTTATAGTAATGATAGGGTACTAATTAAGTTCTAATCATACCCTAGTGTTCTTGTAAATGTTAGATCGTAGTTTATGCATAAGCAAATTTACATTTTGGTAGATTATCATTTAGAAACTATAGTGTTGGATTTCAAATTAGAAGTTGGCTTCTTCTTAGCGAATCTGATACTTTTGATAGTGGAAAATAATTATTGTGGTTAAAGTTGGTTATTAGAAATTGAGATAGTTAAATGATTTGGGAGGGAGTATATTTGTGTTTTTATGGATGTTGGCAGTAGGTAATGGTATTGAAAGTTACGCTTTTAGTGATATTAATAGATTCATAAATTTACAGTCAAGTTACTTGAAATTGTAGTTGGTTTAAGTTAAAGGAGTGGTATGCTCTTGGTATCATATGATTATTGTTATAGCTTGTTTTAAGGGTAGTCATTCCAGAGTAATTAAGAAAAGATGATATTAGTAGTTGTTAAAAGATGAAATAGGAAAATGTATTTTCTTATGGTTGCAATTATTATGATTTAAATATGTATGTGTGGTTATTGTTGTTCAGAAGTTCATGTCTTGTGTTGGTAGGGATCGATACTTTATATGCTAGAATATTCCTTAGCAATGAGTATATTTCCTATTTCTTTTATGTTGAGGTTGTTGTCCTTATCATGTCTAAATGTTGCATTTTACCCTCGCGTTTCTCGAGAAAGGAATGAATTTTGTCGTGAAAGCGCTTTTAGTAGTTGTTGGAAGCTTTAGATAAGTATATTATGTTTATAAGTAAATGTTCTCTAGTGACTCATGTTTATAATTGAATCATAGAGGATTATAGTCGTTCATTTTGAAATTTGTATTGTCTAATAGAAGCTGGTGATTTATGACGATAAGAAGGTAAGTTTGCGGAATAAGTTGTTATTAGAAGTTGAGATAGTCTCTTAAGTTGATTTCTTGTTTGAATAAGGAGTTCATCAATTTTCTGATGTTTGAATGTCTCCATGTTGTATCTTCACGTTTGTGTTGGATCTTTGTGTCTATTTTGGGGGTGAGTGGTGTCTATGTGTGTGTTCTTGTAAAGACGGTACATTATCGGATATGAATTTTAGTCATGTGGCCATATGGTATTTTTCAAGGCCTACGATGTTTTGGGTTATTTCAGTTAATATGGTATAATATGGCTCTTGTTCATGTAAGGGGAAACCTTGCAATATAACGGAAGGGATGATGCAATTGGTCTAAGCTCATTTCTGGTTTGAGTCTTTCATTACAAACAAGTGTCAAGTGTTAACCCTTGACTTCCATTTTGGTTGAGGAACTTCTTGTGATATAGTGTCTGTGCACCTAACTCCAGAGGAATAGTTCTTGGCCTTGGTTCGAATTATGGCATTGGGTTTTCTGGATTTTCACATCTTGCATTGATTGGGGAATGGTCTTTTGAGTACAGTACTTGGTTCTTGTTGGTGTTGCTTCAATGTTGAAAAGATTATATGGATGTGTTGTTGTGGCCTAGTGAATGGCGTAAGTTTTGGCTTGGATCTGTTTGGTGACCTTCCCCTGCATGTCATGGTATGTATGATTGGTTAGGGAACGCTAAGGGAGTGGCTTTCATGGTGGGGCCGGTGCCTAGTAAGAGGTCGCCTGGGTAACCCCATGGAAGTTGTAATCATGTGGAACACTTAATAACTTAATCAAGAGGGTTGGGGTATTAAAACACTTAACAAGATAAGTAAAAGACCTCACCCATGCCTTGAGTGCTTTCGTAGGCTAAGGATGGGATGGGAAGGCCTGGTTGGCAAGGCCGACCTCCTTGTCTCCATGAGAGGATCTGTCGGCTCCGCATGTGTCACCCTATGGGGCCGGCACCTAGAGAGAGGCTGCCAGGGTAACCATAGATGGGGGCCGGCTTCTGGGGATAGATAGCCTGGGTAACCCATGTTAGGACCATGCGATGACACTCTCCTTAAGCAGTTCTGTTGTTTCTTGGTAGTACCTCTGGAGTGATGTCTTGGCTTGTGCAGTTTTGTTGGTATGGTCGGTTGTGTCAAGTCAGTTGTCGTTCTTGTATTTTTGGATATTGTTTCTTGGCTTAGTGGAATCCTCGTCGTTATCTCCTAGCTCGGAGGGGTGGGCCTCAGGGTTCCACATGGTTGGGTGGCAGAGCTATCCATTGGTCCTTTTGCAGATGCGGTTCAAGTTCTGCGCAGAGGTGTTCCAGTTCCAGTTTGCTTCCTACCTTCGGTGGTGTTGTATACTTTCTTATGCATTCTTTTGTAAACTGACATGATCGGTCTTGTAATCTTGTATTGTAACTTTGTATATTATCTATCTTGCCAATGTAAAAGTTGATCTTATCTGTACAAGAAGTATAATGTATTTCACTTGTGTGGTTTTTAATTTTCTACTCACTAATGCAGTTGTGTTTCCCTAGAGTTGTTAGAAGAGCAATTTCCTTTATGTTGTGTACTAAGGTATAATTGGTTTATGTTTTGCACTATTTCGCTTTCAAAAAAAAAAATTATTCCTAGAATTTTGCTTTGTTAGCCTAACTCTCTAGGGTTACATGACGGGGCATTTCACTTGAGCCTTCATTTTGCATAAAAAAGTGTTTCTCAAGATATTCTTGTGGCTATTCTTAGCCTAAGATGGGTAAAGGAATATTTCTCCACAGAACTAGAATATAGATAAATTTGGATAATTCCAAAATAACATCTACAAATAACTTAAATTTTCTCCATATTTCTACTGAAATAGCATTCTAATGTCAAGTGTTTCTACACTATGACTTTGTCTCTTTACTATCTTTTTAAGCTTTCAAAACATGCTCTCAACTTCTTAATCCACTACTGGTAAGAAAGGTATACTTTTATGAATGACCTTCTCTTGGGTACTTCATTAAATCTATTGTCGACCATTATTAAATGGCTAAACCTATTCTTGGTTTCAAATAATAGTCAGTCTTTATAAAACTTGGTCTTATATTTTCACCATCGGCCTCCATATGGTAACACATTCGACCTTAATATATATACAATTCATTTGAGTATAACAACAATCAGCCATAGACTATCATAGTCAGCCTCAGTATAAAAACAATCGGCCATAGACTATCACAATCGACCTCAATATAAAAAACAATTGGCCATAGACTAACTCAGTCAGCCTCAATATAAAACAATTAGCCATATATTATCTTAGTCAGCCTAATTAGATATTATCACAGTCGACCTAATTAGATATTATCACGGTTGGCCTTATTAGATAAACAACCAACCACATAACATTTCTACTTCTACTCTTCTAAAAACACCTTTATCAAAGGTTCAATTTCACAATCCTTCAACTGTTACTTTCATTTCTAATATGTTTTGATAATCAATAAGGAACTCCTATCTTAAAACATAGATTCATGATTCTCTTAATCCTGAGTTATCATGCACAAAACATCTCCCTTAAGGATACAAATATATATACACAACGAATAAACATGGCTTCCAAGTTATCCTAACTCTACCCTTGACCGAAATACGATACATATTATACATAATTAATCTCCTGTAGAGGATAAACAATGACATCATCTCTATGTATATATATTACTTGCAATTCAATGAATGTAAGGTAATATCAATGCATCCATACAATTATATTCAATGGTATTCGATCAACTTACCAATATAATGTTGTAGGCAACACGCTAATTAGATCTTAGCTTCCTCATGTGTTTTCTATCCTTCAAGCCTTTCACACCCAAGTATCTCTTCCTTCCATCCCCTTCAAAAAAAACTATCCTCCCATACTTTAAGTCAGCCTCTCATAGTTATGGGTGCTTAGTTAATGCACCACTACTGCACCTTTCTCCACATCCCCGCAACTTCCTACATGCAAAAAAGAGTGGGGAGTATGGAGCTACTACTCCCTACCCCACTTCCCAAGCATCTAGGGAGTTTGCTAAGGAGAAAAGGAGAGACTTTACCTTACTCAACATGATCTTAACTATAATAATAATAATAATAATAATAATAATAATTTAAAAATAGATAATAAGATACTTATCTATTAGATGTTATTACATTCTCTCAAACACTAATTGTACTTATCTTTAAGCACAATCATTGACAAATAATTCTCGCAAGTCAACTAAGACCTTGACAACAAAATCAAACATGATTAGTTGATTTACACACGTCAACTTATCTTCCAAAAGCATACACTAAGTTTCTATCAGACAACAAAAGGCATTTAACTTTCCTCTTGACGATGACATAATTCACAAGAACAAACATGGTCTCTCTACTAAGTATATGTGTGTGTGTAATTCCAAATGGCATAAGGATCATTTTATTCACGAGATCTAGTATCCTCTCCATGGTGATACTCTCTCTCTCCTCATATCGGAGGGAAAACAACACTATTCTTGCATCCACCTCAGTTACATGGTGGTAGTTAGTCCATTTCATCGTTTTAACCACATGTTCAATAATGATGTCATAGACATTTATCCTTTGCATATAAAGTAATATAAAGCAAATGAATTTTTCATCATTACTATAATCATAATATTTTCTTTGACTAACTATCTGTCTCCTAAAAAATAATGAAAATAAATATATTAGTTTTAAAAATGGGGTGTGACATGGAAGATGTAAGTGAAGATGAGAAAGAAGCAAAAGACCAACAATTAGAAGTAGAAAACTTGGTGGATGAACCTAAAGGTGGATTTTTAAGGGCTATGTCAAAGATAAGTAGTAAACCAAGACTGGATACTCCCTATTATAGTGGAAGTTTAAGCTAGGAAGAACTTATAGACTGGATTTCAGAGATAGAAGAGCACTTTGATTATGAATCAATGGAGGATCCGAAGAAGGTAAAGTTTGCCTACACAAAGTTAAAAGGTCATGCACCCTATGGTGGGTCATGTGCAAATGGAGATATAGAGAAGAGGAAAAGAGAAAATCAAAACCTAGGATTGGATGATTACAAAACTAGAGGCCAAATTCCTATCAACAAAATTATCATTTAAGTTTATTCAGAAAATTGTAGAAATTAAAATGAAAGGAGATAAATGTTAAGGACTACACGAAGGAATTATACAAGCTCAACATTCAAGTTGGTCATATAGAGGATGACAAAGAAAAGATCTCAAGGTATGTAAATGGATTGCAAGTGTCAATTCAAGATGAATTTAGCATGGTAAGAGTGAGGTCAGTAGAAGAGGCTTTTCATTATGCTTTACATATGTGACTTGCTTCTTTGGCTCCTCATTTGCTCATTCACTATATTGCAAATCTTGTTAGATGTCTTGTTATGTGGTCATTATAAATTTTTCCTGATGTGCATCCAAAATTGATGGTGATTTCTATTTTGTATAATTTGATGTTGTGTCTTTTGGAAGTGGAAATAACTTACCCTCTGATAGGAGAAAATATGACCCTTAATTAACCTAGATATATTCTTATGCTATACACATCATGATTACAATTTGAAGTTAGAACCCCATGTTACATTAACTATACTTGAAATCTACACAAAAAGATCAAATGTTGCTTTCAAAGGTGATGTTCTGGTCATCTATGGTCTTCTTGCACTAGAAATGTTGCAATGCAAGCAAGAGAAAATATTTTCCATGTTGATCTTGTCAATAGCTATAGGGAAATGACCATAACTACAAACATCAACAATAAGTTTATAGACACATTTTTGCCACAACTATTTCCTAGTGCAATTGTGTGTATTACAAAGTTTTCAATAAAGAATAAAACTTAGTAAGAGAGAGGAGATGTCATTGTTGTCTCGCATTGACTTCTAGAATCACTATTGAAATCATTGAGAATTCTATAAGCAGTGTAGGCTCATACCTAATACAAGTGTCTCTCAACTCCTTCAATCAGATAGTGGCTACTCAATTGGAACATTTGGCACTATTGCAACTACTCGTCATCAAACACCAAACCAATATGAGTTGCATGTTAAGGATGGTGACTCACAAAATGATATAGCTACTGTAAGCATTCTTGCATAGATCTCATAGCATATTTTATAGCTTTTTGAATATACATTCTAGTAACAATCATAAGTAATACATTATGTCTATATTATAGGTTGTAATCCCTACCAACCATACTAAACTATATGTCACACTTCAACAAATGCTTGCTTTGGCAAGAAAACCATTGACCCTCTTCAAAAATGTTGTGTGAAGTAGCTCAAGAGGTACGCATGTCATATGCTCAACTCAATCCACTTGCATTGATGAGTTGAATGATGAATGCACTAAATCTTTTTTACGAACACTTCCATGCTTGAATCTCTACGCAAGCCTTAAAAAAACTTAATGATCATACAACTTCTACTATTAACATGTCTTGAATTCAAAAACTTTTACATAGCACTAATAAAATGTTCACGTCCATGGTAGGTGTTTAGCACATTGAAATAAAAGAATGTTCATCTAGCTCCATACCGACCCTTTTGTAGCTCCTGCCACCAAAAAGTCTTCTTGGGTGAGCCTTGCAAAGACAATATTGCCCATTACACAAATTGTACAACGATAAGAAAATTTACATATTAGTGCCTTTTATAGTGTATAATTCAAAAAATAGATGGGGCTATCAACTACTACTTGCACAAAGATCTTTTACAATAAAATTTCCTTGGGCTTGCAGTGATTCCTTTCAAAAAGTATAGACAAGACATCTCTGTAGTCATGTTTTTGCTTTGCAAATTCCAAATACATGGCACCTTTATGCTTGTAATGGACAACTACATCATCAAACTTGTTAAAGAAGTGAGCAATGATTTAGTTTGATATTCATATAGATAAATTTCTCTTTTGAAAACATAGTATACTACCTCTCAATGGCATCTAGATGAAAAACCTAATTTGCATGTTATTGTCTTACAACTTTAAGTATTGCAAACTTCTTTGTTTCTATTTATATCTTGCTTTCCCATTTTGGTGTATGAATAGTTAAAATTTGGAAAATCTAGATTGGTAGTATCCATGTATTTTTCTCAGGCTATCTACCTACAAACTATATTAGCTATACAAATGTTTGTAATGCGCAAATGAGTGCGCTCTATTCTAACAACACGGAATCAAAACTTAGCGTGTTTCACTCTATTCAGTTCATTGGCTATCCATAATAGAATTGTTGCAGCTATGGTTGCATCGTTAAAGATTATTTTTTCTAGATTTCTGTTGAATAGAAAACTTTGAAGTATTCTAATTTTTAGTCAATTTTTTCTAGTACTAATTACCTTGTCAAATTTGGAATTCTATTCTGTGCAACCATTACAACACAAAATTATAACCAAAAAGCCATGGAAATATTCATATTTGACACAATCTCTAAGAAATGTGTTGGTCTATTTGGTTATTGCATTGAAAAAACATATATAAAATTTCTTATGTTTATCCTTTTGGTTTAGATGTCAGATATGAATGTCATAGTTGCTTGGAACTTGAACCAGGTCTTGTCTCTTGTAGTCAAATTTCAAAATCCATTTGGGTGGGGTAGGACATAGCTCGATTGTAACCCTTTTTGGTGATGTGAAACTTTCCTTTCCATATTTAAAAAATTAAAACATTTTTGATTGACACTTAGATCTTAAACTTTAACCCTATGTATAGAATCTATAGGTTTTCTCAGACTTCATCATTTAACTTATTTTGTTGTTTAAAATCACAACTCTATCCTTTACTTTCTATTGATTGTAAATTTATCCTCGGATCTCATGGTGCGATGCTTCTAGGAGGATTGTATTTTTTGCAAATCTAGGTCTATTAATATTTGCATTGCATTTTATTCATCCATTTGGCTAAGATGCCAAATATGAACATTACTAATAGATTCAAACTTCAGTTTATGAATGTTCATTGATGATTGTATATTTTGCATTTCAGCATGGTGATTGGTTTGGAGTACAAAACTTGGCCTTGTCCTTCAATTCAAGCATCAATCTTCCACACCTCTTTTGTTAGATACTAATGCTCCTTGATGGAAATTTCAGACTACAAAAAACCCAAAAAATTTTACATATCACTAAGCAATAGATAGCATACCTGAGTGGTATGTATAAAGAAGTAGGTCAATTCATAGGCATTTTGCTATTGTTATATTGGTGAATGGCCAAAAAACAAGGTTGTTCACTATGCCTATTCATTTTTTGAGGACACCGTTCAATCTATTTTTGGAGGCAACTAGTTGTTCCAAAGACAATATACTTCTTCAGGAGCCTGGAACAAAACTGAGTAGTTCACTATTTCACTTGCTATACTATTTAGCCTATATCAAATCTAGTTATTGGAAGTAGTAATTTTTGTAATTGTATTGTTGATTTGGTATGAATTCTTTCTAGCCCATATCAAATATGGTTTTGAAAAGTAGTCTAACTTATAGTGGACATTGTGGGTTTTTCAATTCAACTAAATGGTCTAGTGCTTATAGCTTCTAGGATATATCAAATATGGTTTTGTTAAAAGATACAATATAATAACAAGCAACTCACACATCCAAATATGCACACTTGCACACATGTTTAAAATGGACAAAAACTTCCTCTGCTTTTTATTGGGCATACCAATGACATTATCGATAGTTTATATATGGTTGAATTTGTCTCAACATAATATGTTTTTGGCTACAAGTTTATTTAGGAAGGGATGGTTGTATTTCTTTTTGTAGACTAGGGTATGTCATCCCTAAATTTACCATGCAAGATCTTCAAGATGTTTATACTTGTTATTGACATGACATTTAGAATAGATATTTTTGTGGTGCACTTGTTGTTCACATAGTCCAATGCTAGCATTTGAGTTTGTCTCAACATAATATGTTTTTGGCTACAAGTTTATTTAGTAGGGAATAGATAAAAATGAGCAAAGTAAACTCTTTTCCATGCCATTGCCAAGTTTCAAGATAATAATGAAATTACAAACAAAACTAGTTAGCTAATCTGATAAATAAAATAAATTAGCTCATTTGAGTCAATTTATTTACTTTTGTGAAGTAGCTGCCAAACTTATGTCAAATTTCAATAAAATCTTAATTTTAATGTTACTAATTTCTTGGGCAACAGACATGTGGTCATGGATATTATGATATCTTGCAAAGATTTGCCAAACTTATGTTTAATTTCAATCAAATCTTATTTTTCAAGTTGTTGATTTCTTGGCCAAGAGACATGTGGTCATGGATATCGTGATATCTTGCAAATATTTGACCTATCCAACATTAATAAGAAAAGAAATCACGTCTTCAACTGCACCATCTATTTCAACGCAGATCAAATTTGTAGGATAGATTTGTTTAATTACTCTATAAATCTCCTATAGAGCTCTATGTTTCCTAGGGTCTATGACATTGCTAAACGATACATGACCAAAGTAGTTATGACTTCTTGTTCTCTGAATTAGTCTTATTGTTGATTCAAATTAATAGTTTTCATAGTTGAAGCTATTGGACTAGAGTTGTTCCAATCAATTTTTTCCTACTTATAATTGAGCTTATCTAATGTTCTTTTACTTACTCTTTTTAAGACAACTCTTTACTTCAAGTTCATGGTAATCAAATAATGAGAAATATGCCTTAAACCATCCCAATTCTAGAGGAATTTAGGATTGCTCTTCTTGTACCTATTATATTCATGTTTACACTTGTTATTGATATGACATTTAGAATGGATATTTTCATAGTGCACCTTTTGTTTAAACATAGTGTAAAGTACTAAAATTTCACATCACAAGAAACTAAAGTAACTCAAAGATTTACTGAAAGTAAAATCATGTACAGTAAATTAATATAACTTATGCTCGTCATTCCAAAGGATATGCAATAAGATAACATTCTAGAGTCCATGCAAGACTTCAAATTTATAAGTAAAAGTACAACTGTAAATTCAAAACATACATAAATACATCTGAAGTCCTTTACAGAGTATGTCAAAATAATTATTACAAGTGTCGAATAATGGCATCAAGCCTTACAATCATTGAATACAAGAAGTATAATTTGATATAAATGACAAATAATCTAACAAGGAGTCCTCGACCGCCATTGACCAACCAGCCATCTGCTGCGTCGAAGGACAAGAACATGGTTCAGGCGCTTTTCCGCCCAACCACGAAGCTTGCGCTTCCCCGGTATCCCTCAAACTGAAGGATGCCCGACCCTGCTCGAAGAGCCTAGCAACCTGGAAACATATGCAGGGTGGAATCTGGTATGTGCCTATCAATCTACATGCATCACTAATATGAATGCAGCATCTCATCAATAGGATGTGGTAGGGAAAAAAAAATACAATGCATAGCTAGGAAAAGTCCATCTATTTCAATGGTGCATGTCTATTTCAACATTCTGTTAGCTTTGGCCAAAGCGTTTCTCCGTAATAACGGCATGCAAGTTTGAAAAGAAACTTACTTCCCAATAACCCACATTCGATACCCGTCCCGGAAGACAATCTTTCCTTCATAATTCTAATACAAGGACAAAGATAAGCAAAAACAAAGTAAACAAATCACCCGCTACATAGTAACCATCATTTGTCACAATCTTCAAAGAGGAGAACGAAGCAATTTCAATTCATTTTGCACACGTAATTCATGTAAATTTGCAGAAAATAAACTCTATTTGAATAAACTTCAACGTAGAGACAATATATTGATCCTTTAAGTATAATTTCCGTAGTCTTTTCAGTTCCGGACATGATTCAATTAGAGTAATAACGACTTAATCTCCTGAAAAAAAAAGATTCTTGCGTAGATAAAGAAATGTTTACCCTTCGTCAAGTTTCAAAAGAGCGTTTACATGTGTTGCATGAGTTTTCAGATCAGTTATCGAAGCAGTTCAAAATGTTTAATTGTTTCTATCTTCTTTATGGGAACATTTGGCTTGAGTCAACATATTGAGCCATCTAGTTTCAGAATTTATCATTGTTTCCTTAAAAAAAAAATCATCTACTTCAATGGTCAAACAATTCCGCGCAAATTTAGATATAAATAGATTTGATCTAATTGCCGTCATGGTTTAACACTTATACAGCGAACCATTTGTTTTCACAGAAAATGTTTTATTTCACTGAGGTCGTAATATAGAGATTGTTTTAAAACTTCAACCTTTTATCAAGAAAGGTTACGACTTCATACAGAGGCCACGACAATCTGAGAATAATGGTTTAAACGAAGAGCGATTTACTTGCTGGTAAATCAGTATCCCCAATAGTATTCAGCTTCAGAAGAAAATAAATCAGTCGTCAGGTAGTCATAGTGGTCGGAATATACTCACTTTGAGTGGTATGTGCGAATCACTATCACAGGGATCGGCATAGTGCAATTTTGAATGTTATAACAACTGGCAGTATTTAACTTTATTCACAAGGAAGAGAAAAAAAAATTGTCACACACATAGAACGACTTCCTAATTTCCTGAGGATCGCTCCTGGCATAAGCATTGCTGCCTGGCCACTGTTCAGAGGGTCGGTATAGCTAAATGACCTTTATTTACTAACATAAGTCAAGAGAAGTTGGATCTAAAGTCGATGGCAACATATCAGCGAACGGTGTAAAAGACGGATTGAGATTTCTTTGCAACAACACTGAAAGGCAAGGATAACGGCAACAATTATAGGAATCGGCTTAGGACTATAGAAAGATGGCAGGATTTCGGTGAACTAGCAGCAAACGCTTGCTAAAAACCTCAACCACGTCCTCACTAAATGGACACGACTTCACTAGAAGAGGGTTCGACTTCATAACTTCCTAGATCTCAATCATGGTTTAAGGTTCTGGCGAAGGGTTTAAGACAGCAAGGAGCTATTTCCACAACGTAACAAAAGAAAGAAACCATTTCATCAGCAACAGTCAGATCGATCCGAAATGAACGATCTGAAAGGTTGTAGAAGGAACGTGAATTGGAGTTTTAACAAAAAGGGGTCGATCTAGTTTGTTTTCTTTTCTTTTCTCTATGCAGGAATGTAAAATGTAAATAACCAAACGTATAGCTAAGAAATTTCAGAGGTTTAGAGGAGAATTTCCTGTCAGGCAAGAAGGTTGTTTCACAGAGAGAAAATTAAACTATAATCTTGAAGTATCAGCGTATTCAGGAAGGCATTTCTTGAGAGCAAAAGAAAAAGAAAAAAACAAACTAAGAAGAAAACCTGTTACGCCGATCTGTAGGGAGCCAATTCACTGATATTTTTCTTCCGTGATCCTTCCTCTATAGCGTCGTTTTTTCCCCTTCCTTCTCTGTGCGTCCTTTTTCCTTTTCTCCTCCCCTTTTATCCAATTCTTCTACCAGATTTAAAGCCCAGTCCCCCTTTCCGGCGCTCCATGCAAGGTTTACTTCCAGTTAAAATTCAAAATTCTCCTCCTCTCATTCGCATGCATATGCATGTTGGTTTTTATTTTCCTTCTTTTTTTAAAAAAAAGAAATAAAAACAAAAGTGTTCTTTTCTTAATATAAATAAAAGAGTTTGTGCAGTTTACTTTATAAATACGAATTGTTTTTTTTTTCTTGATTTAAATTTATTGTATTTATTTATTTATTTGCATGAACAAATATATATATCTTTTTAATTTAGTAAAAATATTCAATTATATAAATTTCAAAAATAAATATTTAAAACTTACTCTAAAGATAATTATGATAATAATATCTTATTAGGTAGGCATATTTTTAACTTACTCAATTCTCAGGCTAAATTCTTTTCATAAGAACCATATTGGACTAAAATTGGCATTTAATTTTGATTTGATAAAATACTTAAAATTCTTATATCTTATCATGATTCTAACTTACTGTTTTGATGCATAAACAGGTATCGAGTTCGAAAATAAGACAATCGAAAACATTCATAGTGATTCTGACCAAATGAGAGCGTAGTCATCCTTTCGATAATTACGCAAAACATAATCAATGAATTAAACATGCAAGCGTTACTCGTCGAAAACACACGTAATGCAAATGCAAGATAAAACAAACTGCGTGAGTGTGTGGAATTCCTAGATAAAACCCGTCATCTGTTGCCATGAAGCTAGGACTCTCCTACCTGAGCCATGCTCTTGTCGTTGACAAGGCTGCAAAAGTTAAACTCATAAGACCATTAATAAGTTAGTCCCAATATAGCCGAAGCGAACGAAATAGCCGAAGCGATCAATTTAACCAATCACTGTAATTAATCAAAGTAATTATTGCATTTTATCCATTCCATCAAGTATGAAAGTATGAGACGTGACACATAGTCCAAAAGATGATGTTTAATTGTTTCATGTAAGGGCTTCTTAAATTCTACAGTCAAGTCTTTCACAAATAGTTTCCCATCGATCCATTGACAAACAATTAGAAGTTTGCAAATAGTTCTTCCAAGCAAGAGCATGGCCAAAAACTTTAAGGACAAAAAACATAGATTCTCCATTCTAGAGAATTAACTCAATAATTCTATTACTTGCATTTTTACAAGTTCATTTTTTGTGTAGGTTGTTGTATGTTTCAGATAATTGCCCATCGATATATTGTTGTATAGATACCTTTAAAGTCACTATAATGCAATGCCAACATATTTGTGTCAAAATTATCTATTTTAGGCCTATTGAATATTGGAGATAACAAAATATTGTTTTTAGAAATTAACTCAACAAATTTATTTCGCAATGCTTATGTTCAAACAATTTTCATGAAATCTTATCACGCCTATTTATGTCACATCTCGACCTTTTGCTTGCATTTAAAATTCAATATATTTGATGAGACTATTGGGCATTACCTTATGATTGTTTAATTATTGGATAATTACATGTGCGTGAATGGTAATTTGTTGTTATTTCTAAAAATGCCTAAAACTGAAATTGAAATGATGATGAATTATTATGTTTATTATTATGATTTTATATCTTGCTCATGCTTCATCTATGATTTTATGGGCTAACCTATTGACGAGAATCTGAGTACGAATGAGTGCAGGAACATGTCGAAGATGAGAACGTGATTAAGGTAGAAGTGTCCTAGCCGCCTGGTAAGAGTTGGCATGACAGAAAATCTAAGGCACACACACACACATACTCACGTAGTTGAATACATATTGCATTATGAATGGTTTCATTATTCATTTGTGTTATCATGGATACATAGTTTTAATTATGCATTATACAAGTTGAATATTTTTTATGGTTATGATGGTTTAAACAATTAGTTTACATATATGCAATTTTGCATAGTAGCTATGTACATTATTTTCAACAATGATTTGTTAGGAAAAAACAAAATCATCTCTTTTATATTAATGTTGGTCTCTTAATGACTATTTTTGGTTTCACAATGTAATTATTTTTCTTTCAATTATATATATAATAATGATTGTTTTCAGGTATAAATTAAATCTCTCTCTCTCTCTCTCTCTCTCTCTCTCTCTCTCTCTCTCTCTCATATTTTTTATTAATAAAACCTAGTCTAGGATATAGTTTATGTATATACATATGAATATATATATATACACATGGCTAATTATATAAAACAAGTAGTAAAAGCAGTGGTAAAGTGGAGTTTTCAAATTAAAACTAAATATAATTACATGATGGGTGGTTCATGCACCCATCATACTATGCAAAAGTGTGAGTTTCAAATTCAAAACTGAAGAAAAGCTTTGTTGAGTCGACTCATTTTGGGGAACTCCCAAAATAGGGCAGAAATATGTATAAACTATAGAGCAAAATCATTAAGGGGCCCCATCATTGAGAGGAAGGTAGAAGAATTCTTAGTAGGAGCTACAGATCACTGCTAACAGGGTTAAGCTTTTGTGGGGGAAATTGTATTCAAACACTTCGGCATCCCAAGCCTTCATTGAGGATTCAATGTTACACATAGATTCTTCACACAGGTAAGTGATTGAAGCTATTCAATTGATTATGTTGGTTCCCAAATCTGAACACATCAAACTCTAAAGATTTGCCACTTCTTATGCTCAAGTTCAATGGAAGACTTAGCCAACAGAGTGGGAGATTGTCTTTTATCTCCCCTTCACTTCAGGTTCTGCCACACCTAGGGGAGTGTCCCTTTTACTATCACAATAGATTTGTCTTTCACACAACAAGGCAGAAATGTTCTCACGGATTTGTATTAAGAGGTATAAGATTAAATCCAGATTGGCAATGTTCTTGATTTATCTTCACCATTTATATCTGAGAACATGCAGCTCCTAAACTAAAACAAAACATAAAATAACTTCTTTAAATGATTTGTCTTTATATTCAATGGGTTTCTCAACCTTTGGGAAAATAGATTCCAAATCGGTGCCTTACATTCAAGCAATGCAAATGTTTCCTAATAACAACACAACTTCATATCTAGAGGTCTTAATAGAAATCACTATTGTCTTACAACAATGGCCCAAGAAAGGGTATCACCTATGGCTCTACTTTCACTAATCTCTTGATATAACACACTTTTCCCTATATCCGATTTAAAGCAATTTTAATCCTTTCCTTGAAAAGATGCAGCAAATCAAATACACAACATAGCAAGTGTTTGCAGATAAGCTCTAAAACCCTTAGCAACTTTGCTTAAAAGAAAAATGTTCATACCGAAGGAGACAACCATATGTAACACACACAAAAAGTGTTTTTCATTTATCTCAACCTAAAACAGAAAGACTGTTATACAAAATTTTGTTCACCTACAAAGCAAAATGCAATCCTGTAACCCAAAATCAGACATCTACTCCTATAGAATGCTATCTCCCAAATGTCTGAATACCTTGTATTCAGAGTCCAGCCACCCTTACAAAGTGGAATAGCATGCTCTCTTATAGACACAAGAGTATGTTGCCCTAAAATCTATTACATCCTAGCAATTAGGTGAGTTTTACATGAGAAGTTGTTGCTAATGAGCATGGGGAAATTACCAAATGCACCAAAAAGAGAAGACAAAATAATATAAAATATGGAGCTAAATGTTTTTAATTTGTTTTCCCCTTTTGACTTTGTTCACATTCCATGTTGCAACTATCGGGCACCTCTGCTTCCAAACCACCATTTATTGCACCATTGCAACTGGCACACTAGAAGGCCTGCTACCCCCTTGTAATGCTATGAAATGAGCCCCTGGGTCCCTCCTCAAGGCACATTGGCTCCACCCAACCATAGAAAATATAGAGAACAAAATGCAACAGCTTTATGTTCAAATTTTTATCATCACTGGGTCATTTTTCTAGATGTAAGGACATTTTTGACCATTCTGACAACCAAAATTCATCATAAACATGCTTAAAATTTATGCCCAAGCATTAGGAATGGTCATGGGATGAATTTAAAGCCTGGAACAACAATTTTGAGCTCCAAAACACCCCCAACTGGAAAGCAAAAAACGTGATCAACAGCTTCATCAGGCAAAACTCTATTTTAAAATGGCCCAACAAACCTCAGGAAACCCTCCAAGAAGAAGAAAATGTGCCCAATCTCACTATAGAGAAGACTGCAAGTCAAAATTTGCACAGAAAGTGCCATTTGGCACCTTCGCATAGCTTCAAGGGAGTTGGAGAAATAGTCATGTGATGCTGCAAAATGGAAATAAAATACCTTTATCCTCTGCCTCAACGTTATAACATAATGTCATAATGTTCAACTTATAACATTTGCCTTTTAAATCATTTAAAATGTGCCAATCAATATTTTTAAAATTGCATTTTTAAACTTTGGCAAATGGCAATTTTTTAAAATTTCTTCTCTCGAGCAGACGACGCCTATTCACTGTGAGCACATGGGATATCCAAAGGCTGCAAAAATTTGCATAGGGCCATTATTAATTAATTAGAGCAAACCCATTTCTTCAAAATCCACATTACCAAAAGATTTCAGGGACCTCCTTTGTAAACTGGCATGTCGGATGCCTTCGCCACTACTAAAACACATTAAAATAATGCATCATATGGTCTCCAATTTTGATGAAACTGGAACTGGAGATGTTTTGGACCAAAAAAAGAAATGGGTCACCTTCAAAATTGCGAGATCTGAAATTTCCCAGAACACCAAATCTAGCCCAATCACAGCAAGAAAAGAATTAAATGGCCCATCAAAACTCATCCTAGAGGCACGAGACTGAACATGCATGTTACCATATGTGCCAAAAAACTTCCCACCATACAGATTTGCAATATGATCTCTGAGTTGCAAGATTTTAATCGACGAAGGTGGGCTCTGAGGTAGATTAAGCAGCATGTCGACCTAACCTCTGTTGACACATCGAGAGGAGATAGGCACTTCAAATTTGCAAAATTTGAGGGTGCCAATAGATTACATTGTAGCTGAAATGAATATTGTTATGAATTTGTTTGTGGATATTCAAGGGTTTGAATGAAATCAAAGTGCTCTTCCTGTATATGCTAGTAGTCTTTGTACAAAAATAACGTTGGGCCTGAAAGAAAATCAGAGATAAATTTAGATCTAAGATACAAAGAGCCCCAATCTTTCCCCAGACATATTGTCTTTTATTTATTCTAGTATTCAAATCAGTGTAATGATAAACCATAATTAGGATCCAAAATATGACAATACCAAAAACAAACCGGAAAACTAAAGAGGATTGATGAACCATCATAAGGTTTATTGGGTAAACCTGTGTGTGTGTGTGTCGATGTATGTGATCTTAAATTCGTTATCCAAAAGGATAAACCTTTGTATAAATATATAAGTATATGCATCTTATATATTTATACATAGACTTATCTCTGCTATTACAATGTAAATTTTATAAAATTCTGGTACATTTGGCATCTCGATTTTTCTATTATAAAAATATCTGCAAAAATATGAAATCAAACCTTGCATAATGATATGAAAATAGTTTAATTCAATTTTTTTTTCTTATCTCAGAATTTATCACAGCTGTAGCATGAAATCAGATTTTACTTGTGAGAATGAAATCATTAAATTAGTCTTTCTTTTGAGATAATTGCACATGTGATGAGGGTTATATATACCCAGGTACATACATACATCCATCCATGCATGCATGCATACATACATATATGTACATATATGTATGTACATATATGTATGTATGCATGCATGCATGGATGGATGTATGTATGTACCTGGGTATATATAACCCTCATCACATGTGCAATTATCTCAAAAGAAAGACTAATTTAATGATTTCATTCTCACAAGTATATATATATATAGAAAATCATGATTAATACTTGCATCTTTCTCTATATGACTAAAATCTATTTATCCCTGTTACAAAAACAACATGAATATGGTTAGAAAAACATGAATTTTAGATAGTATTTGCATATGAAATAATTATTGCATGAAGTTCATGTTAGAAGTATAATATGAATAAAGAATCATCATAGATCTCATATTTACAAGAAAAGTCAGTTGCAATTCATGTTAAATTTTGCATGAAAAGAAAAAAGGAATTGTTTACTGGGCATATGCATGTTCTGCCATGGATTGTCTTTGTAAAGAAAGTAGTTTATTTTTTTATGCGTGTGATGGGTTTACCTTTGGGGAAAAGGTGCCAAATATGGGCTAATAGAGAAGGTTGATCCTTTTTTAGGGATCTACCGATATATTCTTAAGTGTTTTGACCAAAGCCACATGTTTCATTGAAATAGATGAATGCTTGCTTAGTTTATATTGATATTTTTCTCTGTCATATCCTAATAGTAGGACATTGTATGTTCATGTTAGAAATGCATGTAGATATATCAGATGTTTCCATCCTGCCTATTGTTTCCAGGTTACTAGGCATTTCGTGTAGGGTCAGGTATTCTTCAAAGTAGGAAGAATTCTGAGGAAGCATAAGCTTTGTGGTTGGACAGAAAAGCGCTTGAGCCATGTTATCATCTCTTAGCTTTGTGGATGACCGTGTGAGTTAGTGGTAGTCAGTGACAATGATTATATTCATATATAATTACTTGTATAATTCTTGTATTTGTACATCATTATTTGTATAGTGTTGACTATATGGCATGAGAGCCAAATTTGTACCATTTTGTATATCATATTTCTTGTGCCAATACCTCGATTAGACACTTGTACGTGCAAGATGTAATATGACATTTTTACATAAATTGAATTTGTATCATTTCAATTTTATATTAATGAGAATTTGAGCATTTATTTATTTCCATAATATAGTTTATGGGTTGTGTACCTTACAATTTATTAATACTTCTTTAATACTGCATCAACTATTTTATTTCTATTGCTATTGCACATTACACTAGCATCGCATTTGTTTATTTTTATTTGGCTTCATCACTACAACCTGTTAGGAAACTACCAAACTTCACCTAAACACAACAATGATGAAAATATCGTTGTAAAATATATTGATACACATTTTCCTTTGCCATCTTAAAATTTATTCATGCATATTTTCCTATTAAATCTTGCCTTTCCCTTTTAGCATTTGGCAAGGATTCCTACTGCACTGCAACTCTTGTTTATTAAGTTTCAAAGTCACTTTTATGATCCCTATTTTTATAACGTTGGGAGGGATTAGAAATCTTGGGTCATGTATGTGCCTAAAAGGTACATGTGTGAGCCTAGACCTGAATAAGTTTTTAAGTTTCTTAAGTTAAAGTCAAATTTTATATCATGACTTGAGTCAATAGTCATTTTGTTTTATGACTTAAGGATTAAAGGGTTGTTTATGTTTTTCTAACTTTGGATTATAAAGTCAATTATAATATTAGTTATAATTGACTCTAAACTTGGAGACTTTAAAAGGACTTTAATGATTTAGTGCAAAATAAGAATTCATACATGTATACAAATTCTAATCAATTCCACGTTATATTATTTTTGTGAGAAACACTTCTAAGTTGGAAATTAGTTTCTCGGAAGATTAATGACACATTCTCTAATTGTTTAGTAACTTGCATAAATGTAAAGTAGGCATTTTCTACTTTCAAAAAATACCAAAATAAAGCAAATCTCTATATATATAAATGAAAAGATGAAACTTTCTAATAACAAAGATAATTATAAATATATATTATCTTACAATTTCAAGTGCAACCAAAATAGTAATACAAGGATAGTACAATTATATCCCTTGGATAAGAAAGTTATACATTGATTCCATACAAAGCTATATCAATTTTTCTGATTTACATAATGATGATCAATTATACAAATGTCCATCTTCAGTTGCCATAACCCACTGGTCTTCCACAAGCTGAAGGTCAAGAGCATGGTTAAGGTGTTTTTTCCACCCAACCACGAAGCACTACACTTCCTCGGAATTCTTCCTATCTCGAAGAATACTTGAACCTACATGAGGCACCTAGCAACTAGGAACAAATGGGTAAGAGGGAAACACTCAATGCATGTTTGATGCCTATATGCATTCTAATCTAAAATGATCATATTTCTTGCAAACAGGATGTGGCAAAGAACAATATTTAATCACTAGGCATTTAATATCCATCTATTGCAATGGTACAAACATAGCTTTGGGGAAAGCATAAAAACAAATTAGTAAATCTTGAAAAAGAAGACTACCTTCTCTGTTAGCCCACATTCGGCATCCTTCCTCGGAAGGTAAGCTCAATCACACACATAGCAAAATAAACTACTACCATTGCTAAAACAAATATACTAACACATGCACTTAACTAAGGTCTCTACTATTTATATTTGTAAAAGAAGCCATATATCAATTGATTCCTTCTGACAGTGTCCTATGTTCGTAGTTAACAAATGAAGAGGTCCATGTTTGATATCAAGGAAGTTACATAACATTTCAATACATGTTAACATAACTATCTCTTAAGTCAATCTCAAAATACATTATGGCCAACTAAAGAAAAATTAACTCACTCCATTGTGAAGATATCCATGATATACGTACATATTTGTCAATTAACTAGGTACTTTTTAGGGTGAAATTAAGTAAATATATATCTACAAATCTCTATAAGCCCCATGACAATGGAAATGCATTCCTGTGGTAGCATAACAACTTAACATCTCTATCTTTGTGTCAGGTGATATTAGAAAGAATATAAACGCTTCCATAGACATTTCTAATTACATATGTACAAGCCACACACACACACACACTTATATATAGGCAACATATAAGTGTAGTTATACTAATTACATTACATTTGCATTTAAAGGTGATCATATCTACTCTTTGTGAGACAAACTCTTGGTAGCCCATTCACTTTGTTCATGTTAATACCACAATCATTATTGATTATCACTAAGTTGCATTGTATTACCTAAAGTCATATTAGTTTATATAGTCATTATTAACTAATTCTAAGAATATATATCACTTACATCCATCATTATTTAAGAACAAAGGATGATCAATCATGTATCAAGGTTCATAATGAGAGTTGCTAACCGAGGTATAGATAGGAGAAAATATGGTTCAAAAGAGCTGATCAAAGGGTATACTAGTTGACAACATAGGCTGATAGGGTGGTAAGAAAACCATGTACCTCTAAAGAAAGTTTGATGGAATTAGAAGAAAAACCTCTTTTTATTAAAGATAAATAGAATCCCAAAAGGAATATGACAGATGTCATATAATACTCCTGCCTACTTAAATGAATGAAAAACATATAAAATAAAGTCATATAATAAAAGCTAAGGTATGACCGCTTTTAATCCTGATGCCGCAAGCTGATGGAATTTGAAGAAGTCGCTTTGTTTTAACAAAAGACTATCCAAACAATTAAGGCCGATCCCCTAAAAGGCAAGTAAGCAGCAATTTTAAGAAGACCAATCAAGTATGAAAGAACATTGATTCTATTCCAAAAGAGTTGATTCAGTTTTTAAAAGGTGATCAATACATTATGAAAAGGCTGAATCTGATGTAAAAAGGCCAATCCTTGGTAGGGACATGCAAAGAGATTTAACAATAACAATCTAAGGCCGATGACAAGATAAACAAAAGAGCCGCATAAGTATTTAAAGTAAAAGGTTGTTCTACTAAGCAAAGGCCACTTCTACTAAGAGAAAGTCGATTCCCAGCATAAAGAACGATATATGAATCGATGGTTAGTTAAGGCTACAGATAAAAAGAGAAACCACACCGATCTAGTGATGAGACTGTCACTAAAGGTGAGAAGGAGATCATTTAGCCTCAATCAAGGCCAATTATGTTAAGAATGGTTGACTGATGAATTAGACAAGTCATTCATCCTTCTAAAAGAGTCGATTCTACCTTCTACAAGTTGATTTGATTGACAAAGGTTGCTCAGATGTAAATAAGGCAGTGAAGTAAAAGGATATCAGTCATTTCAAGAGTTAAGAAGGCCAATCACTAAGAAATTAAGAAGGGTTGACTCAGATAAAAGTGAGTACCATGATGTTGGTGATGAAGTATTATATAAAATAAAGCATTGGATTGTAAAAACAACTGAGGCCAAAGTTTACCCCCAAGTACAACAATTTGAATGACATGTCATATGGTTTCAAAGGTGAACCAAAATAAATAAGCTGAAAGGAATAAGAAATGGGGTGATTGCTTGGCTTTGACGCCATATTAAAAGTATGCAGGTTGTGCAAATCACCTTCCAGGATTAAAACATATTGGAGCTTAGATCAAGATTAAGCACAAGACCGAATAGATTCCTTATGAGGCAATGAATGATACACAGGTTGTGTGGAGATTGCAATTGAATGATTCATAGAGTGAAAATTTAGAGACTTCAACAAAGAAAGAGGTCGACAAACCCAATGGAGGCCATTGGAATGTAAAAAGAGAATGTTCTAATATAAAAGGGGTTGATAATACTCTGCTAGGTGATAGCAGATTACAACATGTAGATTAACACTATAGATCATCACCAATAAGGATATATACAAAATAATTTGATGAGAGGAGGAGGCCGATTTGGCACCATATAAGTTGTTACAAGGTAAAATCATAGCATCATACTCAGTGTACATAGGAAATAAAATGCATCAAATTACAACAATTGTTACGAATTACGTAGATTACTTAACATGTGGTAAGCGATTGTGCACTTGAACTCTACGTAGTGGATTCAATCCAAAGCTTTGAGGCATTCTCTTCCTATTCCCTCTTTTCCAGTTTCCTTGTTCTCCTCCCTTTTTAAAAAATTTCTTCTCCTCTTTTTAATTTTAGCTTGTTTCTTAATTTTTCTCTCTTTCTTTTTGTCTTTTTGATTTTTGCATGCAAGTCTTTTCTTCTTTTTGTTTTCTTTCTCTTTTTTTAATTTAAAGCTTGATATTATTTAGAGAAAATTAAAAAGCAAAACTCACTTTCACACCAATATATATATATATATTTCAATTTATGTCATTTTTAATTTAGCACATTTCTTATAAAAGACACTTATAATATTGACTATAATAATTCAAAACATTTAATTGCACTTCTATATGAAGCATAATGGAGATATATTTCTAACATAAGTAATCAATTAATTCCATCAACCACACTACCACGCAATAAAAACTCAATAGAGATCATTTCATGAAATGATAAAATGCAAATGCACTATGAGTTACGTGCTTGTGTGTGCAAGCATCGAGATTTTCTCCATCCATTTCTTGCCAGGCAGCTAGGTCGCCTCTACCTTAACCAAACCCTTGCCTTCAACACATACTTGCGCTCATTCAACTAAATTTTTTGATTAATAGGTCAGTAACCAAAATCCATAGCTAAAGCATCACATAACATGTATATTCATCATTTACTAACTTCCTAATTATATACTTGAAAAGGAAAGATAACATTTCACCTTTTATTCATAGACAATTATATATTTATAACATGCTAAAAAATGAAACATTTAACGATTCTAAATATGGCTGAGTTTAGGAAGTTTAGAAAGTTTGAGATGTGACAATAAAGCATGCAAATATTGTTTGGGTGGAGCCTAATCAATCTCCAAGTGGGAGATTGTTGGCATGTGGTGACTGATCATGCAAGTACTGTACACTAGTTATGTATCCATGCTGGGGTTCGGAGTCGATTGTTAATTTTTGTTAACCGACAAAAGAAAAACAACACTGCAAAACCCTAATTCTAGAAGCTTCCAAAAATCTTGTTATAAGACGCTGGGATGTATGTTATGGCCATGTATTTGTGAGATTGTAATTTGTTTTGCACTAGATAATAAAATCATTAGATGGCTGAGTTTCTATGGATGTGGCCCATATTGGATGAACCACGTTAAATTTCTGTGTTGATCTCTTTTGTGTTGTTCTTGATTGTTATATTTGGGTTATTTAATCTGCATATAACTATTATTCTTTATTGCTCTGATCTACCCTAACTCTAACAACTGGTATCAGAGCGGGTTGTGTCTGATTATCGCCTGCAAGAAGGTCTCACGGTTGAGTGAGAGTCTCACGGTTAAGTGGGAGACTCACGGTTAAGTGGGAGACTCATGGTTAAGTGGGAGCAATGGAGGACAAGGGTAAATTGAAGGTAGATAAATTCAATGGGCAGAACTATCAATTATGGAAGATGCAGATGGAGGATTATCTCTATCAGAAGGATTTATGGAGGCCATTGGAAGGAAAAGCCAAGAAACTGGCAGCAATGACTAATGAGGATTGAGAACTTCTGGACAGAAAAGGCACTGGGAACCATTCAGTTGTACCTAGCACCATCTATGACATTCAATATAATAGAAGTGAAGACAATAGATGAACTGATGATAACTTTGGCTAAATTGTATGAAAAACCCTCAGCCTCTAATAAGGTATTTCTCATGAAGCGTTTGTTTAATCTGAAAATGATTGAAGGTGGATCTGTGTCATATCATTTAAATGAGTTTAATATGATTACTAGTCAATTAACTTCTGTAAAAGTGAAATTTGATGAAGAGTGAGGGCTCTCTTGGTTTTATGTTCTTTGCTAAAAAGTTGGAATAGCTTGGTAATGGTTGTAACTCTATCTCTGGTTCAAATACTTTGAAATTTGATGATGTTGTTGGTGTTATCCTTAGTGAGGAAATGCGATGAAAAAACATAGGTGGGAGTTCAACATCGGGTAATTCTTTGACTATAGAGAATAGGGGAAGAATAAAGGAGAGAAAAAAGTCTAACAAATTGCGGGAAGTCACAAGGGAAGTCGAAGAAAGGCATATCTAAATCCAGAGGAAGAATGGATTGTTGGCACTGTGGAAAGCCAGGACACTTGAAGAAGGATTGTTGGTATCGAAAGGGCAAATAAGGAGACGGACAACATGATGACAGTAAGGAAGCTAATGTTGCAAGTAATAAATTACAGGATGCTTTAATTTTGTGTTTAGATAATGTTAATGATTCCTGGGTAATATATTCAGGGGCTTCATTTCATGCCACACCCCACAGTAAATATTTTGTAGATTATGTTCAAGGTGATTGTGGAAAGGTGTATTTGGGTGATGATGAACCCTGTCAGATTGTTGGAAAAGGAAAGATAAAAATCAAGTTGCAGAATGGAAATGAATGGTTTCTACAGGAGGTAAGGCATGTTCCAAATTTGAGAAGGAATTTAATCTCTACAGGACAACTAGGTAGTGAAGGCTGCATAGTTACCTTTTCAGACAAAATCTAGAAGGTCACTAAAGGTGCATTAGTAGTAGCTAAAGGTGAAAAGGTAGGCACATTGTATTTGTGTATTGGTAATACTTATTCTACCTTAGTTGCTATAGAAATAGTTGCTACTGAGTCAGTTATAGCACTTGCTACAGGGACAAAATAGAATTGTGGCACCATAGACTTGGGCACATGAGTGAGAAAGGGATGAAGATCCTTCACTCTAGAAAGTTGCTACCAGGTCTGAAGAAGATTAACTTGGACTTCTGTGAAAATTGTGTTAATGGAAAACAAAAAAGAGTTTGATTTCTCAAAGTTGGGAAAGAGAAGAAGAGTGAGAAATTAGAGCATGTGCATTCAGATGTATGGGTACCAACTCAGGTATCTTCTCTTGGTGTCTCTTGCTATTATGTTACTTTTATTGATGATGCAACTAGGAAAACATGGGTGTATTTCCTAAAACAAAAATCAAAAGTATTTGAAACTTTTAAAAAGTGGAAATCTTTGGTTGAGAATGAGATAGGAAAAAAATTGAAGTGTCTCAGATCTGATAATGGAGGCAAGTATTGCTACAAAGAATTTGAGAATTACTGTTCATATAATGGAATTCGTAGGTAGAAAATAGTTCCTAGAACCCCACAAGAAAATGGTGTGTCTGAGAGGATGAATAGGACCATTTTGGAGCATGCAAGGAGCTTGAGATTGCATGCTAGACTACTCTTACACTTTTGGGTAGATGTTGTACATACCATTGTTTATTTAATAAACAGGGGGCCTTCAAATCCTTTGGATGGTGGCATTCCAGAGGAGGCATGGACGAGTAAAAAGGTAAACTATTCATTTCTAAAAACCTTTGGTTGTGAAGCTTTTGTCCATGTTGATATTGAAAATGGAACTGAGCTTGAGGCTAGGTCTAAAAAATGTACCTTCATTAGATATGGAGTAGATGAATTTGGTTATCGGTTATGGGATTATAAAAATCATAAAATCATTAGTAGCAAAGATGCTATATTCAATGAGAAGGTCATGTATAAGGATCAGCTGCAGGAAAAGAAGCATGAACAGGCCAAAAAGGAATATGTGGTGCTGGATGAGATTCCAGAAAATAAAATACCAGTGGTACCTGATGCTCAACAACAACAAGTTATCCCTTAGACTCTTGCAAGTGTTAGACATTCTACAAGGATAACTAGACCTCCTGAAAGATTTTCTCCATCATTATATTCTATATTATTAACTGATTTTGGTGAACCTAAAGGTTATGAAGAAGTAATGCAAGTAGATACCAAAAAGCAGTGGGAGCTAGGCATGAAAGAGGAAATGGATTCCTTGCTATAGAATCAGACTTGGGACTTGGTTCAATTGCCTGTAGGCAAAAGAGCATTGCCAAATAAATGGGTTTACAGGTTGAAGGAAGAAGATGGAGGCAAGAAAATATATAAGTCCAGACTCATGGTAAAAGGTTTTGCACAGAAAAAAGGTATAGATTTTAATGAAATATTTTCTCTGGTTGTAAAGATGACTTCTATTGGAACTATTCTAAGTCTTGTGGCTGCGGAAGACTTGCATCTAGAATAGCTAGATGTAGAAACAACATTTCTCCATGGAGATTTGGAAGAGGAAATATACATGTAGCAACCACAGGGATATGAGGTCAAGGGTAAGGAGGAATTTGTGTGCAGGTTAAAGAAGAGTTTGTATGGCCTGAAGCAAGCACCTCGGCAATGGTATTTGAAATTTGATAGTTTTATGGCTGAACAAGGTTACAAAATATGTCATTTTGATTATTGTGTTTATTTTAAGAAATTGGGTAATGGCAGCTAGATTATCATGTTTCTTTATGTTGATGACATGCTTGTTGCTGGGTCTAACATGTAGCATATTAATGAACTTAAGCATAAATTAACAAATTTATTTTCTATGAAGGATTTGGGTGCAGCAAAAGAAATCCTTGGTATGAGGATCACACGAGACAGGACAAACAGAAAATTATTTTTGTCTCCAAGTGAGTATGTAGAGAAGGTGTTGAAAAGGTTTAACATGCATAATACAAAAGCAGTTAGTACACCTTTGCCTAGTCATTTTAAGTTGACTAAGGAGATGTGTCCAAAGACACAAGAGCAAGAAGACAAAATGTCTAAGATACCATATGCATCAGTAGTTGGCAGCTTGATGTATGCAATGGTATACACAATACCAGATATTGCACATGCAGTGGGAGTTATGAGCAGGTATATGAGCAATCCAGGAATGGAACATTAGAATGTTGTAAAATGGATTCTCTGATATTTGAGAGGTACTACTTCAAAGAAACTATGTTTTGGAGGAACAAATTCTACTCTAAAAGGATATGTTGACTTTGATTTGGTGGGTGATATTGATAGTAGGAGGAGTACTATAGGGTATGCTTTTACTGTAGGAGGTACTGCAATCAATTGGATTTCAAGACTACAAAAGGCTGTTGCGCTTACAACCATTGAAGCTGAGTATGTTGCTGCTATGAAAGCTAGCAAGGAGATGATTTGGTTACAACATTTTCCAGAGGAATGGGGCAACAACAAGAAGTTAGCCCTTTGTAGACTAATAGCCAAAGTGCCATTCATCTTGCTAAGAATTCAACTCTACATTTAAAAACTAGGCACATACAACTCAGATACCACTTCATCTGATTAGTTTTGGAGGATGGATAGTTGAAGCTAGAGAAAATTCACACAAGTGAGAATCCTGTAGATATGTTCACAAAGGCGGTTACATGGGAGAAACTAATTTTCTCATCAGTTTCTATTGGCCTTCACGATTGATAATGATGGATATAAGAAACCAGCCAGGACTGTAATCTAGTGGGAGCTGCAAGTGTAGTAGTGTCATCCAAGATCAATCTCCAAGTGGGAGATTGTTTGGGTGGAGCCCGATCAGTCTCCAAATGGGAGATTGTTGGTATGTGGTGACTAATCATGCAAGTACTATACACTAGTTATGTATCTATTTTTTTCCCTCTTTTTTGCCCGATCGGAGTCGGTTGTTAATTTTTGTTAACTGACAAAAGAAAAATGACATTGCAAAACCCTAATTGTAGAAGCTTCCAAAAATCTTGTTATAAGCGGTTGGGATGTATGTTACAGCCATGTATTTGTGAGATTGTAATATGTTTTGCACTAGATAATAAAATCATTGGATGACTAAGTTTCTGTGGATGTAGCCCATATTGGGTGAACCACGTTAAATTTATGTGTTGATCTCTTTTGTGTTGTTCTTCATTGTTATATTTGGGTTATTTAATCTGCATATAATTGTTAGTCTTTATTGCTCCAATCTGCCCTAACTCTAACAAATATATCCAAATATTTGATTCTTATTTCAACTTGATTAAATCTGATATTATTTTAGGATTTGATTATTTCGTAATCTTAGGGCACAATTGAGCATAGGTATATCTAGATATTTAATTCTTAGTTCAACTTGATTATCTAATACTATTTTAGGATTTATTGTTTGGTGATCTCGAGGCACATTTGCAATCACACGTGGCTTAAGGTTGTTCAGCTTTACATTTGATAGATGAATACTTCATGTAGTTGCATGCATGACAACTTGTTATCTTTAGTGCATCTTAAACATCTATAACTCATTATTCAAAACATTTGTTTATTTATGAATATTTTTCACTTATTATTTGTTTGGTTTCTCAATAATATAAATTTTTTCTTATATAAATCTATTTTATGTTTAGTTTTGTACTTTATAAAAGTGTTATATTTAATTAATTTAATTTATTTTCTTAGATTATATTTCTAGTTGATTTAAATTAGTTTTATGAATTCAACATTAATTAAAGCACTTTGTTTAATATTACATTATTACTAATTTCTCTTTGTATTATGCATTTACGATGTTCATTCAATAACATTCATGATTAAGTAATTCAATTGTAAACTAGGTTTGATTAGTGGTTTAGTTTTAACTCATACTTTGGAATAACTTTTAAATAGTTTCTTTTATAAACGGGTTAATTATATTTTAGATTTATTTAATAGGCCATCTTTTCAAGTTGTGATTTTAGGCAGTTCTCTTAAGTATTTGTCCTCTCTTGCAAATTGCTTATAATTTAGATTAATGACTCAAATTCCTATAATGTGTTAGGTTTAGATTCACATATGCATGCCCTAGTTGTTTAAACAAGGTAAACTACTACAAATGTAAGCTCTTCAAAGAGTATGAAAATCTAAATTTCCTTAATACAACATTGGATTAACCATTATGAGATTATGTGAAAGTGTATAACATCAAATAGAAATTAGAAAACCATGATAATTTAACACATGACACTGAATGTATGTGGAGAAACACTTTCAAGAAAAAATCCACGATCAAAGAGAGGCTCAAATATGTAAAAATATTCAATACAAAAGTACATATGCAACAGACTTCTCTCTTCAATCAAACAACATTCCAACAACACCCATATACCTGCAAATAACCCATGAAACTTTTATCCAAATCATCCAATGTATAGAGGAGGGTTAAGAGGAAACCAAAAGTGGATTCTAGAAATCACGTATCACCAAAACCATGGTATGGGAAAATAATAACACCCCATGTGCTCAATCAATGCATTTATGAATAGAAAATGCAACTCATAAGGCATCTTTGACCAATAACTCTTAACCACTCACATCTCCAACTCTAGCACTCCACTATGGAGGTCACAACTCATGTGGGGCCCATCCATCATACAAATATCCTCCACTCCCTTTTCTAGCACCTATAATTGGGAAAGTGTTATAAATGAGTTCTAGTTGATTTGTAATCACCACCATCATGCTCCACCTCCTTAATGAATGCTATTACAACTCATATCCAAGTCAACCAAGAGAATAATTAAATAATATTATCTCTCATCCACCTAAGACCTATGTCCATGTACCCTCTCCAAGATGTTTGGAGACATAACATACATTATACATTAGGGCTGAAATTAAATATCACACTATCCTAACAATAGTTTTAGTTAACAATTAAACTACTAATTTACACTTGTGCTAGTCATCTAGTTCTCAATTCTTATACTATTAAATTGGTATGATTCTAATTTTGACTTTCATGATAGATAAAAAGGTTGATTCGTTGGTCAAAGCAATTTTCAACCTCAATAATATCCATACTTAGATGAGCTATATAAATGACATAAGTTCCTCCCTAGCTTGCATGTTATCAAAAACATAAACAATTAGTAATAATAAAAAGAGTTCATGGTGAAATCATGAATCTAAGTATATGGTGAAATCATGAATTTAAGTATCTTTGAAAAAGCCCACAAATCTTTAAATAAAAGAAATCATTAAAAAATGGTAGACTTGGACCTTGGAAAAAATGGCACCTAGAGTTATGTGAAAGAAGGGAAATAAATAACATGAAACAAGGGTTGTGGTGTAGCTATAGTCCCTATCTTACATTGCAAAAAATAGATATTCAAAATCATTTAAGTGTTGAAGCCAAGTTGATACAATAGAAAACAAGCTATTTCCAACTGCAACTAATATTCTTTAGACAAAGGATAATCATATTTAAAGTACATACTAGCCTGTCCAAGCCAAAAACAATTTTGGGCCTAAATCTTCTCTCTCCTTTGCAAAGTTGTGCATGAATGTATACATAATTATAGTTGGTTCAGACACTCCCAAAATGAACAAAGTGTGACCTCCAATGTTAGAATGTATTATGCCACATATTGTCATAGATGAAAATGTTTGAATGGTAGTCAATATACCATTTGCAAACACAATCTAGAAGTAATATATTTTAAATTCCATTTATCCCTAAGGCATTGACTATAGATCCAAAAGAGCATTAGGTTAGCTCTTTTTCTCAACTTTCTATGTACCAATTTTTTTTATATATATGTATCTTAACCATCACTTATAAGGGTGTTTGGACTTAAACATCATATATGATTGCAACTAAATTGTAACAATGTATGTATTATATCATTATTACCAGTGAGTACATACTCAAACAAATTTTTAAAATATGTTCAATAATAATTGCATATTATTACTTTTAAAAACTAATATATAGTCAATGCGCTTCTTCACTACAGATGTATTAACATATAATTCACTTTATTACAGTCAACTCACATTCTAACTACAAATGTACTAACATTTAATCTAATCCAAGGGCTATTTATAAATTGTATATTGAAGTGTTCATATATGTTAAAAATGTTCAAAGTAAGTTTGTTTCTTATTTATTTTTCTTTCTAGGAATAAGAAAAGCCTATCTATAGTTGATATTAGCCAAAAAAGCAACTAGTTAAAATCTCTCACTTTCTAAGATTCTTAGATGTGATCAAAAGAGTAATCATGGAGGAAGATGCAGATGACAAAAAAGAGTAAGCATCTTCAAATTATTTGTATTTCTGTCTAATTGTTCTGTAAAGGAAATCATTAAGATTGCAAAAGTAAATAATATGTAGGTTGTGGGAGCAAGGATCCTAGACCATAATCCTTGCCGCTCTTTGTCATTCCCTATATAATTGTATTTGCATGCACTAAGAGCCATACACATGCTTGTTTGAAATTTATTACTTTGGGATAGTCATATGACAAAAAAAAAACAAAGTATATTTCCATTTTTTATGTTTACAAATGCCAAAGAAATTAATATACATCTAGCAAAGGAATTTTATATAAAAATTATTTGTGTTAATTAAGTAAACCATTTGGGCATATTTTTAGATGCCTTAAATTTAAACAAATTAATATAAATGAAGCAAAGGAATTTCATTTTACAATTATTTCACTAGATGAGTCAAACAAACTAAGTAAAGGTCTCAAGTATATTTTTACAATAATATATAAGTAAAAGGTAAAGATAATTTGTAGTCACATTTAAGTAGAATTCCAAGTTTATTGCATAAATAAATTTGGACAAACATTTCATAGGGAGATTTTTTTTCCTATAATGTTCACTTGTTCATTAAAAGCTATAACATTGCCCACTTTAATGTGTGAGATTTCTCTATAGAATGTTATTTTATTTATTTATTTTATATATTATTTATTTTTTCACAAAGATATATATCATTTGTTCACTAAGATATATATCAGTCCCTCTCAATTAAAAAATGTGATCTTAAATACACCCTAACCATCAAACCAATTTAATTTACATAGAACCCTCATTGCCAATAGGGAGAAAAATGCTAGAAGATTCAACTCAACTCATAAAAAAATCCTTATCATCAAATAAATGCTAATCAAATACATTCTTAACCAAAATCTTGCAATGAAGCCACCAATCCAATCTTGCATCTAACATAGTATCCATCTCTTTAGATCCACAACAAGAGCAACTCTCACATGGTGAATGAAATCTCTAGAAGAAAATCCTCATACAAGAGAAACACTTACAGTATCCTTATATATATAATCATTTCTATTTGAAGTGTGTTGGTTCTAAAAATTGCATGCCCTCTTCTTTAGCATCATCACTCAAGTTGAGACGAAGGGGAATAATGTATCTTAAGTCAATATGATGACACATAAACAAGGAGAGGAGAGTTTTGGGATAATGTATAGGATTAGGGAAGATCCTTTTCTTCTTCAATCTCAACAAAATTTAGGGGGTGTTCCCTTAAGGTCATAACATAGCAAGAACAAGGCTTTGGTTTTTGTACCCTAGACAACAACTAGGAATAAACCTACAAGACCTCAATAGTAGCATATGTAAACAAGAATGCATAAACATCTAAGGATATGGACTGATTGCATTACTTAAGATGAATCCCCTTATCTTTACTTACACATATGCACCTTATGTCTCACCAACATAGCTCCTTGTAGATATATTTGGCATAGGGCTTACTTAATATTATGCCTTTGATGGGGCAATGAGATATGCATCAAGAAAGACTCCTGCACACACGAACCTCTCAAGATATTACACAAGTGTGGCTCTCTTAGGATGAATCCAAAGTTGTCATATTGATTTGTGTATATAAATAGGGCAAGAAACCTAAACTTAAATAGAAATAGAAATATGTGTTTAATGAATGAGGTGGTTGCATCCAAAAGCTAGCTGACCAGTACTAAATCCATTGGGGAATAGAGTCACAATATGTGTCATGTCCCACATCAAATTGATTATCTCATTCCAATTGAATATTGGAATGATAAAACTATTTACACCAAAGCCGTCGAAATAGCATCATTGTTTGTCTTACACTATCATAGAAGCATGGCAGATTTTGATATGGAGGATGGATCAACACATTTATAGATGTCATCATACCTTGCCAAGAGAAGTATGTCATTATCAAGGCCATCGTTGCTATCATTTAAGAAAGATCACCATGATTTTCATAATAACAATCGAAGCCAGCAATACAAACCATTATATTAATCAGTGATTGGTGACAATTGCACATAGAACACTAACTTCAATCGCTTCTCAACCAAGACATTGCAATCGCTAAAGACAAAATAAGATAAGATTGATTATAATTGGCATTTCCTAGTGATCAAGGAATAAGACAAAAGCCATAAAAAGACAAATCAAAATAAGACAAGAATGAAATAAGACAAATTAAGTTAAAGACAAAGGATCTTTCTCCTATGGAATTGTTGATCCATAATAAGGACAAAAGATTAAGGATTAACAAATGGTTACATGAATCAGTCAAGGAAGAGACATACCCTTTGACCCATCACAGCCTATGGAGAGATAATTATTGTGTAAAAGGAAAGGCAATGGGGGGCATCCAATCACAACTTCAATTCAATACATCTAATATCATCGATCATCTCATCCAATCACATAACAAAGGCATATCTTAGATCATCATCGAATTTCAATTCATTGAATCCATATCAGCAAATATCAATCATCAAATGAATGTCATCTCATTCATAAGAATCATAGATTAGCTCTCAGAAATATAATTCCATCACACAGATCGTGGACTTCCATTGATACAAGTTGAATCAGCACAAGGAATTATTAGGAGTTATCGACCTTACAAGGTATGTGCATTATCATAAGTAAAATGTCTCATAATAATTAGACTTTGAATGTTCTAAATCAAACATGAATGCATAGGAATGATTATCATAGTAGAATAGACAAATGTTTATCATAAAAGAATAGAAATATAATAGAATGAATGTTCATCATAGAATAAAAATGTTTACCATAGAATGAGAACGTTTATCATAAAGAATGCTTATCCATGATAGGATAGGAATATTATAATCCTAGTGGCATGGAAACCGTAATTGAATAAAAATGTTTATGACATGATAGAATAAGAATGCTTATGACATAAGAATGTTTATAATCATATTAGAATGATGGAATGTTATTCCTCTAAGGAAGAATATTGTATGATGCCAAGTAATTGAATGTCAATCAACGAGATAGTAAGGATAAGTTTTTAGAAGACACGATTCTTAATTCTAATCATGGTATACTCAGAGGAGAGTAGGTAGCCTCACCGTTAATCTCTCTATCACCCTACGAGTATGGTGGTTGAGTTAGGGAAGGGCGGTCTAGTGATCTAGCACCTAGGTAACCCTCAAGTGGATGAAGAATCACCGCATGTAGTGTGAAGTCCCTTGAGCCAAGTGGTGAAGAATCGCCACATGTATCATGAAGCCCTTGGGCCTATGGTTGTGTAGACTTAATAATTATTATAAATGATTTAACAGTAGGTGACTCTCAAGCAAGTGAAGAATTGCCACGTGTAGAATGAAGCCCCTTGAGCCAATTGGTGAAGAATTGCCACGTGTTGCAATGGAGCCTTTTGGGCCTATGGCAATGGGTCTTGTTACACCAACGCCTTAACGTAACCGTACTCATATGGGGTGGGTGAAGTAGAATAGATTAACGACCAGGCTCAATAATGACTCTTCCGAGGTATATCATGGAGATCTCTATATGATAGAAATGAGAAAATGTAAAACGCATATATGTTAATGAACTTTGATATTGATTATGAATATGTGGTTACTAACCCTAATTGCAATATTATGATGTTCTAAGGAATTATTGGTTACTAATGTTCTCTTTAAGAAGTTAAAATTATGTGTAAGGTTAAGAAATTTTGATCTTCCTAAAAGGGGACATTAATTACAATATGGAGGGAGAAATATATCCACATGAAGTTATAGTTGTATCAAGAAAATAGGGAAGTAGCACACATGCATACTTCCTAATCCATCTTAGATCAATGACATTCCACATGTAATAAAATAAGACCAAGGCAATAGAGTTTATGATACATTACAATGTTACAACACTAATCAACATTCAAATACATTAGGCTGACAAATGTGACAAGAAAGGATCCAAAACTATGTTCGTGCACCCCCCTCAAACATCACCACTTGCCATGGAGACATATACCTACAATTGCTGAGCCCAACTATAATCCATACAGACAAGTTGTTTACTTACAATGTTGGACATATATCACTTGATCCCCTAAAATATACCCTTGGCCACCAAGATTAGGGAAGTGCTCCCAAACCCACCAACATTAACACATTGCCAACCCATGCATATATAGCACTTTCAATAGTTTAACGAGCAAGATAAAAGGAGGGAAACTTAAACATGGGTCTAATGATCAACAAGACATCCATTAGGTTACAATGGTAGAAGATCTAGGCTACAAAGGAAGGAAATCCTCTTGGGATTTCATGTGGATCAAGGATAACAAGTCCATAGAACCACACAACTAGTAGCAACCATTATGTCCCCAGCAAACCCTTCATCAAGCCATAAATGAGAAAATCATGCTTGTATCGAGGTGATCAAACCATGCAACCATTCAATGACCAAGGCACAGAGAGAAAGGACTACCTTGAGCTTTGCCACCAACAACCAGTCCTTCTCTAGTGTTTAAATATTCAAATATATCCCACAACTAGGAACAATGATCATGGTAGGCAAGATGCATTATGGATGATGAGACAAGCAAACTATTTGAACCCTGAGTGATCAATAGCCATCCACATGGAGACAAGAAGTAGTCATAGCTAACAAATGCTTGCATCACCTCAAACAATCCCTAGTGATTAATGATTGCCTTTGAACATCAAATGTTAAGGCATGAAAAAATTGCCATCAACACATGACTATAGGGAACCATAGAACCTACCACAAAGACTATATTCACCATGAGATACATTATGGCAAGGATAGGAGCACCAATCATCAACACCAACCATCTTGCACACATACGATCACCATCAACTAAAGATGGGCCATTGTAAACAGAAAACACATGGTGCAAAAAAATAGAGCCACCATGGTCATGTAAAGCTAGCTGCAAACTAGTGGGAATTCCCTACGAATATGAAGAAACCCACCTCAAGAACAAACTTGGCCACCAAAGACATGAGAAAGATTGAAAATATTGTAAACAAGAATTATCGCCTCATTCATAGGACACAAGAAGAGATTCCTACTGGGTAAAGGTGAGAAATGTTATAAAGGATATCATGGCAAGAACACAAGAAACTAGAGGTACCACCAAACATCATGTTGTCACTAGGGTCACAACCAATAGAAAATGCAACATTGTAGAGAGGAACATACCACTGAGAGGAAGAGAAACTGCCATGAGAAGAACAAAAGCACTCACGATAGCAACAAAGTGAACCAACCACCAAAGGAGACCAAATCCACTGCAAATTCAAGGGATAGGCTAGGAACACCATGGGGGACCACCACAAACATGAAACCATCTCCACACAAAGAGGGAATTACTGCAAGGGAGGAAGAAAGAGAAACATATAAGGTAAAACCCTTGTAGCAATAGCAAAAGCATGAATGAATACAATGATAACAATGCAAAGGCATGGAAGACCAAACAAGTGACAAAAGGGGGATGGGGAAGCACTATGGTGAAAAATAAGGCACTTTATAGCAAAGGAAGGGACTAGGGAACCAAACACCACCATAGAAAGAAGATGGTTCACTGACAAAAATTGTGTTAGCAAAGACTAAAAAAGGCTTGGAACATATGTCTAGGTGAATGTGGAGATAGTGCAGAAAAATATAACACTAGACTTAATTAATTTTTGGATACAAGCCAACATTGGCTCTAGTTAGGGATGTGCATCCAAAAGTGATGCAACAAGAATCTGGAAGACATCTATGAGAAGAAGACCAAGAGGCCAAAAAGGGATAGGGTGGGATGGGGAACCAAAAGGATGCAAAATAAACATATAAAAGGCAAACACATACTTGCAACCAATAACATGAAGGTACCAAGGAATTTAACAAATAGGGCTATAAACAAAAATAAAATAAACTTGTAGGTTAGACCCTGCAAAGGGAATCTATGGCACCAAGCCATGGGCAAAGCATCACAAACACTTTACACTTGTTGAAGGCTAGCTACCAAAATGAATTGAACATCCTCAAGTGGAAAATGTGCCCATTACTCGGTTGTGACAAACTGTGCCCACCAAAAGATAGCATGCACCAACTCCATGCCAATCTCATCCACATAGTTGTCATTATCATCAAGTGAGTCAAGACAAAAAGTGAACATCTAGAACTCACACACCTCTAAAAAGTGTACCTAATCACATAACTGGTCTGCACAAGCAAAAGCATCCTCCTATATCTCAAACTAGATGGTCTCAGGCTTGGGTACATAATAAAAATGAATTATTACAGGCAACATTTTTGCATTACCTACTTTTGTATACTAGACCCACACATTTGATTCTAACTCTAACACATCACCATCATCCTTAGCATTAGAAGCTCTACCTCAATCACAAAGGAAGGCTTCATACTCAATTGCACTCACAACAGGTCCTTGGATGACTTGCGACCAACATACACCATCTTCACCTATGCTAATAGACTACTCCATGTCTTGATCAAGTAGACAACCTACATATTCATTGCAATCATCATTAAAGTTGTACTAAGGTACTTTAAATTAAGGGATTTATCCTTCTTGCTATCTCTCTATTACAATTACATCTCTGCAACCTATTTTTCTAAATCAATACCAACACATTCATCATTATTCCCTTCTTTAGGGATTAATTCATCCAACTATAAGTAAGTTCAAACATTATTCATTCATCATCACAATTGTCCCATGTCATCACATCATCATTGTAAACCACAACTAGACTATCACCAACAACAAGAGTCTCTTGAGCATCTGTTGCACTTCGTACTTCTTTAATATGATTTTGTGAAGCTAACAACCCCTTCAAGTAGTCATCTCTTGCCTTCTCTAGGTTGTCAATCCACACATATGCCTGTCTCAAACTAGTGAGTTTCATTTGTTGTATTATCACACCTAGACCCTCCTCATAAGCCTTGAAGAATAGATCAATGCACATGGATAAATTAAGTCGAGATCAAGTGGGACCTTAGAGAGAACAACAACAGACCTGTGAATGAAATTTATTTACTTGGGTCTCACTCTTGTCTTTTGATGTCTTCAAGTTCTTGGGCAAAATGGGCAAGATCAATGTTACATATTGTCGTCAGGGCAAAAATCAAGTCTGAAACTAAAACAACAAGATATCAAACCCTAACTAGCACAATAGAGCACAAACTAGCATGAAAATCAAAACAAGACAGAAAATGCAAACTGATCTCCAAGCTAGATTTAATTTATCTCCATTGCTCTTCTCAATCTCACATAGGCATGCAAGAGTTTGAAGAATGATTGTGGGAGGAATATTGGTTGCTCATTTTTGCAGCATAACAATACTCAAAAGCTTAACATGAAAGACTCTAATGGAATTTCAACAACATGAGGATACTTGAAACTTATTGCATTCAAATGGCTTGTGAGAGGTTTGATTTATAGAAAAGGATTGATTTGAATGAATGGATGTGATCGAAAGTTGTCTTTTGCTATGTGGAAGGTTAAGATCAATTAGGGTTTTCCCAATCCATGATGAGTTGTAGTCATGTGAAAAGTGTGTGAAGGGGAATAAAGGAGACCTAATTCAAATATTTTATTTGAATTAGATTAGACATATAAAGTGTATTAAATGAAGTTGTACTATGTGACATGTGTTGCAATATGATGAAAGGTGAGGGACTAATTCAATATTTTATTTGAATTATTTGGGACATGTGAAAGGGGGATTAATTAAATAAATGGGATTTATTTAATTAATTTATTAAGTGATTAGGATTGAATTAGGAGTGGGATTAGGACAAAATGTCATATAATGTCTCTAGTAATGTATCAACTAGGTGATGTTGCAAGACATGGACAAATTTAGGTGTCTACATTTTGCCCCTCTTTAAGATGATGTTCGAGATGATGAGATTTATGTCGAGTAACATCATTTCAAAGAAGCTAAGGTATGGATAGAGGAAAATGATGATGAAATGGGATGATCATGTAAGAATAGGGTGATGATGCCCCCTTGAGAGGATAGGCGGGTTGGACAAACATGGGTAGGCTCTCAAAATGAAAGGGAATGGCTAGAAGAAATGAATGATATGTTATGTTGCAATGAAGGTGAGAAACCATAAGGTTTGATATAGCACTAGACGTTATGCACCAAGCTATAAGGACCAAGGTGATGATGTGTCTTGTGCACCCAACGTAATACAACCTTGTCTAGATACAAGATATGAATATTAGCTGGTTCGGATGTGATACAAATGCAAGATAAAAATGATAACACACACAAGCAAGCAAGCATGCACAAATGATTCAAAAACAAACAAGGTATTGCCCCTGTCAAGTTGTAAACCAATGATTGATTGATTAATGATGATGTCTGGTTTCAGGAAATGAAACATGTTGTCTAAGACGCTTGGTCTGGTTTCGACAATGCAACATCATGTCTAAGACAATTGATTAACTGATTGACACTAGTGTTGTTGGCCATGCGAATCAACACCAGGATTTGATTAATTGATTGATTGATTGGGTTTACAATCAAGGATAGGATCAAGACCATTGATGTAATTAGATATTTTGACAAGATTGATTGACTTGATTGGTATGGATTGATGATTTGACTTGCATTTGGATCATTGCTTGGAATGACTTAAATGATGTGATTGATTTGGAAAAATTGAATGATTTGAATGATGTGATTGATTGATTGATTGGATGAATTGATGAACTGGATTGACTTGATTGATTTGAAGGAATTGATTGGAATGATTTTGAAGAATTGGTTTGATTAGAAGAATTAATTTGAAGAATTGATTGGATGGATGGATTTGATTGGAAGAATGGGCTGATTTGAAATGAAATGATTGGAAGAATTTGTTGGAGTGGATTGATGATGATTCGATTGATTTTGATTGATTGGATGAATTAGATTCATTTTATTGCTTAGGGTTTTGTTGGATATTTGTTTTTTTTGTATTTTTGGGAATATTTTGATTTTTTTAGATTTTGAAATGTTGTAATTTTTTTGGATTTTTGGATGTTTTGATTATTTTTGTATTTTTGGAAAGTTTTTATGGCATTGGATGACAATTTGGGTTGCCTTTGTGCTAGATACTAATGACAAGGGAAAACCAAGTCTAGGTGCAAGGAAGTAGGATGGATAAAAGGGTGGGGATAGGATGGAATGGATGTACACGTAAGAGAACAAGGATGTGATCTCCAAGGACTATGTCACATAGGAATAACTTGACCCATTCTAGGTGTAATACTTAGGATTTGACATGACAAAGCCTATGACGATAGGATGATAAGATTGATTTGGGAGGATGAGGTATATCAAAAGCTATCCAAAGCATTTTGTCAACATTTTTGCCCCCATATCTTTATCAAGATCAAAAAAGAAGAAGGGTGGATCAATGGATTCAATAGGATAGGAATGTGTATGGATAAGGATGGTAAGATGGCATGGAAATGGTAAGATAGGATATGATAGGATGGGAAATGATAGTTTGGAAATGGATGAGACAATGTGCCCCCAAGTGTGAGTGACATAGAAGATCAACTTACACATGACGCATGTTTGCCAAGTTTTCATCATGGTACTTATCCAAGGTGCCACCAAGGGTGGTTTTCACTATTGGACAAAGGGATTTCTCTTTACTTTTTTAATTTTTTTCTTTTCTTTTCTTTTATTTTTGGATTTTTTTTTGAATGGGAGAAGTGGAATATGGACAAGAGGGACTCAAGTGTCTAGTTCCATGAAAGGTGATAGTCCCACTAGAGATGGATGTCGCATGGACCATGTCAAATGTCATTGTGCTCATCGATGTTGGTAAGGGATTGCGTGAAAGGGAGATGGAGTAGGTAGATAGTGGATTATGATGTGGATTATGTAGGGCTTATGAAAAAGGATGAATGGAAGGCTTATGCAAAAGCATAGACCATATGGAAGTGATGAGGAAGATATGTAGGATAATAGTTGAATGATGGGGAAATTGAGGTATGGAAAGGAATCATGACCAATGGTTGCACACACCGTGATAAACATTGAAGCTTTTCATTTGGTGGAGGTGTAGGAAGCAATGGAGACGTTTGCTTAGGAGATGGTGTATGTAGGCATTTAGGTACCCACATAAACTTAGTATTTTTATGATTTTTTCTTGACTTGTGGGATGGAGAAATTTGATATTTTGGAATGGAATTGCATTTATGAATGGATTGGGATTTTTGAATGGAAGAGGATTGTTGGGGTGTGGATGCCTCATTTGACTTGATCACTTTTTGCTTAGGGATCCAAACCATTTTAGTTTTGCCCTTTTCTTTTGAAGGTATGGGCTTGGATAGCTTTTTGGATGTACTTGACTTTGATTATTTGCATTTGTACCCTAAGGCATTAGGACCCTTAGGATTTTTGTCTTTATAGGTAGAGGCATCCAAATGTTTATTTGTGAATCCCATGTGACGAGTGGAAGCTTTATGTTTAGATGATGTGTGCATTGATTGGTCATGATTAGGAATTTGAGGGAATTTATGGATGATAGGGATATTAGGCATTGGTAGAAGTTGAGGTAAAGTGGATGGAGGGAAGTTAGGAGTTGGAAGTAGTGGAGGTAAAGTGGATGGTGGAAGGTGTATGGTCACATGATTTTGGCATTTGTAGGTTGATAATGGAGGTGGAATGGCAACATATGTTTTGGGAATATGATAGGATCTATGATGGAAAGTGGTGGACTTGGGAGGAATGGAGGAAGTGCCAACATCTTGAGAGTGTTTACCTTGGGGTGTATATCCAAGGCAATATGAGTGTGGAGGTACCTTGACATGTATGGGCTCCAAAATACAAAACCTAAGCCTTTGTCTTGATAGTTCATGTTTTGGAGTATGCAATGGACTATGGGACTAGGTGTGCTTTGGACACTAGACTTGAGTTCATTATTGGATGGAGAAGGTGAGGTGGTGAACAAAGGTTGTTTTTGTCCTAAGGAGGAACATTCATGTATGAAAGTGGTAAGACCAATAGGGTATGATGATGGACTTTAAATGGGGTCAATAGTGGATGAAGAAAGATCATTAGGACCTTGATTATGTTCATTTGGATCAGAGATATTGGTTTGATCTTCTATGTTTTCTTGGGAGGCATGTGTCTCATCAAGGGAGGTGGATGTAGTTGAATTGTGGATAGGGCTAGGTGGAGGAGAAGTTTCTTTTCTTTGAAGGAAGGCCATGAAGTGGGGTGAGTGCTCAAGTAGGTCAACAAGACTTTCATTAGATCGGGTATGTGGATCTTGGGTGTCTTGCTTGTGAATGGTTGTGGGGGTATGAATAGGATCAAGTTGCTCATGGATTAGTTCATCATCATGAATAATGTCTTGATCATGGAAAAGATACATGTTATGGATGGGTTGAATGAAAGTGATTTGATCTTGATTAGGATGAGGGCATGATGTTTCCCCATGCTTTAGGTTATGCTCTTGACATATCTCTTGACTTTGAGTGGAAGTGGAAGTGGAAGGCTCTTGGAGAGGCTTGATATGCTTTAGATGGTCAACCACATGGGGGCATGATGGACGTTGCCTTGGACTCATGGGGGAGACTCTTGAATAGGCTCAAGGGGTTGTGGACCATATGAAGGGGTTGTAGGAATGGACATGGTGTTGGAAGGTTCCTTGGTAGTCTCAAGGATAGGATTTTGATGACATGATTGACTCCTTGCTAGTAGACCTTGGATCACATCCTTTGTAGGTGTATTGGTAGATGAATGATGTAATGGATGGGTGGATTTGGTAACTCCATAGGTTTACTTTTGAAATGTTTGAATTTAGGGCATGGGATTGATGGAGGAATAGATAATGGTGGGGTTAATGAATGGTTTGATGGGTTAGAAGGTGTGGGGACCAATGGATTAGGACTAGGACATGGTGTCTTTAGGATAGGCCTTTGATTGGATGGCAGTATAATATACTTATATGATGGATAAGCTAGACTAGTGTTCCCCTTGTCAATGGTGGCATTAAGACCCAAAGGCTTTTGATTTTGTTGCAAAGGGTGACTTAGGCTCACATGTACTTGTTGTGGAATGAATTTATAGGTTGATGTAGGATTGACATGGAAAAAAGTTGGATTGGTTGATGTGGCATTGACTTGATGTGTGGATGAATTGGGTTGGTATGAAGTGGAGGGGGGTGACACATAGGATTGAGGTGGAATGTGTTGGTGTAGTTGAGGTTGTGTTGGTTGGATTTGACAAGTGACTATGAATTGGTGGGCCTGAATTAGGAGGCATTGTATTTGAGGTAATTTGATTTGTTGAAATTTTTGAAAGATGGCTTGAAGTCTTTGTATGGTTTGTTGGTCTAGGGGTTGGGGTACTTGGTGAAGTGTTTGAATGAGGTCTTGGAGTTTAGGTGTTAGGACCTTGTTTTCAAATGTTGGCATGGTGTCACGTGTGTTTAAGTCTTTGCATTTCATCTTGTCCCTCAAGGTATGCAACATGATTCTTGTCCTCATTAGAAGTAGGAGGAGGGGCCCCTCAAAGTATGAGCTTTGGTCTTGGATTGTTCTCAACATTAGAATTAGGGAGAGGGCCTCCTTGAATTATGACCTCAGGCTTAAGTTTTGTATCATTTTTTGAACTAGAGGGGTGGCCTCCTCTAAGTATAAGCCTAGACTTGTGATTAGGATTGGACTTGCTTAGGATTAGCACCATTTTAACTAGTGTTGATTAGGACTAGGGTGAAGATGATGTGGAGTGATTAGGATAGAGTGATTGGATGACTTGGAGTGAATGTGTTGGAAAGAATGTTTAGAATTACTTGTTTATGTGTTTGTGTTTATAGATTGATTTAGCAATTTGCAAACAAATGATTACACATGTACACACATGAATCACTTACGCAAGACACATAAGCAAGTTTGAAATTTGAAATTTGAAGAATGTGATGATCAAGCAAGTACGCGAAGAAGACACATAAACAAGCCTATGACTAGTCAGGTAGGTATGGCCAATTAGGTCCTACTCTAGGATGCACAAGTTGACTAAGGATGTCTCCAATATACTCAAGGTACAGGGGGCCCAATTTCATGAAATGAAAGCAAAATAGTGGCACACAGCCAGGAGAAAGGGCTAACCCACCCTTCACCTTCACTTCCCAAAGGTATAAATTTTTTTGCAGCTTAGCCAAGAGTGACAAGATTTCAACTTCCAAAGAGGGTGTCTTTCAATTCACACCTCACTATTTATACTCCATCGAAATGCTATAGTTGAGGTTGTCCCTTGGAGTGGTGTGTCTCCAAGTAGGCCTCCTAGGAAGGGTATGACAAAAGCAAACCAAGTGAGGTGTTTTTTATCTCTAAGATCACCTTGCGGTGAGAGGAGAGAGCATACACATGCACACTTGATTTAGATTCACACTTGTTAATTTCCCTTAAGAAATCTCGATGTGGTGTGAAATTGAATGGATGAGAGGTCTTTTTGATTCTCAAGATCGTACGAAGCACATGAGAAGAGCATACACACCCCTAATCACATGCAAGTTCACAAAACAATGAAGACACTTGTTCTTTTTAACCCCAAGTCAAAATGTGTGATGAAGGCAATGGTATGTTTTAAGCCCAATTTCATGTGTGATGAAGACAAGATGTTCTTTTTATGCCCCAAATTGAAGTGTGAGACAAGCAATGATTATGAAGAAATGAAAAGAGATGAAATATGAATGGAGTGCACCTAATAAAATCACTTTCCAATCTATTGTATGTGCTGATGTAAATATTGTTCCAGCTTCGTGTGATCACCTACAAGTCACAAATCCCAAGAAAAAACAAGTAAACTTGTGAATGGAAGCACTATGTGAAAAATCAAGAATTTGATGAAATTTGATTAATATGAATAGATATAGAAAAATGGATTGCATGAACAGAAAGTACATGAAATTCTATGCACTTTCAAAAAAAATCGTGATAAAAAGATCAATTTTGAAAAAGTTGTACTTGTTTGAAGTTTGAAATGAACATTGACTTTGGTTGAGAAAAAAGCTTGATAAATGACACAGTCACTCGATAAAATCTGTACCATTTTTTAGTTGACTAAATCATCTTTCCAACAAGTCCTTGTTTGCGAATTTTTGATATTATATGCCCAAGTTATGGTGAAAAGAAAAAAAATGCCCTATTAGGGCATGTAGGAGGAAGAAGCAAACCCTGGCAATTTAAGGTTGACCGCTAGTGGTTAAGGACGTCGTGGTATGGGTGTTTAGTAGTTTAGATAGCCCCCTGGTCACCCATGTGACCAAGGGCTAAAGGGATTGAAAAAAAGAAATAAGAAAGGGGGCTCAAAGGCTCCTCCTCCCCAGTCACTAATGTGACCAAGCACTCAAATGGATCAGGGGCGAAGCATATTGGGGGTTAGATTTTTTTGACCCCATGCTTAAAGGAATGACCAACAGATATATAGTGTTTTGGTATGTGTTTGGTGGTGACAAGAGTTTTAACAGAGTGCCGACCAAGTTGTGGACGGGCGGTGACAAGTGTTAAGGGGCAATCGACGGTTAAGAAGGCAGTGGTCAGGAGAAACAAGGACTGTAACGAGGGCAGTATGGATGGGTGTTAGGGTTTACTCTTAGTGAGGGTTTGACTGTCAAAGTTTAGGTGAAGTGGGTGATAGAGAACTCTGTTGGTGGCGTCGACTAGGGTTTAAATGATAGTGACAGAGGAATCTTGGAAGTGGATGGGTGGTATCAAGGTGTTGCTAGGGTTTTTAGTGGTGGCAATGATGGTCAAGAGTGGAGATTGTGGAGTCAGTAGGAAGGAAGCTTTTGGGAGTAGCAGATTGTTGAGGGTAAATCAACGGGAAGTGCAGAGGCATCGACTAAGAGAAGGGTGTTGACTGGTAAACAAGGGTGTATGAAGAGGAAGCAGAGTTAGGGTTTTAAGCATGGGCAAATAGGGTTTAGCCTGTCAACCTAAGACACTTACAACATACAAACAAAACAACACTTGCAACATCAACCTTAAACACCTGCAAGACCCAAACCAGAAATATAGTCAGCGCCGAGGGGTGGCGGATCCATACGGTAAGGTCTACTGCCCTAAAAAAAATTTCAAAAAATGCCAAAAAAATTATAGAGGCCAAATGTAATGAATTTTATGTCATTTTTCATCTATGAGGCCTCCCAGAATCAACAGTGAGGTTCGTTTGAGCTCTAGAGGTCACCTACAAAAGTCAATTTTTAAAAATTAATAAAAAATGTTAGATTTGCATGCATTCACGTCAAGTTCACCATTTGTCGTTAGGGCAAAAATCAGGTCTAAAACTAAAAAAGCAAGATATCAAACCCTAACTAGCATGAAAATCAAAAAAAGAAAGCAAATGCAAACCGATCTCCAAGCTAGATTTGATTTATCTCCATTTCTCTTCTCAATCTTACATAGGCATGCAAGATTTTGAAGGATGATTGTGGGAGGAATGTGATGAGGGTCGCTGTAGTCCTCATCATTTAATTAAAAATGTCAAACCAGAGCGGTGTCCATGGCAATATGCAAGAGGGAGAAAAAATCATTTGCATGACATTCTTTTTCTACAAACAGAATAAACAAACTTTGCTAGAAATAAACACACTTGCAATAATGGAAACTATTCTAGCTTGCTGAAGAATAAACACACTTGCAATAATAGATGAGACAATAAATTATCTCATCAAAATGTTGGTTGCTTATTTCTGCAGCATAACAATACTCAAAAGCTCAACATGAAAGACTCTAATGGCATTTCGACAGCATGAGGATACTTGAAACTCATTGCATTCAAATTTCTTGTGAGAGGTTTGATTTATAGAAGAGGGCTGATTTGAATGAGTGGATGTGATCGAAAGTTGTCTTGTGCTATGTGGACAGTTGAGATCAATTAGGGTTTTCCCACTCCATGAGGAGTTGTAGTCATGTGACAAGTGTGCGAAGGGGAATAAAAGAGACCTAGTTCAAATATTTTATTTGAATTAGTTTAGACATGTGAAGTGTATTAAATAAAAGTTGTACTATGTGACATGTGTTGCAATATGATGAAAGGTGAGGGAATAATTCAAAAAATTATTTGAATTGGGACATGTGAAAGGGGGATTAATTAAATAAATAGGATTTATTTAATTAATTGATTAAGTGATTAGGATGGAATTAGGAGTGGGATTAGGACAAAATGTCATATAATGTCTCTAGTAATGTATCGACTAGGTGATGTTGCAAGAAATGGACAAATTTAGGTGTCTACACACATGTACTCATCATTGAAAGCATCAATAAGGCTATCATAGGTGGAGAAGTAGTGTGCAAGAAAGATATAGAGTCATACAACCCTGTGCTTCCATGGAGAGACCTAATAAAGAATCTCATCCATTCATCTTCACTACTGAACTGAAGATCCTCCATGAAGGTCACAAAAGCATTGACATGAGTACCACCATGTGTGCAATCACAACCATCAAACAATGGCATCTAACTAATGATCTTGGTTGTTGTGGTTTACCTTTCATAGTCAACCCAAGAAAGGTCAAGCAACTTGTATGTAGTATCAAGGGGTATCATGGGGTTTTCAATAGTTGGCTTCTTTTTGACAATAGGGGAAACTTTAGACAATAGCCTAGACTCAAGCAATTTGATTCTACTTTCAATTATTTTTGTTTCCTAGTGAGCTCTTCATGATCTTGCAGGGGCACTTGAAGGCTTTGAGAGCAACTTGGAGGTGGGGTGATCCCACAATATTGTGTTCCACTTTTTGGCCAAAGTAAGACATTGAAATCAACATTTTAAACCAAAATTTCACTTTCTGACACCTATAGCAACTAAACCATTAAGAATTTGAAGATGATATGAACTAGTGATTATTGAGATTTTGTGTGTAGATTCTAAATATTTTTTTTTACTTTTAAGAAATAATTTGTGAATTTTTTTTATGTAACTTTTAATAACTTGTTTTTTATAGTTAGCAGGATTTTTTAAAAGTGACATTTATACCATACATCATAACTTTTTTTATAGAAAGGATCAAATTATAAAATTTTAAACATAGATTTGTAACATCAATATCTAGTGTGAAGATATTTTTTCATAATTTTTTGTTGCATATATTTTTTTATTAATTAAATTGAAGTGAGATTAATTATAATTCAGAAATAGGTTTATACCATACAACATAACTTTTTATGTATGTATCCAAATTAAATTGTTTTTTTGTTGAAACAAGGACATCAATACCTAGTGTGTAGATATTTTTTAGAATTTTTTTCTTATTTTTTATTTTTCCACATGTGTGGAATAGAGACCTTGATGTTCGGTGAAAAACCTATGTTCACTACAAAAATGAAAATAAATATAATAATCAAATAAATATATTCAAAATCATACATTTTGGATATATTATACTAAGGGCTACATACTTAAAAAATAGAATTTCTAAATGACTTCATTTGATCCCCCAAAAGGTGAAGCAAAATTAGTTTTTTGTCAACATTTTGATAGGTGTGGAGGAGACCCCCTTGAGGTTTTGATTTAAGACTAGGGAGATTCTTTCCAAGGGGGCTTTATCTAACCCCCCTTCAATTAAACCCCTTTACATGAAACCCCTCAAGGCTTAAACCATTAATGTTTCTAAAAAATATGTGATTTCAGACAAAAATTAGGATGTCCCAAGTTTGGGACTCAGTATTGTGGGCTCACTTGGTGGTGTATGACCACTGTAATAGGAAGGTGTGTCACTATAATAAGTATAGTCATACTTATTAGTGAAGTAGGTAGGGCCAAAAAAATAAGGAGAATCACATGAAGGATCAACCACTACCACTGCATTTAGATTAGGGAGCCATGGTTAAAGGTTCACATCTTGTTGGGAACATATTGCATTTCATTACAAGTCAATTTTATTTACCAAAACAACATGACCCCACCATTATAAATATAGAGGAAGAAGTATACCTTGTAAAATTTGTCATGCATGGAAGATACATAATTATTGTGGCCCACCTTCAACAAATGAGAATCAATAGCAGACACCTTGATTCATGATAGCAAAGTCGTCACCTCACCAAGTGAGGTAATCCTTGGGGTAAGAGATTCCTCCAAGGCAAGAATATGTTTTGGGTTCTCTACAATTTTAGAAGAGTCTTCAATAAACTTAACCCTTAACTAACTTCCTAGCCAATGTGTTGTCTTGTTGGTGAAAGTTGATAGGGTGCCAACTATACATAGCAAAACATAACATGTATTTTAGGTTGTAGGGACCTTCAAAAACTAATGGCCTTGGCAAGGTAACAATTGAGTTCAATCCCTAATAGAGTCACCATTTTATTGGTTCTCAAAACCACAAGCTCTCTCCTCTAGCATCATCGCTCGAGTTGAAACGAAGGGTAACAAGGTATCTTAATTTAAGAGGATGACACATCATTAAGGAGAGAACAATTTTGGGCCAATACATGGGATTAGGGAAGATCCTCTCCTTCTTTAGGCTCTATAGAACCTGAGGGTGTTCTCTTGAGGTTATAACACAATAAGAACAAGGCTTTGGTTACTACACCCTAGACAACAACTGGGCATAATCCTACAAGACCTCAATGATAGAAAATGTAAATAAGAATGCATATACATCTAAGGATATGGACTAACCACATTACTTAAAATGAATCCCCTTATCTTTTCTTACATATATGCATCTTGTGTCTCACCAACATAGCTCCCTATAGATATATCTAACATAGGGCTTACTTAATATTATGTCTTTGATGGAGCAATGATCTATGTGCCAAGTAGGACTCCTGCACATATAAAGATATTATACAAGTGTGGCACTCTTATGATGAATCTAAAGTTATTATATTAATTTGTGTATGCATGCAGGGCAAGAAACCTAAACCAAACAAAAATAGAAAGATGTGTTTGATGAATGAGGTGGCTAGATCCAAAAGCTAGCTAACTGGTGCCAAATCCATTAGGAAATAGAGTCACAATCTACAAGGAGAAAGACATTCACATGAATCTATATTTGTATCAAGAAAATAGGGAAGTAGCACACATACATACTTCCTAACCCATCTTAGGTTAGTGGCATTCCTCATGTAATAAAAGAAGACCATTGCAAAAGAGTTTACAATACATTAAAGTGTTGTGACACTAATCATCATTCTATTACATTAGGCTAGTAAATGTGGCAAGAGGGGATCCACAACTATGTTCAAGCACCCCCTTAAAACATTATGGCTTTCCATGGAGACATATGACTACAAGTACCTAATCCAACTATAACCCATACATACCGGTCCTTTCCTTAGAATGTTGGACATACATCACTTGATCCCCTAAAATACACCCTTGGACACCAAGATAGGAGAAGGGCTCTCAGACCCACCACTCTTAACACATTTCCAGCCAATGCATATATGGCACCTTCACTAGTTCAATGGCCAAGAGAAAAGAAGGGAAAATCAAACATATGTCTAATCACTAGTAAGACATCCAAGAGGTTAGAATGGTAGAATACAAAGGCCACAAAGGAAAAAAATCCACTTGGGATCTCGCATGGGTCAAGGAGAATAAGACCATAGAACCACATGACCAATAATAACCATTGTGTCCCCAACAAACCCTCCATTAAGCCATAAATGAGAGAATCATGTCCATATTGAGGTGATCAAACCATGAAATCATTCAATGACCAAGGCATGAAGATGAAGGACCACCTTGAGCTTTGACGCCAATAATCAGTCCTTCCCTGGTGTTTAAATATTCTAATGTATTCCACCAACTAGGAAAAATGATCATGGCAAGTAAGATGCATTGTGGATGATGGGATAGGAAAACTATTTAAACCCTAAGTGATCAACAGCCATCCACATGGAGACAAAAGTAGCCATGGCTAACAAATGCCAACATCACCTCAAACAATCCCTAGTGATGAATTGTCACCTTTAAATTGTTGGCAAGAGACATTGTTCCAATGATTGAATATTGTCATTGATGGCAACAAAGGGAAGAGACTCCACCAGTATGACAAAGAGACTTTACTCCGAAAGTAGAAATGACTAAGTATGAACAATATACATTATACAAAGTAAGTAACAATGTTTGGGATGGTATGCCTTCGTAGTAAAAGATTAGTATATGTGGTTCAAGTATGTTATTCAGGATTGTTTGGAAACACTATGTTCAAGATTACAAGTCCTGATGACTTCCGGAAGACAAATTATGAAATGGTGAAGTCTGGATGAACACAGTTAAGTTAGGAACAGTGCAGTTTTGAGGCAATATGGATAGGTTTCAGAAGCATACAATTGATGAGTTATAGGGTATAAAGTAATCCAGAAGATTGTCCACAAAACTCCAAGTTTCGGCAGTTGGTTTTGTTAGGGATTGCATGTAGAAGATATCAATTAAGTGCAAATAAAGATTAAACAAAGGAATGGAAATACACAGAAATAATAATAGCGAGAGACAAGTTTTAACGCGGTTCACCCAATCCCAGGCTACATCCACCAACAGAGAGTCTAATATTATTATCCAGTAAATCAAACTAATTACAACCAATAATCCTTGCAGCTCAATACCACTGCAAAATGCTACAATACATCAACAGAAACCCTAACCCTTAGCCACTTTTATCAAGCCTTATGTTGGTTACAAAATAGGGTTTTTTTTATGTCGGCCAATATAAAAATAACTCCCGATGCCTTTATAAAATAATAGGCAATTTTTGCTTTGGGGGCGTTGCCCCTAGACACCCACCGTGGGCTCTGTCCTCAGGCCCCTGTTAGGGGGATAAGCCCTCCGAGCCCCACAAGAGGAGCTTTTCCCCCCTTGCACTCCCCTGTTAAATAATTTGGGGGGAAACTGTGCTGATAAAAGTGGGAAAAATTTAACCTTCGAGTCTAATTAGGCTCCATATAACAACAGGTTTGCCAGTACTTCACCAAGGTAGAAGAGTCAGTTTTGAGTTCGGTATTTCACCACATAAGGACATCTTGACTTACAGCTAGTAAGATATGATATGTGAGGTATGAGGTATGGTTAATGTGATTCCTTGAGTTTCTTTTGGTCCGCAGTAAGAATTTTGGTGTGACAGTTGGGTAGGTCAAGTATGTTCTGAAGAGACAAGCCGACATGCAGTTAGATTCTTATGAAGAGAAGTTATATTGTTTGATTAATAAATCTAAGTGATTGTATGATTGAATCTAACCTATGTGAATACTTTTGTATGCTTGTTTAAGTTCACATTGTAGATTGTATACAAGTTCAAGCCGACAAGATGTAGTATTTGTGTACACGGTTTATGTCTTGCTTAGCGACCTGATTATGAGATAAATCTTATAGAGATATATACTTGATGGAATTTGATGTTGATGGGTGTGTAAGCATATGGTGTGTGTGTGTGTGTGAATTTAAAGTGTGAAGGATTATGTGCAGAGTGCAGAGCATAAAAAGTTGAACAAGGACAAAAAAAATAGAGTATATGTAGTTAAGTTGAGAAGCAGGGGAGAACTAATGAAGACCTTTGAATCTATATATTGAGCCTTCAATGGAACTGTGATCTAGCATGTGGTAGATGCATTCATAGCAGTTCATCTTATGGAAGTGAGCCAATCGTTTTTCATTCTTCTTTCTTTTGGCAGTGAGCCTTTGTGCAATGAGCACATCTTCATAGGCCAGTGAGCCCTGGGCCGTGAGCCTTCTTGTAATCCAGTATTGAGCTATAATAATATATTGTGAGCTAACACTCATTGTGGTTTTTTCCTTTTTAGGTTTTCCATGTAAAAATCCTGGTGTCCATGTGTTATGTCTTTATGGTTGCTGTTCTTATGCTTATTCTACTTTCATGTTATTAATTTTGGAAATTGGATTAATAAACAAATCAAAAGGTGGTTTTCTAGAATACTGTTTCACCCCCCCTCTCAGTATTCCTTAATTTCAACAATTGGTATCAGAGTAAGGTTCCTTGGAAGAAGCCTAACAGCTTGAGGAAGATCTGGGAGAGTTCACTCATGGCAGCTAGGAGATTTGGAAACTTCTTGAACAATGTTGAATTGGAAGTAGCTCTTGCTAGTCTTGAAAAATCTGAAGCAAAAATTAGGGATCTAAAGGATAACATTCAAGAAGCTGATGAGTGCATCTTAAAGCTGAAAGAACAAGTCAAGAAATTCAAATAAAATACAGAGATGTTAGTGAACAATTGATATCAGCAAATGAGAACCTAGCTGATTTGAAAGTGGAAGTTATTAAAAGAACTAAAGCAGAAGAAGATCTAAATCTGATGGTAAATAGCAAGATAGAAGAATGTGTCAAATTGGAAGAAGAAGCTGTGAGCCTGAAACTAGACTTGGAAAAAGCTAAGAGCTATGAAGATAAGTTATGCAAAACTTGATGAGATGATTTCTAGTCAAAAGAGTTCAGATGATAAGCCAGGCTTAGGATTTGAGAAAGGAGAGAGTTCAAAATTAGGTCAAGAAAACTTTTAGTTGAAGCAAAACAAAGGCAACCAGTTCAGGAATCAAACAAGAAGACCTAGAAGACCTCTAGTCAGACAACCAAATGCTCAAAGGTACCCATCTTTCAGTGGCTATTGTTTAAATTGCAATAAGTTTGGTCATAAGGCCACTCAGTGTAGGAGAAGAATAAACCATAATCAAAATGTTCCATCATTCTCTAGTTAATGTTTCAATTGCAATAAAATTTAGCCATAGATCAAATAAATGTCAAAGTTTGGTAAGAAAGGGCTTTCACAATTCAAGGAATACTCAATCATTCAATGGAAGATGTTTTTCTTGCAATAGATTTGGACACATGGCTAATCAATGTAGATCAAGGATGAATTCATTCAGAGGAAGGAATCAAGGACAAGGAAACATTGTGTGCTGCAATTGCAACAAGTTTGGACATGTTGTAAGATTTTGCAGAAGCAAGAATGTGAAAAGAAACTACTATGCTGAAGAAAGGAAAACAGGGTAGAGGAATGATAAGGGAAAAGAAAAAGTTGATTTGGTTGAAACCAAGAAAGAAAAAATTGAAGTCAAGGATGGATCCGCACCAGCATCTGATGCAAATACTTCCTCCGGGAAGTAAATTGAGAGCTCTAGCTTAGGGGGAGCTGTGTTGAAAATCTAAAGCCTCAACCAGAAACTTAGTGTTGGAATCTGGCACTAAGGTATGTTGTGAAGAACTCTATGACAAAGCCTCTGAAAGAAATTTCAGTAGAGAAAGATCTAATACGAAGCATTGCGGAGCAATTTGGATTAACTGTGGCTGACATAGAAGTGTTTGACAGCTTTTTGAAAGACCACATTTATAATGATTAAGTTAAGACTTCAAGGGGTTTAAAGCATTGGATTTGTAAAAGATTAATCACTTTTCATTTGATCTTTCAAGTGTTCAAGGCGATCTGAAGCTAAAATCCAAGCAACTTAGAGTTTTCTAAAATGATTCAAGTCAAAATCAACCTCAGGTGAAGGAAACCCTAATTCAACAGAAAAAGTATTTACAACTTGAAAACCCTTTTGTGTAGTCTAAAATATTTTAGAAAATGTTTACTCCCCAATTAATCAAGATTTCAGAAAAGCCTCGCCCCAAGTTCAAGAAACATTTCTTCAAACCACCAGAAAATGATTATGTAGGAGCATTCTCAATTTCTCCTCATGGAACTATGCATATGGAAGATATTAGGGCATACATTCATACCAACTTAGAGGAATACAATCACTCGAATCTTGGCAAATTATACTTGGATGAACTGACTACTATTGATGTTGAGTTGAAGAATGAATATAAAGTTCTAGGAGAAAAGAAATTGGACACCTGGTTGGATTTTCTTGCGATCCCAAATGATACATGGGTTAGGTTCATTCTTAGCAGGATTCATGATGAGTTTTTGTGGCTTGATGAACCATGTATGATAACCAAAGAAGCTATTAAAGTTGTGATTGGTATGAGTTCCTCCGGAAGGATTCCAGGCGAAAAGAAAATAAATAACAATGTAGTAATGCAACTAACAGGGGCTAAATTTGATAAGAAAGCTCTCACAGTAAATGATATCAAGGATCCGACCGTCAAATTTGCATCAATGATTATTGGATACAAAATATACATTTCTCATTCAAAAAATTCTATGTCTGCATCAACTATAGACTCAGCTTATGATATGGTCAAAAATAATACGGATTATAACCTATGTGAATTACTCCAGAGTGAATTAATGGAGAACCTGAAAAGAACAAAAGAGACAAATTATCCCTTCAAATACAGAACTTTGATTACCTGTTTACTCTTCTACTTCCTGAGAGAGCTACCCAGCTTGGGAAGCATTGTCTGGCTTGATTATACACCAGTAGCAACTCATAAGAAATCACCTGCAAAGTTTTGGAAATACAGACAAACAGAATGAAATTTTGGGGGAATACTTCATGAACTTTCAAAACAGAATGGTATGTAGGGTCTGGATACCTGAAAAGGTAGTGATGAAATATGAAAATGACATTCTGTTCATGGTGAATAAAGACAAATGCTTCATGGAAGCTATGGAACCAAGAACTGCATGGGTCCCTCCATTAGGATATGAAGTTGCAAAAGATATCCTAACTGAATTAGCTGATGACCTACTGAAGAAACCAAAAGATCTCAAACAAGACAAGTTTGGAACATTCAAAGAATTGTCTATGGAATATGAGTACTCAGAGAAAATTTTTGATGAACAAACAAGCAAGGCAAAAACCAAAGCTGAAGAGCCAAGACCCTTAAATGCTCCAGAAAAATGGAAGTTAAACACTCCAAAAAGAAAAGATGAAAAAGCTAAAAAGGAAGAACATGGATCCAGCCCCAAGAAAAGAACAAGCATCTCTTCCAGTACATAAGTAGAGAGAGACAATCCATTAGAAGGAAAGAAAAGGAGGAAAGTTACATTTAGTGATGAATATGCGGCAAGAGACACTGCTTCAATTGACTATGCTAAAAGGTTTTTTGAAAAATAGCAAAGCGTACAGCTGCCAGAATCACCCAAGACTATACAAGGACCAATAAATCTGGCTTCTATGTCTCCTGTGGAAAAATTTAAATTAGTATCAATAGTGCAAGCTAAGGCTCAAGAAGAAATGCTGAGAACATATTTACAGGACAATGAACTCATTAATGAGACATCAAGCATTATGGAGAAGTTAATCCCCTCATACCAGAAGGATATGTCAGCATCTTCAACTATTCATCTCAAAGGTCTTATAAATTCTGTAAGTACTCATTTTGAATCCTTTGAAAAGTATGTTGATATTAAGGTTAAAAAGGAATATGAGGACAAAAGCTTAGCAGTATCAAAAACCAAGTTAGACAGTGACAAAATTATGTTATAGAACAGCATCAAGAATATGACAAATGCAATCAAAGAAGCTTGTGAAATATATAAATTTTGTTTGTCTTGGCTTGAAACCTCCAAGGAAATAGATGAGGAAGTCAAAAGCTTGGAGCTTCAACTCACAAATATTTATAAAACCTTTGATCCAACAATTGACTCAATTAGTGGCATAGAAACACAAGTTGAGAATATTTAGAATAACATAAGTAGTATGTGCAGCAGACAGGAAGAAATTAAAAAAAAAATGTGTTTACTGAGAAGGATATTAAGCTTAAAAATTGAAATCATGGAAAATCTTGCAGCAGAAGCACATGCAACTTTACAAATTAACACACCTAATTTGTAAAAGGCAGAGAAATCAGTCTTCTTGATAAATGGTCACATTAAAATTTTAGAAAGAGCTAAGATTTGATGGGATGAAGAGATTACATAATTAAATATTGTGTATAAGGATATTCTTTCACCAGCAACTAATTGAGTTGAAGTACTACATGTGTACATATGCGGCAAAATATGAAGAATTTTGTAGTTTTGATCCAATTTTGACTCTAGTACATACGCCTTTGCCATTGATGTCAAAGGGGGAGAAGAAGATAAGTGAAAAATGAGAAAACGTCTTAGGGGGAGAAGAAACACAGAGTAAGGAGAAGCAGATGCACATTTTTCACTAAGTGTTGCCATCAATTCTAAAGGGGGAGATTATTGGCAAGAGACACTGTTTTGATGATTGAATGTTGTCATTGATGGCAACAAAGGGAAGAGACTCCACCAGTATGACAAAGAGACTTTACTCCGAAAGCAAAAATGACTAAGTATGAATAGTATACATTATACAAAGTAAGTAACAATGTTTGGGATGGTATGCCTCCGCAGTAAAAGATTAGTATATGCAGTTCAGGTGTGTTATTCAGGATTGTTTGGAAACACTATGTTCAAGATTACAAGTCCTGATGACTTTCGGAAGACAATTTATGAAATGGCTAAGTCTAGATGAACACAGTTAAGTTAGGAATAGTGTAGAATGCTTGAGTATTTTGGTCCACATTTCTCCACAAGTGATTGTATTGGTATGCAGTTTTGAGGAAATATGGATGTGTTAGAAGCATACAATTGATGAGTTACAGGGTTTGAAGTAATCCATAAGATTGTCCACAAAACTCCAAGTTCTGACAGTTGGTTTGCTAGTACTTCACCAAGGTAGAAGAGTTAGTTCTGAGTTCTGCATTTCACCACACAAGGACATCTTGACCTATGGCTAGTAAGATATGATCTGTGAGGTATGAGGAATGGTTGATGTGATTCCTTGAGTTTCTTTTGGTCCGTAGTAAGAATTTTGGTGTGACAGTTGGGTAGGTCAAGTATGTTTTGAAGAGACAAGCTAACAGGCAGTTAGATTCTTATGTGGAGAAGTTATATTATCTAATTAATAAATCTAAGTGATGGTATGATTGAAACCAACCTATGTGAAGACTTTTGTATGTTTATTTAAGTCTATATTGCAGATTGTATACAAGTTCAAGCCGACAAGATGTAGTATTTGTGTACACGGTTTATGTTTTGCTTGCTGACCTGATTATGCGATAAATCTTATAGGGAATATATATACCCAATCAAATTTGATGTTGGTGGGTGTGTAAGCATATGGTGTGTGTGCGAATTTGAAGTGTGAAGGATTATGTGCAGAGTGTAGAGCAAAAAAAGTTGAACAAGGACATAAAACAAAGTATATGTAGTTAAGTTGAGAAGCAGGGCAGAACTAATGAAGACCTTTGAATCCGTATACTAAACCTTCAATGGAACTATGATCCAACATGTGGTTGATGCATTCATAGTAGTTCATCTTATGGCAGTGAGCCAATCCTTTTTCATTGTTCTTTCTTTTGGCAGTGAGCCTTTGTGCAGTGAGCACTTCTTCATAGGGCAGTGAGCCCTAAGGCAATAATCCTTTGATGCAGAGCCTAACCTAGAATGAAGCACATAAACTGGTTCAATCACCCTTTCGGCACCTACAAGACCTTTATAGTAGATGTCGGCAAGACTTCTCCCAATGTCTCACCGAAGCAATCCCCCTCTTGCCTATCGGCAAGACACTATTCTATCGGGCAAGCTAAATTCTCCTTCGCCGATCCATATTTCTCCCCGATGAGCCTCCCATCGGCCAAACCTCGTAACTCTCACTCCGATGAGTATCTACCGCCCGCTTCTCCTTCGGCGAGACTTCTATCTGTCGGGCTGAACCTCTTCATTGAACCATTGCTTTGAACCTCTTCATTGAACCGTTGCATTGAACCTCTTCATTGAACCGTTGCATTGAACCTCTTCATTGAACCGTTGAACTGGTTCAACCCGGTGGTTCAACGTTGAGGTTCAACCTAATGTTTTGGACGCCAATTCCCTCATCGGCCAGACCTATGTTATCGGCCTAACCTGAGATCCTTCCCCCGACGCACCCTTCTCTCGCCGATATAACTATTTCGGCCAGACCCCTCTCCACTCTCACCGATGCCACATCTCCATCGCTCAGACTTAGCCTTTCAGCGAAGATGTCATTTCTTCCACCGATGCCCTGGGTCACGTTGACATCTTTCATCAGCGACACTCCATGATGGTCTCTCCGATCGGCGAGAACATGAACTGTAAGCTACCATTCAAAGTCTTAGGCCGATATGCTTTCTCACGCTGATGTCTTCGGCCAAGTTGATCATTGGTGAGACCTTCCGCCTCGGGCCAGCACAACTCTGCTTCACCGACGATAATCCTTACGCCGATGCTTCCTTCATCGGCGACACAGATGGGAACTCACGCCGATGTCTCCAAAAGACATATTTCAGGCTTGAATTAGACCCCGACCTGGCCAGTGATACATATACAGATACTAAGGATGGATACACACAAACTATTCACCCTGTAAATGCATTGCACACATACTAAATGACAATTCTCCCTAGAGGGGTTCCTACAATTCCTAACCTTCCATACCTAAAACGAATAAGCAAAAATGGGGAAATTAATCTACAAATCCATTCCACTGATTTCCCAAAAATCTGCCAGTGGAATGGATTTATTCATTCAATTCGACTCCAGAGGCACAAAACTAAATTATATACAATTTCTACACAGAATGATCTATACAGCATTCAGAATCTAAAAAGAAAACAATTTACAGAACTTCTATTCCTCCTCCTTAATGTTTCAGAATTACATTTCGACTGTTTTTCTCCAAAAGACAAAATGCACACCACACCACACCACCGTCACTGCTCTGCTCCATTCCATATTTATCTTTCCCAATGTGAGGGACTGACATTCTCCTCTATTTCTAGGATTTGAGCTTACCAAGATTATAGGTGGGAACTCCTAAATAATTATATGACAACTGTTTTGCATGGGACAGTAAAACTCTTAAGGTTAAGACACATTTGTTTACCCTTCTGTTAATCCAACTTGTCTAGAATGTCAAGTTTGGAGTTTACAAACATGAAATGCCCATACAAAATGTTACATTTGAAAATGCTATGAGGTAGCATGAAATGTCTAAAAAACATATTAATGTCTTATGCATATTTATATTGTCTATGGGGGGCTCCTGCACCATCCTTCTTGTAATCCGGTATTGAGCTATAATAATATATTGTGAGCTAAAACTCACTGTGGTTTTTCCCTTTTTGGGTTTTTCACGTAAAAATCCTGGTGTCCATGTGTTATGTCTTTATGGTTGTTGTTCTTATGCTTATTATGCTTTCATATTACTAGTTTTGGAAATTGGATTAATAAACAAATCAAAAAGTGGTTTTTCAGAATACTAATTGCCCCCCCCCTCTTAGTATTCCTTACTTTCAACATGAACATCAAATGTTTAAGGCATCAACAAACTGTCATCAACATGCCACTATAGGGAACCATAGAACTTGTTGCAAAGACTATAGTCAATATGAGAGACATTGTGGCAAGGAACCAATTATAGAGCCACCATGGTCATTTGAAACCAGCCACAAACAAGTAAGAATCCCTTGTAAGGATGAATAGACTCACCTCAATGACAAACTAGGCCACCATAGACACAAGAAATATCAAAAACATTACAAACAAGAACTACCACCTCATTCAAGAGACACGAGAAGAGATTCCTACTGCAACTTGGTGAGAAACACTATGAAGGATGTTGTGGAAAGAACAAGAGCAACTAGGGGTATTTCCAAACATCCTGTTATCACTAGGGTCACAAACAATAGAAAATGCACAACCGTGAAGAAGAACATCCCACTAAGAGGAAGAGAAACTCCCATGAGAATAAAGAAAAGCACTCGCAACAACAACAAAGTGGACCAACTGCCAAAGGAGACCAAATCAACTACAAAGCCAAGAGATAGGCTAAAAACACCATGGGGGACTACTGCAAACATGTAATCAACTCCATATAAAGAGGAAATTATTGCAAGGGGGAACAAAGGTAGAAAATAAGGCAAAACCCTCACGTAAAAAGCAAAAGCATGAAGGAACACTGTGATGACAACACAAAGGCATGGAAGACCAAGTAGGCAACAAAATGGGGATGGGAAAGAACTGCTATGAAAAATAAGGCACCACATAGCAAAGGAAGGGAGTCGAGAACCAAACACAACACCACACATAAAATATGGTTCACTAACAAGACTTGTGGTGTTAATAGTCTAGCAAAATATAATAGTAGACTTAATCACTTTTGGGATGTAGGTCAACAAAGTATGTAAAATGCCAACCACATCTACACAACCAAAGTGGATAATTCATATTTATCCAAATAGCTAAGGCTCTTTTGTGAAAAAGAGTATGTGGAAGTGAAAAGAGGAAGGTAAGGCTAAGTTTACTAAAAAGGCAAATGAAAATCAATTGTTCAAGGAACAAATATTTGGACATAAGATATTTAATCTTATGCCATATGCTTAGCACCAAAAAGGCCACATGCTAGGTAGATTTAAAACTTATGCATGGTTGTAAATGGTGTAATTTGAAGAAAATAATTACAATTTGGTCCCATTTGACACTAAGAGTGAAGGGATAAAATATGTACAATTATCATTTCTTGAGTTTAAACTCCATATATTGAGGCGGGAAATAATGACAAAAATGGTCTTATAGAGTTTTAATTTATGCACTTAGAAAAGATGGAATCAATGCATTTCAAGAAATAAATGAGAACTTTATAAGACACTAAAGGCAATAGAATGTTTTGAATCTCAATTACATTCTAGAGAGACTATGTTGATGGCTATAGGTATATGCAAAAGCTAGCTATAAGTAAAGGCTCAAGCAAAATTAAATTAAATTTACACCATACATACAAATAAACAAATCATAATATTTACATCAATCATAGATAGGAATGCTCCTTGAACAATTTTACAAAAGGAAACAAAAGAAAAGTGGTGTCACATTATTAAGCTTTGCTCACATTGGCTCTAGTTTGATCGGTCTAGAGCTGCACAGTCCATAGCTGTAAAGATGAATCCTACAAATTTCATTAGCATCCTACCTACATGTGTTGTAATGGGAGCTTTGGAAAATAATATGGACATCTATGAAATGATAAAAGGGGGATTTCTATCAAAAGTTGTCATTGCAACTACCTTGGTAGGCATGCATGCAAAATGTAGAAGTATAGACAAGGCATGTGACTTATTTACAAAATACCACACCTACCATTCATATCACCAAGGCCTTCCAAAATACAAAAATATTAAAATGGTTTTGATTTCTATTGCTTTTGCAATAGCAAGCAACAACTTTACAAAAAGGTTTTAATTTTTATCCCCCACACTTTACTATTAGCTCTTTTTTTTTTAATAAGTGCAAAATTGAAAAGTTAACCAATAAAAATATAGACATGCCAACTAGAATAATAGTGTCCTATTTTTTTACAAAGTGAATTTAGAAAAAAACATCAACATTAGAAAGATTAATTTTACTCTTGCACAATTCTCGAGGCAAATAAATTGTAGAGATGAAAACATAAGTATCCTTGTCATAGGTAGGGACTTATAAGGAAAATTAGTTGTGTGAAATATTTGAGTTGCAAATTATTCTTTTGGAATTAAGGAGTGCCAACTGTAGGTTATAACCCTTCGACCCTGTGACTTGTCAAAGACAAGGTTTGAAGCAATACGATTTTGTAGGAAATTTCTAGTCGAAGTTATAAAGATATTAAATGATGAATTCTCAATTTCACTACTAAATTATATTACTATAGACACCTTCATTGACCATGTCTTACAACATCACCTTGTTGATACATTACTTGAGACATCTTATGACATTTTGTCCTAGGACCCTCACATACCCCTTTCATCACCTAATTAGTTAAATAAATCATATTTATTTAACTAATTCCCATCCTAATCCCATTTTAATCCTATTTATCCTATTAGCTAATTAGTTAAATAAATCATATTTATTTAACTAATCCCCATCCTAACCCCATTTTAATCCCATTTATCCCATTAGCCAATTAAATAAACTATATTTATTTAATTAATTCCTTCATCATCCAATTTAAATAAAAAATATATTTATTTAAATTAGCCCTCACCTTTATTCTCATCACAACACATGTCTCTCTCTCATAATTTAAGTAATTTCTTATTTGAATTATGTGTCACACTACCACCTTCATTAAATGCCTTGTCACACTACCAACTAATTTAAATAATTTTATTATTTAAATTATGTCACCTCTGATCTTATCCTCACACTTGTCACACCACTACCTTTTATTAAATGAAGTGGCCTTGAATTAAATCATCTCTTAATCTTAGTCGTCCACATCACACAATTGACCTTTCAATCCTAGCCATCAATCCTTATCTCTCCTCTTCTATGAATGAAGCATCAACCAAGCCATTCTAACGCATCCATCTTCATACAACATCATGCTGTCAAAATGACTCTAGATCTCCATATCCATTATCTTCCATCTATCATTATATTATGGAAATCACGAGCAATCAACATCTCATTATCCATCTTTCTTCATCTAGAACATAGCTAGTAGATTAGGGTGCATCTACTCTGTTCTATCATGTGTTGAGGACTTGGTTTGAAGGTAAAGGCATGGGGTTTGTTTTCATTATCTGTGTATTGCCTTTCATCCATTTTTCCATCTACATTTTTGGCATGCCCGCTATTCTAACCCTCGCCTTTTGCAAGTTTATGCGCTTAAATTTGCATATTTAACATTTTTTGTCAAGTTTTTGTAATCAACTTTTGCAAGTTGCTTCCTAGCCCAGATTTTACCTCACCATCATGTTTGGGAGGCCTTGTAGGCAAACATCAACATAAAATTTGCTATATTTTGCTCACATAATGTTTTTTGAAAAATTTTGAAATTTTTTTTACTTCGCAAATTCGTACTGTACGGATCCATCGTACGGTCTGCACCAACCTGAGTTCTTATCACTCCTCAAATCATTTACAAGATTAAACGATTAAAGGTTTTCATTGTTGGATTACATAATGTTGTTTGTTTTCATTTGAAGGGGGCATTTTTTAAAATCTAATTGGTTGCTTTGTTTAATTCTACTCCTATCGACCAAACCCTAACATCTCCCGCCGACTAATATTCGCCATTGTTTCAACCTTGTCTACCCTACCACTTCAGATTCTAGTCACTTCATACTCCTATCACCCACAAAGCTTCACCTTATCAGTATCCTCCTACTCTCTATTACATCCTCGCTCAGTCACCTCCCTGAGACCTTTGGTCGCCGCCTATATTCTCTGTTGCCACCTTTTTAACCCTCGTTGATCGCTCTATCGAAGACCTCCCAACTCCTGACCCTGTCGCTACTTCTTTGTATTCATTGCCACTTCAAACAACCTCAACCTTCGTCAGCTCTTCTCGCTTGGTCGACTTGCATCCCATCCCCAAACACCCCCGATCACCTCTTTCAACACTAATTCCCCACTCATCATCCACCTAGTCACCACCCCCCTACAATTCTCTCATCCCCTTTGTCATCTCCTCAAACCTTACTAGTCACCACTAAGCTTGATACCTCTTGTGCCCATTCCTTCACTCGATCGGTGTTTTCCTCATAATTGTAGTCTTTGTCTTTTGCCTGATCTGTGGTCACATTCGTGACCTCGGGAGGGGGGCCACCGCTCCACACACACACACACATATATATGCTTTCTTTTAGCCCTTGGTCACATGTAGGACCAAGGGCTTTGCTCCACTTAACTACCAATCCAACTGTAGTTTATTAACCATGCCTTGTGATCGCTTCAGCCTTGACCGCTAGCAGTCTAGCCTAACCACCAGGGGTCCTATCATCCTCTTAGAGCCCTAGAAGGGCTATTTTTTCTTTTCGCTATAACTTTCACATAATAGGTCATTTTTTTGCGAAACCAGCGGTGTTGGAGAGCTGGTTCATCCAGCTTCACTGTGGCAAAGAAATTTTAGGTAATTCAATCAGATTCATTAGGTATTTTTAGTCAAAGTCAACCTTATTTATAAACTTCCAATGATCATATATTTTGCAAATTTTATCCAATTTTTGTGAAATTTTTTTCAAACAGCATAGAATTTCATGTAGATTATGATTATCACATCTATTTTTTCTATTATTAATCATCATTATAAGAATTTCATCATATTGCTTTTTTTTCACCTAACACATTTATTTGCAAGTATGTTTTTTTTTTTGCTGGAATCTAAGAGAACATAAGGCACTGTACAACATCAACATCAGCATCATATCTAAAGATCAATATTGCCAGGCGCACTTAATCCAACTCTTGTCTTTCAATTCATCAAAACTTTGTTTTCCATCACACTTCAATTTGGGCTCTAAAATGAACTATTGTTTGCAATCACACTTTGAAATTGGGCTTAAAATGAACTTGTGTCTTCATTATCACATTTGGATTTGGGTTTTAAAATGAACTTGTGCTTCAATTGTTTGGTGGATTTGAGTGCGATTGAGCATGTGTATGCTCTTCTCATGCACTTTGTGTGATCTTGAGAATCAAAAACATCTTTCATACATTCATCTTCACACAGACATTTCAATTTATAAGGGTAAATACACATTGCGAGTGTGAATCTAGTGTGTGTGTATGCCCTCTCCTCGCACCACAAGGTGACCTTGGAGATCAAAAGCACCCACTCAATTTGATTTTATCACCCTTCCTAGGAGGGCTACTTAGAGACACACCACTCCAAGGGACGACCTCAACTCTAGCATTCTGGCAGAGTCTAAAAAGTGAGAGTGATTTGAAAGACACCCCTCTTGGAAGTTGAAATTTTGTCCTTTGGGCTAAGCCCCCAAGAAATTTATACCTTGGGGAAGTGAAGGTGAAGGGTGGGTTACCCCTTTCTCTCAGTTGTACATGGCATTATTTCACTTTCATTTCATAGAATTGGGCCCCCCGTACCTTGTGTATATTGGAGACATCCTTAGACCACTTGTGTATCCTAGACTAAAACCTATTGGCCACACCCATTTGACTAATATTAGGCTTGTTGATGTGTCCTCAAGTGTCTTCATAATCACAAAAATTAATCTTGAAAGTCAAACTTGCTATGGTGTCTTGTGTGTGTGATTCATGCATGTACATGTGAAATCTTTTGTTTGAAATTTGTCAAAGTCAAGATATCAACATAAACACATTCTACATCATTCTAAGTATTCTTGTCATCACATCTATCTTAAGCCAAGTCACCTTCATCTTAATCAAAACCCTAATCATCCTTGTTATCCATTGCATTATCCTAATCATCCTACTTGTCATACCCACACCATCATAATCATTATTTACCCCTATCCATTTTGAGAGTCTACCCATGTCTTTCTCCCCTGCCTATCCTCTTGAGGGGGCATCATCCAATCACCATCATCCTAGTCACTTATCCAATCCTTTTCATCCATATATCATAGTAATCATCCTTCATTATCCTGGTCACCCACCTAATCATCCAACCCCATTATTTTTAACCATCCAAGTCATTCTCCTTATCCATCCTCACCATCTTAAACATCCAATCACTTTATCCTAGTCATCCTAATCACCCCTCTCATCCATCTCATTATCCTAATCATAATCCAATTTCATCCACATAATCTTCATTACATCCCATTCTTGAGCACCATCTAATCCATCACTTGTCAAAATGGTTGTGATCATTAACAAGACTAGGTCAAATCCAAAACCTAAAATCACACTCCTAGTATCCCCTCCTTTTAGTTTCAATGATGATGAGAACTTTGTAGATTATGATGCATATTTTAAACAAAAAAATAAAATATGAAGACTTCAACATATGTGTAAATCCATCCCAACACTAGAGAAAATGATCCTAGCCCAACAACAATAACAAGCCCTCATTCAACAACTCCTAGCCACTCACCAATCCCAAACCCAACAAACACAACCACAACATCAAAAGAATTCATTTCAATCCTTTGTGTCACCTCCATCATCATACCACCCTAGTTCATACACATATCATGTCAATTCTACATCAACCTATCCCAATTCTTTAAATATCAACCAACATCCATATCAATTCACATCCCAAAAACATCCATTTCAATTCACATCCCAAGAACATCCATATCAATTTACATCCCAAGAACATCCATATCAATCCGTACCCCAAGATCTTCCACCTACATATCCCACCATTTTACCGTACCACCAAATTCATTCACAAGACTATCAAGTGCCTTCACAACAAGAACATGTGAGCCTAAGTTACCCTTTGCAACAAGATCAAGCATCCTTAAGTTCTCATGCTACCTTTGAAAAGGGAGACACTACTCTAGATTATGCATCCTATGGATATCCTCCATCACCATCCAACTAAATGCCTATCCCAAAGCCTACTAGTCCTATACCAACACTATCATGTACTCCCAATCCTAATCCATTGGTCCCTCCACCTTCTAATCCATCAAGCCCATCATTATCCTCATTGTCATCTAATCCTCCATCAACTCCATGCCCTAAATTCAAATCACCTCTCTTAAATGATCTCTATAGAATCGTTGAACTATATTGCAAAAACAAACCTATGGAGTCATCCAAATCTACCCATCTTATTTCATCCCCATCTAGCACAAGCAATCCTAATCCTAATCCATCAAATCCTATTATCCCTTCACCAAATCCTAATCCTAAGCCTACAATACCATCCACCATTATTATCCATCCATTATATTGCCCATCCACCCATACACTTACGAAGGTTGTGATCCAATGGCTATTAGCAAGGAATCAACTATGTCACCAAACACCTATCCTTTAGCCTATCAAAGAGTCTTCCAACACCATGCCTAATCCTCCAAATACATCATGTAGTCCACATCCCATCAAGCCTATTGAAGAGTCTCCCCCATGAGTCCAAGTCAAGATCCATTGTACCCTCATGTTGGTGATTGTCAAGAGCCTATCAAGCCTCTCCAGGAGTCTCCCACATCCACTTCCATTAAATCACAAGAGCTATGTCAAGAGTCTAATCCTAATCATGAGGAAATATTAACCCCTCATCCAAATCAAGATCAAATCACCCCCATTCAACCCATCCCTAACCTATATCTTTTCCATGATCAATATATTATCTATAATGATGACCTTATCCATGAGGAAAGTGATCCCACCAATAGCACACTCAATCCTATTTATGATAAAGATCCCATCTATGATCAAGAAAACAATGATGATCCTCTTAGCCAACTTTATGCATTCCATGATCAAGAGATAATCACTCCACCTATCCACATTCCCATAACCATCCATGAGCAAGATATTCAAATTGCTTATATCCATCTTCCATCTAGCCCTACCCATGATGTACAAACATTCACTTCCCTTGATGAGACACTTGGCTCCCAAGTAAACAAAGATGATCAAACCAATAGCTTGGATATTAATGAGCATAATGATAATAAAGATCCTAATGATCCTTTGTCATCCACTATCGACCATATTGCAAAACCATTATATCCCCTTGGTCTTACCACCTTTATCCATGAATGTTCTTCCCTAGGGAAGAAATAACCTCTATCCACTTCATCTTCTCCATCAAATAAGGAGACCGCATCTTATGTTCAAAACACCCAGTCCCATTGTCCATCGTGATGAGTGCCAGGTAGCACCAAAATAATACAGATTTTTACCTCTCTTTTCCACCCCCTTTTATTTTCTTGTCCTGGTAATTGCACCATAGTAGACTAATAAGATTCATTTTAATTACATTAATGAGAGATGAACTGCCAAAGGTCATGATTTTTGATTGAAGGACTAATGTGCAACAACCTAATGAAAATGTGCAGACAAGTCTCTCTTTTGGTGTCTACAGGTGTAGTTGTATGGGAAAAGGAAATTTTGAGCATCTCCGGAGATGGTCCTAGCAATCTCCAGAGCTGACATGAAGGATATTACACCAGACTCCAACGTTTTCGCAATATGTTGGAGGTATTTTGAAGCAGGGGAGCCAAGGGTGGATCATCTCCGAAGCCATACAGGAGTCACGGGTGCATCTCTGGAAGCTCCTGGCGATAGCACACATCTCCAGAGCCCCCTTAGCAACAATACAGAGTCTTTGGTGCCACTATCAGTCTGCACCTTCGGAGGCAACTAGAGTGCTCCAGAGGTTACTCATCCAGCACCAGATTGATTGGGCAAAGACTCTAGTTGACTGCTACAGGTCTAATTCCTCTTTTATTGATTTTGTATGAGTTCCTAAAGACTTATTAAATACCTATATTTCAGGGCCTCGCCGCCCAGTTGTTATTCAAGTTAAGACTTCAGATTTAGTGGGACTGTTGTACCACTAAAATCTATTTCAGTTGCATGATTTTACTCTGTAGTTAAATAGTTGTTAAATAAGAGATTGATAATATCTTATAGATAAACTAATAGTTATAATAGATAGATATCTCATCACTAATTTGATATATGTTAAGATAGAAGTAGCAGAAATAGATGATTGATTTTAGGTTATTTCAATCTCCATTTTCTAGATTAGACATTTTTTTATAATTACAAGCATGCAGATGAAATTAGACTGAAGAAAGACTATGTTATTATATTTTTGTACTAAGTTCTTGTTTTAGTCTTCAATCCTGAGGGTGAGGAGTAAGGGCCCACTCCTGCCATCAAGACAGGAGGCTAGTATTTATTTGTTTCATTGTGAAGTTTCCAATTCTATTAGGAAGATAGTTTACTGCTTTCATAAAAATAGATTTATTTCTATTTAATTGTTGTTTTTAGTACAATGCATAATTTCAGTTGTATGGATTAGAGTAGGCCAATTTCAGCAATTTATTTTTTCAGCATTGTTTTAGTATTTTCAAATTTTCTTTCCACAACAAACAAATTAGCAGTGCTAATATTTGAAGCAGTCAGATCAATAGAAGTAGTTAGTGGACTGGTAGCTACAGAACCCCTTATTGCAAATAGCCTAGGACACAACCCTAGATTTAACACATGAAAACATGATTAAATGCCAAGGACCAATGAACCTTGTCATTTTTGGTGCCATTGTCAGGGATTCTTGTGTTAATAAGGAAACTTAGTTAACAGTCCTTTTTAGGTTAAATTGAATCTGTATGGTTAGACCTAGGGATTTGAAAGGTAGGTACATAAAATAGACACCCCAGCAATAAACTATAGGAGAAAGTAGTAGGGTGGCACAAGATCTTGTTGAAGAGGAACACTTAGAGCCTACCTTGGAAGCTACACCCCAACTTGACGTTCCCTCAAATCCTCAAAGTCCTTCACTCTCTAAGTATATCCAAGAATTGTAAGAAAGATACCAGGTAAATTCTTTACCAGAATCTACGTCCTCAGAACCCCACACCGAATCTCAAAGACAAGAAGCGTCAAACATGGATGATAATCATGATGAAGAGGATAGTCAAGCTCCTAGAACCTGCTCATACCCTATTGTCCTTGCTCGTGGAGATAATTCCCCTATGAAGAACATTTCACCTTCACATTTACCAAATTTTAGGGGTCTTGCTTCTAAGGATCTAGATAAATTTCTATTTGAGTTTAAAGTTGTATGATAGACATGATTATGGATCAGATAATCTAAAACTCAAACTTTTTCCATCAACCCTAAAAGATTCTTCTATGAGATGGTTCATGGGCTTGCCCCAAGACTACATTCACTCTTGGGATCAAATGGAAACTAAATTCTTGGGCAAGTATCAGGATTACTGTAGGGTCAGTGATAAAAAGGAGGAACTATTCAAAATTAAACAAAGAGAGGATAAAAGCTTAGAGGACTATCTGGATAGGTTCAACTTTGTCTTGAGTAGATATGGCAATCCTATGGCTCACCCCTTGATCAGGACACTGTTTGTAAAAGGATTAGACAAAGAATCAAGATAGGTACTAGATCTAATGGGAAGAGGGAACATTGACAAAATAAATATGCCTGCTATAGAAGAACTTTGCAGAAACTACTTTAGAACCCAAGATGGAGTGAGAATGCCCAGATCTTTTAAAGGGAAGAATGAGATAGGACAGTTAATGGAAGATATTGCAAATCTTAAGATAGATATTCTGGTCCAACTGAATACCACATTAGATGGGATTCAGGCAAAGAATAAAACAATTAAACAAAGCAGAATAATTGAAGCTCTCTCCATATATTGTCCTAGATGTAGGAATAAACACCTGTTGAGAGAATGCCCTTTAGACAAATCAAAAATCTGTCAGATCTGTGACAGGGAACATCCTACCAGTTAGTGTGATCAGTTCTCGGCCTTAAAAAGGTTGAATAAGAAAAATGTCATAATAGAGGAGTTAAATTACGTAGGACAAAAACAAACTGGCAATTTCCCTTATAATCAATACTCAAATTAGGCTTCCTGTAGGGGTCCTTCAAACTAGGGAAACAATCAATGGAATCCAATGTGGTAGAGGCCTCAGAATATTCGCCCTTGGGGACCACAAGATTGGTCAAACCAGCAAAAGCAAAACTAGCACTAGCAAAACTAGCCCTGGAGAAATTGACAATTTCCATAATAGTTCCTACAACACTTTGGATCACAAAACATGTAGCCTCATTGGGGTCCTCAACATGGTTATAATCAACAATACCAAGGACAACCTAGATGTTTTCAACCTCAACAAGTACTACTAACTGGACCCCCCAACACATAAGGACAGTTAGAAAATGAGCCTGTTAGTCAGTCACCTTTACCAGCCCAACCTGTAGCAAACCCACGAAATAAATAGGGAGTAGCTGTTTACATGACAGAGCAAGAAAATTTGGCCGGTGTCAATGCTATGTATCTCAATAATCTCCAACCACATTCTAGGAAAGCACTTCCAAGACCATCTCCCCCACTCATAGTTGAAGTAACCAATGATGTGGAACCTAAAAATCCATCCATTCAACCTCATGAGGAGATTACTATTGAAACTGTGCTAGAAGAATAGTCCTTAGGTAACTCTGGAGTTCCTCCTAAAGGAACAACTCCGGAGAACACCTCTGGAGCCACTTCTATGGAAAACTTCGATGCTGCTCCAGAGATAGAAAAACCAACACCTTACCCAAAATGACTCAAACAACATGTCCCTCAGAAAATTGTCCTACAAAAACAACTCTGACCTACCATGGAATCGAAACTTCTACAAGAAATCAGACAATTGAATATTGAAATTCCACTCCGACAAGTAATTAGGGATGTGCCTAAACTGAACCAATTCATCAAACAACATTGTGTTAAGACCCATGGAAGAAAGAAAAACCTCCCTGCCACCATTCAGGTGGAAGGGAAAGTAGTGGACCTCCTGATGGGAGAGATGCTCCTCCCAAAATATGAAGACCCTGGAAACCCTATCATAACTTTCTATATTGTAGGAGTAGAAATATCCAATGTTCTGGTTGATTTGGGGGCAACAATAAATGTAATGATAGTGCACACCCTAGACAAGTTAGCTCTGACATGTGTTCAGGCCACATCCACAATCCTCCAACTGGTCGACCAGTCAGTAGCTATTCCAAAAGGGGTGTTAACTGATGTCCTAGTCATGGTAGAATCATAGGAATTTCCTGTAGACTTTCTGATATTAGAACCCAGAAAATAGCAAAATGCCTACCCCCTGATCTTGGGAAGACCATGGTTGGCCACAGTAGCAGCATTTATTGATTGTCAAACAAAAGACATGGTCATTTCCAATGGGATAGATTTGAAGAAAATTTCTTTATACCCTCCAGCTAAACCATCAATACATTACTCAAGAAAAGTGTGGGAAGATGAGCCTAATAACATGGGAAATAGTGCCTCAGTAGCTATAGTTACCATTAAGGAACATTTGGGTGAGTTATAAGAAGGAATAAACTATGACACAATAGAAGACATCACCCACATTCTTATTGACCAAGTTATAATGGAATTGGCCCAAGACTCAAAGAGAGAATTTCTTACTACCACCCATTGTACCCTTGCAAACATTATTCCTTGAGGAGATACCTTTTTTAGAGACTTGGCCACATTCTATATGCTACTTCCACATTCCTATCCTCTTAATACTATGACTCTAGGATATGGAGTAGGGACATCTATGGATCAGATTACAAATCAAGTCATGATTTTACCTGGGAAAACATTGAACATCAACACCCAATTAGTAGAAAAATAGGAAGAAGCACTACTCAAACTCCTAGTCTCCCATTCAGTAGCTTTTGTTTGGGAATACCAATATACAAAAGGCATTCCTCCTGAGATCTATACTCATCATATATACACCGAAGATGTCAAACCTGTCAGACAGCCACATAGGAGATTAAATCTTGCCTTGAAAGATATTGTTAAGACTAAGATAGAAAAATTGCTACAATTAGGGTTCATATATCCTATCTCAGACAGTCAGTGGGCCTCACGCCTAGTCATAGTACCTAAAAAGAATGGGAAGTGGAGAGTATGTATTGACTATAGAGAACTAAACAAAGCCACAAAGAAGGATTATTTTCCCTTCCCATTCATTGACCAAGTGTTAGACAACCTTGCAGGGAAAAAGTACTTCTCATTCCTAGATGGGTTTAGTGGGTATAATCAGATTCAAGTAGCACCTGAGGACCAGGACAAGACAACCTTTACTTGTTCTTTGGGAACATTTGCATATAGAGTTCTTCCATTTGGACTATATAATGCTCCAACTACATTTCAGAGGGTTGTTTTAGCCATTTTTGCTGAATTGGCTAATGAGTGTATGGAAGTCTATATGGATGACTTTATTGTGTATGGAGACACCTTTGAGGAAGCTCTCACAAACCTAGATAAGGTGCTACAGTGTTGTGAAAAAAACTATCCTTGAGCCATGAAAAATGCTTTATGATGGTAGAAGAGGGAATTATAATTGGACATCACATCTCAACAAAAGGGATCAAAGTAGACCAAAACAAAATAGAAGTGATAAAGCAGTTACTCTCACCTAAAAACCAAATAGATGTTAGAAGCTTTCTAGGTCATGCAAGATACTACAGGTGATTTATAGAAAATTTCAGCAGAATAGCTACTCCTATGTTTTCCTTGCTTTCCAAGGATGTTGACTTCTCATGGACAGAGGATTGTTAATCAGCATTTGAAACCATTAAAGAGAAACTTACTGTCACACCTATTTTGAGGGGACCCAATTGGACTTTGCCATTTCACATACAAATTGATGCTTCAAATGAGTCCATTGGGGCAGTCCTAGGACAGAAAGAAGAGGGAGAAGGTATGCATGTCATCTACTACATCAATAAGAAATTTACTCCAGCAAAAAAAACTATACCACATCCGAAAAAGAATTCTTGGCAATCATATATGCTATAAACAAATTCAAGCATTATATCACAGCACTGATCATGCAGCTATCAAATACTTAATGAACAAACCTATAGTGGGTGCAAGGATAATTAGATGGCTGTTACTATTGCAAGAATTTGACATTACCATAGTTGACAATCCAGGAAAATTCAATTTGGTTGATGACTTTCTGTCAAGGTTGCATACAGGTGGAGAAAACTAGCTAGTGGAGGAAAAATTCCTAGATGAACATCTTTTTGTTGTCTCCTCTACTACACCTTGGTTTGTAGTCATAGCTAATTTATTAGCTACAGGCTCGTTTCCATCTCATTTCACCTCAAAACAAAAGAAGCGATTGGTAAAAGTAAGCTTATCTTACAAATGGTTAAATGGTTTACTGTTTAAGTGTGGTCCTGACTTTATTTTACGCAGGTGCTTGAGAGCTAATGAAATTTTTTATGTCTTAAGGGCATGTCATGATGAACCCTCTAGTGGGCATTATTCCTCACAAAGAACCATTCACAAAATTCTGGGAGCTGGTTACTACCAGCCCTCTCTTCATAAAAACACCAAGAGGTATGTGCAACAATATGATCAGTGCCAAAGGATGGGCCAGCCAACCTTTACCCAGGAAATGTCACTTCATCCTCAGGTAGTGTTGGAACCATTTGAGCAATGGGGTCTAGACTTTGTGGGACCAATTTCTCCACCATCTTCAGGCAAAAAATACATTTTAGTCTACACAGACTATGTAACTAAATGGGTAGAGGTTTAGGCATTGCAGTTTGCAAGGGAAGAAAAAGTTGATTTTCTCTATAACATAATCTTTTTGAGGTTTGGAGCTTTGAGATCCATAGTTTCAAACAGAGGACTGCAATTCACTTCTCATGTAATTTAAGCTTTCATGGATCTATACCAAGTTAAACACATAAAGTCTTCACCTTACCACCCCCAAGCTAATGGGCAGGTAGAGGCTAATAGGGAGCTGGAAAATATCCTGACAAGAATAGTGGCTATGAATAGAAAGGATTGGGCTAGCAAGTTACCTGAAGTAGTTTGGGCCTACAATACCACCTAGAAGTCCACAACCAAGTTCACACCTTATGAATTGGTTTATGGAAAGAAACCCATTTTGTCCATAGAATTTGAATTGCAAACACTAAAGATCTCATTAGATATTGGCCTGCCATTATCCATAGCACATCAGAACAATATTCTTTAACTCAATGAGCTGGATGAAATCAGGACATAAGCCATATAGCAAACAAAACTTGTTCAATATCAGAGAAAATAGTGAGATGACCAACACATCAGGAAGAGAACATTTCAGCAAGGAGATTGGGTTCTCCTATATGATTATAAGTTTAAGGAGTTCAAAGGAAAGTTACAAACTCACTGGATGGGCCCTTACCAAATCAGAGTAGTCTATGAGAATGGAACGGTTTTGCTAGCACCCATTCATAGAGGTGAAGATACATTCTTAGTAAATGGCCACAAAATTCGGCTCTATATAAGACCAACAATTGAGGAAGAATTTACCAAAGACTTGTGCTTGGTGACAAGGGTCACAACCTCTGCCACGAGTTGAAGAAATTCAAGGACAATAAAAAAAAGGAAGGTTGAAAACCAACAAATGGCGGCCTTTCTAAAAAAAAAGAAGGGTTGAAAACCAAAAAATGGGTGGCCTTTCTCAAAAAAGAAAGAAAGAAAAAAAGAGAGAAAGATGGAAAACTAGTAAATGATTGTCTTTTTTGACCAAGGGGATTGAAAACCAATAAATGGTAGTTCCCTTCTTCTTGCAGGATTTCAATAAATAATCTCCCAAGCTAACCAAGCACCTAGGAGCCATTGAAACACATCTCTAGAGCAATCTAGGAGCACCTATGGTGCTTCACCAATAAGGAATCATCTCAAGGAATAAAAGGAGGGAGGGGACCCATCTCTCCAAGTATCAAAGTGGGAACATCACATGATGAGGTCAACATGACTCATCCTCCACTTTTTGAAAGAAAAACAAATGGTGAAGCCAGCACGCCACATTGTTAACAATAAAAAAGGAAATCATTGTCGCATGCACATGTCATCCCAATTACTAGTTCCTCCCCAGTCACTAGAAAAGGGAAGGGCAAGAAACAAACAATGGAAGAAACACCAACTTCCACCCCTGCTACTGACAAGAAAAAGAAAGGGAAAGAAGTTTTGGGAGAAGCTTCGGCTGCCACAGAACAACTAAAAGAACCTATTATAGAGAAACCCTTCCATATGACTCGTTCAACAAAACAAAAGATAACCTTAGCTGAGGAGTCTACTCAAACCAAGCAAATGAGGGGAACTGTCATAATGGAAGAGGAAGTTACACCATCCTCTGCCCAAACTTCTGGCCACAAAAGGCAAAGGAAAGAAATAAGGCAGAAAGAGAAGACAAAAATGACTTTAGGGATACCTAAGTCCAACAGACATCACAGGCTAAAGAAGAATCAGATGAATTAGATGAAGTCCCTCTGGTCAGAAGAAGAATACAAAGAAGAGTAGTTAAGGGAACTACTCCGCAGACACCTGCTCAACTGAGATCTCAGACTCTAGAACCATAATGAACTCAAGCTCCGGAGATAGTAGAAAATGAAACCCTCACTATTTCTTTAGAATCTGAGGGTAATGCACTAGCTTTGGAGACACAAGCTCCACCAGTTCTCTGGAGAAGCAAGAGAAAGAGACATCCTATTCAAGTTGAACAAGACACTGTTCTCCTAGCTGAGGTCCTCATGGGTTTCAAGACTTCCATGGAGGAGGTTGGACCTTCATTAGCCCCAACATTTGCAGAAGTAAGCCAGGAGGAAGCTCAGGGAAAGAAGACTTCAGGGGAAGATGAGGATGAACAGGAAGATGCAGCTAACAATGAAGGTTAGAGAGTCACAGAAAACCCTAATGAGGAAAGAATAGAAGGGGGAGAAACAAAAAGTTACTGTCACCCCTCTTATCAAGAGGATGTAGAGGTCCTAAGAGAACAACAGCTAATAGAAGAAATTGACAATCTAAAGAGACTACTGTGGGGGAAAAAATCAATCATCGTTGACCTCAAAAAGGTCATGAAGGAGAAAGAAATAGAATAGAAGCAGGTAATTGAGGAGCCACAAGTTGAGCTCAAAGAGAAATAGAGGACAATTCAACAGAAAGAGGTTGAAATCAGAGAAAAAGAAGAGGAAGCAACACAAAATATAATTTTTGACATTGTTAAAGCCAAAGACACTAGTCTCACATTAATTGCAGCACTCATTGAAAATACACAGAGTCAGGCTAAGCAACTGACATGGGCTAACAATAGGATGGATGATTAGGAAGAGGCCATTCATGAGCTAACCAATTTGGTTGCTACCATGGAACATGGGACTCAAACAGACACATACCTAGGGGTGCTTCCAATAGACATCCTTAAGGCCCTGTTTCACTAGGGAAGGTGATGTCAATGCGGCAGCTGCAAAGGTCAGTGACTGCCATGTCACAAAAAGTACAGGCCTTAGAGGAAAAGGTCATTAAGGTGGCCACTCTCTCTGCTGAGATCATATCTTGCAGACCTCCCAGTGATAGTTATGCTTTGTTTTTGCAGGAGCGAATCCTCCAGAAAAAGATATCATTGCTTTTATGTGATTTAACTGAGGATATACAAACAAAGGCAGACTTCATGGAGGTATACATGAAAAGTTCTGATGAAGATAAGGACTTCTTGTGTGAGTTGTATTTGCATGGTTTCTACATAAAAGATCATACTTTCTTTATCAACTAGTTTGTGGTGGAATGCCATCTTAGGGCATTCATGTCACTAATGAGAAATCATCATATTTGGAATAAAAGGATGGAATCTTACACAAAGAAAGATGTAGAAACAAGCCTCTTCCTCAGGAGGGAATGTCCAAATCCCATGGGTTTTGAGATTCATTTCAGTGTAAAAATTTACTCCCCAGAAGGTAGAACAAAGATGTTGCCTCTATATCAGAAACACCTACAAGAGTGTACTATTGATTTTGGTCTCCTCATGCACAGCTCATCCAGTTATATGCTCCCAATAACAAAGAAAGGATGGAATATTCTAACTACGGAGCAAAAGATGAGCGAAGTAGTGTCCCCTGCCAACCTCAGGTTATTTATGAGGAAAGCCAGAGCAGTGTCCAAACTAATGGACAAATAAAAACAAGATTGGATAGGTGGTCATTTTAGACCTCCTATCATTATTGAGCCTCTACCTATATGGGCAGAATAGATGGAAGATACCAGATTTCAGGAATGGTTGAGGCAGGTTGAATAGTTCAGGGGGAATAGCAATACAAATTGCACTACTTGGTCCACATATGAAAAAGAGTTGAATTTGACTGATAGAATATTCCCCCCTCAACAAGTCTAGGTTGTAAAGTACAGGAGTGCTAACCTTCTAGTTCGGGGGGAATGATGAGTGCCAGGTAGCATCCAGAACAATACACCTTTTTACCTCTCTTTTCCACCCCCTTTTATTCTATTGTCCTGGTAATTGCACCATAGTAGACTAATAAGATTCATTTTAATTACATTAATGATAGATGAATTGCCAAAGGTCATGCTTTGTGATTGAAGGACTAATGTGCAACAAACTAATGAAAATGTGCAGACAAGTCTCTTTTTGCGTCTATAGGTGTAGTTGTACAGGAAAAGGCAATTTTGAGCATCTCCAGAGATGGTGCTAACAATCTCTGGAGCTGACATGAAGGATACTACACCAGACTCCAACGTTTCCTAATATGTTGGAGGTATTTTGAAGCAGGGGAGCCAAGGCTGGATCATCTCTGGAGCCATACAAGAGTCAAGGGTGCATTTTTGGAAGCACCTGGCGATAGCACACATCTTTGGAGCCCCCTTAGCAATAGTACAAAGTCTCCGGTGCTAGTATCAGTCTATACCTTAAAAGGCAACTGGAGTGCTTTAGAGGTTACTAAGCCAACACCAGAATGATCGAGCAAAGACTCTAGTTGACTGCTAGAGTTCTAATTCCTCTTTTATTGATTTTGCATGAGTTCATAAAGACTTATTAAATACCTATGTTGTAATGCCTCGCTGCCTAGTTGTTATTCAAGTTAAGACTTTGGATTTAGTGGGAAATTTGTACCACTAAAATCTATTTCAGTTGCATGATTTTACTTTGCAGTTAAATAGTTGTTAAATAATAGATTGATAATATCTCATAGATAAACTAATAGTTAGAACAAACAGATATCTCATCATTGATTTGATATATGTTAAGATAGAAGCAGCAGAAATAGATGATTGATTTTAGACTATTGTAATCTCTATTTTCCAGATTAGACATTTTTCTGGATACAAGCATGTGGATGAAATTAGACTAAAGAAAGACTGTGTTATTATATTTATGTTCTGAGTTCTTGTTTTAATCTTTAGTCCCGAGGGCGAGGAGCAAGGGCCCACTCCCGCCATCAAGACAGGAGGCTAGTATTTATTTGTTTCATTGTCCTGTTTCTGATTATATTAATTAGGAAGATAGTTTATTGCTTTCATAAAAATAGATTTATTTTTGTCTAATTGTTGTTTTCAGTACAATGCATAATTTCAGTTGTATGGATTAAAGTAGGCCAATTTCAGCAATTTACTGTTTCAACATTGTTTTAGTATTTTCAGAATTTATTTCCACAACAAACAAGTTAGTAGTGCTAATATTTGAAGCAGTCAAATCAGTAGAAGTAGTTAGTGGACTAGTAGCTATGGAACCCCTTATTGCAGATAGCTTAGGACACAACCCTGGATTTGACACATGAAAACATGACTAAATACCAAGGACCAATGACCTTTGTCACATTGCATACTCCAAAAAATGAATTATCAAGGTAAAGGCTTAGGCTTTCATGAACAAGGTATTTTGGAGCCCATCCATGTCAAAATCCCTACACGATCATATGGCCTTAGATATACACCCCAAGGAAAACAATCTCAAGATGTTGGTACTTCCTCCATGCTTTCTAAATCTACTCCTTTCCATCATAAATCCTATCATACTCCCAAGACATATGTTTCCATTCCACCTCCATTATCCTACAAATCCCAAAAGCATGTGACTATACACCTTCCACCATCCACTTTACCTCTACTACTTCCAACTCCTAATATCTGCCCATCCACTTTACCTCCATTTCTCCCAATGCCTAATAGCTCTATCCTTAAATCCCCTTATCCATATATCCATAAACCCATTTTTAATCCTTCCTTCCATAAATCCCCTAAAATTCCTAATCATGACCAATCAATGCACATATCATCTAAACAAGAAGCTTTCACCAAACCCATGGGATTCAAAAATAAAAATTTTGATGTCTCCTTCCATAAAGGAACAAATCATAAAGATCCTCATGCCTTAGGGCACAAATACAAAGAATTAAAGCCAAATCCATCCAAAAGGATATCCAAGCCCATACCTCTAAAAGAAAAGTCCAAAACTAAAATGGTTTGGATACCTAGGCAAAAAGAAGTCAAGTCAAATGAAGCATCCACATCTCAAAAATCCCAACAATCCTCTTCCATCCAAAAATTCCAAAAATCCCATTTCATTCAAAAATTTCAAATTCCTTCATCCCACAAGAAAAATAAAAAACATAAAAATCCTAAGTCTATGTGGGTACCTAAATCATTAAATCGACCATCCCCTAAGAAAACATGTCCATTGCTTCCTACACATCCCCCAAATCAAAAGCTTCAATGTTTATCAAGATGTGTGCAACCGTTGTTCTTGGTTCCCTTCCATTCCACAACAATTCCACATACCTTGATCTCCCCGTCTTTCATCCACTATCCTACATATCTTCCCCATCTCTTCCCTATGGTCCATGCTTTTGCATAAGCCTTTCATCCATCCTTTTGTATAAGTCCTTCATAATCCACATCATAATCCACTATCCTACCCTACCATAAACATCATAATCCACTATCCTTCCATACATAATCCACATCATAATTCATTATCGCCTATCCATCCTTGCATAAACCTTTCATAAGTCACATCATAATCCACTATCCACCTAATCCATCTCCCTCTCAAGCAATCCCCTACTAACATCTATGAGCATAATGGCATTTGACACGGTCCATGCGATGAAGTCCATCTCTCATGGGACAATATCACCCTTCATGGAACTAGACGCTTGAGTCCCTCTTATCCATATCCACCTACCCCATCCAAATATCCCCCATAAACTAAAAAAAAGAGAGAAAAAAAATCAAAATAGTAAAGAGAAATCCCTTTGTCCAATGGTGAAAACCACCCTTGGTGGCGCCTTGGATAAGTACCATGATTCAAAAACCTGGCAAACAGGTGTCATGTGTAGGTTGATTATCTATGTGACTTACACTTGGGGGCACATTGTCTCATCCAACCTATAATTTCCAACTTATCATTTTCTTCCTATCTATCCCATCATACCATTTCCATACCATCCTACCATACTTAGCGATTATATCCACATACCTATCATATTGAGTACATTCATCCTCCTTTCATCCTTTTGATCTTGATAAAGATATGGGGCCAAAATGTTAACAAATGTTTTGGATATCTCTTGATGTACCTCATCCCTTCCATATGATCCTATCATCATCCTATTGTCATAAGCTTTATCACGTAAGATCCTAAGCATTCCACCTAGAATGGGGCATGTTATTCCTATGCCACATAGTCTTTGGAGATCACATCCTAGCTCTTTTATGATACATACATCCATTCCATACACTATCACATATTCCTTTTATCCATCCCTTTATCCATCCATCTATCATGAGTCATCCATCCCCTCCACTATCGCTTATCATTTTACCCATCCATCTATCATGAGTCTTCCATCCATTATCGCCTATCCTTTTACCCATCCATCTATCATGAGCCTTCCATCCCATTTATTATCTCCCATCCTTCCATGCATCCCATCCTACCTCCATCCTAGCATCTAGAGTTGGTATTCCCTTGTCATTGGTGTCTAGCATAAAGACTATCCAAATTGCCATCCAATGTCATCCCAAAAAAATTCTACAAAATACAAAAAAATCAAAACATTTCAAAAATACAAAAACATCAAATATTCCCAAAATACAAAAAAATAAAATATCCAATAAAAATCCAAGCAATAATCCAAATGCAAGTCCATCCTTTATCCATACCAATCTAGTCAATCAATCTTGTCAAATTATCTGATCACATCCTTGGTCTTGATCCTAATCTTTTCGTAAACCAAATCAATCATCATCATCATTGATGGGATATGTCCTTCCCACATCCTTGTGTTGACTTAGGGATATATAGTTCGCCGCAATGACAACACTATCATCATCATCAATCATCATCACTTAATCATTGGTTTACATCTTGACAGGGGCAATACCTTGTTTGTTTTTGAATCATTTGTGCATGCATGCTTTCTTGCTTGTGTGTGTTATCATTTTATCTTGCATTTGTATCAAATTCATATCTTTCCAGCTAATATTCATATCTTGTGTATGTTGGAATATCTTTTTGTACTATCATTTGCATCTAAGGTCATATCATACCTTTTGTGCATTAGGACTTCAATGCTCTAAGTTTTCTTCCTCATACGTCTAGACAAGGTTGTATTACGCTAGGTGCATAAGACATATCATCACCCTGGTCCTTATACCTTGGTGCATAATGTCTAGTGCTATATCAAACTATATGATTGCTCACTTTGTGGCAACATAATGTATCATTCATCTCTTTCATCCATCCCTTATCTTGCATCCTCCATTTTCTTATCCATCCTTTATCGTTTCATTTCATTTTGAGAGCCTACCTATGTTCTTCCAACCTGCTTATCCTCTTGATGGGGCATCATCATATCATTTTATCATCATCCTAGTTCTTCATCCATTCCTCCTCATCACTTTTTCAAGTGGCTGGGGCATCCTTTTCCTCTATCCACACCTTATCTTCTTTGAAATGATGTTACTTCTCTTAGTTGCAACATCATCTCAAAGAGGGGCAAAATGTAGACACCTAAAATTGACCGTGTCTTACAACATCATCTTGTTGATATATTACTTGAAGCATCTCATGACATTTTGTCCTAGGACCCTCACATAGCCCTTTCATCACCTAATGAGTTAAATTAATATATTTATTTAACTAATTCCCATTCTAACTCTATTTTAATCCCATTTATCCCATTATCCAATTAAATAAATTATATTTATTTAATTAATTCCTCCATCATCCAATTTAAATAAATAAAATATTTATTTAAATTAACCCTCACCTTTATTCTCATCACAACACATATCCCTCTCTCATAATTTAAGTAATTTTTTATTTGAATTATGTGTCACACTACCACCTTCATTAAATGCCTTGTGACACTACCAACTAATTTAAATAATTTATTATTTAAATTATGTCACCTCTCTTCTTATCCTCACACTTGTCACACCACTACCTTTTATTAAATGAAGTGTCATTGAATTAAATCATCTCTTAAGCTTAGTCGTCCACATCACACAATTGACCTTTCAATCCTAGTCATCAATCCTTATCCCTCCTCTTCTATAAATGAAGTCTCAACCAAGCCATTCTGATGCATCCATCTTCATACAACATCATGCTGTCAAAATGACTCTATATCTCCATATCCATTATCTTCTATATATTGTTATGCTGCATAAATCATGAGCAATCAACATCTCATTATCCATCTTTCTTAATCTAGAACATACCTAGTAGATTAGGGTGCATCTACTCCATTCTATCATGTGTTGAGGACTTGGTTTGAAGGTAAAGGCATTGGGTTTGTTGCCATTATCTTTGCATTGCTTTTCATCCATTTTTCCATCCACAATTACAATCTAATAAAATCACTTGACTAGGTTTGAAATTGAAAATGCATTAGGTTTAATGCAACTTATAGGTCACATTACCTCTACTTATACACTTGGAGCTCCAGAAAAATTTACACTTGTCGTTGTACAAACTAGAAAATTAGCACTAAATATGTTTTACATATAATTTTATTTAAATTACTTTATGTTTGCCATGCTTTTGACATGGCCCATCTTAAACCTCTAGTACACCCCCATACAATTTAACCTGCCACATCACAAAAATAATTAATTTTGAAACTCTATAAAAGATGGTGTGAAATCCTTTCATGGACTTGATCCTAACCTCATTTTACCTGATGTGGCTAGTTTTTATGCCTCAATTCCTCACCGTTTGAGATATTTTAATGTTCTAAGTTTCTAACCGGCAATTTGTGAATGATGTTTTGAATTTTCTACATCTGGAGCCAAAATGATTTCTAGGCTTTGTTCTAGGAACCTAATCATTATTCTGTCCAAGTTTCACAAGAAAAGGAGTTTTCGACTGAAAGTTATGGGTTTTCTATTCTCATCTTAGAATATAAAAATTGCAAAATCTTAATACATGCAAGTTACCTAAGGTTGAAAGACTTTATTAAAGTTACTTTTTCTATCGGGATTTTAAAAGATTTGGAACTTCATATGTCGACACTTTAAAGGGTTCTTGAACTTTACAAACACCTGACTACTCTTTATCGGCCAGTTCAAAGTTTCTTAAAGCAGTCGATTTGCCAACTTGCTTTGTAATTGGAGTTAGTGAAAGTTTCATAACATCATCTTTCTCAGGAACTTTTAGGGTTCCTAAACCCTCATCTATGCCGACACCTCACAGTGGATAATCAACATTTGTTTCTTCTTCAACTTCATTATGGTATTAAATAACAATTATGCTGGAAGGGAGATGAAGAATTTTTGCATGAATAAGAAGTACAATGTGATTGTGAAACGTGAGGAAGAATACCGTGCTCTCTAGTGATTTATATCTGCATAGTGGTGTTTTGAATCCTAGAGGATCTTATTTGAAATAAACAAAGTCTATCAAGAAACACTTAAAATAGGCCAACAAAGAAATAACGATAGTGGTAGTCGTCAATGAATACACACCTGAAACATCAGCAGAAACACGCAACTATAAGAACCAAGTTGATAGTGTATCTTCACCTGTGCTAATGTTCAAACCCCTCAAAGAAATATAATCTCGTGGAATGCAGTGATCATAGGATATACATAAAATGAAGTTGTTGATCGATTGAGGCAATCGACATACTCTCATTCATCAAATAAGGCCTATAAACATCAAGCTCGTGCTATTAGCTTCACGCCAGCACAAAAATTGACTTGCATTCATAGTTACCTAGCGACGAGTACCCTATTATACATGTACCAAGAGATGATCCTTCAATGATAGTAAGTTTGAAGAAGCTTCAAGAAGCGAACTCATGAAGGACAAAGATCATGTGATAAATTTGAGTAGGTCTCTGCAAGCTTTTAAGGTTGTATTTGATCAAGAGAACAAGAATAATATCTTGGGAAAGGGACATATTCATGTGCCAGGTGGAAATGAAAATACTTTGCATGCTACCAATGGCAGTTCTTTGTCTAAGAAGATACCAAGCTCTTCGAAGCCTCAAATGAAGAAGGAACTAAAAGCACACACTTTCTAATGATTTCAGTAAGAGAAAAAGCCAAGATCATTTTAAAGGATGAAATTCCTTACAAAATCTAGGGTTGATGCTTCAAAAATCCAACTAAAGATGCACAAATTTCAAAGGAGCAAACGGTTCGAAATACAACTGCAAAAATAAGAAACACAAGAAGCATCAATTCTAGAAATTGTGTTTGGATGAGTTTTAACTATTCAAAAGATAATAATGTCAATGATGGCACAAATGGAATGTTAAAGCATTCATTTGGAGTAGCAGCACTACGGTATCAAGCTACTGTCTTTTGGGCTCGTGAGAAATAACAAGGCATTTATCAAATCTACAAGTAGATTAAGGGACTCCTTACTTCCAAAAGATGAATCAAAGATGCCAATGCCTCTTCTATTGCTTATAGCCCAACACCGGTCCATTGTTGTCATTAAAGCAGATACACCACACATAAAAAAAGTCAATGAGCAATTTGACATATGCAATGGAACATTGCATCAGTATGTGGAGTTCTTGATTAGTGCAGTTATGCCTATTGTCACATATATACAATTGATGCCTACATTGGATGACCTTACACATGAGTACCACTTGAATCCAAAAATTTGCCTCATGGAAATAAGGAATCAGAGTGTTAATGTCTAATCTTCAGGATTAGTTTATTTTCTGTTCGGGCAGTTTTGTAGGGTAGTTTTGTATAACAGTTTATAACTGTTATCTATTTATTGTTGCTTCTTCTTTATTTTCTGCAGAACAGAGGTTTTCATTTTTGGATGAAATAAAACAACATAACTTCCAGTTTGCCATTATTGCAATTTTGTTTTCAATCGTGGGCTAACAGTGTCATTTTGTTTTCAATCGTGGGCTAACAGTGGTATCAAAGCACAGGGATACTTTTATATGTGAAGCTTCCAAAGATTGGAGTGTTCTACAGAAATAGTAAATTGATTCAGGGGAAATCAATCAATTTATTTTTACAACGATTTCATATCTCTAAATTTGAGCAGTGTGTATATTTCTTTTAGATTCACAATGCAGTCTATTGTTTCAATGATTGGGGAAACTTTAACTGGAAAAGATACTTGGCTAGAATGGCATAGAAAAGTAGAAAATACACTCAATTTTAATGATTTATGGTGTAAAATTTGTGATGGAGATACCCAACCTACAGAACCAACTGATGCTAAAGAAAAAGAAATTTGGCAATATAAAAATTCAAAAGCTTTGGCAATATAAAAATTCAAAAGCTTTGGCTTTAATAAGGGCTTCTGTTAATGGAGATGTGTATCGACATATACAAGGATGCACATTTGCTTGGGAAGCCCTTCATAAATTAAAAGATTTGTTTGATTCTCATTCTGAATTAGAGTTTATTCAGTTACAGCTAAATTATTTAATCTTGAGTTGAAGAATGGTGATGTTATGAGTCTGGCTTCTGAAATTAGAGCCATAAAACAAGATGTTGATGCTGCTGGTGGGAAAGTTGATATCTATCTCACAACCTTTATTAAGGCACTTCTTCCAACGCATTCCACGTATCTAGAGTCCCTTCAAACAAGTAATCAATTGAAAACCATTACCTTTGATTAATTGGTTGAAAAGTTAGCAAAACGTAAAAAAGCTTATGGAAGAAAAATAGATAATACTAGTGAAAATGTTTGTCTTACTTATCAAAAAGAAAAACCTCTAAATAAGAACTCTTCAAGAGGTGGTTATAGTGATAAAGGAAAAGGTAGAGGTCAATGGAGACAAAATGATAATCAAAATGATAGGCAACATTTATATTGTAAAAGGTGTGGTAGAAAAGGTAGTCATGAGCACATGAGTGCAAGCTCTCATGGGATAAGATAGAAAGTTTTAAAGAAAATTCTTTCAAACAAAAAGATAAAACAAAAATTTACAATGATGATAAAATTTCAGGAGCAGCCCAAAGAAAAATTCACAATGATGATAAAATTTTAGGAGCAGCCCAAAGAAAAATTCACAATGATGATAAAATTTTAGGAGCAGCCCAATTTGCTTGTGACAGCGATAGTGATTAATATGTGCTTACTGTTTCAGACTTTGCATCTAATTCCTCATGGTATGATTCTTGGGTTTTAGATACTGGAGCAATGCAACATATGACATTTCAGCGTGATTACTTTGAAGAATTTCATGAAGGTGCCTGTGGTCCAATTTACTTTGCAGATAAATCAAGCCTCAAGCCTGTTGGAAAAGGAACTATTAGACTTAAGTTGCCTGATCTCACTGACTTTGTGCTTCATGATGTGTTGTTTCTTCCTCAGTTGCAACGTAATTTGTTATCACTAGTATTGATTCGACAACATGACTACTCTATTTTGTTAAAAGATGGGCAAGTTGTTAGAAAAATATCTAAAAATCAAGTTGCATTTACTGGTTGTGAAGATGGAAGATTGTTAAAACTCAATGGTACTTCTGCTCTTTCTAGAAGTTTTGCATATCTTATTGAAGAAGCTAGTATGTCTCCTAGTCTTTTGTGGCACGCAAGATTTGGGCATATGAGTTATGATAGCATTCATATCATGCAAAAGAATGGTGTTGATGGTTTGCCTATTCTACCTAAAACAATTGAAAAATGTGAAGCATGTATTCTTGCCAAACAACATAGAAATCCATTCCCACGCTCAACTTGGAGAGCACATAGAAAATTGCAACTCATTCATTCTGATTTATGTGGGCCTTTGCCAGTAACTTCTGTTGGAGGATCTAAGTATTTTATGTTGTTCATTGATGATTAGAGTCGCATGACTTGGATTTATTTCTTGCAGCAAAAATCAGAAGCTTTTGAAATTTTTAAAAGGTTTCGTGTTATGATTGAAAATCAAGCCCAATCTCAAATTGGTACTCTTCGAACAGACAATGGTGGAGAATTTACTTCTCTAGTTTTTGAGGATTATCTTCGTCAAAATGGGATTCAACATCATCTCACTATTCTAGGTACTCCTCAACAGAACGGTGTGGTTGAAAGAATGAATAGAACCATCATGAACATGGTTCGAGCAATGCTATATTTCAAAGTGATCAACTTACATTTTTGGGCTGAAGCAGCAAGAACTGCAGTCTATCTTCGTAATAGATCTCCATCATCTGCACTTCAACAGGCCATTTCATATGATGTTTGGTTTGGATATCCTCCATCCGTTTGACATTTTCAGATTTTTGGGTCTACTTGCTATGCTTTAATTCCTAAGGACAAAAGAAGTAAGTTGCATAATCACAGTTATAAGTGCATTTTTCTTGGCTATTATGAATCATCCAAAGGCTATAGGTTGTATGATGAAGCTAACAAGAAATTCTTCATTACACGTGATGTTGTATTTTGTGAATCTTGCAAAAGTGATGCAGATGTTGAATGTCAATTAAAACAGCCTGATAAAATTGCAAGATTTTCTCCTTGGATAGAAAATCTCTGTGAGGGGAAGCCTACTCATTGAAACACACCTTTAATAGATTCACATGTAGAATCTATGTCCCAAGTTGTCTCAACTCAAGATGCTCCATCTATAAACGTGCAAGAAGAAACCCCTCTTATAATGATCTCTCTAATGATGAGCCTGGAATACCACAACTATTTGCCATTAATGAAGCATCTACTCAAGAAACAGAAACATCTTTTGTGCAACCCAAATCTTCACATAAATGGGCCAAACAAGTACAACAGACTTTGAAAGATTTAAGACCTGATGAAATAGGTAAAACAGGTACAAGAAGCTCTTACAGAGCAAGGTTGCAGGATCAATCCAATATTGTAGATAACTTAGAGTCCATTGATGAACTTAATCTCATAGATTCAGAACCAACTTCCTATAATGAAGCTAAGAATATTGCAGTATGGAGGTAAGCAATGCAAAATGAGTATGATGCACTTTCAAAAAATGGCACATGGGAGTTGGTTGATCCTCCGCTTGGTTGTAAATCTATTGGTTGCAAGTGGGTTTATAGAAAAAAATATAAAGCAGATGGTTCACTTGACAAAAATAAAGCCCGACTTGTTGCCAAAGGATATGCTCAAAAAGAGGGCATAGACTATGATGAAACCTTTGAACCTACAGATAAATGGACTACCATTCATGCTTTTTTGGCTCTTACAGCCCAAAATGGGTGGACAGTTCATCATATGGATGTTAAAATTGCATTCTTGAATGGTAATCTCAAAGAAATAGTGTATATGACTCAACTTGAAGGCTATATCGTCAATGGTAAAGAACACCAAGTATGCAAGCTTGTCAAATCTTTGTATGGTTTAAAACAAGCCCCCTGAGCCTGGTATGACAAACTTACTAAGCATCTCTTGCAGTTGAATTTCAAGCATTTTGAATTTGATGATGCAACCCTTTTTGTTACAATGGTTGATAGCATGGTTGTCTATCTTCTTGTTTATGTGGATCATTTGTTTATCACTAGTAATAATGAGGATAATATTCAAGATGTGAAAAAACAATTGAAGCAAAGATTTGATATGGCTGATTTGGGCCATCTTCATTACTATTTGGGCATTGAGGTGATTCAAAAACCCCATTCTATCTTCATCACCCAACAAAAATATATTGGTGAACTTTTAAATAAGTTTGGCATGGCTGATTGCAAACCCCTTAGTACTCCTATGGAGCAAAATCTTAAACTCACATCAGATGATTCTTCAGCATTGGTTGATGCAACTACCTACAGGAAACTTGTTGGCAACTTGATTTATGCTACCACTACTCATCCAAATATTTCATTTGGTGTTGGAGTTCTTTCCAGATTCATGCAACAGCCTAGAGAACCTCATTGGTTAGCAGCCAAATGGGTTCTTCGATATCTCCAAGATACTCAAAACTATGGGCTCCAATACTACAGGACTACACAATTTTCTTTGCTTGGATATTCTAATTCAAATTAAGCAGGTGACTTGGAAGATGGTAAATCTACATCTAGTTTTTTAATGCATCTTGGGTCTACTGTCGTTTCATGGAGATCTAAGAAGCAACCAGTCCCAACCCTCTCTTCTTCCGAAGTTGAATATATGGCAGCCTCTAAAGCAACTCAGGAAATTTTATGGCTTCACAAAATTCTTGAAGACTTGCAGGCACCACAAATTTATGCAACACCACTCTTTCTTGACAATCAATCTACTATCAAAATGGCTAAAAATCCAATCTTTCATGATCGTACCAAACACATTAACATGAAGTTTCATTTGATTCGGCATCATGTGAAAGCTAGTCATGTACACCTCAAATATTGTCCTACTGCAGATCAACCCGCCGATATTCTTACCAAGGCATTGGGCAGAGAAAAGTTTGAGAAGTTCCAAGGAATGCTTGGCTTAACCCCTTTAGATTACAGGGGGGATGTTAATGTCTAATCTTCAGGATTAGTTTATTTTCTGTTTGGGCTATTTTCTATTCAGGTAGTTTTGTAGGGTAGTTTTGTACAACAGTTTATGACTGTTATCTATTTATTGTTGTGTCTTCTTTATTTTCTGCAAAATAGAGGTTTTCATTTTTGGATGAAATAAAGCAACATAACTTCCAGTTTTCCATTAATGTAATTTTGTTTTCAATTATGGACTAATAGTGCCATTTTGTTTTCAATCATGGGCTAACAGTGCCATTTTGTTTTCAATCATGGGCTAACAATGCCATTTTGTTTTCAATCATGGGCTAACATCAGAGCAATTGAACACATCCCATGAATCAGTTCTGGATCTCATATCACATTGGAAGCCTTTCACAACAATTCATTCAATTTTGACTTCAAAAGCATAGGCTAGTCTCTCTCCAAAGTTGTATGTTACATTTTAGGGGGCAGGGAACCATTTCTATTTTGGAGTCTGTACCAAGACGAAGAAGATTATAGTGGGATAGAATTGCATGTGAATTGACAACTCTTGAAGCAGTGGCTTGGAAGAAACTAACAGTTGGTGGATCAGTGGAGCCTTCTTACTGTAATTTTAGTGTTTGTATCATAGGGAGAAAAGTTGTTCTTTTTGGTAGGGAATGTGTCAATATGCAACCAATGAATGATACATCTATGCTAAACCTTAGTGAGGATTGTCCAGAATGGAGATATATTAATGTTAATTCTGCACCACTTGGGAGATGGGGACATACCTTATCATGCTTGAGTGGCTCACGATTGGTTGTGTTTGGGTAGTAGATGAAGAAAGGAACAATCATCTTGTGTGTTATAATTATTTCTAGATAAACATGTGGTATGGCAAAATTTTATAACTAGAGGTATATAATAACAATATTATAAACTATTATATATAAGTGAAAAGAACATTTTTCACACTTTTCCCCCAATTGTTTTGGATTTGATTTTTCCATTTCTCCCTAGTGTAACAATCTAGTACTCAGTGTAAAAATTCGCATTCAACTTGAATGTGAGTGCCATTCCCCAGTGAATCTAGATCACAGTCTTAATTCTTTTGCTTTCAATCTTGAATGAAGACTATAGGCATAATGTTGAACTTGGTTTAGGACCACAAGTGTAACTTTGAACCTCTATTTCTAAAATCAAATTTAATCATAGGCCCAAATTGGATTTCTTCCAACTAACAGTTACTTGCTAACTCAAGCAGAAAATACTAAATTTTGAATGGTAGGGTGTAGTATAAAAGGACAAAACCCTACATCATTTTAAACATACATACATCTCTTAAATTCAAACATCACATTATCGTAATAGAAACAATTACATCAACATTCCACTCGTAAGGACATGTACATAGGCATATTGAATTCTACTTGGGATAACTTCGATCATCTCACACATTGTTGAATCAGTTTGATAAGGCTTGACTATAATCAAGATAAGACAAAATTTCCTCCCTTGATAGTAGGCTCTATTGGTGCTTTTAAGCACCACACAATCAATATATTTACAAGCAAACATATTTATGACTAAACAAGACCCTAGGTTCAAAGCCACAATTTTAGGTTTAGGGCCACGTATTAGGTTCAAGGTTGTAGATGTGGAGATTAGGGCCATAGTTTTGTGATCGAATCTAACACAAATCAATTTCTTTTCCTATCTACTAGAGCTTAATTGATGTAAATATTATATTATAATTCTTAGATGAATCACAATGCACTTCTACACCAAAATATTCCTTGTCACACATAGAGCTAAGCATTTATATCCCTCTATCAATTTTAACATTCATTTTATACATGTTGAAAAAGGAAAAAATTACAACTATATAAACCATTTACACATAAGCCTAAGAGAGAAAAATATGAAAACAAGTATTCAGAATCCACAATGCAAAAGGATAGACAAATATACCATCAAGACGACACAAGACATACCTTGGGAAAACCCCCCATTAGGGAAAAACCCAGCCTCCAAAAGCATTCACAATCAATGTATTATTCAACAATGAAAACATTACAATACACTTATAGAGTCTCCATGAATACTTCTGAAACATCAAGCTCCTCCAATGCATCCTTCATGTGTCCACGTATAATGGATAACCATGCAACCATACTTCCCATGCCATACTTCACATATGCACTTATAGGATAGCTTGATACAACTAACAACCAACCTCAACCACTAAACATGTGCTTTATTTTATAGATTCAAGCTCACATAAAACCACTAAGTGGTATTAGCTAAACCACGTGTCTTAAAACCATGAGAGCACAAAACCATTGACCCCAAAATTAAATATTTTTCCTATTTCTCCCACATAAAATATCTAATAAATGTCCCATACAACCTTACAAGTGGTCCCAAATAAATATTTAATGTGGCTAAACACATCTCTAAAGATGCACCACAAATAAATATTTATTTTACATAATTAAAATATTTATTTTCTTGTGCAAGGTGTACAACAATATTTTTCCTAATATTCTCCCACTTGTTGTATATATTGCATAAGGGTCAATCGATGAAATAAATCATCACAACCTACCATGAAACCACATGAATCTCCAACATGTTCTCATGCTCCATCAATATATAACAACCAAGGTGACCACCATCTCAAGCAAGAACTTATCTCATCCTCCAACATGCCACATATGGAAGAAAAGGAACAAACCAAGGTGAAGATGCACCAATCCAAAGAACACAAACATCAAATCTAAGTGATAACAAAAGTCTCCAAGTTGCTACCAAGAAAAATATCCACATGACTAGAAATAACAACCACAACAAATGATAATACATCCAATCATCCATACCTCCAGAGGTATCAAAAATATCAATAGAACTCATACCAATAACATATCCAACCGATAAACTGCAATCACAAGCTCCTTGTATAACCTGTCAATGAAGAACTCACAATCACAAACTCCCAATGCATGGGTAATGTCAAAATTGAAAATAGATCAAGGCATACCAAGTCTACCAATCAACACTCAAACTAAGGTGTGGCTAATAATCAAAACCATGTAGTAACAAAGAATAATCACAATGGTCTACACATGCAACAAAAATCACCACATACTCCCTCACAACAAGTTGCCATAACTCTCCCAAGTTCTCCACATCCAAAGCATATGAACATGAACTTGCAGGAAGTAGCCATAGAACAAAGAGAGAAAACCTACATATCATATCTCATAACATGTCCTTCTACCGATGCCTAAAAGTGCTCAGTTATGCCAAGCTAGACCTCCTTCACAACCCCAACTAAAAAGCCTTAACACCCAACTTTTCAATCTCATAGATCAAACAAAGCATATGTATCTATAACCAACATGGATGTAAGCCTCTCTAAAATCAAGGAGGATCAAACACAAATCCATTCCATAACCAGGAATAAGCCCAATAACATCTCCTAAAATCCTCATAAATGACATCATAAATCATACTCACATGCACAAGGAGATAACCATGTCAAACACTCCTCAAATGAACCCTCCAGAACTAACAAACATAGCTCAAGATTCATCTCCATTAGAAAACAAAGCAAAAAAAAGGCACCTAAAAAGAAAGTGGGCGATACCTATCAAATGATTCTCCACCGATTAGACAAAGATTTGGGAATGAGATTGCTCCTCTAAGATACACCAAGCCACAATGACTCTTTCCAAGAACAATCTCCTCTACGGGTCTATCATGGACTCATGTCCATATCTAGGTGAAGGCTCCTCAGTATGCTTGCTAAAACTTCCAAAGAGTAATTGTCTCAACAAATATCTCTAAACCCAAAAGAACTCCAGCCTCACCCTTGTCTCTAAGTATCCACGAGAACCAATAATTGACCAATCCATGCTAAGATCCAAATGCAATACCACACTCTCATGAAGCTCCCAAGCACATGACCAATGTACTCAATACCAAGAGAACTAACTAGACCACTATCTGTTGGTGTCAAGCACCTCCCAGGAGCACAACCTACAAGATAATTCTTCACAATATGAGAGAAGCAAAGCTATTTCACCAGAATGATGAAAAATATTAATGAGATATTAAAATATTGTACATTGGCCTTTCTTATAAAGGCAAGGAGAAATCTGGTAAAAATATAACCGACAACAACTAATTGTTAAATGAATGCACCAAAATGCAACTACCAACTAATATCTAATATGCATCTAATAATCCTTTATGATGCCTAAGTAAAACTTAAGCAAAGTAAATATGTAAAATCATATTTACTCCAACACCCCCCTTAAGTGCAACTTAGGGAGTAGATTATTATGCAATATGAGCAAGATGCAATATGGGTCCCGGTTACACAACCATGTTAGGTACCCATTTACAATGCAAATGCAGTGAAATGTAATCTCTCACGAGTGGAGAAAGGGAGAAAACCATGTGGGACAAAACTCCTCTCCAAAAGAGAGAAAAGAAAACAAGATGATGCATGGAGGACTCACTAGTACCCCTCAAGGACTACATACATCATGTATATACAATCAATGATCCCCCCATAGGAAGGAAAAAGAGATACATTATATCCCCCCCATAATGAAGAAGCTCCAATACCAATGAAGTATGCCTGGAAACAAAAGATGATCCAATGCCTACAAGCAACACCTCTCCCCTTAGGAAGAAACAAGTCCACCGAATGAGGAAGAAACCACTCTGTGTCCAACTGAAAGAAGGAGGAAGGAAGTCTCTGTTGGTTTTTCTTCTGAATCAGCATCAGGGTTTGCCAGTTCCTATGCACATGCAGATTCAGCCAACTAACATAGGAGGTTGCGTGAGCTCCTCCCCTTCACTTCTGGTTCTGCCGCACCAAGGGGGGTGTCCCTATAACTCAAGATATAACCTTGACTAGCTCAAAGATAGAAAGATCTAACTTGACAACAACAGGCAGAATACTCTCATGTATGGACCAAGATCTGTATGATAGATCACAAGGTGGGCAACGTTCTTGGACATATATGTCTGGTCGGGTATGAGAGCATGCAGGGGTTTCCTACTCCTAATCCTACAACTAACAGATGGAAGGATGAGATGGTTTGAAATGGTGTTTGGAGTTATGGGACTTTCCTAGACCCATTGAACAGACAGATTCCCAAACCAGTGCCTTATCTGGGCAGCAGAGTCATATCTAAGACTGTAAATGTCTCCCCATGACAACATAAGTTCATATCCAGAGGACCTAAGAATAATGCTACTGCCTAACAGCAACATGTCCAAGAAAGAGTATCATTAATGATCATACTTAACAGATCCTATGATGCAATCTATTTCCCTTTGTATCTGATCAAAAGCCTATTTAACCACTCCTTGAGCAGATGCAATAAATCAGACACACAGTATGCACATACTGAAAAACTTGGAAGCCCTTGACAACCTTGTTTGAAAGGAAAACAAATGACATACAGGAGACAATCAGAAACAATACACACATAGGTGTTTTTCATTTAAAATCAATCTGCATAGAAGGCCATCACAGAGAAAATCATCATTTACAAGCCAAGATAGATTAGTACACCAGACTAAGGACCGAGTCTGTAGCAAAAAATGCCTTTCAAAATGTGAACACCTTATGTTCAGAGCTAGAGCAGAAAGCCCAAAAACGTCCAACCTCTAAAAGTAACACAGCCAAAACCATTTATACAGAATCGTGTACATTCAGCAATTAATTACATGGCCAGAAGTCAAAAATTCGCCAGATACATTCCTTCCATTTGAAAATGGCCTTCACAGATTAAATGCGACAGACAGGGGGGATCTTGAGCTTTGTGCCACCACTTGAAAGTCTTCATCCACGATCAGGCAGCTTAATTGCTTGTACCGTCACCCAGACCCCTACACTATCGCCATTGATGGCTCAACAACCCGCAACCACCCAGAAGACTGTCGCAGCGATCAAAATGGAGCTTCCCGCCAAAAGATGCTTCCTGAGGTTTCAAATGTGTAGGGAAATTAATCCCACATGCATAGTGCAGAAACCCCTCTATCACTTTAAGAACATCGTCACACGCATACTAAGTGTCGAGCGTTTTGCCGTGCTCGACACACGACCCTTCACCCACAGCCCATCGCCATGACATACAATATCGGCCTACCCCACAAATCTCCTGCCGATCACAGCGGTCTCGCCGATGCCTATCGTAATCCCCTGTCGGCCAGACTACTACCATTGGCCAACCCGAAAATCTCCTCGCCGATAGGCAAAAGTCATGCCGAAGACCACCTCCGTCGATGATACTTCATCGATGAGACCAACGCGAAATCAGCCCGATAGCCACTCTATCCTCCCGTCGGCCAGAGAATACTCCATCGACGGACCCTTCAATAGCTATCCCGATACACAATCTCACTCCGATGGCACCCTCCAAATTCTCATCGGCCAGACACACACCGACGAGCCCCCGACGGCCAAACTCCTCGCTCCCATCGGCGAGATCAACACTATCGGAGCAACTGAACACTCCTTTGCCGACCTCAAGAGTCTTACCGATAACACCCAGGCCTCCCACCTCCATCGGTGTGACTTACACCGTCGGAGCAACACCTCAAACCTATGCCGATGACGCCGGTTATTCTGATAACCTTCAAAACAACCCTTCATCGGCGTGACCCACGCCGAAAACATCACATCGGCTAAACTCCTACATATCGGCAGCTCCCAAAAAACCTTCGCCGATAGCCAAAGTGTTGGCGATGACACCCTGAAGCTCTTATCGGCCAGACTAACCCTGTCGGGCCAACACTTCTCCGTCCACCCGACAACCAAAATCTTGGCGATAGCACTCCAAAACCCTCGTCGGTGAGACCTAGACTGTCGGCAAGCCACAAAACACCTACGCTAATAGGTAAAGTCTCAGCGATAGAAGATAACACGCCATTGGTACCAATCATGATCGTCAAGACACATTCCAAACTCATGCCGATGGACAAAACATGAAGACCCCCTCTTCAAGAAAGATGATGTGGATGCTACAAAACACTGAAGGGGTGCCAAAACTAGAAATTTTTTGGATTTTTTGGGATGGTGCCTACATGAAAATTGCTTGGAAACTGTCAGTGAATTCAGGCACCAACAGTCTCCAAATAGAAATCTCTAAAGACTGAGTAGGAGTCTCCAAACATGAATAATCCACCACATAATCATGATGAAAAACAACCAAGAAATGTGACAAATCAAGTGAAAGAGATAACTCATCAATGTCAATCCCCAAAGAAGATGTAGATATATCAATAGCCATGCTAGAACTGTCATCAAAGAGGAGAGAAATCCCCTCAAATATGTCTCCCAAATCAGCAAGATGAGACTCTACAAACAAGTCTGAGATACTTGCCAAATACTCATCCAATGAAGCAAGATCTGAAAAACTATGATCAACCTGCTCAAGAGAAGAACTCAAGTCTGAAGAAGTAGGAGGTGAAGGAGGAGGAAGCTCAACACTAGTCTCAAGAACACCAAGATTCAAGTGACCAAACTTCTCCTCACAAACATGATTCACCCTTGATGGAAGGGTGTGAACATCAACCAAAGGAATATCATGATCAAGAGCAAAATGAGAAAAAGAATACAAGCCAAATGCATGATCCACAACACATGTAGCAATGATCTCTGTAGTCTCCATGTCTCTAATGTATACATGATCAGGAGCGAACTCAACTATCTTACCTTGTGCACCATGAATAATTTGATAAACTGAAAGGAGATTAGTGGTCAAGGAGGGTACACAGAACATCATTAAAACATCCATATCAATAGAACCTTTCCCACAAACCTTCACGTATGTATTGTTACCCATCAAAATATTAGATGAACTATAAGGCTCAAAAGAAGAGAACATATCCATAGAAGATGTCATATGATGAGATGCTCTTAAATCAAGAAATCATCTCCCATTTTTAGGAATAGTGGAAGCCAAGAGTGCTTTGCCTTTCATCTCATTAGCAAATCTTGCATTCCCTAACTATGTAGATGAAGATGTTGCCAATTGTGAAGTAGAAGAAGAAGGAGACTCTGATGAGGGCAGCGGGATGTTGTTCTTCTGAAGAAAGTGAGTAAGCTCATCAATCTTCTTAGTATAACGCCTATGCTCATCATGTCCGAATTTCTTGCAATAAGCACATTTGATCTTCTTCTTTTGTGATGGTTCCTCTTTAGAAGAGGTCTTGGTCTCAAGAGTAGGCTGTGAAGGAGAATCCTTAACTTTCTCTTTTGACTTAGAATCCTTATTCTATTTCTTGTCCTTGCCACTTGAAGCCTTAGGATCTTTTACAAGAAGTGCTTGAGACTTCGTAAGTGTCAATGTGCCAACTTTTCTTGTTCCCTTGTGAGTTGCGGTGCAAAACCATCAAGAGAAGGCATTTTGTGTGCACTACCTAGAGCATCCATGGTAGCATAAAATGCAAAAACAAATATAGAATAATTAGGACCTAACTTAGAGAGAATAGATAGAATCAACTGCTTATCATCCTTTTTAACCCCACATTTAGACAACTGCAATCGGAGAGAATTAAGCTTGGTGAAAAAGTCCTAGATATTGTCAAAATGTCTAGGATCAAGATCCATTAGTTCATTCTCCAAATGAAATTTGCTCATCTTATCTGGCTTACCAAAAAGATTCTCTACGGTAGTCCAAATATCATTAGGATTCTTACAAGATAACACATGATATCTCAAATTCAGAGAAATGGACATAATGAGAGTACCAAGAGCTTCATCTCTTCAATCAAACCATTTTCTTTTTTCTATAGCACTAGTGGGTTTAGGATCTTGGTCAAAAGTAATCCTTTGCAACTTCAACTTTAACAACAAAATCTCCATATCGGATTTCCATTTAAGATAATTTGTTGTAGATAGAAGTTCTACTTTAGGTAAATCCATGATGTAACAAGAAAATGTAGCAAATATGCTCACAATGTAAACAACCAACCCCTTTGCTCACAAGAATTGAGCAAAACCAATATCAAACTTTAACATAGTAAAAGCACTATAAAACAAAAAAATATGTGAGAAATACCTCAACCACTGTGAAGGTGACAAAAATACCTTTTTGTCAATATCTAGTTTGCAAAAATTGTCCTCCATTTGCAAAAGTTATGGAAATTTTTTTTAAAAAGGCCTATAAAGGCACTTTGGAAGCACCAGCAAGCACATGAGGGCTCAATTCTGGTCACCCATGTGACCATGTCCTTTAGTGGAGGCAAAAAATTGGGCCCCTAGGACCTAGTGGATCTTGATATTTGAGATAAGTGGCGGGTTCCCGCGCCACATGAAAGCCAATTCATCCAAGCCAAATCACCACTTGCACAAGCCGAGCATACAAGTCTCTAATCACCGTGAGAGAGAGAGAGAGAGCCTCGTGAGCCTCTGCTCACACTATCATAAGGGCCACTGGGCTTTATTAATAGCCAAAGAAAGCTTCACACCACCAATGTGGGATAAATGTTCCTCCAAATTCCCAAAAGACGTGAACATGAACCCACCTTCAACGTTACGCATGGAGATAAAACCCTAACAACAAATATTTATTTGGAAACTATGCAAATACATAAAGTTTGCACCAAAATATATGTATTGCTGCAACTTTAGAATGTATAGAAGTATGAAGTCAAAATGTGTTGAATCAGCCAATCAATGGAGAGATAAAAAGAGTCTTTGGGACGCCCTCAAACACCTTTTGATGCACCATAACTTCCACAATAGTCTGCAACAAGTTCAAACCTCAGACGATTTCATCAACCACCACCATCAGCTTATTTGGAATTCGTTGAGATAAATGCTCAATGCCACCTTTCTACGCACCCCAGTCTACTATTTACAAGGCAGCGAAGCATTGAGGAGCAGTGATCTATTCATTGAAGGGTGTGACATACATCTATGACCATTAAAGGCTCTACAACAGGACTAATTAAAATCATTGAGACAACGATTCAATGGATAAGGCCAACGGCCATCATAGAGCAAGTTCACAGCCAATGTTCAGCACTCTGGGACAGTGAATCGCCATAAGAAGACAGTGAATTATCATTGTTGAGGTAGTGAGTAGCTTGGAGGAGCAGGGATAAGTATTGGTGGCATAATTGTATCTATTATTTAATGGCAAATAATAGGCGAAATAGAAATTTTAAAAATATTTCAAACGCCAAAAATCTCAATCCACCAAAAAAAATGTAGGATATAAAATCTCAATCTCACCATCACTGATGAAAACTCTCCAAATGGAAGGAAACACAGATAGTCAAATCTGATACCATGTTGGTGTCAAGCACCTCCCAGGAGCACAACTTGTAAGATAATCCTTCACAATACAAGAGAAACAAAGCTATTTCACCAAAATGATGAAAAATAGTAATGAGATATTAAAATATTGTACATTGCCCTTGCTTATAAAGGCAAGGAGAAAGCCAGTAAAAATACAACCGGCAACAACTAATTTTTAAATGAATGCACCGAAATGCAATTACCAGTTCATATCTAATATGCACCTAATAATGCATTATGATGCATAAGTAAAACTTAAGCAAAGTAAATATGTAAAACCATATTTACTCCAACACTATCAAAGCTCCCACTACATTCTATAGATTATTCTAGGTACAGATCACGAGATCATGATCTAACATCTCCTAGAAGATCATATGCTCCAATTAACATATATTTCTCCTATTGGCACTTATATCATGCCAAAACTCTGATCTGGAATCAAGAATCCACCATGGCACAATACCAACGATGCTCTAAACCAAGGATCCCCTGTCAAAATTGATAAGTCATAAACTAACACCTCATCAATCCAAGAGCCCTCTGTGGCTAACCAATATGTCATCATCTCCAATCATGTGAAGATAACCATATCTTATCAATATAACTTAAAATGTCAAATAACTCTCATTGCATCCAAGAATCATGATCCAAGAGCTTTTCCATGACACCAACAACCATTGTAGAAGATCATCCATCACCAAGTGATGAATCCGCATCATTGCCAAATCTCCCACTGATCTGTGATACCGAGCTACACATGGCATTGTGATAAAAAACCATGCTACTAGTCCCAATAATTGACTATTTGTGCACTCTAATCACCCATCGTCTCATCCCAATGCAACATACCAATGCACAAATGACCACAGACAAGGCCAATTGTTTGAATTTGTATCAACATTGAAAAGACCTGTTGATATAGATAGTCCGCATTCGAGTCATTACTGCAACCAATGGGTGACATCAACCCAATAACCTTCAAAACTCATAGATCCCAAACCAATGCAACATGCAAACTCGCCATCACACTAGTTACTTGCAAACTGAGATAACCAAAAAGATAAAATGTAGACCTCTCATGACTCAAACACCAGATCATCTACAGATATAATTTGCCACACAAATCCACAAATGAGTAACCATATTCAAGGAGCCAAATAAGCATACATAAGATAAGAACAACCTCCTAACACTAAACCACACCACCACATATAATCATAAATCAATCCAATACCACAACCCTCGATTATATCAACCACATAGATGACCATGTCATGCCAATGCTCAAAAGGGGTTTTGTGTGGTGATATGGAAGGGTTATTACTGTTGTGGTGGTGATGAGGAGATGGATTGTGTGTTGTGTTGATATTGATGAAGATACATGTGAAAGGGATTTGCTATTTGTGCCCCAAGAGGGATGATCATCCCCTCTTTCCCCCTTTTGATGAATCCATTTGGATTCATAGTTTGTGAGGCATACTTTGGGTTTGGATGTGTTTTTGGGTTTGCATGTTTTTTTTCAAATTGGTTGTTACTTGTGATTCCTTGTTCTTGGAAGATCTCCTAGCTCGGGGGTGGATTGGTTTTCCAATCCTATGGTAGGGAGGAGAGTGTGCTTGGCCATCCATTTTTGTGTGATGTGTGCAGGTTATTAGCAAAGTTTTTGAGGAGACTTGTGTGGTCGAATTTCAATACGTAAAGAGCTTGAAGCTCTTCCTTGTGGAACTTTTTGTAAAGTTGAGGATTATAGATTTTAAGTCCATTTGTTAAATTGGTTTAGTTTGAAGGAGCTTTGTATATGTATAATTCTAATTGTATTGTAAAGCAAAATCTATACTTGTACAATTTCTTTTGTTTATGTATATATGTAAAAATTATTTTGAAAATATGTGGTTTAAGAAATTTTATTTGATCAAATTATGTTTATGAATTGTTATTTCAATATTTTGTAAATTAAGTTTATGAGAAGTTTATTTTTATAACCAAATTAAAATTAAAAGAAGATATATATATATATATATATATATATATATATATATATATATATATATATATATATATATATATATATATATATATATATATATATATATATATATATATATATATATATATATATATATATATATATATATATATATATATATATATATATATATATGTATATGTATGTTATTATGTTTTAATGTTCTAAAATAATATATAAATCTCTGAATTGTCCCAGTTTTATATTTGTTAAAAAAGAGTATATATAAATAAATATACACACACACACACACACACACACACACACACACACACACACACACACACACACACACACACACACACACACATATGCATATACATACATACATAAATTTTATATATATATATATATTATTGAAAAAGTTTTATTTTAAACAAAAATATATATTTAATGTTCTTGTTGGCTGACTCTACCCATAAACAGGCCACGACCTATCGGTCGTGGGAAGCCCATGGCTTCCCAACAGCTAGGGGCAGCGGCCTTACCAGGTCATCCGCCTACCCCACAGTGCCTTTACTTTTTATTCTTAATATTAATTATCTTTCATTTTTTTTACTCAGACTTATATACTTTATGAGTGTGTGTTGAACGCTATATCCATAATTTCATCTCTTTGTATTCTGTTATGTTTGTAACCTATCTGTTACACAACATGCTTATTATATAAATATAAATATATATATATACCCCTCTTGCAGATGTGTTGTTTTATACTAGATGTTTCTTCATTCCTTCGTACGACCTGTAACACAATAGAAAACACAATGGATTGTTGGACTTGAGAAATTGCAAACAAAATAGATTATGGAAAACAAATATATGGAGGAAATTAGGAAAGCATAGTAAAGCAAAAAGAAATATTTTATAATTAAAAATATAGAAAAAGCTTGTTTTATTTTTTTTAAATTATCATTTTAATTAAATTAGTTTAGTTGTTCTATTTTAGTTATTTTAATTTACATTAAATTATTAGTTCCTTTTTGTCCTTTTTTTTTTAAAAAAGGGGTAAAAATTTATTGAGAAAACAATGTAAAGAGTACAAAGCAAAGCCAAGAGGCCCAATCAAGGACAAAACATGAACAACACACAGAAGTTCTAAAAGGAACCCCATAGAAAGAACAACTACATAGCATTGTCTTCCATAATTAACTTCTCCAAGGTTGCCAAGTGCTCTGGGGGCAAGAGCCCCCAACCATCCACATCCCACCTATTAGCATTCTCAGAAGCCCATTTAGCTAGACATTCTACCACTCTATTCCACTCACGAGGAATATGAGATAAAGAAATATGATCCAAAGAGGAACACAAATGCATAATTTGCTTAGCCACCAAGGATAAATGCCAATTAGCTCCATCCAATCTTTGCTCATTCAGCATATCCACCACAATCTATGAATTAGATTCACAAATGATCCTCTTCCAACCAAATGAGCAACCTATCTCTATTGCATGATGAATAGCTAGAGCCTCCATAAGGTTATTAGAATGCTTCCCTTTATAAATAGAGAATAGAAACACAACACCTCCATCACTAACTCTACCAATGCCACCAATTCCCACATGTCCAAGATTCCCCCTGGAAGAACCATCAGTGTTAACCTTCAAAACTCCCTTAGGAGGAGGAAGCTAATGCCCCTCTCTATGAATCTTTTGTTTGCCCTGCTTCGGTCTTCTATCAACCAAAATTCCCAACCCACTGCCAATCAAATTCCAATTCCTCACAACAGCCAGATCACTAGGATCCACTGTCATAGAAAGGTCACAATTTGCTGAAATAGTCTCTTGAAGCATGTTGACAATCTTTTTCCACAAGAGATCACTCCCCATTTTTAAATCCTAAAAGATCCTACGATTCCTTTCTAACCAAAGATTCTAGACAATGAAAGTGGGGCCAATACTCCAAGCAACTTTTAGAAAAGAGGTCTTAGCTGGAGGTCAACCCAAACTTTCCCAGCATTCCACTAAAGAAGTGGCATGGATGCATGCATGGTTCCACACCCCCCACCAAAGGTGCTAGATCTCCCTAGAGTAAGAACACTAAAGGAAAAGATCTGAAGCACATTCTTCATTATTTTGACAAAGAACACAAATAGAAGGGCCCTGAAAGCCTCTATTTCACAAATTCTCCCAAGTGAAGCACTTGTTTTGGGCCACCAACCATAGGAAGAAGTTGCATTTAGGCCAAGAAAAATTATTGCACACCTACTTCCACCAAGGAACACATACATGACCATGCAGTTGTCTATCCAACTCTAGATAACCTGAGGCAACATAAAATTTTCCCTTCAGATCAAGACCCCAAGTGAAAGTGTCTCTCCCTTTAAGGGAGCTGCAAAGTCTACCAACTAAGGTCCTAACTATCTCCTGATGATCCTCCTCAGTACCACCCATCAACCAATCCTAAGGGTCCTTCCAACAAGTCACTTCCATTTGACCCTTCACCTTAACAGTCTTAAAATTCTCCACCTTACTCCAACTAGCCTCAGACAAAAAGTTACAAGGGGGTTGAAGATGAGGAAACTCAGAAATGATCAAGGCGTAGCCATCCCAAGAATCATGCCAAAAAAGAGCATCAGAACCCCTAGTACAAATCCAAAAAAGGCCCTCCTTGATAAGCTTCACCCCTCTTTTGAGAGTATCCCAAATCATGGAACCCTTCCCCACCAAGCTGTACTGAGGCACATCTGAGCTATCAACTCCTTGAAGGTACTTATGAGTAAGAATGCTAGCCTAGTCTTGATCCTGGCAAGTACACCACCTCTAATATAACTTGGAAGCTAAAACCTAACCAATCAAACTAGCTAGCCGAAGCCCAAGACCACCCTCTTGCTTCGGTCTACAAACTGAGTCCCACTTGACCAAGCTCCATTTTAAAGAGAGAAAATTACCAGACCATAGAAATTGGCGAGAGAGAGCATCAAACTCTTTAACAAAGCTAGAGGGGGCAACCTGCATAAAACATCTGTAAATAGGAAGAGCCTGCACCACCGACTTCAAAAGGTTCACCCTTCCAACAAAAGAAAGCCATCCACAAGTCCAATGGCTAACCTTCTTACAAAACTTATCTAGAACCTTCTACCAAAACTCTCTACGCTAAGATCCAACAGCAAGGGGAATCCCAAGATAAACCAGAGGGAGAGAGGCAATTTGAACCCTAAGAATTCAAGCTCTGAATAAGTCAAGGAGTATTCAAGAAGAAGATAGAAGACTAAGCCTCATTAATGTTTTTCCCCGAGGTAGCCAAATAAGCATCCAAAGTTCTCCTAAAATTAACTGCTTCATTGATTCTGGCCAATCCCATCAAAGCAGTATCATCCACAAATTGAAGGTGAGAATGAGGAGGCAAGCTATTACACCAGCTCCAACCCTGAATCAGACCTTGTCTAACATAGGATTTAATAAATCTACCAAGCCATTCAACCATGTTAATAAACAAATAAGGAGAAAGAGGATCCCCTTGCTGAAGGCCCCTAGAAGCACTGAACAACTTAGACGGTTCCCCATTAATAAGAACAAAGAAGGAGGTAGAGGTAACATAACTAGTGATCCAATTAACCCTGTCAACACCAAAACCAAATGCTAGAAGGACTTTCTGTAAAAAAGTCCATTGACTCTGTCATAAGCCTTTGCCATGTTAAGTTTGATAAACATGGCCTTCTCCTTAGAAGTTGCCATAGAATGGATGGCCTTTACAGTAATCACAATCCCATCAAGAATCTGTCTACCAATAACAAACCCTCCCTGTTCCTTTGAAATCAAAGCTTTGAGGCACAAATTGAGTCTTTCCGCAATCAACTTGGTGATAATTTTATAAACCACATTACAAAGAGCAATGGTCTAAACTAATCCAAACTATTCGCAACATCTTTTTTAGGAATAAGAGCCAAAAAAGTAGAATTAGCAACATCTATTTATTTCTTTGCAACTCCTGAACCACCTCCAAAAGATCCCATTTGATAATCTCCCAAAATTCCTGAAAGAATTCAATAGGAAAGCCATCAAGGCTTGGGGCCTTACCTTTTTTCATATGAAACACTACCTCCTCCAATTCCTACAGCGAGACGAGACGAATGAGAGCCTCATTCATCTCATTAGAAACCAAAGAGGGGATGCAATCTGGGATAGAGATTTCATCTGCACTAGTAGGGGGGAGTCCTCAGTAAACAGAGCCAAAAAATATTGAGAAGCCTCCTGAGAAATTTCTCCCATTGAAGAGAGTTGAACACCTTCCAAAGACACAAGAGAGGTAATGAGGTTACCACTTCTAGCTTTAACAGAATTATGAAAAAAAATTGTATTCCTATCTCCTTCCTGAAGCCAATCAATACGAGATTTCTTCTTCTAGAAAATCTCTTCATGAAGTTCCCATTCCTCCAAATCCTTAACAGTCGAATCAAGCGAGTGATAGCATCTAGCCGAGCTTGAGTTGACATTTTGTTGAAGTGAAGGTTTCCAAAGCATTGCTTATTTCACCTCTTGAGCTTATATTTTACATATTGCAATCTTTTGACAAAAGAATACATAGCCCTACCGTAAATAGGTTTCCCCTGAAACCACCAATTAGCCATTAAGTCCAGGAGAGAATGATCCCGTAGCCACATAAGTTGAAACTTAAAAGAAGGGTTCTTGGAAGCCCTAAAAGCAACCGTTGAGAGTTTGATTGACCAATGATCAGAACCTCTCCAATCCAAGATCTCTGAGCTAGTAGTTCATCTATCACCCATATAAAAGCATGACACAAGAAATCTATCAAGCCTCTCCAAGATTGCATCTGCTCCACTTCTTCTATTATTCCAGGTGAAGATACCATTATTTGGATTCACATCAATAACATTCAAGAGAGCAATATTATCCCTAAGAAGAGCAGTAGAAATATCAAGCCTAATAGTGCCCCCTCTTTTTTCCTCCAAGCTACAAACCGCATTAATGTCACTAGCCCTAATCAAAGAGAGAAAGGGCTCCAGAGATCGAACAAATCTAATGTGATCCCAAAGATGTGATTTGCCCAAGAGATCAGTAGGAACATAAACATTAGTAAAAAGATAGATTTCACCTGAATCCACACTAGATTCAACCATAGAGATGGAAGAGAGGTTCAAAATCCACCAGAGAGGGACCACCTTCCGCGTGTTGGATTTTTTCCCAAACTGGATGCTTCCCAGTTATCCCTACAAGGTAGCCATCATTGATCAATAGGATTTATGAGCCAGGGACCAACAGTACAAAAGATAGACTCTATAAATATCTCCTCTTCTTCTTTAGGCTCTACAGAACCAAGGGGGTATTCCCTACTCAACATCTATAAAATATGCCTGTGAACTTACTCGGATGTTGACACAAAGCAGATAAATCCTCTCTTATGCAAACCAAAATTGTGAAATAAGTACAAAGGGGCTAGCTTTGGGCCTATGCTCAGTTGTGAGATAGAGGATTTTGGTCCTAAAACTACTTCTAATATCCTAATGGTTTGTATTTGAAGTTTGGATTTGTATTTTGTATTTGGATGCAAGACTGGGACCTTGGGTTGTAACCTCAATACAAGACCAGACTGGTGCCTATCTTAGGGCTCGGAGTCAATAGACATACACATGTGAATGATTGCCATAAACTTGAATCAATAACTGGGATTCAAGGGGATTTTTTAGTATCTACCTTACAGATACATCCCAAGATTGAGTATTTAGTCATTCATACTTAATGATATCCCTGTTGCAACATACCTTTCTCAATGCTCAACCTAAAACATTTAATCTGTTCCTTGAACAAAGGTAAGAGATTAGACATTCAACATAGAAAATCCATGTTCCTGAATCTCAAATAACCCTTAGCTATTCAGATTCAAAAGGAAAGATGCCCACAACTTGGAGACAAATGACCAAACACATGCAACAAGCATTTCTCATATAAAACAGCATGAAACCAGCAAAATTGTGCATAAAACATTCAACATATGATTCATAAACTCACAAGACACCAAAATAGAGCCACCAGCAAAGCGATATCTTCTTACTCCAACAAAATTTGTCCAGTTTTTCAACAACTTCTAAAAAATGAGTCACACAGTTCTAATATACTCATAATGTGTCCTCAATAATCAAGTACAAGGTCATTTTAAAATGCCAGATACACTGCACCATCAAAATGGCGCCCAAAAACTCAATGCAGCAGCAAGAAGAAGAAGGAAAGAGCAGGTGAATCAGGAAGTGTGTCGCCACCTGGAGAATTTCATTGAAAATGGTAGCTGGTCTGTCAATCAGTCGACCATGCCTTTGCAAATTTACCATTAATGGCCAACCTTCCCGTAGCCTCAAGAAACACAGCAGCTGTGTGCTTTGAAATTTTTCCCACCTGGAAAAGATGCAATGAACACAAAATCCTTCTTCCTTTGAAAATTTGAACCAGTGCCATTGATTCCATCCTCATCACCAAGATCAACGGCTTTAATTTCTGCTAAAAAGTCCACAACCAATGAAATCATGCCACGCAGGTGCATTATCCCCTTTGACTTTTCGCAACATAAACATACATTTCTCCCTTTCACCAATTTTCCCTTTCTGCCTTTGTATATGCAAAAGTATATATACAGCTGCTTGACACGTGGCAGCCTCTGATTTGTTATCCATCGCTGTGAAATTTCCATCTCTATCGGGCGTCGAAAAGACCCCAAGATGAGTCACTAATATGCTAAGTCACACTAAAATCCCCTTTGCATATATGATTTGTATATGCAAACATACAATGGCTAACATACATACAACGTGGAACTCAGAGGATTATTAGCCAAATTGGACTTGGGAACAGGTCGGCTTGCATGTATATTCTTTTTGTATATCGCATTGTATATCGCATGCACAACATGCAATATACAACCCACAGACTTCAAATCATTATGGAGCAAACTGAAAACGCTATCAGGTCCAAGTTGTATCTTACCTCCTTTGTATATCAACATATACAATGCACACATACATACAAGCTGCGGACCTGATGCTGTATCAACCAGAATATATATCTCTTCGGGTTCGGGCTTTACATCTCAGGATTGCATATCCCTTGCATGTTCGATTGTATGTGCAAACATACAATTGTATATATATATATAATTGGTGGACCCCACCCTTTGCATCTCACCTTCATTTGCTGCTTTGTATATGACATACAATTGACTTTGTATGAGAGTGGACCCCACTTTCCCTTGTATATTCTGCCTTGTATGTGGTCTTTTGTATATTTTTTTTTGCATGTTGCCAATGTATATCGCCATTGTATGTCAGAGATACATACAACTCGATATACAAGAGAAAGCCATTGACTTTTCAACTCTTACCATTAAATGACCGCCCGCCAGATTTGATAACTTTTGAGATCTAGGACTTGTATGTTCTTTTGTATAAGTCACATGCATACAATCCCCTTGCATATCCACGGGCCCGACCACTGCTTTCAACCTGATTTGAATCTTTTTTGAAGTCCGCCACTTGTATATACCCATTGTATATCAAAGATACAACAAAATATACATGCAAGCCTTTACATACAAGCATGGAATCTGTGATGGAATATGTGATATACAACTGTAGGATATTCTAGGAATGTATCAAAAAAGCACATACAAACCCAATATGCAAAAGAAGCATACAACTATTTTTTTCACCATTTTCAAAGGCCGATTGAAATTTCCTTTTGGGTCCAGCCTTGCATATATGCATTTGTACAATTGAACTTGCATGTTAGATACAATGGCCATATACAACCCAATACATGCAACAAATTTCACTGCTGCATAGAGGGTTTTTTGACTTAGCATTTTTCTTTCTTTCCTTTTAGTGCGATGGGAGGAAGTGGTAATGTAATGCATAGGGTCTGGTCAACCTACGAGTGCTAAGGCATAAGTTACAACTTAAACAACTGGGAACCTGCTACAGGAGGTCAACGACTGAAAAGAAAACACAAAGTAGGAGGCCGAGAGGAAAATAAAACCTAAGGCACTTGGAATTTGAGGGAGTAAAATTATGAGCTTGCAGACTCGACTCAAAACTCTAACCCTAGTTGGGCACCACCACCGCAGATCCCAAAAACAAGCCACTTCACCCAAACTACCATGGGCTCCTATGCACTGACAAGAGCCATGAAACCAAATTCTAGTAGCTAGATTCAACATACCATCCACAGTCATTTTAGTTTCCTGAATAAATATAATGTCAAGAAAATGGGTAACAATCAGCTCATGAATAGCCTTTTGTCTAGGGATGCTATTCATACCCCTCACATTCCAAGATAGAACAATCATTTGTGGGATTGGGAGAAATGGGAGTCAATGGTCTTCACTGACCCGGATTCCACCAATGTATCTCCAATTAACTTTACCTTCTCCTGGTCTTTCTTGCATCCAACCCTCAAAGGTTTCTTCGGAGGCCCCTTTTTAAGGGATTTTTGTTGTAGGATCAAGGCATGAGAAGCCCCCTGATTTTCCCAGACTCCAACGTCTCTTCCACAGGAGTGGTGTAGGAGCACCTAGTAAATGGGATTAGGTTGAATTGTCAAGTGTTGTAAATAGGTGTATATAGTTGTTTTGTGTGTGTCCAAGCACTTTTGGGATGTGTCAAGGTTTAACCAAGTCTATTTTGATGTGTTGATGTCATGTTGAGTCTTAAGAGTATAGTTATGTCACATAATGCATTGTAAAAGAGAAGTTTTAGAGTCACATTTTGAATTTTAGTTGGAAAACCATTGGTATTCAGGATAAACATGTTTAAAAGGCCTTGTAATCTTTAAATGGTTGTTGTTGAAGGTGGATAAGGTGGAATAAGAACGAACTCTTCAGTTTTAACCCTTTTTTTGCAAAAAAATGTTTTTTCTTTGCTTTTACAGTGACTGTACGACGAGTACGGCTTGGTCATGTCAAGCAACCTATATAGTTGGAAAGTTTGGTGTGTCTACTTCTCTTTGCAGGTGGTCTGAGGAGACATCATTGAAATTGAAAGGAGATTGAAGCATTTGTTGGAAAACGGTTTGCAGAACAGGGTAACTAGGGTTTACATGAATAATTTGAGTTTTGTGAGAGATTCCTCCAATAAAATTTCATTCAACTGCGTAGAAAGGAGGTAGACAATGTCTATTCATGGATTTTTGTGGATTTGAGAGAAAGGTTATGTGTTTCATAGGGTTTTGACCTAGCCCTAGCTGGGATTTTCTAGTTTTTTGGCTCTTGGTAAGGTTTTTAAACTCTAAACTTATAAACCAAAGACTCGATGATTGAACTTAACCTAAAACCCACAAAATCTATCTATTGGATATGTATACAAAGTCCTCAAATGGTTTTGGGAGGTCTGGTAGTGAAAAAACACATAGTCCCTTTGTAAAAGTGGCCTAATTAGGCCTAAAACCAACTTCACCAGTGAATTTCTGGCTTGGATGGTCTAGAACAACAACACTCTATTTCTTGGTATGTTGGATAACAGCATAGAGGGTATCCAAAAAGGTGACTTAGGTGTGGGTCTGAGGTGATTTGTGCTAGTTGTGGTAAAAAGACCCTAAAAAGAGGGCTAGTAGGCAAATAGCAACAGTAGGACATTTGTTGATCATAGTGTTTGAGGACTTAGAAGGTGGATTGTTTGAGAGTTCTTGGCAAACATCCCTTTCTCTACATCAAGGAGGAAAGACTAGGGCTGCCAAAGCCTCACTATCTTTCGGGACCAAAGTCCCACTTGGTTCTGACACATCTGGAATCTGAGAAGGTAAATCTATATCCATCTACACAACCTACCTATTTGCCCAACTTTCCCATCTGCCAAAGACAAGATCTGATTATCCATCTCTTTGTCCTTTGACAAGGCCATGTGCAATGACCTAGCACTAAAGGGAAGCTCAACTGGAATTCCCTCTTCTTGGACCAAATCATCCAAAACATCAAGCTGATTAAGATTCTCATCATTTTGCTTGTCCTTCAGAGTTCTCTTCTAACCTCTCCCCTTATTGTAATTCTTAATAGGAATAAAGCCCTCCTTATTTGCAACCCCTATAAACAAGGGAGCCTTCCCTTTATTCTTCTTAGGACCAAAATTGGAAGGAGCATTAGCTGTAATAGTTGTTGAATTAGCATGGGGGCATCTCCTTTGCAAATGCCCATACTCATGACATATTCAACATCTGAATGACAATGTCTCATAGTCAATCTGTTGAATCCTAGAAGAGGATCTAAGACATATTTCCATAGAATTTGGCAAAGGGTTATTTAAATCAATCTCAACAGATATTTGAGCATAAGTGATTACCTTCTTGTCTTGAGCTTGCAACGCAGAACCAACCAGTTTGCCAAGGAGAAGAGCAATCGAATGAAGAATGTCACTCCTCTAGTACTCCAATGGAAGCCTTGGAAGATGAACCCAAATAGGGACCCTTGAGGGAAGCTCCTCAACAGAGTTGAACCCCACATGCCAAGGTTTGATGAAGAGCCCAACCTAATTGTAAGGGCCACCTTCAAAGGCCTTATTTTTGTCTGCCATGCACGAGAAAATAACCAGAAAGTAATTGTTGGTCGCCATCAATATCTCCATATCCCCTTCCAGGTTCCAAACTTGATGTGTCCAAGATTCCAAAAATGGTAGAGGAAGACGTAGACCCATGAATTTACAAACAAGCGCATGATTGCTCTAATACAAAATGTTCTCTGAGACTGTTTGTAGCTGAATCACCAAAGCAGGTCAATCTTAGCAGCTCTCTAAATAGCAATTCACTTTATTTATTCTAGAAAAACCCTTTTGAGGATAAGGACCCATCCCTAAATGACGTTTTCCTTAGATGCTCCATGGCAGATGCATCCAAAGAAGAAGAGGGATCTAAGAAATCCCCGACCTCGAAGATCACCACACTCGGGGAAGCACCTTGCGCCAGCATGCTCAAACAAAACCACAAGTTAAAGGACCCTCAAAAGCAAAGAGGAGCACCAACTACACCAACTCTAGACCAGCAACCCACACTAAATAGCAAAAATTGAATCAACTGCAACATAGAAGAAAAAGTTCCCACGAACCCTGAACAACAAAAACACCCCCAAACAATCCCTACATGAACACAAACCCCAAACTCCAACAACAAAGAAATCCCTACGCGACGGCCACTTGCAATCAAGAAACAAAGGTGAAAAGAAGTAGCCAGTGCCATGCTCAGGCGTGCCCTAGCCTACGAGGAACCTCAATGCCCAACGCCATCCAGCAATCACACCCTTTTTGTCCTAAATCGTTTATATTTTTTATTATGAATTATCTTTCAAAAAGAAGTACAATTAGTTTATTTAATTTAATTTATTAAATCTACTTATTTTATTTAATGTCTAACTAATCTATTAAGTTGATAAACAAATGATTTCATAAATTAATTTTATTTTATGTTGAAATTATAGTTTAATAGTGGGACAAAATTTAATTAATTTATTCAAATTATTAGTTAGTTTTAATCGTGTCATAAACTTAGTTTTCTGTAAACAAATTAAATCCATGATTAGACATTAGACAACATAGAATGAATTGCATTTTAGTGTAGAACTCTCTTTCCTAACACTTGACTAATTGTCTTGTCATTATGAACTTAGATATCTTATTCAAGGCCATCCTTAAACCCTTACTTTTTATTTGCTCATGAACTTCATTAGGAAAATTTTGTAGTTCACTTCTTTTCACTAGTTCTTTAAAAAAAATCCACGTTTGTGTGCCCATTCATACACGTGTATAGGTGGGCATTATATTTGGTATCAGAGCCAAGTTTCCAACACTTTGGGAACTCTGGGGATATGTTTGGGTCATGTTGTTGTATACATCTTTGTGCAAGTGAATGGCGTAAGATGATTATGATGGTGTTTTAGGAATATAGGATGATGATAGGCATAAGTTATCCAATGAGTAGCTTTATCCTAGATTAAGTATTGAGGTTAAGACCACCATACACCTTCTCCCCTTTGAGTGGTTTGTTATAGTGACGAAGTGATTTTTTGTGAAACAATTTTATTTGACTATTCGATTTCATTCTTATTTTATATGTGTTTGGATTTATTTAATCGAATTGTAACCAGCAGTATGAGAATTTCTTTCCTACCCTTGGTTGCTTAGCTAATTTAATTTGATATGTTCCTTTGCCTTGGGAACTCTTTTTTTGGACTTTCGATTGAAATTAAATATTTTTCTCTTGTGATCACCCTTGATATTTTATTATTTTTATGAGATTACATTTTAGATTTTTAATATTTTACCTTTTTGAAAATTATTGGCTATTGATTTTTGAGGTTGTTGTTTTATTGTTACCGTTGGTAAGTGTAAAGTTGTTCATGTATTAAATTATACCTTTCGAAAGGTGCCTTTGATAGGTTGTATGGGGAGATGGATGAAGGTGGCATGAATATTCTTGAAGACCTTAGATACCTGATGTATTATAGACACTAGTCTCATAGCAATGGTGCATCAATACATACTAATAATAGGATCTTTCTCTTGCATGAGGTCTACACAAAACTTTATGTGAATTAATTAGTATCGTGTGCACCTTGTCTTGGGATTGTCCCTGGAGGTCATCGTGTCTTAATTATATGACATAAGTAGTAGTTGGGTAGCCATTATAGAAAACAAAGTGTCTAAGGTATTGGATGTTGTGACTAACTCTTTGCAACTTAAGTTATGAAGCAAGCAATGAATGCTTCAACCTTGTAATGAATTAAGTTTTCTCTCATCTCTAAGGGCTTCCAGGAGGAAGCCTAATCTTAGGGGGGAGGATGTTAGGCTGACCCTTTTACATTAGCTAGATATGTTATATGCTCTTATGACTTTATACTTTGAGGACTATAATCTTTTATTATTGTGGTGATGCTATTATAGATAGAGTAGGGGACTATGGTACATGTGGTTTGGACATTATTTATGTGTTATGTTTGTGATAATTAGACATATGTTGACATCGAAAATTAAATGTTAGAATAATTATATGATTGAGTGAATAGATTTAATTTAGATATTACTATTGAATTGTGAAAGTTAATGTTGTTTTAATTAAATTAATATTTGATGAGGAATGATTAGTTAATATTTTAATTGTATGATTACTTTATTGTTGCTTCGACTATTTCTACCAAGACATTTTGATATTCAAAATTTGAGTTTTGCAAGGGGTGGCCAATGCAATAGAATTCAAAGATCTTCCTTGAGAACATTGTCATGTGCTAAACCCGTTATCCTAAGCCTATTTTGCCTAGAGGAATATTGGCTTATGTGTCTATGTGTGTTGTAAATGTGTGGAGTCAATGTTATTTATTTATTTAATTTTAAATATTTTGGTGATTTTAATTAATATTGGTTATGCATGGATAATCTATTGGTGGATAATAAATTTATTTTAAATTTATTTATGGCAAAGCTTTATCTTGTTTTAGTGGATTACTTTTAAACTTAAATTGGTTTTATTGGATTATATTAAAATTTTATTTTGTTTTAATTGTTTTATTTTGAGCTTTATTTTGTTTTAATGAATTCTTTTTGGAAGAAAAAGAAGTATTTTGGGCAACTATTATTTACTGATTAGAATTTTGTGAAGAAGGGGCTTTCTCACCTTGGTTGTATCTCTTTTCTTCAATTTTTTGGTTCTTGGCATTCATGGGATTTTGGGTGAAGAAAGTGGAAGAAAGAATAATTGGGCAAGAGAAAGGGTTTAGTTTGGGAAAGAGGATTGCTAGCACAGAACTTTTGAAATAGGATTCTTACCAAATTTGAGCTTCTCCTAACTTGGGGAGCAGAAGGTTCGATCTTTACCAAATTACTATTTTGTAAATTGTGTTAATGTGTATTTTATGAATTTCAATTTTTATTGGTCTTTTAAATACTTGTGAACTCCTTTGTGGGTTGGGTTGTTTGGGATTTGTTCTTCCTTGAGGGGTGAGAGCCTCCTATATGTCAAGGTTTGAGATAGGTGTGGAGCCTCTCTTGGGGGACTTCTTTGGTTGTGGGATTTTGTTGATTATGGGTTGTTATAATATGGATGGTTATTTGTTGTTTATGATGTTTTGTTATTTGGGAGGAAAAGGGAGATTTGTATTTGGGAGGAAAAAGGAGATTTGTGTTTGGGAGGAAAAAGAGGTTTTGTGTGGTGATATGGAAGCATTATTGTTGTGGTGGTGATGATGAGATGGATTGTGTGTGTGTTGATATTGATGAAGATACATGTGAAAAGGATTTGTTATTTGTCCCCCAAGAGGGATATATATGTGTGTGTGTGTGTGTGTGTGTTGAAAAAATGGCAAAAAAAGCTCACAATTGAATTTCGCAAACAAATTTAATTCCACGTAGGAATGAAGAAAAGATTAGGGAAGCAGAGGTGTCATTAGTAGTTGATCTATCAAAGGAGGCTAAGGTAGATGCAGAGATACTCATGGAGACAATAGTCATCAGATGGCCCATTGGAACCAAATTCACTAGAAGCAAGATCATGGATTGGATAAAGAGAATTGGAAATGGCCTCATGTCATCAAATTTCTACCAAAAGGTTTTTTCAATGCAGTCTTTCTCAGTAAGGAGGAGAGAGATTTGGTTCTCTCATATGGATCATGGAAGATAGGTGAATCTTTCTGTACATATAGAAATGGACTCCCCTAGTCGACCCCAACAAGACCAACCTAAGTGACAAACTTGTGTGGATCAGAATTTACAATCTCTCAATCAAATTTTGGTCTGAAGAATACCTCACAAAATTGGGAACTCCTTTGGTATGATGATTGAATTGGACATGGATATATTAGAACATAACTCTTATCTTTTCACTAGAATCAAGATCATGGAGATTAAGGAAATATCAAAGGAAATAAAACTCGCTTCTGTTAATGGAGATTCTAGATTCAAGGAATCAAAATAGAAGAAGAAATTTTTTTTGCTCAAATTGCAGAAGAAGAAACCATCCAACAGACAAGTGCCTTCATGATTCCTCAAACCAAGAATGGAGAAGGAAAGATCCATGGGGGTAAATGCGAACACTAATCCAAAAAAATGTCAATTCCCTAAAGGATGGAAGCAATTTTCTGGTGGAGAATCAAGATAGGGTTGAGGTCATGCCACCTTTGCAAAACAATGATTCTTCCACCTTTTTCAAGCCCACTCAGGAGGCCAACCCAATTCTAGAGGCTACACTCATGGATTCGATCACTGCTCAAGGGACAATGGTGAACCACGATCTTCTTGTGGTTCAGGCGATGCCAATTGCCATAGATACCAATGCTTGCATATCTTCAAAGCCTAACTTGATGAAAATAATCTTGCTGAGGAACTGCAAGATAACTCTAAGTGGACAAGCTATGATTCCAACATAGAAGATGATTTAGGGTTGGTGGATCTTCACATAATCAGCCAAGCTACCTCTAAAATCCTTAAACCCAATCTAACTATCAAAAAGAATAAGAAGGGGAGGAAGACTAACAAGCAAAAAAGAGAAGAAGAAGCTCTGTCTGGAGGTCAAGTATCTTTGAAACAATTTCTTATTGAATATTAAGGGGGAAGCCCCTCCCTTAGGGGCTAATGAAGATCTCTAGCTAGAATGTTAGGGGCTTAAATGCCCCTAACAAGAGATGCTTAATTAAGTGTCATCTACAAATTCTAGGTGTAGAAATTTTAATGTTCCAAGAAACCAAACCTTCAAAAGAAGAAAGACTGTAGTTCTGTAAATCATGCTCTGAGTGGGATGGCACTTTTGTTCAATTGAATGGTGCTTTGGGTGGCATTGGTCTTTTATGGAAATCACAACGGGTGAATCTGGAGGAAGATTACGAATCTACTAACTGGATGGCTGCACACGCGATAGATCAATTCTTAAAACATTGCTTCTTCTACTGAACATCTATGGCCCAATCAAGACAGAGGAAAAGGCAAAGGTAAGGAATGAAATTTTCTTTTACATTTCAAATCATAAGCATGACTATAATTCTTGGAGACTATTTCAATACCATTCTATCACCATTGGAGAAATGGGGAGGTCTGACACATATTATCCAAAGCCAAAAAGACTTCTAGAATTTCATAAGGGAGAATAACCTCTTGACATTCCTCCCAAAAATGGGGAATTCACTTCGACTAACCAGAGAAAAGGTTTCACCAATATTGCAGAATGATTGGACATATTTCTACTTTCATATTGGCTCATCTCCCCCTTTTCTATTGATTCATTCATCCTTCCTTTCTCTAGCTCAGATCACTTCCCAATTGTTCTACATCTGACTGATGACTATCCACCCCCTGATGCTCATTCAAATTTGAGAAGATGTGTCTTAGGAGCGAGTCGTTGAAAGGACTTTTGGAAACTTGGTGGGAGGAATCTTGTGTGCAAAAAGGATCGAAAATGTTTATGATTGCAAAGAAACTAATTGTGATAAAGGAGAAGCTGAAAGATTGGAATACACACTCCTTCAATAATATCTTCCAAGAGAAGGAAAGAGCTAAAGCAGAACTAGAAACTCTTAATCAGACAATCATCAGGAAAGGAATGCACACAGAGGAATATGAAAAAGAAAAATAACTGATGAAGTACCATGAGGAGCTATTAGCGAGAGAAGAAATATACTGGAGATCTAAATCCTAAGAGACCTAGCTCAAGGAAGGAGACCTAAATACCAAGTTTTTCCATAATTCTACAAAGATGAAGAGAATTCATAACCACATTACTACTATTACGAAGGAGGATGGTTCAATCACCCAAGACTTAAAGGGATTCTAAAGAGAGGTAGTAGCATTCTTTCGAAACTTACTGGCAAATCCTACTGCTTCCAAACTTCAAGAACAAGAAAGATTCTTAAATCTCATACCAGACATAGTAACAGAGGAACAAACCAAAATATTTGTTTTAGAAATCACAAAGGATGAGGTTAAGGCTATGGTCTTCCAAATGGCATCGGAAAAAGCACCAGGGCCCGATGGGTTTCTCTCATGTTTTTTTCAAGAATTTTGGGAGTTTTCGGGAAATGACATATGGTTGGCGGTTAAAGACCTAAGGAGATCTAAGAAAATGGTAAAATATATAAATAACACCTTTATTGCTTTGATTCCCAAGAAATCAAACCCTATTACCTTTAGTGATTTCAGGCCCATTTCACTCTATAACACTATATACAAAATTATCTCAAAGGTAATTGCAAATAGGCTTAAATCAATCCTGCCAAATGTTATTTCAGAAGAGCAGGGTAGTTTCACTCTAGGAAGAAATATCGTTGATAACATCATCATTGCACATGAAACTTTTTATTCCATCACCTCCTACAATCAGAGTAGCATGATTCTGAAACTCGATGTTAGTAAGGCATATGATAGTGTCAATTGGAGATTTCTTATGAGCATCATGAAAAGATTTAGCTTTCACCATGACTGGTTGTAGTGGGTATTCAACTACATTTAAACTGTTAGATATTCAGTGCTAGTTAATGGAAGTTTGTGTGGCTTCTTCGATCCTTCTAGGGGATTACAGCAAGGAGACTCACTTTCTCCATTCTTATTTGTAATAATGGTTGAAGCCCTAGGAAGAGGAATCAAATCATTGTCACAGTAAGGAATTTGGTTTGGTGTTCAGGTAGCAAATAACTTCCCAACAGTCACTTATGAATAATTTGTTGACGATACCATCATCTACGGTGCCTCCTGCATCAATGCAATTTGCATATACTAGATAGATACGCCATTGCTTCTAGACAAGAAATCAATAAAGAAAAATCAAATATTTTTTCTTTAACACCAGGAAAAGAGTTCAGCGCTAGATAGTATCTATTCTAAATTTCAATAAGGCAGACCTTCCTAGTAAGTATCTAGGTGTCCCTTTGCTCAAAGGTGCAATTAGAACAAACCTATGGGAAGAAATGATAAACAAGTGCAGATCTAAGGCGTCCTCTTAGAAGGGCCAATGGTTAACCTTGCCTGGGAAAATTCAAATGATAAAAGCAGTACTCTCTTCTATTCCTACTTATCAACTTGCTAGCAACTAGGTCACTAAGAAAGCCAGTAATATGTTGGAAATCATCCTCAAAAATTTCCTTTAGGAGGGAGGGAATGAGAATAAATGCATTCCTCTAGTTGGTTGGTGGACTGCATGCAAAGAAAAGACTGATGGAGGCATTGGACTAAGAAGCATGGAAAAACATAACCTAGCAGTTGACATGAAACTTATTTGGAAGATGTACAAAGAATCAGATGCTGGGTGGTGTCAGATACTCAGGAAGAAGTACATGGACTCAAATGACCCCATTTGTATCCTCACCAATCCCAACCCTCCCCACGATTTCCATATATGGAATTTCATGCAGAATTGTAGATGACTAATAACGAACCATATATCTTGGGTAGTCAATAATGGGGGCAAAGCTCAATTCTCGACTAACTCTATGAATGGATTTCTGCCATTGGCTGAAATACCAAGCCTCAACTCTCATTGGAGGATGATCTCTGACCTGCGAGGAATAGCGGTGAAAGATTACATAAACCAAAACTGCTCTGATTGGGCATGGGAAAGGATTGCGGCACTGCCATTGTAGGTCGATTCAATCTGAGATCTACAAGTGGAATTGAAAAAAAGGAATCTACTTTTGAGCCGTATAAAAGATGAGGTTGTATGAACTGGGTCCAAATCAAGACAATAAACTGTCAAAATTGGATACATGATCCAAAATGAGCTTGCAGAAAGTGTGGAGTGGCCAATAGAATTGTGTTGGAGTAAATGGAACTTGCCCAAATGTGGAGCATTCACCTAGACAGTCATGCACAAGTGAGTGCTTACAATAGAAAGAATCAAAACATTTTGAATCCTTGGTCCTTCTCGATGTATTATGTGTAAATCTGAGGAAGGAATAGTGGGCCATTTTCTCTTAAGATGCCCCTTTGTTGCCGCATACTAGGATTTGTTGTGTAACAAATTAGGTTGGAATGGAGCACTACCTAATGACAGTGGAAATTTTTAAATGTTGGCCAAGGACTCAGAACACTATTTGGGAAGGATTATGGATCTCCAACCCCTCACTACTTATATGACAAATTTGGAAGGAGTGCAACTGTAGAATCTTTAAAGAGATGAAAGGTGATATTGAAGAAGTAAAAAGAAGAATTGAAAGGGGGATATGTGAAATTGTCATGGCTAGATTGTCTTCTTCTTCCCTGAAACCATTCACCAGCTAGGACAGGGACATAATGAAATGTTGATCTGACTTGAAGGTTTTGCAGAACCAATATGAACCAATAAAATAGACGGAGGTCAAGCAAAAACATGCTACTATCAAATGGCACCCTTTGCCAAAGGGTAGGCTAAAAATGAATTTTGATGGTGCCACAAAAGGGAATCTAGGAGACTTGGGTGCAAGATTCATAATCAGGGATGATAGAGGGGAAATGATTTGGGCAATCTCAAAAAAACTATAGCAAGGCACTAACAATGAAGCTGAATTTATGGAACTTCTTACATGATTGTCATTATGCAAAAAAGAACACTTAACAGATATAGATATCGAGGGGGATTCTATGATATGCATAAACACCATCAAAAATAGGAGAATCACAAATTAGAAATTAAAAAACATTGTTGAGTCCATTTAGGCATTGATGGACAAAATGGACAATGTGACAGTCAATCATGTCTATTGTGAAGGTAATTGCGTTGTAGATTATCTCACGAATTGGGCTTGCAACCAGCCAGAGGAGGAAATCATTAAAAATGATATGAATCAGTGGAAGGATGTGCCAATACAGTAGTAGTACACTGCAATCACAAGTTGCAAAGAGCAGGAAGGCGAGGTGATGCTTTCAACGTCTTTGATGCTCTCTGCTTTCTCATTCATCACAAGATGAAGAAGGCCCCTGCTGCTAACTATATGAACTTCCCAAGGGAAGTCTATGTAATTTGAATTTTCTATTTTAATGCAAAGGGCTCTACCCCATGGTAGCAACTTATCTATCAATATATATATGTGTGTGTGTGTGTGTTATTATGTTTTAATGTTCTGATAAAAAATATAAATCTCTGAAAGTTCATAGAATGTATTTGTCCCAATTTTTATATTTGTTAAAAAAGAGTATATATTAATACATATGTACATATATGCCCCCAAGGTTTAGCTTGAGTGGTGCAGCTGGCCGCTCTATGTGCGTGGTAGTTTGCCCACCTGAGTTCAAATCTTGAATCACCCAGCCACGCACACCGTGGGGCAGGGGATGGGATATCGCGTTGGCCCAGAGGGTTAGTTTCGGCTTGCCTAGACTGACTCGGCAATAGGGTCGCAGTCGTTGAGCCCTATATATATATATATATAATGTTCTTGTTGGTCGGTGTTGCCCATAAGGCAGGCCACCACCTATGGGTCGTGGGAAGCCCACGGCGCCTTGAGGTTCCCCAATAGCTGGGGGTAGCGACCTTACCAGGTCGTCCACCTACCTCATAGTGCCTTTACTAGTTATTCTTAATATTAATTATCTTTAGTTTTTTTACTCAAACTTATATAAATTTTGAGTGCGTGTTGAACATTGTTATATATATACACCTCTCTTGTAGATGCGTTGTTTTATACCAGATGTTTCTTCATTCCTCTGCACTACCTACAACACAATAGAAAACACAATGGATTATTGGACTTGAGAAATTGCAAACAAAATAGATTATGGGAAAACAAATATAGGAAGGAAATTAGGAAATTAGGAAAGCACAATAAAGCTAAAAGAAATATTTTATAATTAAAAATATAGAAAAAACTTGTTTTATGTTTTTTAAATTATCATTTTAATTAAATTAGTTTAGTTGTTTTATTTTAGTTATTTTAATTTACATTAATTTATTAGTTCCTCTTTGTCCTAAATTGTTTTGTATTTTTAATTATGAATCATCTTTCCAAAAGAAGTAATTAGTTTATTTAATTTAATTTATTAAATCTACTTATTTTATTTAATGTCTAATTAATCTATTAAGTTAATAAACAAATGATTTCATAAATTGATTTTATTTTAAGTTGAAATTATAGTTTAATAGTGGAACAAAATTTAATTAATTTATTCAAATTATTAGTTAGTTTTAATCATGTCATAAACTTATTTTTTCGTAAACAAATTAAATTCATGATTAGAAATTAGACAACATAGAATGAATTACGTTTGAGTGTAGAACTCTCTTTCTAAACGCTTGACTAATTGTCTTATCATTATGAACTTAGATATCTCGTGCAAGGTCATCCTCAAACCCATACTTTTTATTTGCTCATGAACTTCATTAGGAAAATTTTGTAATTCACTTCTTTTCACTAGTTCTTTAAAAAAAAAAAATTGTGTTCGTGTGCCCATTTGTACACGTGTGTATAGGTGGGCATTACAATGTACATGAATATCTATGATAGGATAATCATCACCATCATTGTACCTACACCCAATTATCACTAAAAGAAGACTCCTAGTCTCACAGGTGTATCAACCATGTCCTCAAACTAGAGGACAACTTGTGTACCTAACTCCATCAAAGTCAACACTTTAAAAATACATGTAAACCTATATCAAGGAGCACCAAATTTGATAACCTACTGTACCATCATATTGGTCTCATAAAAACATGCATTCCCATAAGTTTTTTCCCATAAATTCATCTAGATGCTCACACAATCACACCCTAAATCTCAAGCTCTTACAAGTACAAACCTCTCTCTACTCATCCAAGTGAAAAACCACATGATCCAATGTGTAGTATGTTGAAAATATTCTCCATCACCTATTTGGAATCTAAAATATGATTTCGTATGCTCAAGATATCACCCGCTAACCATTCTAGAGCAATGTAGGCTTTAGGCACCAAATTCTAACACAAACAATGAAATCTGATGACCAAACCTATACCACTATGTAGTGCTATAAGAGAGATTTCTTATGCTTATAAGAAGTAAAAAATCTATTACCATGGGTGAAATTTATGCCTCCTGGAAAAAATGCTCTATTATGGTATTAATGCACATCTAGTAGCTACTGGGCAATTGGTGGGCTACTGGTGGGTGGTGCCGCCAGTGGTTTTGGGCATTGGTGGTGTGCAGGCAATACACAGATGGTGTTTTGGTGGTCTAGGTGGTGGCAGACCCGACAGACATTTAAATTCTAGTTAAATGTTTCAAATTTTAAAATTCAAAGGCCTACAAGGGGATATACTTTGTCCCACCCAACCGAGGGTCGGGACCAAGGGCTAAGCCTTGCTAACTGGATGACCGTCGGATGGGAACCGACCAAATGTTGACAACCTATACCCTGACATTCATACCTATTGCTACCTTGCATACATGTCATCCTTCGTACCAGGTTGTCAATGGCTCCAAGGTATAGGGGTCTACGGACCTTATACCCCCATTATTTTTTATTAATAAATTTTGCAAACCTACCATACCAAATAACACTAGGATAGAATGTACTTGGAATATTTTGACAATTTTCTATTGACTATACCCTGCTTGTTGACTGCGACTACGTCATACAAGTACATATCATATAGAGTATTTTACCCTAGATTCCTCCACGTCCCTGAAAAGGGCCAATTTTTTTGTCTCCAAACATAGTTGAGTTTTATGTCAATCCATAGGTTTTTGGGCCTTCTAAACTCAACGGTGAGGCCTATTTTTGTTTGGGAGGTCTCTAACAAAAGCTCACCCCAAAAACCTCCATAGAACGAGTCTTAACAGAAAACCTATTTGCCAAATCTTCATCAAATGTCATGTCCCCGTATTTTGATTATGATATGAATTAAATAAATAGATTTAACATATTTAAATAATAAATTGAGTAATATTTATGAAAGCAATATTATAAATAATATATTATTAACAATTATAATTATTATATAAATATCAATATTAGTAACTAAATGTCATTATAATTGTAAATATAAATAAGTCAATATAAATATAATTATAATACAATAATAATTATAATGTAATAATATTTATATTATAAATATAAATTATTAGCCTAGCATATTGGCGAAGGTCCTAGAATATAAAGCAACGAATATAAAACAAACCTTATATTAGCTTGTATCATTGCGTTATAACCAATGAATTACATATGGAAAGGCAACGATTTTAGGAATAAAAACTCAAGAGAAAATTGATGATGAGAAATCCTTAAATAATTGGCAATAAAGATAATCAAAGTGTCGTTGATTAACATCAGCACTGACTAGTTAAGAAAGAAATGAATTCATAAAGAGAACAAACCAAATATTAAACAAATCCTCAAGACAAGATGGTGTAAGTCAAGCTCTCTAGCTGACATCATGATAGGAAGACTGATCAAGTATCAAAAAGGGCAAATATAATGACTAGGAGATGCGATCCCAATGAGGAGATACAACCAGTTATAAGGATGCAATAGTTCAAGGGTATAAGAAGATATCATAGGCATTAGATCAGGGGGCACCAATAAACAATCAATCATTCATACACATTTTCCATATACAATATGATCTAAATTCATCAATCAAGACTTCCAGCGATCAACAAGAATATCAGCCCAACGCCAATATAAAAGAAGATTATCCAAGTATTATATCAACATCATCAAAACGTGTATTGATATCTGAATTACTATTCAAGTGCCTGACAACCAAGATATAATTGAAATATATAGATAAATTAGAATAATTATAGCTTGTATTATATCAACATCATCAAAACATATATTGCTATTTGAATTACTATTCAAGTGGCTGACAGCCAAGATAGAATTGAAATATATAAATAAATCAGAATAATTATAAGCAGTGAACTGCCATATAAATATCTATCCAAGTGATAGAAATACTCTATAACAGTCCTATAAGGGAATATTACTTAATAGCAACCTTGTGAGGAATCAAGGCCATCAGCATTCTAGAAATTCACAAAGGAGAGCAAAGCTACAAATCGGTTGATCTTTCTAACTCATATTTATCTATGCTTAGTCTTGCCCATGATATACTAGGGATAAGTGAATAGTGCCACATCATTAATCTTTCCTATTACCCCTATGAGGACGGTTAAGTAGTTGAGGAAGGGTAGATTAGTTGTTAATTGATTCTCACACGGTAGGTGACCCTCAAGTGGTGAGGAATTACCGGGTGTGCAATGAAGCCCTTGAGCCAAATGGTGAGGAATTGTTGGGTGTGCAATGAAGCCTTTGGGCCTATGGCAGTGGAGGTTAGCTTATACAAAAGGTGACCCTCTAGCGATGAGGAATTGCCAAGTGTGTAATGAAGCCCTTGAGCTAAGTGGTGAGGAATTGTCAGGTGTGCAATGAAGCCCTTGAGCCAAGTGATGAGGAATTGTTGGGTGTGTAATAAAACCCTTGGGCCTATGAATATTATTATCTAGCACCTTAACCATCATATACCTATCCTCTACTAGGGCTAGATTAGATTAGCAACTAGGCATAACAAGAACTATTTCCAAGGTATATCATGAGGCAAAGACATATCAATTATAAGTATATTGAGTATGAAGAAATACAATTGGATAAATGCTCTTCCCAATCATGTTATATTCTCTTTCATTATTATTGATTATTGTTATGAAGTAGTGATTTCGTTACTAAATTGATCTTAATGGTACTAATGTCTCTGTCTAGTAGTCATTCTTGTGTATAGATTGGAAAATAAAGTATAACCCAAAAAGGGGGACATTACATCAAACCTCAGATATGCAACAACCCAAGTCTACAAACACACATGTGACCTTGAAAATTCCTTCATTCTTCTCCTACAAGACCATGGATTCAATTATGCATAAGAATCTACTTATACCAAGGGTTACAATTACCTTTACAAATACCTACTTGAGATCTCCCACAACTTAGCAACCAAGCTTTGATACCACTTGGAAGGAAAAATTGCAACAATATAAACCATTTCCACATAATCCCAAGAGAGAAAAATATGCAAATAAGTACTTAGAAGCTACCATGCAAAACAATAGGCAAACATACCGTCAAGATGACACAAGATATAACCTAGGAAAAGCCTGCATGAGGGAAAAGCCTAGCCTCCAAAAGTATCCCAATTCAATGTATTATTCAACAATGAAAACATTACAATACACTTATAGAGTCTCCATGAATACTTATCAAACATCAAGCTCCTCCATGTGTCTAAGCATAATGGGTATCCATGCAACCACACACCCCATGTCATGCTTCACATATGCACTTACAGGAGAGCTCAATACATTGACAACCAACCTCAACCACTAAACATGTGCTTGTTTTTATAGATTCAATCGCACACAAGACCATTAAGTGGTATTAGCTAAACAATGTGTCTAAAAACCATGAGAGCACAAAATCATTGACCCCAAAATTAAATGTTTGCCACAAATATAATATTTATCTTATGTCTCCCACACATAAAATATCTAATCAATGTCCCATAAAAATTTACAAATGCTCCCAAATAAATATTTAATGTGGCTAAACACATATCTAAAGATGCACCGGAAATAAATATTTATTTTACATAATTAAAATATTTCTTTTCTTGTGTAAGGTGTACAACACCTTTTTTCCTAACAAATGTTTAAGTGCTTGCCTCAAATAACTCTCTTTTAGATTAGATATTATTTATTATTGTTTAATTATGCCAAGAGGCATAATCTATAGTGGTAGCATGAGGTGGAGTGTAATGATGTGAACATGTTAACAAAAACTATTAAGTAATAGACATACCAAAATAATAAATATACAAAACAAATAAAATGTATGGATGGCAATACTCAACATTAATATATATATATAATAGAAAAGTTTGATAACTCTATAAAATTTCTAGATTTTATATTTACATGCATGGTTATTCTCATTTTATAGGGAATAAATATTTTTAATGAAATAACTACATGCTTTAATAAATAAAATAGTAAATAGCTATGCACTTTAATAAAACAGTAGATAATACTTTTGAACTAACTATGACTATATATGTTGTAAATAATTTATTTCAAATTAAATTCTTTACACATAAAAATAAAGTAAATATTATTGATTTAAGTATATTATAAAACTTTACAATAAATAGGGAATATCTATTCACTTTACTATAAAACCATTTTATTTTTCTCACTTTTGAACTTTACAAAATGTTAAAATAATATTACAAAAGCCCTCAAGTGAGCATAGGTTCTTTAACTCATTAAAATAAAAAGCATTTCAGACTTTAATCAAACTGACTTTATAATAAAATATTATTTTGTTGAAATTTGACATGCTCTGCCTATAGGAGTACACTCCAAAGCATTTGGTCATATATTTTGTAAGCAAAGTCCATAGATGTTGATTTCTAAAGCAATTTGTCAAATGGTTTCAATGTGTTTTTAATGTTTTGCCCATGAATTGGATAGAAAGGTCAATTGATGACATCCACAACTCATTCATCTTAGAGTCTTTGAATGCATAATTACTTATATCTCATTCCACACCAACAACACAACTGAAACTACAATCAATGAAAAACTAACAACAATCACTTTTGTTCTAGAAAACTATTTGTCTTCTTTAGATGTCTTGATTCATTTGACAAAAAACTTTTGTTCTTGTTCTAGGTAAATACACTTGAATGAGGTGTGTGTGTATGGCTATCTAGCTTGGAGTATTTGATACTTCAATACAATTGGTATCCTATTCCTTTTGTGTAATAAAGACTTTGTTGTGTTGGTTCTTAGTAGTACTATGAGTCACTCCTTTAATAATATTATTGTATGTATTTGTTTGCAAAACTAATTTTAAGATCCATGTGATAGTTTGTATCATCACCTATTTAAAATTAAATTGGATTTATTTAGAAAATTGAAGGCAAGTTTGTGACACCACGTTCCAATGTCTTGATTAGACTATCAATAATTGTAATGTCATTAATAGTAAAAGCATTCATGTTTGTAACTTCTTCATCGATCACAATTTTCACATCTTGCTTTGGCTTGAGTATTGAAGCATCCACCTCATCTATAAGTGACATATTTTGTGTTTTCACTTGCTCTCAATAGTGCATTAAGCATGAGATATGCTTCTTTGATAGTCTCTTTACTCTCTAATTACTTTTGTAATCATTGTATTTCATGAGATAACACCTCTTTAGAGCATTCTGTCAAGCAACTCATATAGCCTTTAAATGCTTTCCACTTCTCAAGTACATTATACTAGGATAGTTGCAACTACAACATCTGACAAATTCCATTGTCCTTTATGCTTTGGGCATTCACCAAACTCTCCTCACTTGGCATATATGCAAATAATCTTATTCTAATTTTTTTGAGAATACAAGGTAGCAATAATTAAAAAAACATAGATTAGCCTCAGTTTTATGTAGTGAGTAGAATGTGCAATGCCTCTTTCAAGTGATCCTCTTTATATAATGTTGTGAAATTGAAATGAGTAGTGGATGTCGAAGGAACTTTATGATTGCAATGAGTATGGAATTTGGTGTTACTCTTGCCAGTCATATTTGCTCAAAATTTTCTAAATCTTTTCAACAAATATATATTTTCCTACAATCACAAGCTGCATTTCTTTCTGGCATTTTGTCAAACAATTAATACCTCATCTCTGCTTCCACAATATGCAAATATATCTACCCTGTAGGGCATTGTAGCTACATAATCCTCATTCCATTATACTTTTGTGGTTGTCCATAAACTATTATAAAGTTATCATTTTAGCACATGTCATGGAGCTATCATGAGATGTTGCCTTGTCCTTTCATGTGGTTGAACACCTTGTAAGTAGTCAATAAACTTCTCGGCTTGGCATACATGTAAACAAGTTTATTATGCATGTTTTTGAGAATATAGGTTTGCAATAATTAAAGATATAAAGTAGTTTTCAGCATATGCAGTGCCTCAATCAATTCGTCCTCTCAACATAATGCTATGAGATTAAGACGAGTAGTGGATTGCAATGGCATTTTATGACTATAATTGTGGCATGAAAAATGTGTAGTGTTACTCAACTCATTTTAAAGCTCCAACTTAGACCTGTAGGTAAGGAAGGTATTGGTCTAGGTCATGGAATTAGCTTTACAACTACCAATTATGTTTACATAGGAGTTTCTTCAGTCCTTTTCAACAAATCCATTATGTGTATTCCATTCTTGGCATGAGGAAAGGAGTTGCAAGGAGTGGGACTTAGCTACAACATGCAATATTGCATACTTTCTTGTTTACAATGTATCTCTACATGTTTGCACTTTTAAATGTATAAAGTTTTATTTTATTTGAATATAATGCACAGGGGAATATGGAAGCATGAGTTACTTTCACAAGCACTTCTCCCATGCACATTAGTTCTACCCTTCCACCCTTATATATTGTCTTTCTACCTTGTGGGATTGTGGAGAAGTCATGCAACTTTCTTGCTTGCTTGCACGCAGGGCTTAAATTTGACAGTCGACCTTGCCTATCAAGCAATTTTTTTACGACAGTTATCTATTCAATGTTGCCTTTAAAATACTATGACATACCTTAATATAATTAGATTATATAAAAACCAAATATATATATCAGCATAATCCTATATAAATTTTGACAGTTTGTCCCAAATCTCTCCTTTTATATGATACAATCTTTTTAAAATTTTGATTATATTTTACAGTAAAAATGGCTAAATACAGCTATACAACTATCAAATTTAAGCCCTCCTTGCACGCGACTCCACATTTCATCCTTGCATGTGGGATTGCGAGTTCCATGTGCATATGGGCATGTGCAAACATGTCGACGGAGTCCACAACTCCACTTTATTAAACTCATTTAACCTTTGCTTTAATGTGTGTGGGAGGCATGGTATTTATTGCAAAAAGTAATGTTTGCGAATGTGTGTTAAAATTCTGAACTTGTGACGATCTAACACCATTTTGAAACTTTATAAATGAAGTTTAATTTTTTGCACATGTAAGCGTAACCTCCAAACCTCTCACGTAAGAGTTTTAATATTTCATATTCACCTTCGTTAATGCTTGTAGAACTCAGAAATAAGATAATTTGTAAGTTGTTAATTATGCATTGTAACCCCATGCCTCCAATTTGCGACTCGACAAATGTGTCAATTAGCTTTTGAAGTTTGTGGACGACTTTGTGCAAACACCCTAGTAATGCTATTATGGATGTGAATAAATATTAAGATTCCATACTTTCATCGACCAAGTGATTTAATCGATTGCATGATTAAAATTTTGTCGATTTTAATGAAGTCGCACTAGGAATCAACTTGTGAGCATTTGTAAAGTGCAAAGTGTGAATCATGACTTTCAAGAGACAAACTACAAGTTACATTTAAATATTGCTATTCCATTTATTTATGTGAAATTGGTGAGAATGAGTTAAAATATTATCGTTAACTAATTATCAAACTTTCTAGGAAGTCTATACATTGTGAGATAACTCACAACTATGTGCCAAAATTGTAAATTCACACTTGCGGATCAATTACGATTGTGTTCAAATTTCATATATATTTTGTAATTGACATGTTTGAACCTCAAAGAACTACTTTAGAAACTTGAACTATTAACTTTCCAAGCCATTTTGTGACTGTGACATTGTGAGTTGTGAGGGAATAAAGATGCCAAAAAGTACCTTGAGATGATATACCTGTCACACTGTATTAGAAACTTGTATTGGTCATTGAGATCATTTAATCATTTTTCATAGATTATCAGGTTGACAAGATTTTATGACTTGACTCAGGGGAATTTGTGACACTTTGAGGAGACTAAAATTAACTTTAAACCTCTTGCAACTATGACCACATCTTAATGAGTTTGACTTGATAAGTGATTCAACATTTAAAATTACTATAAACATTTATGACCAAGGCTTATTAATGCACACATTAATGTTTTTGACTTGAGTAAGCTAAAGTGACAGAGTTTTGATATGTGACTGGCCACATGTCATTTTAATGAACTTAAAAAGTTTAAAATTTTTCAAGGTCAAAAAGGAGGATTACAGGTAGAAATAAAATAGTAAGTAAAACTTTAGATATCTTAAATAGTATAAGTAGATTTTATGTAATTTATAAAATCAATTTTGAGTGTCTATATTGAAATTGTTATTCATGATAGATAGGCACCTCAAGATTAATATCTTTGAGCATCTTTTAGATAGATATATTTAAGATATCTATGCTAGTTAATTTACCATTGATAATTAGCCAATAGGTTTTTCCTTATAGGTTTAAAGCCCTCAAAACACTAGAAAATTTATCTTACACCAAAGAAATATTATTTTATTATTGGAATTTTCTCATTTTATAAGAAAAAATATTTTTCTCAAATACAACAAAACACTTTCAATTAATACACATTCATATATCTTATCCACAAATCCACTACACCTCTTAAACAATAAATGCTAGCTTATACAAAAGCATTTATGCTGAAGGTGTTCCCTCTATGAGAGGGATAGAGTTGACTTGCAAAATTGACAGTTGAAAGCTTCTAATAAATATGCAAGATGATTGAAATCATCTTGATCGTTCATTTTACATCATTGTCATACATGTTTTTGACTTTAATTGCACATCATAAAGTCACAACTTATAATATAGTGAACCATAGATAAATTGGAACACGATTCTAATTTGCGGTATTTTCCACTTTACATAGTTTCCAACAAGTTTTTTTGGGGTTTGTATGAATTGTTTAAATCTTCATAGCACCATGGTTGACTATTAAAGCCCTGTTATCCTCATGTCCCCGCCCTATACTTCCTCTCCACTAGTTATGTTAAAATCCTTTCCACCACAACATGTTTGCAATTCAAATTCAACCCCTCTGCTCTATGAGCAACCCTATTACCATCCTTGCCTAGGATTTCCTAAATTCATTTGCTTTGCCCGACAGTGAATAAAGCAACTCAACCATTTTAGAGGCACTAGGTGGGCACAAGATGAAAGAATTTTGTCATTTTTGCCTTTGATGTTGGCTAGGGAAATCGGACCTATGGCCTCCAAAATCCCACCACGTAAATTGATAAAATTTGGCTCATTGTATTTGATTTATGTAACATTTATGCTTCCACTACATTTGAAATTGGATCAAAAATTTAGCCAATTCAATTATTCCATTGATGTTCAGACTTTGAAGTTGTGAGGAGAGATTCCCTTTTAAGTAGTTAAAAAGGGCATTATGTTATTCAAATACTATATGGGTAGAAGATGCCTATGGAAGAGGAGGGTTGCTTTGGCCTTTCTTGTAACTAATTTTACGAGCCTTTTACAAAACAATAGGATTATCTTGTCCTTTTCAAGTCTCATGCGATTAAAGACAAACACGTTGACTCCATGTCATGAGGGAAAACTAGAAGGAAAGCTCTTTTAATGGATTTGGTGGATCCCCATCTATACAAAAGCTAGGTAGAACTAACAAAAAGTAAATAATTTTAATTTGTTTTGTATATATGTTATATATTTTTATTTAATTATATATCTATTTTACATATAAATATATAATATAATTATATAAGACATTTTATATAATGTTGATTACTAAATTTAATTTATAATATAATAGTATATTATAAAATTGTATGTTTATATTAAATATATTATATGTTAAATATTTATTTCTTTTTAATATTTATTTATATATAAAATTTGTATGTTAATTATATTTATTATTGTATATCATATTCTATATGATATAGATTATTTAATCTAAATATAATATAACACATATTTTTACATATAATGCGAGAGAAAGAGGGGGTAAAATCAATTGGAAAAAGACAAAAACCACAGACACTATAACTTTTGTTTATCATTATGACCTATTATATCCAACATTTGAAGACACCCAAATCATTTGTTGTTGCATTTCCAACAACTCCCAAGAGTAGCACAAGTATGGCTAGTGGGGGGAATCATCAGAAGTGGCAGTGGGCAAATGGTTGTTGCTTATGCAGGAGGGATAGGTAAATAGTCTAACAATGTGGTTGAGGATCTTGCCTTGTTGTGGGGTCTTAAAATTGCCCTTACTTAGGGTATAGACAAAATTCAAATTGAAGGAGACTCTAAAATTATAATAGATGTTGTTTTGGGTAGGGCTGACACTGGTTGTAAGCTGAAGGACATAACTGGGGACATAACAGGCCTATTGATGGGGTTCAAAGATAAAGAAATAGGGCACACCTTTAGAGAGGGTAACAAGGTGGCAAACAACATGGCCAATCTTAGTCAAAACCTCAATTGTTGGAGGTACTGGAGGAATGTGGATAGCCTCCCTAAACATGTTCAAACCCTCCTCCTCAAGGAGTTGCATTAATGCCCCTTTATGTTTGTCATGTGTAACAGGATGACTAATTTGAATACCATCCTCAAGTGTGCTTTTGGCGTCATTGGGTGATGACTCATAGACAGGTCAACAGAATGACTCATAGATAGGTTGGCAGGATGACTAGGAAGACCCAACCTCACAATCATGTGGCCAATCACATGGAGAGAAAGATGAATAGAGCAATGATTTTTAACCCAATGTAAGGCTTACTTTAATGATTGTTTTGATATCTCCCATCATATTGCATACATGGCATGTAATTCAAATAGGGTGAATTTATGGCATGATGAAATCATTAGGCAGCGGGGTGACGAAGAAGGTCTCCAACTTCGAGAATTGCTTAGCTGGTTATCTTCCAAAATCAAGATCAAACTTTTACAAAGTCCCATTGTTCACAGCCTTGCTAATTTCACTATGCAAATTGTTAAGATTATCATCTTTGTTTCGATGGGGGGAGAGAGAACTAGAACAAAACAATTATCTTGCAATGAATTTAAAAGAAATGAAACCATGTGGCATATATGCTGCAAGGGTGGTGTGGCTCCTTATCTTGAATGCTTGCAGGCGTATGATGAGAATTTGTCGAAACAATGTGTGGTTTCTTGGGATAACAGAAGGGTCTAGATTGGGGGTGTCATGTTTGAGATAATAAAGGAGGTTATTGGCTTAGCTATATGCATGACCATTGAGGGTGTGAAACAAAAACACCAGAGCAAGATTTAGACCCAGAAGGCATGGTGCTCTTTCTGAAGAAGGAAGAGGAACTCTACAACCTTCAAGGCAGTTTTGACCATGAAAGATTGCCCAAGCCATGGGACGATGTCTGCTACATGCTAATGAAGTACTTTACCTTGGAAGGTAGGTTCCGTCACTTTTACCATTACCATTTTGTGCTTCTAAATCATTTTAGAATAAATCAGTTGATTAGTTTCCCCTTCTACCTTCTCTCATCTCTGGAGGCTTTGGTCTTGGCTATGACGAAATTGCATACCCTAAACCTTGAGAAGCCTTTGATACCCCTGCACCAAGGTCTCATCTACTGGTTGTACAAGTTTCATCTAGCTTTATGCCCGTGTGAGGCCTAGCTAGTATTATTCTAGATATTTTGACTTGATTCTATATTTTGGTGTGTGTGTGGTTTGGGCATGGTTAATGTTGAGATTTTGGATTATGGGTATTATTATTTTGATTATGGATATAAATGTTTTATATGCATGTTTAGAGATTTATTTATTTACAATGAAATAATATATTTATTTAATAAAATAATTGATTATAGAATATTAATGGTTGTGTTTAATTTCTACAAAATGAATATTATTATTTGATATTTTAGATTTTGTAATTAATTAATGTTAGAAATGTTAATGTTAAATGTTTAATTGCTTCAGCTATAAATTTCAAAATGTACTGATGTTTCAATGAGATTTTGTAGGTGGAGCAGCCTAGGTTCCTTAAGAATCAGAGACAAAATCCAAATGCTCAAATGTTGCTTATTATTTATTTTCTTCTTATAACTTTGTTAAGGGGGGGTTTATGTCGAAAAAGTATGTGATCTTTTATTATGTTTTATTGAGTTAAAAAGAAGTCTTTTCTTTTAAATTGTTGTTTTAATTTAATTTTAGTTGGAAGGGAAATTTGAAGAGTTGGAAAAATAATTTTATTTTAAGAGGAAATGTGAAACATTTTCTCATTCTGGTAAATAAGAGTATTGTAGCTTTTCTTGCTGGAAGTTATCTTTCTTGGTTTTCATCTTTTGGATGGCCTTTGGATGGTGAAAAGAGAGGATTATGGCTGAAATGAATTGGTGATCAAAGAATGTTGGCTAGAAACAGATTTTCCTTTTGTTTGGAGTGAAATATTAGGCTGGTCCTAACTTGGACAACCAAGGTGTGATTGGTTACTTTTGATATTTTAGTGTTTTGTTAAATTTTGTGAATGTTGAGTCGAAGGGCTATGAAAATTTGTTGTAAAAATCTATGTTGTGCGGTGTCTTACTTGAATGTCAGTGGGGTTTGGGTGTGCAAAAGGGAACTACCCTCTGAGTCAGATGAGAGCTTCCCTCATGTGGGGTTAAGGAGGGTGTGGAGCCTCTCTTCGGGTTTTGTGATTTATGTGAAGAAGTTGTGGGTTGATTTGTGTTGGGAGAAGTGGAAAATGGGAGAATGTTTTGATGGGAGATTGTGGAGAGTGAATGGTTGTTGGGAGTGTGTATGGCCGATTTGTGATGAAGGGAGGTGATTGTGTGCGGAAGTGTGAAGTTGTTTGAAGAAGGAAGTTATTTGAACCCCAAGAGGGAAGAGAATCCCCCTTCTTCCCCTTTACAAGAATTCTGTGTGAGGATTCTATGTGTGTGAATCCATAGTCACAAGTTTTTCTAATTTTACTCTCTTTGTTATTTGCATTGAGCATTGGATTTTGTTTCTCGCTTGGAGCTGGACTCGATTTCATCGGTCCTACAACTAGGAGAAGAGCAACACTAGGTTGTTTTATTTTGGGTGTTTGCAAGTTAAAGAAAAGTTTGGGTTTGTTGAAGAAAAATTTAGTGTATGAGATTATTTTGTTGTTGATCCTATTTGGTTGTTTGTAAAATTTAGAGTTGCAGATTGAAAGATCTCTTTCTTTGTAGTTGAAGGAAATTGGAAAAAGAATCAAACTCTGTTCAAGTAATTTGTTTATTCCATTTTCTTATATTTACATTGTAATGGGTTGTATTTATATCTATTCATGTAAACTCACGAGGAAGTGAATGATACTATTGTGATGTTATTTCTTAATGAAACATTTGATACTGGAAAGATTTTAGATATAAATTTATCTTTGCAATATCTGAGTACAAATCTGTTAATAGAGATATTCTTTTTGTATAGAGCAATATCGATTGCAGTGAAGTCGAAAGAAAGTAAATGATTGCATGACATTTTAGTTATTTTTGTTGCTGGGTAGTTGTGTCTACCCATGGCTACCACAATAGTCATTGTGGGAGCTGTGGGAGCCACGGCTCCCATGTAAACGAAAGATGGGAATAACTTCATATGTATCGTTTTGATTCCACTGAGATCGTGTTGTTATCATTACTAATTATATCTATTTTGGTATCATTAATGATAGCCTTTGTTCTATATTGAATCTTCATCTGCTAAGCTTTTGTTTCTTCCTGTATCGAATCATAGCATAGAAATGCATTAACGTTAATGTCGAAATATGTTAATGACTACATGTTTATTGAAGAGACTAAGTAGTGGTAGCCATGACTACCACGACTACCACAATCGTACTGTGGAAGCCATGGGAGCCACAACGCCCACTCTTTTGTTTGCCCAGCCGTGGTCAGCACTAAGGCCACCACAGGCTACAACCACTATAGTGGTTTCTTTAAAAAATTAACATTATGATTGTATCCTCTGCTAGACGTTACAATAGTAATGCTCTTTCCTATAACTTAAGCATTGATTATTATTTGATTGTTATTCACTTCGTGGATGATATGTGTGTGTGTTCTTGTATTATCTTGTGCTCATTTTATGAAGTGTATCCATTCTAATTTTTGTACATTTCAATAATAATAGAAATGTTTTTATCTAATAATCTCGTTTGTATTTCGAATATAAAAGCATTTATAAATAGACTTTGGTTACATTAGTAAGAGCATAGACATTTTCCTTTATGACTTTTATTTTATCTTATTCTCTTAGAAACTTTATTTTTTTAATGTGGAAATATCTAACTTGCAAAAATAATCTATTGATCAGTTTTCACGAGAAAGTCTTCATCAATATTAATATGTTTGTTTCAAAAAGGAAAAATTGAATTCAATGTAAGTAGTTTATCTTTTATTTTATTAGTTTATTAAATATTTCTTTATTATTATTATTATTAGTTTATTTTGGGAGGGCATTACAGCCCGCCTAAACAAATTACGACTACACGGGTTGATAGTTCCCTTAGTGCCTCTAAACTTGCCAAAGATCAGAGTCATGGAGTGGTTATAAGTGAACTCACCCCTAAGAAACTATTGTCAGTGAAAACCCCCAAATTGGCTCCTCACCCCCCAGCCAGGCTAAGGCCAGCATTGCTCCTAAAATTGGTAGCCCCAACTCGGGAATGAAATCCACCAAAAGGAAGCTTGTCATCATTGATAACAAGGGTGATAATACTCAGAAGAAAGCCACAGATGGAAAAGAGGAAGCTGGTAAGTTTGTTAATGTTGGTGAGATTCTTAGGAAGGAGGGGCAGAAACTGGAGAAAGGTAAGGCAGTTGAGATTTTGGGTGAGGATGAGGAAGATAGTGAGGAGACTTAGGATGAGGGGAAGTTTACACCCCAAGGTAAAGTTAGAATGCCCATCCATGACTAGGAGGTCTAGCAAACTTGCTGCGAAGCCTACCCCCTCACTTAAGGTATAGGTTGTGCCTAGTGACTCAGAGAAGAAGGAAGATAACATAGATAGTCAGTAAAATACAGAGAAGGAGAAGGAGATTTTTGGTTCAGAGATGGGTGGTGAGATGGATGTTGAAGGCCCTAGCCTTTTCTCAGAAATGAATCTTCCAGATTCTGAGGCTAAGAATTCTACTAGGACAACCAGACCATCAAGGAAGGGGAAACTAGTTCCAAGGAGGTGTCTGCAATGGAAGCCATGAAGCTAGAATCACGGAGCTAGAGAAAAGTTTCAAAATCCTTGCTCAGTTTGCATCTAAAGTTATGCATAGATCAGCAACCATGTTGGTTGTCCTGCAAGATCTTGAATTAAACAAACATAGCATAAGAAATAAGAAGATGAAGGACTATGAAGAGTTGTACCACTTCTTGACAGAAGACTGTGGTCAGTTCAACTAGTCTTGGGTGTTTTTCTCTTTGTTGTTTTTTGGTGGTTGGTGCGTTGTCCATTGGCTGTCTGTCCGTTATTTCTGGTTGTTTTCTATTTTTACTGATTTAGTGTGTCTATTTTGGACTCTTTTATCTATGTTGTGTGCCCACTGGGCCATTTTGTAATGGGATTGACACCCTAGTTTTGTCGCTTATCATAATAAAAAACAACTCAAATAAAGATTTGTGCATCTCACAATGCACCCACATTCCCTATGAAAGCAAATATGCCACCAATTTTTCTTCAATCAATTTATCTTGTAAATGGTTGCTTTTCCTCTGCATTAGAAGATTTTTCATTTCTTTTATGGAATTGTGTATTTAATGTTTTAAACAACATATGGAATTTGTGTGAAAATCACTAACCAAATTTTTTAAGAGATTTTTTTAAGGGGAAAATGGAAAATTTCGCTACTTAATATAAAAAAATCTTCCTACATAGTCTTATTTGTAACAAATACCTTCTTATTTTTATATAACAAATACCAAGTTGGAGGTTTGTAGTTCAAATTTCTAAAATATCAATAATTTAATACTACATTTGTATGTGCATTTGTGTTTGCAAAAAGAAAAAGAAAAAAACAATCTAAAGTGGCCCTCTATCTGACCTCATGAATTGTCCCACTATATGTTAAAAAAATGATGAACTTTTAACAAATGCAATCTTCATCTGGTGATAAGGCTAAGATCATTGATTTTGATGATGACACTCTTGGTGTCTCCTTTGAGGAACAGGGTAATTTTATGGCCAAGGTATGGAAAGCAGCTTCAGGCTGAAGATGCTAGCAGAGCAGGGGTAGCTGTTCTCTCTTTATGCTTTTTTTATTGAGGGTTGTCCTTGTGTTGTTCCTTTTGGCTTTTGTTGTCTCAATTTTATTATTCCTTTTTAAGCATCCCACTTCTCATTGTACCCATTTTGTAGACCTGAGGGTTGTTCTTTTATAAAAAGGTGGGACCCCTTTCAAAACCTCTTTACTATAGTAAAAATAAATGCAATCATTATCGTATACCCATTGCACACCAAGATGAGATTGCTAGTTTATTCCTCTATAATTTTTTCAAAATAAATGCCAATTTTTTTTGTCAATTATGAAAATGTTCAAATCATCAATATTTGTAGAGTGAGCTTTCAGTGCAAAAGCTCCCTGAAAATTTGTCTCCGTAGTTAATAGTATTTTGCGATTGCCTTAAAACAGTTTCTGACAGGCTAAATTTGTGCTTCTATTTCACTATTAAATAAAAGGCTTTGTTTCCTACTGATTTAATTAGCCAATAGGCCTTCTTACAAGCCCAAGAATTTGTCCGTACTAGTTGTAGAAACCTAAAAGTGTCCCTAGATTGCAAAACACCAATCTCTTCCACATTCTACTATTTTTTCCCTAATTTTCCTCTATGGTTAAATAATTAATTTTAATTGATTAATTATTTAATTATTTACTATCCCCTTTCCCCCTTTAATTTAAATAAATAAGCATTTATTTAAATTATAAGGCCTTATCCTAATTGAATAGGTCTTACCTATTTAATTTAATCACTTCACATTATCCCCCTTCTCAAATAAATTAAATAAATGAACACCATAGTTTATTTAATTTAAAGATCACATTACACCTCACCATTTATCCCAATTTTAAATTCAATTTTGTCTTGTAGTGGTGAGAAAACCCTAACTCATCTTAGCCCTCCATTTGCATCCAAAGTCAACATCAAATCTTGGCCATCCATTCAAATAGGATCTTCTATAAAACACCTTCTCCAGCTCATTTTCACCTCTCTTAGTTTTTGATCTCTAGACATCTCTTAGTTCATTTTTCATGCTCTTGTGCTCTTGAATCTCTTTCTCTCCAATATCTTGCCACTTTCACCCATTTGAGCTTCTCAAGATTGTACAAAATCTACAAATCTAAGAACATTATGGAAGATGGAGGAGAACAATGATGATTAGTCAAGTTGTAGCTTAGATTAGTTCATTTTCTATTTGTTTGATTGTTTTTGTAGGCTTGCTTGCACTTCATTGCAGTTAGGGTTTTGCTATAGTTTAATTTCTGCATGTTTGAAAGTTTAAATCCTAGCGACACCAATAAGCTGTTGGATACTGCAAAAGTTGTCTGACATTGGAAAAAAAATATTGTGCAGGGATGGAATTCCCTGAAAGCTCTACAAATTTTTAGCTTCACCGGGAGTAGGTAATTTCACCTGTATTTTGTCTAGGTTATGTGTGCGCAATTGGGCTCATCCCAACTAGCCTGCATAATTCTTCTTCTAAATTTCATTTTGTCTTTATTTGGATTGAATTTCGTTTACATTCTTTTAGGTAATTTTGTTTCAAGTTCTCTTGTTTGACTCCATTTGCTATTTAAGGTAGAAAGGCCAACTTAATTAATATTCATTTGACTATGGACTTTGCCTTCTTTTATATTTTTTTAATAAATGATAGGCATCTGTACGAGAATGAAGTTGCCTAAAAATTAAGACCGCTAGATTTTTCTGATATTTTGGTAGCTTTGTTCGATAAACCGATAGCTGTCAAAAAACTTTCCACATTGAGTTTCTTTTCACATGGATACTTCTGGTGGGATGAGCTAGGAGCATATGGCATGATTAATGGATTTCAAATTATGTGATTGACTGCACTTCACATTACACCATCATATGCCAAATGACTGATCAATGTTAATCTCATAAATGTTAGTTTAAAATAGTCACTGCTACAGATAGCCATGAATCATTTAAACATTTTCCCATTTACATTATTGCCCTTACCTGTGTGCATGAATGAAAAATGCAATGTATTAAGGTGGGTTACTAACCTGGTGGCATGAGCATATCCCCAATACTTGTGAAGATCTTCCATCTTTGGTAGTTGACGGTCATACATTTGCTTCACATAACTTCTATCTACAGCTACTGACAGAATTCCAAACCTCTTATTGTCCATACTGATAATTAAACCTTCTTTAAGTAATTTAATATTTCACCTATCGATGGATTCATTGCACGTAAATTTTGTGCAACTGGTAGTAATAATCTCATGTTAGAGTACAAATTGATTAGTTTTAGAATTGTTATGATTTGGAAAAAAAGACTTGACATTTAGATTTAGTCTTTATTATTTTCACATTACTTTTATTTCATTTCTATTTTTTTTCTTTAATTTTATTTTTCTTTTATCTATCACTATCTCCACTATTTATTTAGGGCAATAGAATGTGTTAATTTAATAAGTGGAATTGGACATATGCATATTACTTTTCTTATTAATATGCTTGGAAGGTATCATTACAAATTTATTAACATCCACCTTTACAATGATGAGATTGATTTTAAACCATTTTAGTTAGCCGATGGCTTTTTTTAAAGTGGACTTGCAAGTCTACAACTGTCCGCCAAATCTATCTCACGTCGTAAAACATCTTTACGGTCATCAGAAAATAGTCTTAGCCATCAAGAAATAGGTAATCACAGAACATAGCCAATGTAGACACCATTTGGAGATTGTTGGGATTATTCAGCACCTCACACGATCAAGAATAAATGCAAATATCAATCTACTAGATATGATCATTGCTGATAGGCATAAACCTTCAATAACCAAGTGCTTCGATTTGATGTCGACCTCTCTACATAACTATTAGATTTCAACTCTAAATGTTTTGATCCCCTTATATCTGATTAACTGCTCACTAGCATATATTGTACGGAATGGTCTAAATGTAGACTTCTTTATGCATTTATTCTTCTATGCCCTTCATCACCTCCCAAACTGTGTATAAATACAGTTCAATCTATTAACTATCGTGCATAAGAAGTTTTAGAGACAAAAGAAATTACAAACTGTGATTCTCCTCAATATCAAGAGTATGTCTACTCTTTCATCTCCAATTGCTTTTTTAATAGGTGTTTTTAGATATTGCAAAATCTAATTTCTTTTTTCCTTCTTGTTATTTCTATATTTTTTGTTATGTATATTTGAAGCCTTCCCCTCATAGCAACGAGGATGAGTACAACCATTGATACTATTAGTGTTCTATGTGATTGATAGAGTATTATGTTTTTTATGGTGATGTTTCAGCTATAGAACAATTTGAAAATTAGGTTTACAAGGAATCATGATTCAAGGGAGTTTTACTGGTTCATCAATTTGTTATGATATTTCCTTGTATTTTGGAGAGCATTAATATGTTATTTCGATGGATACGGGTACTCCTAAACATGCCCGTTTGATTTTGTAACTTTGTTTCAGATGAAGCACAAAACTAAAAAATCCATGCATATCTTTTGTTCAGGAGAAATAGGAAATTATTTATGCCTATTATTCAAAAGATGCCTATATTTTGTAGTAAGTCTTGGTATTAACTATTACTAGATTTGTGTTCTTTTCCTTGTCTCACATGCCCATTATTGCTGCTATGATGTGCATGAACTTCTTTTCCTTGGAGTAGATATCATGCTTCATATATATATATATGGACAATGTATTAAAAATAAAAAATGGGCCAGATCAAAAATCCACTCTACATTAAGAGTTGGAACAACAACAATGATTTACAAAATATAGATGGTATAAAATATAGACATGTTTTTATGTACACAATAATAAATGCATGATAAATAGCCTCATTTTCTGAATACAAGATTATTTGATTAAAAAATATTCAATTAAAACTTAAACATATAGGTTTTATAAAAAATTTAAATGGTTGAAAATATTAATTTTATTATTAATAAGTCCAAACATTAACGATATAAAACTTTTAATTGTTAATTAAGGACTTTCAAATGACGTTCTTCTAAATTATATGTATTTCACAAATAATAGTGCTATGATAATTTTTAAAAGTATGCAAGTCTTCATTTAAAATGCATTCTTAAAAACATTCACCTTGAGTTAGTTACAGCTTAGTATAACTATTGTCCTATTTTTATTAAATAACACAAAGGGTTATAGACACTTAGAGAATAATATTTTCTAGCTACTCACTTTCATAATGTTTTTACCCTTCAAATTTGTATGCTTTACATAATCAACTTTAGAAAATCAAATTAATTTATATATCGATTTTGAAATAATTGTGTTTTTTTTTCTAGGAGTACATGTAAGCACAAAAATCATGCACAGCCCCCACAAGGACCCCTATGATGATTTTAATCCTTGTCATGTACATGTAAGCATGAAATAATGTCCTCTAAGTAGCAAACCTCTTGATGACGTGTCTTCTTTCTTGTCTTGTGTTGTTTCCTCTTTGTCGATTTCTCTCTCTCCCCGTTTGTGATGCTATCCGACACTTTTTGCAACACTTGTCAATTTGTGTTTTCTGAGTTTTTGACCTTGCTCCTAAGCCTTGTAAGCTTCTTGTAGGTGAATTTTCACCTTTTCCCTATGATTTTCATCTTCTGCACCCCCTAGAAGCCTTCTAGAGGTCCCCCTATCCATCTCCCACTTTCAGTTTTTAGTTTCGCTCAACTAGTCCAAATCTCCCCCTGTTATTTCCAGATCTCCCTTGGGAGATCCTGCAGGTGCAAGTGGAGATTTGGATTCTTGCACATGACTGACCTATTTCTTGAGGCAGAAACCCTCCTTTTCTTCTCTTCTATCATCTCTAACTCTACTTTTTCCCAGAAAACCCTATCCAACTTGGATCTCCCTCGGGCGACCCATGGTTGCCCCCTAGGTGACCCTACTGGCAAAAGGGGTGACCTGTCGTGTTTACAGTCGCGGAAAAACTCAAGTTTCTCACTCATTTTAGCTCCATTTTCACCTGTTTTTCTTCCAGTTTACATGATTTTTTATGCCTAATATGGAGTTGACTATTTTGTGCACCCACACATGCATAATTAGCTCCATTTGATCTAAAATTAACAACTCATTCTCTCACATGCATTCTTCTAACTCCATTTCTTCTTCAGTGATAAGATATCATTACTTAATCACTCTCTAATCAATTGAGTTCACTGGGTAATCAATCCAGTTCACTCCCCAATCAATCCTTGTTAACTCTTCAATCAATTGAGTTAACTTCTCAATCAATTCCACCTTTCATCCCTTCTTCAAACCTATAAATACCCCTCACCTCTTCATTATTTTCCAAGTTGAGCAAGTTGAAGAATACTCTTCTCATCTTCACAAGCTTCTTCATAGGCCTTTGAGCCTCTTTCTTCATTTCTTTCTTTAGTTTTCCAAATCTTTAAAGCTTTCATTGTTTCATAGCTTCAAAGCTCTTCCACGGAGGCAAATTCATTGTGCACACAACTTTTACCAGTTTTTGCTCTCTAACTTAGCATTCAAATGCTCTCACAGGATGAAGGTGCCTTTTGCTTTATTCATTGTTCAACCAAGCATCGTTATGCTGCTTCATTCAACGCCATTGTGCTCAACCAAATCTCTCATTGAGCTCTTTCAAGCTTTAACAAGCTTCTTTTAGCTTCTTTGTGTCATTTTATCGTCAAGAGGTCTTCTTGTTGCTTCAAAAGGACTCAAGGATTTCTGAGGGTAGTGGAGTCACACAAATCTTCATTCTTTCAGGTTCCTTCATTGTTTTATTCAATTCATAGTAATTAGAAAACTAAAAATTGCTCTTGGGAATAGTAAATCTTTGCTTTTTCCTTGATAGTTAGATCTTGCATGTTAGAATAATTGTTTTCATATTCCTAGATCTAGATTATTTGAAGAAGCAATTTCCCTTTTTTAGATTAGATTACTTCAAAACAGCCGAAAAACCCAAAAACATAGATTAAACTTGCATTAGGAAAAGTCATATTAGCTTGCATTCATATTTCCCTTTCATAGATTAAAAAGCACTTTTCATTTCTAAAATACTAAAAAAACACAAAAACAAGTTTGCATATGATTTAGCTTTGCATGCATATAGAAACCCTAGAAAAGACAAACTTGCAAACCCTTGATACCATCACGAGGTAACCATGATTAAATGATTCAATCAAACCCTTGATCACATCACAAGGTATAAATGAGTCAAAACATAGCCAAACCCTAGGTCAAAACCCTAAGTCTAGTTAAGGTTGGTCATCACATGTTCACCTCTATCTTGGCTCATGAATGTGCCTAGGAGTGAGAGGAGAGTGGGTGATGGCTATCCGTGATGAGATCGAGGGAAACAATCCACGACAACAACAAGAGACATTTACTCTACCACAAGGAGACCCATTTGTCCTCTTATTGATAAAAGAAACTAGGCAACTCCAAATACAACGAGAACTCATTCAACACATTGAGAGACGAGAGGATATAAACGCAAGAAACTGCTTACCCACACAAATGTGGAATAGAAGAAACCCCAACAGGAGAAGAAAAATGGGTGACCCTTCGGGTCATAGGGTTATCTCAACAACAACTACCATCAAATGAAACATTCAACTTAGCACACAACAACAAAGGCCACAGGACTTGTCAACCCCTCTCCACGAAGTCCAGCTCTCCAACGAGCCAGACCCCCACCGTGTCTCACCTCCTCTCAACTGGCTACTTCCACGAGAGCGAGAGTGATGTGGCGGATCGCCCTGTGGCAAGGAGGGAAGGCTCCATGTGCATGCCGAAATCTAACCCGATAGCCCTAAGCAACTAAAGTCACGATTTTGAGCGTACATATTTTGGTGAACCTGATGTGAACAACAAAAACTTCTGATAGAGTCACTTTATGTTTTTATTGCTTGAACAAATCCTTTTAAGATGGATTCTTTCACATTTTGATGCATTTCACAACGTTTCATGCAAAAATTCCAAGGGAATGTCCACTTGAGTAAAATTACAAATCCAAAAGGGATCTAACAAAATCCCCACAACTTTGACCAAATCAAAACATGATATGTGAACATTCAATCTAAAGATTGTCAACCCATAACAAGCCATAGAAAAGTGGCCATCAAAATGGACAATGAAATATGTTGTCAAGAAAAGAACTTACAAGAATCTCAGGAGGTACAAAAATCACTCCACATAGTACATCAAGATAAAAAGTTCACAACATGTGAAATGTCATCAAAAAGAACAAATAGGGTCACTCAAACCCCAATGCAAAGTAATCCATCTCAAGGTGGAAAAATTCAACGAATAGACAAAGCCTCACACATACCTTATAGAAAGTTTGGTCCAACGAATCAAGACCCTTGAGGCTAGGAGTGTTGAACAATCTCGCCAAAACAACATTACAGAAAAACCTAGGGCACAGGGAAATCATTTCATTGATGAAATCAAATCAAACCAGGGGGCAACACAAAATACCCCTCATCTAAACTTCCATTTGTGTGACACAATAATGAAGCATCCATGCCTCCCTTGCCCTCATCATCCAACATGACAAGTCTCAATCAAATAAGCGGGATTCCTATGATGCAAAATCAACCACAAATGATCCCACCCAATTTTCAACACATAAACATGACACCATCTAGTCATCCAAAATTTTTAGGATATCAACAATCTAGCATCCCCTTTCAGCAAATCCAACAAGCTCCACTTGAAGGGCTAATGTTTGGAGGAACAAAATCCTCTACACATAACTCCCTCCTAGGAACATACCTTGAGTATTTAAAGGAGCCTCCTGACTACAACATTTGTCAGGTTATACTACCATGGCCTCTCCCTGAGCTTCCAAAATTTAAAGGAGAGGGTGATCCCAACTCTCATATCAAGGCTTACATCATGGTAGTGCGAGAACTCCTTCCTTGGAATGGGGTGGTAGCCAAAAATTTTCCAAAGACTTTAGAGGGTATCGCTCTGGATTGGTACTATCAACTTCCAGAAGCATCAATCCACTCTTTTGGGCAACTCATTGATCAATTTGTGGCTGCCTTTGACATAAACAAATTGGTCAAGATAGGAATACGAGAATTTTTAACAATCAAACAAGAAGCCAATGAGTCGGTTGCACATTTTATCACACGATGGAGGAAAGTTCTCTATTCATCAACTAGCGCATCAAACATGGATCATAAAGAACTTTTTGATCTCTTCTTACACGCTCTCAATAATGACATACAAGAACAAGTTCAAAAACTCCCTTACAAATCATATGAATAAGCACTCGAAAGTGCCCTTAGAATTGACCAAGCTACTATTGATAGTGGAGGAAGAGAGTATGATGCAAATGGAAGGTTGATAAACCATTATAGAAATAATGAATATTTGACAAACGATCAAGACATAGATGGGTCAACAAACACCTCACCATCAGGGAACTACAATTACGACCACAATAGTCATACAAATTTGGGAAATGAAAATGTCAACAACTATCCCTTGAGATTCAAAAAAAGTCGTACAACAATCATCATAAACTTTGAGATCACAATCATGATAAATATTGCTCATTTCACAAGAGAAGGGGGCATGATATCAAGTCTTGTCGGGGGTACCATCGCTTCATATCAAACCTCCCAAAACGTTGACAAAAAGCATTCATGGACACATTCTTACAAGATGAAGAACTTAGTCCCAACACCTTTGATCAAAACACCTTGGGCCTTGTGGAATTAGATAAAGATCAAGAAATTTGTGTCATACAAGGACCAGAACAACCATATGAGACCAACAATTCAATTTTTTCTCACATGCTAGAGCTTATCAATAGTTCTCCTACACACAAGAATGCTCTCCTTTATGCCTTAGATCTAGGCCATATAGTTCAAAACACTCCGAGTGAAAAGTGTTCTTCTTCAACATTTGATTTTCAAAAGTTACCCTCGGATAATGACATAGCTAAACAGGATGATCTCCCCCTCCATATGATAGTCCAAGTTCAAGATTATTCCATTAAACGTGTAATAATCGATGATGGGTCTGCAATCAACATAGTCTCCTTTTACTTCTTCAAAGACTGGGTTACGGTGAAACACAAATCACAAAAATAACTTCCATCCTTTGAATTCATGACAATCCAAACATTCAAACCATGGGTAAGGTCAATCTTCAAATCACATTGAGTCCCAAAACCCTCCCAACTAAAATTTATGTCATCAACGAAGAAACCACTTACAACATGGTCCTAGGAAGGCCTTGGATCCATAGGATGAGAGCCATTCCCTCCATATTATTTCAAGAATTACACTTCTCGTACATGGGACAAACCCACATCATCAAAGGAGATCCTGATCCTTTTAGCCTTTATAGAGTTGAACAAGTCAAAAAGAAGGGAAAGTCCATGGAAACCACTAGTAACCCAAGAATCAACACTTTTTCAAAAGGAGAGACATCAAAACAAATTGCAAACATAAACAAGACATCAAAATGTATATGGAAGGGGGAAACAAGAGAATTCCCCTTCGATCTCAACTTAACAAAGTTTTACGCTCCATTCAACTTAATGGCCATTCCAATTGAACTAGACAAAAACATCCATATGATTGAAATCATGAATAAAGAAGAAACAAAGCTCACACAAAAACTAGGAGAGTCAACACCAACTCCAATTGCCAAGGCTCAAAATCTTAAAACAAACCTGAGAACTCAACAAGAATAGAAAATGATAAAGCTAGGGGGCAAATCATCAAATAATGAAATATGCAAGCTCATAAAATTCCTCACTGAATACAAGGACATTTTTACACCAAGTCTTCGAGTGTCCTTGCAAAGACTTTCAAGTGAAGTTTAGACCAGATTGGATAGGTCCACACATAGTTAAGGAAGATGTCAAAAACAATGCTACCTATTGTGCATTATGGAAGGAAAAGATCTTAGCATCTCATAAAAATCACAAAAACATAAAAATACCAAAAAAAATCAAATATTAAAAAAAAAAATGTCAAAAATAATTTGTTTCTTGCATTTCTGCATCATTCTGTTCATCTTGCATTACAGTCAGTGACTTGCTCTCATACTATTTTCTTTTTAGTAAGGAGTCCAATGTTGCCTAGATATACGTCATCCTTTCAAGACCTAGAGATCCCCCATTTTCACAATCGTCATTATCCCCCTTCATTCCCAGTGATTCTAATCAAAACCTAGCTCTTAGCTTTACACTAATCCCAGCTTAATGAGTCAAGGTGTTAGGTCTAAACAAAGTTAGTATTCAAACCTACAGTGTTCAAAGGAAGCTTGCAAGTAGACCTTCCCAATTCTTCCCTAGTATTAGAGAAGTCCAACCGGATTACAAAACTTTAGATGGCACTTAGCCCCTTATCCTTCTTGGCCAAAAATGTCAGGAAGATCAAAACTCTGAAGGAAGCAATCTAAAATTTGAGTGAATAAAAAATGAGTGATCAAAATAAGAGTATTGAAAAGTGAGAATTGTGAGATCAAAGTACTGCATATCAAAAGTTCTAAAAGCATTCATTTCATGAAAAGTCAAAATCCAAAAAAAATGAGAAAAATCAAGTGAGGAAAATACAAAAAAAGTAAAAAGCAAAAAAAGAGAGATACAAAAAAAGAGTGAAAGAGAGAAGATTACTGAATGTCCGTACTCTTGGGTGGAGATTAGTCTAAGCTCAAAGCCTCAAGGGCGACATTCCAATAGAGAAAGAAAGGTAGAAACCACACACACACTAGCTGAGCCAAACCAAGGGTCTAGTAGTCTCTAGGATCATCTTTTACCCAGGGACCCTTGTCCTTTCCTATATTATCATTTACCTCGAGTCTACCTTGCTTGCCATCTATGATCTAAGTCTAGCGAACACCTATAAAATTTGTTACCTATCTAAGTTGAAAGCTTATCAATTTGTCTTATCTAGATAAGGATCAATGTTTAGCCTTTAGAGAAGTATAGAAATTAGAAACACTCCATATTCATTCCCACTCCCCACTTGAGTTTTTCTAAATCCTATCTCACAGCCTTAATTAGGTCTCTTATATCAGGACAACTTGCAATCCCCTGAATCAAAAATCTTATTTAAGAGTAGTCACATTGTTTGTTCAACATTGCATTCATGCTGAAAATCAAAAAAAATGTTTTCAAAGCAATAAAGTCAAGTATCATATCTCATGACATTCAGTAAGAGTAAATGTTTCATTTCAGCATTTCTTGTGTTCTTGCATTATCATATCGTAAGCTGCATCTCATATATATGCCACAAAAAATACAAAAATATGTCATTGTTGTCATACTTGCATTGTTAAAAGAGTTGAAAAGATCAAAAATATAATCAAAAAGTTCCCAAACCTCCAAACATGCATCACAAGAGATGAGTACAAAATTGATAAGCGAAAACCATAAAAGGATAAACTTTCATAGATACATCCGAAGTTTACATATACAAGGATATCAAAGAGCTAGGACAAAATGCTCTCAAAAGAAGTAGAGGCTCCCCATGCAAGGGGGCACGATTTCAAGAAAGGGAGTCAAGGGTGGTTCCCTCCAATGGAACCCTCGGGACTTCGGCTTCTCCGTCTACGAATGCCACTCATCGCTCTAGGAGACCTATGGGAGTGAGGCGCTCTACTGTGAGTATGTGATTGTGAAGGTCCTGCCATACTAGCGTCACATCATCCAAAACTAAGGCAAGATCTCTCAGAGTACCTGATTCTCACCCTTAAGTGTGTCAACATGGGTCTTCAACTCTACATTCACCTGACATCCATGATAGACAGGAGCAAAAATGTCAGTGTGTCGCCCAGCAGCAGGGGGCACACCAGGATCATCTAAAAGATGGTCATGAGTCATCCTAATGAAGGGAGAAGCCAATCCAACATTAGTTTCATGAACAAAGTCCCTCCACTCTTTGACATTACCTGAAAGAGCAAATCAAAAGAGAAAAATAAGTCAGTTCCCCATGAAAAGAGAAAGGACAAAAGTACGAAAAACAAATAGACTAAACTTACGTGGATCACCAGGTTGCCAATCAGGGTCAAATTGTTGCATCACCTCATCTGAATGAGGAGGTTGGAGAACAATAGGAGAACCCTCGGGGATATTAGGAACATCATCTACATCATCAGTGTCATCGAAATCCTCATCCTCGAGAAAGCCCTTGTCTGACGAATTATCATCATCTGGAACATAGTTCTCGTCAGTAGACTCTGAATCCATAGCCACAATGAGAGATCAGGAAGTAGTCCCTCTCCCTCCCCTTCATCCTCCTCTCGAAACTCTAGTAATGAAGACTCTAGGAGTCAAGGGAGTCCAAACGGCTGACCGTTGTCCGATATCACCCATTTTTTGGATAATCCTGTAGCAAGTGGACACTAGGGGCAAGTCCTTGGGAATATCCTCGCCGAACTGCTGTGAAACATAATCAACACGATGGGCCTCAACTAGATCATTACGGTCTGAAATCTTGGATACCCCACGTAATGCTCCCTAATCTCGCCATCTCGGGCCCAGGATCCTTCCATGTCACAATAAGGATCAAAGATCATGTCCTCATCGATAAGAGTAGCAACAATGGGTAAAGAAGCATCAAAATGACCAACATGCATCCACCTAGCTACGCTCAGTAAACACTTATTTGGAATCGAAATGATCTTCTAATAGGGCCTCATGTGCTCAAATATCCATGTCATGACCAAAGAAGAGTGGCTAAAAGCTAAAACCCCTCGCTGTGAAATACGATAGAAGTCTCTATATACCATGGCTAAGATGTCTGGTCCCCAAGCATAAACTGTGCCCTCCTCAATACCACAAATGATGGGTGCCCAACACCATCTCAAACGGGCTGAGCTTTGTTGCCCGACAGCCTTGATGCAATCAACCCAATCAAGAATCTCCTAAAAAGTGGGATGCGAAGTCATGGCACAGAAGTGAGCTGAACTCTTGTCTGATCCCCAAGGTTACTAACCCCCATGAACTCTGCCCAAGATGCCTTGTCCTCAAAGGACTCACTCGCTGGAAGGACTAAAGGCTGTCCTCTCACAGGAACCCCAAGTATGCGATACACATCATAAAGAGTGATGGTCCACTCTCCGGAGATTTGCGGAAACCTGAATGTGTTTTTGTTCACATCCCAGTAGGTCAGAATGTCACAGCATTTATGAGATACAGGATGAATCATAGTCACGTGACAAACTCTAGCTAGACCTACCCTCTTCAAAATAGCATGATACTCGCTACTCAACAAAGCAAACATCCCTAAGAGCCATCCTTGCTCTCAGCAGGTATTCCATCAAATACGCATGTCTTGCAATATCAGAAAAGAACTTTGGATTAGAACTCGTGAACTCGTAAAAATCCCTAAAAATTGTAAAATTGCAAAAAAATCTTACACAAAAAAAAACATATAACTCCTCAAAATTGCAATAAACAGGCAAATACAGTAGCCAAAACATGTCAAAACAGAGTAAAACAAGCGATAAACAACATGAAATTTCAGCCAAAATTGACCCAACAGGGTGGCCCCCGGGTGACCCAGGTGTTTTGCAGGATCTCCCCTGGGTGACCCTGCTGTCAGACAGGATCTCCCACGAGTGACCCTGCATGACAAAAGGGGCAACCCTAGAGGGAGATCCCCTGATCAAAAACTGCTCTAAAAACTTCATTTTTCAGCCAATTTCAGAAAACAAAAAACCTATCTTGTTCTAAACGATGAAAATTGACAAGAACAAGGAAAATTGACAAAAACAAACAAATTCAAGAGATTTTTCACAAAATTCAAACCAGGGTTTAGAGAAGGGTTTTTCACTGATTACATACCCAATTCTCCACGGTTGAAGAAGAGGCAGCCATCTTTGCAATCTCCTCGACGATACCTTTCCAACAACTGCTCACATGATCGATTCTATTGCCGTTTCTCTTCGATCTCACAATTTGACTAACTTTGGTTGCCCTTAGCTTAGTTTCATTTGTGCATTTTAGATTAGTTCTTTGCTTTTATGCAACTCTTTCGTGCGTTGTTTTACATGTATTCATTCCTACAGGTCCAAACCAACAAAGATAAACAACTAGTCGAACTGGAACGATCCATGGTAAATTTGTCATTTTAGTTTTCATTATTTGTTTTAATATATTTAAATGACGACCTAATACTAGTTATTGCATGTATAATTGCAAAAAAATTGACAACAGGTAAGGCCTAGTTCGAGAATGATACCTACCCTTCCAAGAGGACCCCTATGATGATTTTAATCCTTGTCATGTACATGTAAGTGTAAAATAATGTCCTCTAAGCAACAAACCTCTTGATGACGTGTCTTCTTTCTTGTCTTGTGTTGTTTCCTCTTTGTCGATTTCTCTCTCGCTCCCCGTTTGCGACGCTTTTTGACACTTTTTGCGACACTTGTTGATTTGCATTTTATGAGCTTTCGACCTTGCTCCCAAGCCTTGTAAGCATCTTGAAGTTGAATTTTCACCTTTTCCCTATGATTTTCATCCTCTGCACCCCCTAGAAACCTTCTAGAGGTCCCCCTATCCATCTCCCACTTTGAGTTTTCAGTTCCACTCAAACAATACAAATCTCCCCCGGGAGATCTTGCAAGTGCAAGTGGAGATTTGGATTCTTGCACATGACTGACCTGTTTCCTAAGGCAGAGCCCCTCCTTTTCTTCTCTTCTATCATCTCCAACTCTTATTTTTCCTAGAAAACCCTTCCAACCTGGATCTCCCCTGGGTGACCCATCTGGCAAAAGGGGCGACCCTGCCGTGTTTACAGCCGCAAAAAAACTCAAGTTTCTCTCTCATTTTAGCTCCGTTTTCGCCCTTTTTCTTCCAATTTGCATGATTTTTGATGCATAATATGGAGTTGACTATCTCATGCACCCACACATGCATAATTAGCTCCATTTGATCTAAAATTAACAACTCATTCTCTCACATGCATTCTTCTAACTCCATTTCTTTTTCAGTGATAAGATATCATTGCTTCATCACTCTCTAATCAATTGAGTTCACTGGGTAATCAATCTAGTTCACTCCCCAATCAATCTTTGTTAACTCTTCAATCAATTGAGTTAACTTCTCAATCAATTCCACCTCTCATCCCTTCTTCAAATCTATAAATACTCCTCACCTCTTCATTATTTTCCAAGTTGAGCAAGTTGGAGAATACTCTTCTCGTCTTCACAAGCTTTTTCAAACTTCTTCATAGGCCTTTGAGCCTCTTTCTTCATTTCTTTCTTTAATTTTCCAAATCTTCAAAGCTTTCATTGTTGCATAGCTTCAAAGCTCTTCCACGGAGGCAAATTCATTGTGTACACAACTCTTGCGAGTTTTTTTCTCTCCAGCTTAGCATTCAAATGCTCTCACAGGATGAAGGTGCCTTTTGCTTTATTCATTGTTCAACCAAGCATCATTACACTACTTCATTCAACGCCATTGTGCTCAACCAAAGCTCTCATTAAGCTCTTTAAAGCTTCAACAAGCTTCTTTTTGCTTCTTTGTGTCATTTTATTGTAAAAAGGTCTTCCCGTTTCTTCAAAAGGACTCGAGGTTGCCAACATCAAGGATTTCTAAGGGTAGTGGAGTGACACAAATCTTCATTCTTTCAGGTTCCTTCATTGCTTTATTCAATTCATAGTAATTAGAAAACCAAAAATTGCTCTTGAGAATAGTAAATCTTTGCTATTTCCTTGATAGTTAGATCTTGCATGTTAGAATAATTATTTTCATATTCTTAGATCTAGATTATTCAAAGAAGCAATTTCCCTTTTTTAGATTAGAATACTTCAAAACAATCGAAAACTCAAAAACATAGATTAAACTTGCATTAGGAAAAGTCATATTAGCTTGCATTCATATTTCCTTTCATAGATTAAAAAGCACTATTCATTTCTAAAATACTAAAAAAGCACAAAAACAAGTTTGCATGCATATAGAAACCCTAGAAAAGACAGACTTGCAAACCCTTGATACCATCACGAGGCAACCATGATTAAATGATTCAATCAAACCCTTGATCACATCACAAGGTATAAACGAGTCAAAACATAGCCAAATCCTAAGTCAACTAAACCCTAGGTCAAAACCCTAAGTCTAGTTAAGGTTGATCATCACGCATTCACCTCTATTTTGGCTCATGAATGTGCCTAGGAGTGAGAGGAGAGTGGGTGAGGGCTATCCATGATGAGATTGAGGGAAACAATCCATGATAACAACAAGAGACATTTACTCTACCACAAGGAGACCCATTTGTACTCTTATTGATGCTCCACTCTTTAGAGATCTGTGGGAACCTAAATGTGTTTCTGTTTGCATCCCAGTAGGTCAGAATGTTACAACATATATGGGATACAGGATGAATCATAGGCACGTGACAAACTCTAGCTAGACCTACCCTCTTCAAAATAGCACGATCCTCGCTACTCAATGAAGCAAACATCCCTAAGAGCCATCCTTGCTCTCGGTAGGCATTCCATTGAATATGCATGTCCTGCAAGATCAGAAAAAGAACTTTGGATTAGATCTCGTGAACTCGTAAAAATCCCTAAAAATCATAAAATTGCAGAAAAAACTTAAACAAAAAAAGTGTACAACTCCTCAAAATTGCAGTAAACAGGCAAATACAATAGCCAAAACATGTCAGATCAGAGTAAAACAAGCGATAAACAACATGAAATTTCATCCAAAATTGACCCAACAGGGTCACCTGGGTGTTTTGCAGGATCTCCCCCGGGTGATCCTACCTGACAAAAGGGGCAACCCTAGAGAGAGATCACCTGATCAAAAACTGCTCTAAAAACTTTATTTTTCAGCCAATTTTAGAAAAAGAAAAACCTATCTTGTTCTAAACGACGAGACAAATACAATGCAACAAGAAAAATTGACAAAAACAGACAAATTCAAGAGATTTTTCACAAAATTCAAACTAGGGTTTAGAGAAGGGTTTTTTACTAATGATTCTCCATAGTTGAAGAAGAGGCGGCCATCTTTGCGATCTCCTCGACGATACCTTTCCAATGATTGCTCACACGATCGATTCTGTCACTGTTTCGCTCTGATCTCATAATTTGGCTTACTTTGTTTGCCCTTAGCTTAGTTTCATTTGTGCATTTTAGATTAGTTATTTACTTTTATGCATCTCTTTTGTGCGTCATTTTATGTGTATTCATTCCTACAAGTCCAAACCAACAAAGGCAAACAACTAGTCGAACTTGAATGATCCATGGTAAGTTCGTCATTTTAGTTTTCATTATTTATTTTAATATATTTAAATGGCGGCCTAATACTAGTTATTGTAGGTACAATTGTGGAAAAAATTGATAATAGGTAAGGCCTAGTTCGAGAAGGGTACCTACCCTTCATGTGGACTACCGTCCCCGAGGGGGCAAATATGTAAGCACAAAAATCACACACAACCTCCACGAGGACCCCTATGATGATTTTAATCCTTGTCACGTACATGTAAGTGTGAAATAATGTCCTCTAAGCAACAAACCTCTTGATGATGTGTCTTCTTTCTTATCTTGTGTTGTTTCCTCTTTGTCAATTTCTCTCTCCCCATTTGCGATGCTTTCCGACACTTTTTGTGACACTTGTTGATTTATGTTTTATGGGTTTTCAACCTTGCTCCTAAGACTTGTAAACATCTTGTCGATGAAGTTTCACCTTTTCCCTATGATTTTCATCCTCTGCACCCCCTAGAAGCCTTCTAGAGGTCCCCCTATCCATCTCCCACTTTCAGTTTTCAGTTCCGCTCAACCAGTCCAAATCTCCCCCGATTATTTCCAAATCTCCCCTGGGAGATCCTACAGGTGCAAGTGGAGATTTGTATTCTTGCACATGACTAACTTGTTTCCAGAGGTAGAACCCCTCCTTTTCTTCTCTTCTATCATCTCCAACTTTGATTTTTTCCTAGAAAATCCTGTCCAACCCGGATATCCTTTGGGCAACACATGGTCACCCAGGGGCGATCTTGTTGGAAAAAGGGATGACCTTGCCGTGTTTATAGCCATGGAAAAACTCAAGTTTCTCACTCGTTTTAGCTTTGTTTTCACCCATTTTTCTTCCAATTTGCATGATTTTTGATGCCTAATATGGAGTTGACTATTTCATGCACCCACACATGCATAATTAGCTCCATTTGATCTAAAATTAACAACTCATTCTCTCACATGCATTCTTCTAACTCCATTTCTTCTTCAGTGATAAGATATCATTGCTTCATCACAATCTAATCAATTGAGTTCATTAGGTAATCAATTGAGTTCACTCCCCAATCAATCCTTGTTAACTCTTTAATCAATTGAGTTAACTTCTCAATCAATTCCACCTCTCATCCCTTCTTCAAACCTATAAATATCCCTCACCTCTTCATTATTTTCCAAGTTGAGCAAGTTGGAGAATACTCTTCTCATCTTCACAAGTTTTTTCAAGCTTCTTCATAGGCCTTGAAACCTCTTTCTTCATTTTTTTCTTTAGTTTTCCAAAATTTAAAAGCTTTCATTATTACATAACTTCTAAGCTCTTCCACGGAGGCAAATTCATTGTGCACACAACTCTTGCCAATTTTTGCTCTCCAACTTAGCATTCAAATGCTCTCATAGGATGAAGGTGCCTTTTGCTTTATTCATTGATCAACCAAACATTGTTATGCTGCTTCATTCAACACCATTGTGCTAAACCAAAGCTCTCATTAAGCTCTTTCAAGCTTCAACAAGCTTCTTTTTTCTTCTTTGTGTCATTTTATTGTCAAGAGGTCTTCCCGTTGCTTCAAAAGGACTCGAGGTTGCCGGTATCAAGGATTTCTGAGGGTAGTGGAGTCACACAAATCTTCATTCTTTCAGGTTCCTTCATTGCTTTATTCAATTCATAGCAATTAGAAAACTAAAAATTTCTCTTGGGAATAGTAAATCTTTGTTTTTTCCTTGATAGTTAGATCTTGCATGTTAGAATAATTATTTTCATATTCCTAGATCTAGATTATTTGAAGAAGTAATTTCCCTTTTTTAGTTTAGATTACTTCAAAACAATAAAAAACCCAAAAACATAGATTAAACTTGCATTAGGAAAAGTCATATTAGCTTGCATTCATATTTTCCTTTCATAGATTAAAAAGCACTTTTCATTTCTAAAATACTAAAAAAACACAAAAACAAGTTTGCATATCATTTAGCTTTGCATGCATATAGAAACCCTAGAAAAGACAAACTTGCAAACCCTTGATACCGTCATGAGGTAACCACAATTAAACGATTCAATCAAACCCTTGATCACATCACAAGGTATAAACGAGTCAAAACACAGCCAAACCCTAGGTCAAAACCCTAATTCTAGTTAAGGTTGGTCATCACACATTCACCTCTATCTTGGCTCATGAATGTACCTGGGAGTGAGAGGAGAATGTGCCTGGGAGTGAGAGGAGAGTGGGTGAGGGCTATCTGTGACGAGATCGAGGGAAACAATCCATGACAACAACAAGAGACATTTACTCTACCACAAGGAGACCCATTTGTCCTCTTATAGATAGAAGAAACTAGGCAACTCCAAATACAATAAGAACTCATTCAACACATTGAGAGACAAGAGGACATAAACGCAAGAAATCGTTTACCCACACAAAGGTGGAATAGAAGAAACCCTAATAGGAGAAGAGAAACCAGTGACCTTTCGGGTCATAGGGTTATCTCAACAACTACTACCATTGAACGAAACATTCAACTTAGCACACAACAACAAAGGCCACAAGACTCGCCGACCCCTCTCCGTGAAGTCCAACTCTCCAACGAGCCAGACCTCTGTCATGTCTTGTCTCCTCTCAACTGGCTACTTCCACGAGAGCGAGAGTGACGTGGTGGATTTTGAGCGTATAATACTCAGGTTTTTAGCCTGGTCCGACACAAAGAGACCCTTACGGGAGATCCCTTCCCATTGGCTTTATAGCCTAAGACCACAACTAGGGGGTCTCCATCCCCAATGGGCATTATCACTCTTTGGTCAAACCCACGAGCTCATTGGCCCAGTGAAGGTACACAGCATGCGAGCACGCCAGCTGAGCGAAGGCATGCATGACTTGCGAGCTCGTTGGCCCTACAAGGGTTTGAACCTTAGTGATCACCATAACAACTGTGTGAGTTGACCACCGAACCACGCCCTTATCGACGAAATAATTGTGTTTTAATTACGCCGAGAGGCGTTCCTACATTCACAACATGGATGGAGAACAAGAGCTGAAAGATTCATAAACAGATTCAGATTCTATGAAATCTTATAAGGTTCTGATAAAAATAAAAATATAAAAAAAGAGAAGGTGAAAGGAATTAAAAAAAAAATGCAAGCAGGATGGAAAGGAAGGTGGATGTCAGTTTCAAAGAAACCATCACTATCCACTAAGATCAAAGAAAGAGTTACATGGCATATCAAAGACACACATTGATCTCTATTTTGCCTCGAGAAGATATCTCTCAGCGTACTTTAGATATATTTTTTAGATATAGGTATACTAATATTAGTCCAAAAATAGAGATGAATTGAAAAATTGTCAAAATATATGGATGCGTGTAAATCTATTATAATAATTACTTGTACAAATCACAATTAAAAGTTGTACTCAAAATGTACAAATATATTATTATATCACTAATTAAATAATATTAAAATGAAGTGAACGAGGTTGTGGTTGAATGGCATAGGGCATCACGAGATCCAAGTTCGAATCCCCCAAGTAACATGTGGTTTCTATGTGGCCTCTAAGTTGATTAAGTTGGATAAGTGGATATGTTGATAGGGAGGAGGTCCCCCTTGTGAAAAATAAAAATAAAAGTAAAGATTAGTATAGATATCTTAAATACATCTATTTTATTTATTTCACATTAGAACCACTTTATTTACTATATATAACATTTTTTTGAAATTAGAGCCCTTTTATTTCATTTTAATATATACAAAGTAATGTTTCATTTTCTAACTTTTTTACTTTTATTACGCGCATTTCTACAATCACAGCACCGTGTAATTTTATAAGATTCTTATTAAAAAATAATATATAAGATTCCATAAAATAATAATAAACTAATAACAATAAACGGATGCAAAACTAATAATAACAAGAGCTGCAAAGCAGCCAAGTTTCTGCCAAAATGTTCATGAATAGTCTTGTTTTGTTTTAATTTGTTGTGTTTGTTTAGTTTTAGCAACAATGTTGATAATATAATAACTTTATAATAATCTTGAAATTTGTGAATTTTTTGGTTTAAGTTAGAGTTGATAGTTTTGTAATATTTACAATGAATGTTGAAAATTGAAGAACTTTGAGATTCTACGTTTAATAATTAGATTGTATAAAATGGAAGTTACAAAGTAAGTGATTTTTTATTATACCTGAAAATTTATGATTATACTTCAAGATTTATGGTGAACTTGACAAAATGGATTATTTGATTGATACAGCCTCCTAAGGCTAGAAATGGGCACCCTGGCAATTAAAACTTGGTTCTTAATGGTCTGACAAGAAGCAAATATAGAAGGCGATAAATACACTAGCCTTCAACAGTTTGCACTTAAGCTGCAATACAAAGAGTTGTTAGTGCTATAAAAATCACTTAACATCATTATTTTAAAGATTTGAAGTTATAGCCTATAGTGAGGGACAAGTGAAACCCTAAAATTAGTTCTACCATATAACTAGCACTTGCACCAATAAGAGGATCATGGAATACCTTGTTTGGAATAGCAAACGAGTTTAGAAGATCTTCGAGCGTGAATGCTGTTTACAACATGAAATTCAGGTAATACGCTGATAGGAACCAAACAGTTTAGAAAATTTCCCACATGTTCCAAGACAATGCATAGCCGTGTCATTCACATATTAAATGATAAGACTACAAAATACAAATAGTTTTCTGCAACTCAAAATATGAAGATGACTCTGCAAAGAAGATATTAGAATGTGATAGTTGATAGCACGCAGCAAAAGCAATATCTTCCCTTAGTTTCAGATCAGATAATGAAAGAAACTGTTGAGCCAATGACAAAAATAACAACTACTGCAAGAACCCAAATCAATTGAAGCCCGTGAACTAAAAAACAATTTAAATTTTTCCAGTCTTGCAATACCTTGAGATATCTCCAGAAATGTACCAAAAGTTGCATAACTCCGTAGTTTGTCCTATCATAAATTTGATTTAGGAAATGTAGGGTATTTATAAATTTTGGCATAAAAATGGTTTGGGTAGTTGAACTGTAATAGTTAGGTGAACTACACGGATTTTTAATATTTTCAATTTGTTACGAATAGGTTTTGATTTAGGTTTTTAGGTTTGGAAATAATAAATTAAGGTTTTGATTTAGGTTTTTAGGTTTGCAAATAATAAATTAAATTCCTTAATTTTAATTTTTATTTATACAGGAAAGATTTAATTAATTAAATCTTATGATTAAAGGTAGATTAGGGATTAAGGGAAATTTAATTAATTAAAATTAATTAAATTTCATGTGAAGGGAGGACTTATGGAATTGATCACTGGTCAATTTTTCCTATCTATGCATTAATATATATTTTAAAATTTTGATGTATTAGTATATTATTATCATAGATTAAGGATATTATCTATGTAAATGATATATTGTTATTATTATTATTATTATTAATTATTAAAGACATATATATAAATTTGGGATAAACTTATAAATTATATTTGTATTTAAATTCCTATTAGTATTAATATTGATTAGTAATAGGAATCTTATATAACTATAATATTTTTATTGTCTAATAATATTATCAATATTAATATTAATAGGAATTTAAATACACGTTTCTTAATATTTTTATTTTTATTTTAGTTATAATATATTTAAATCGGTTAATAGGTGAGATGCTAAAAAAACTTTACTGCCTAATATTTTACCCATAAAGTCTCAAACTAGAAACTTAATAGTTTTAAGTATTAGTATATTATTATCATAGATTAAGGATATTATCTATCACAAAACTTTATAATATAAACCTTGATGATCCGCAATAATCGCCCTTATCGGGTGAAAGTTTTCTGCCAATTAGATTGAAGAAAAATCATTTTTCAAATATGTTTTGTTAAAATATTTGCATCTATATAATAGCAATAGCTAAATATTTTTTAAATAGAAAAACTATTTCAGTTCTCATTGGTTGCAAAAAGAATTATTAATAACTAGTTAACAACAGGCCTCGCCTATAGTTTTCTTGGCATAAACTAATAAATGTGCCTAAAATAATCAATAATGGTTGTAACAAATGGAGAAGGCGTTACCTCCATCACTCACGATGACATCCACTCCCCTCTGCATAATGAATATTAAATGAATTATATTCATCGCTAAGGTTGCATGTGGTAAAGGTATTTATTTGAAAACTGCACAACGATTTTCATGATTGTTTAAGGTTGGCATTAACAAAAAATCAAAATTTCTAAATAGATTTTAAATTATATTGTATTGAGTCCTACATATTTCTATGTCATTAAGTTTGGATTAAATATGAAATATGAAATATGTTTGCATACAACATATAAGTATATTAATAAATATATAGTATTTAAAACATTTTTTTTAAAATATGTTCATAAATCTAAAATTTGGATGAGTTAGTGAGATCAATAATCCATAATTATATTTTAATAATTGCTTTAAAGTTGTTACTAAATTTAAATTTAATTAATTAATTTATTTTATTAATAATTTTTGGTAAGTTTCCTTGTAAATTAGTAATCAAATAATAATCATAGTGCTTTTATGGATTTGATTAATTATTTTTCTTTTGTTTAATTTTATTTAATTGGCAACTTAAATTTATAGAATAGTTTTTTTCTAAAACTAATCATTTAGTTATTTAAGTAAATGGAAGGATCCCGCAGTGTGGCCAGATTTGGGACTTGCAGAAGATAGTGCTGAGCTTCACAAGATTCTTCATAGTAGGAGTTGTAGTTCTCTTCTGGAAGAGGATATTCTTGCTTGGACCCATAATCCTAAGGGGGTTTACTCTGTTGCTTCTGGTTATCAGGTGTTATTGGCTTAGAAGCTAACTGGGGTAGAGGTTCATTGGTGGAAAAGGGTGTGGAATAAACTCTCGTGGCCTAAATGCAACTGCTTTGTTTGGACTTTGGCTTGGAATAGGTGTTTGACCTGGGATAACATTCGTAAACAGGGATTTCAAGGACCTTCAATTTGTGTTTTGTGTGGGGGAGCAGAAGAGGATTCTTCGCATTTGTTCTTCCGGTGCCCCTTTGTTGTGCAGCTTTGGCATTGGTGGTGGGAGGTATGGAAGCTTCCTTGTATTCATGCGTGCTCTTTGGTTGAATTCTGGGATAGTATGGGAAGACCTCCTTCTATGGCTTCCTTTTTGCAGGAAGTTTGGTTCGTGGGTCCTACCTTTCTGCTTTGGGAGATTTGGCTGGAGCGGAGCCGCCAAATTTTTCATGATCAGAAGTTGGTGGGTCAGCAAGTTTGGCTGTGTATGCTAGGAATGGTGCAGGAGTTAGTTTCAGCTAAATGTGATGTGGTTTTCCCCTTGGAGAGAGGTGATGATGAGTTGGTGGCCAGACTGGGTCTTCAAGAAATTCATTCTTCTTTTGTCAGTTCCAGGAATTGTAGGCATGGGAAAAAGAGGGTTCAACGGGTTGGAAGGTGGTTACCTCCTCCCAATGGATTTTTAGAGATCAATACTGACGGTTCTTTTAGGGGCAATCCTGGGCCTGTTGGAATTGGTGGAGATGGTAGGGACTCAGCTAGGTCGGTGATTTTTCTATTCTCTATACATGAGGGGGTGAAGACTGTTAACTTCATGGAGGGTTTGGCAATTCTGCATGCTATTGAGAGGGCCCTTGCTTTGGGCTGGAGAAAAGTTATATGTGAAGCTGATTCACAGATTTTGATTAATCTCTTGAATGAGCGAAAGATATCTGATATTAATTGGCAGTTGGCTTCGGTGGTTCAGCAGATTCTTCAGGTTAGTTCTCGGATGGAGGAAGCATCCTTTGTTCACATCCCGAGGGAGTGGAATCGAGCTGCCGACTGCTTGGCCAAATGGGCCTCTGAGCATGATAGTGGTTGGAAGGTTGAGGATTGGGATCAGGCTAACCCTGAGCTGCATCTGGATTTAGACTGTTCTTGGAGAGGATAGGAGGATACATGGGGATAGTTGATGTTGTTTATACTGTGGGGTTTTCGCTTTGTTTTCTGGGGCTGGGTCCCTTGGTTATTATTGTAATGCTCTTTTCTGATTTCTAATAAAGTTTTTACCCCTTTGTTTTTTTTTTAAAAAATTAAACAATTTATTTTATTTAAAAAAAAAATCATTTAGATTTAGTAGATTTAATTTATATATTCATTGAAATTCATATATATATATATATGTATGTATGTATGTATGTATGTTCTTTGTTTTATATATATATAGATATATAACAAAGAGCATAGAGAAATTACCTAGAAAAAAATTAACAGAACATAGAGAAATAATGTATAGGTTTAACATGGAGAATATTAAAAAAATAATAATATATATCTAAGAAAGAAAATATATATTTATTCTTATAATCTAAAAATACAAGTATCTGAGATGTTCCTTCATTATTAGGTTTGAACTTCCTCTTCTTCTAAAAATCCAAATCTCTATAAATCTACTCCATACCATAAAAATACATATAACTAATCTATGTATCCATCTAAGTTGTTTATTCTCTATTCTGTTAACCTCCATGCAGACCAAAACCTCCAAACCCTGCAAAATAAAAAAATAAAAACAATCAAATACAAAAAAGCATTGAAAAAAAAAAAGAGCAGAAGGAAAAAATCATGAGAAGATTGAAATTTGTACATCATATCTACATTGGCCAAAACAATTAAGAGAAAATAAAAAGATAAAGAGATAAAAAAAATTTATGCTATATTTTATAATTTACCAAGTTTAAAATAGTAATAGTAAATTGCCTTATTAATTCCTAAAATGTAGCCAACTTAACTTTTAGTGGAGTTAAGATGTTTTATTATTATTATTTTTAATTTTAATTGTTACCTTTTAATAAGTTGTACTCATAGTGGTATATGATTAAGCTTAGAAATAATTTTTTTTTTAATTTTAATCTTCTTTATTATTATTATTTCCATGATTTATTTTAGTTTAAAGATTTTATTAAATTTTAATGTAAGTGAGGTTTTGATTTTATTTATTATGTTCTATTAAAGTAGGAGTAATGGATTTAATTATTGTATTAAATGAGTTTGTTTATCATCTTAAAATGCCATAGAAGAATGTATTTAATTATAGCATTTATTTTATAATTAAATCCTTTAGTTATAATAAGGGTTAGGGTTAGGTTCAAAATTAGAATTATGGTTAGGGTTAGCCTCAAAATTAGGGCTAAGGCTAAAATTAGAGTTAGAAATAGGGTTAGGGTTAGTGTTAGAATTAGAGTGAGGTTTAGGGTAGAGTTTGAATTACGATTACAATTAGGGTTAGAATCAAGTTTATGGTGAGGGTTAGAATTATGAATAGAATTAAGGTTAAGTAGATCTAGGGGTAGAATTAAGGTTAAGGTTAGAATTACTATTAGGATTAACGTTAGGGTTAGGGTTATAGTTACAATTTTGGTTTAAATTAGAGGTTAGGGCTACAATTAAGGATAGGGTTAGGGTTCGGGTTTAATTTAGAATTAGGGTTACAAATAAGATTAGTTTTAGGATTGGGATAGAATTAGGCTTAGGGTTAGAATTAGGGTTATTGTTAGGGTTAGAATTATGGTTAAAATTAGAGTTAGGGTTAGCATTCCTATCATGATTAAGGTTAGGGTTAGGATATGGTTAGAATTAGGGTTAGGGTTTAGGTTAGAATTAAGGTTATGGTTAGAATTAGAGCTAAGGTTAGCATTATTGTCAGGATTAAGGTTAGAGTTATCATTACAATTTGGATTAAATTACAAGTTAAGGATACAATTAGGGTTAGGGTTATGGTTTAGGTTAGAATTAGGGTTCAATCTATGATTAAAATTAGCATTATAGTTTGTTTAAAATTAGAGTTAGGGTTAGGTTAGGGTTACAATTAAAATAGGGTTAGAATTATGTTTATGGTTAGAATTAGGTTTAGTGTTAGAAATAGGGTTAGAACCTGAGTTAGGATTAGGGTTATGGTTAGAATTAGGGTTAGGGTTGGGATTAGGGTTAGAATTATGAATAGAATTAGGGTTAAGTAGATCTAGGGGTAGAATTAGGGTTGGGATTAGTGTTGAAATTAAGGTTATAGTTATTATTACAATTAGGTCTATAATTATGGTTACAATTATGGTTAGAATTAGGGTTGGGGTTAGGGTTACAATTAGGGATAGATCTAGAAACTAACTAAATCTAGGGGTAGAATTAAGGTTAGGAATACAATTAGAGTTATTATTAGGGTTATAATTATGGTTAGAAATAGTGTTACAATTAGAGTTAGGGTTATGGTTACAATTAGAATTAGTGTTAGAATTAGGGTTAGGGTTAGGGATTAGGATTAGTATTGGCCTGGATGTTAGGGTTAGGTTTAGGGTTCGGTTAGAATTATACTTAGAATTATGGTTAGTATTAGGGATACAGTTAAGGTTAGGGTTACAACTATGGTTAGAATGGGTTAGGGTTATAATTAGGGATAGATCTAGAAATTAACTAGTTCTAGGGGTAGAATTAAGGTTAAGAATACAATTAGATTTATTATTAGGGTTAGAATTAGTGTTACAATTAGGGTTAGGGTTATGGTTACAGTTATAATCAGTGTTAGAATTAGGGTTAGGGTTAGGGTTTAGGTTAGAATTAGGGTTACAATTGATTTTAGGATTAGGATTAGTATTGCCTGAATGTTAGGGTTAGGTTCAAGGTTGGGTTAGAATTATGCTTAGAATTATGGTTAGTATTAGGGATACAATTAAGGTTAGGGTTATAGTTACATTTAGGGATAGTGTTAGAATTATTGTTACAAATATAATTAACAAAAAATAGGGTTAGGGTTAAGGATAAAATTAAGATCATTAATGCAATTACAGTTAGAGATAGAATTAGGGTTTGGGTTAGAATTAGGGTTAACTAGATCTTGGGGTAGAAATAGGGTTAGGGGTACAATTAGGGTTAGGGTTAGAATTAGAGTTATTGTTAGGGTTAGAATTATGACTAGAATCAGGTTTATAACCTTGACCTTAATTATATTCATAAACAAAACCCTAATTCTAATTTAACCTTGGTTCTACCCTAATCCAAATCCTAATTGTAATCATTACCCTATTTATAAGTCTTATATTCTAAACCAATCCCTAAACAAAACCATAATTCTAAATCTAACCTTCATTGGAACATTAACAAATAATATAATTAGGGTTAAGACCTTTACGCTTAGGGTTAGTTTAGTATAAAATATGTCAAGAGATATATTAAAATAATATATTATAATTATTATATATATTATAATAATTAATATATATTATATATAATTATAATTATTATATAATATATTATAATAATATATCTAACCTATGTTATAATATTATATTATATAATAATAATTCTTAATAAGGTATATAATATAGTTAGAATTATGCCTACCGCTACCTATATTTAAAAAATATATCTAAAGTACATGGAGAGATATCCTTCTGGAGGCGCCTATTTTTTTAATCAATGTACCACACATAGGAGAAAATAGGCGCCTCGAGAAGGATATCTCTTGGCGTACTTTAGATATATTTTTTAAATATAGGTATGCTAGTTTTCTTCCATCCTTAGAGTTGATGATAGCATATCTTTGTTTTACCTCCTTATTTTGAAAATATTATGTTTATTATTAATTATTAATATTAAATGCAAGATATATTAATTTGAAGCTATTTTATACTTCAAATTGATATTGTTGACATTTTAAATTATTTTATTATACTTAAGTTGTTTTAATTATCCGAAGTTTCTTATTTTGGATTTATATTATATTTATTATTAAATATTAATAATTTGACATGTAAATAGCTGTCAATTTTAAGATAAAAGGTAATTTTTTTTAACAGGCTCACGCCATTATACTCCACCCCTTTTTGCTGTTGTAAAATGCCTCTTGGTATTAATTATAAGTTGTTAATAAAATATTATATTATTTTAATAAATAAATAACAAATTTACACTTACACATTCCCTTGAGTTTCCTATGACAGCATCATATTTACTTTTTCCATATTCCTATGTGGGTTGTTTCCACATGCATCACCTTTTTCGATTGTCAGACATCCAAATTTACAATTTAGGCAACATGTCAAAATTTTCGCTAAAGAGTTTCAAATTCTTTTCCCATATTTTTGGAACAAAATTTGCAGTCAAGAGCTTCAAATTCTTTTCCCATATTTTTTGCTACCAAATTCTTTTTGCAACCAAATTGTCAGTAAAAGAGTTCTAAATTCTTTTCCCGTATGTTTATCTGACTTGTTAATGGTTTTGTGGCCACGGCACTGGTTGCAGAGGGAAGGGGTGAGATGAAATTTAAAATAAACATGGTGAGTGAATTGAATGAGGTTTTTTTTGCTTTAAATAAGGTGGTTTTGATTTGCCAAAGTGGGGTTTTTTTTTTTTTTTTGAAAACGTGTTTTTTTTTGGCACTGCTCTCCTCCTGCTAACCATGGCGATTGCAAAATCTTCCTATGGTTTCCTGTGTTTGATTGTTGTTGGCACGCATTGGCGCACTCCTCCCCATATACATAATCTATCACACCTTTCTCAACCCCAATTATCTGCCGAGTTTCTTTTGTTAATTACCTGCTAGGGTTAGGGTTAGGGTTTTACTTCAGCGATATCGTTTTTTATGTAGGTCTCTGATAGCTATTGTTGTTTTAATGATTCAAGAGGATACCACTCCAATTCTCATGAAATTGATGAATGGAACCCAAAAGCATCGGAAACTATGCCCTTTTTGTATGCGTGTACAAGCATATGTTCGGTATTAATGCTGTCAAGAAAAATATACTTTGTATTTCTTGTGGAGGAAATTGGCGACAAGGCATGTGACAGTGACGTAGAACGAGCCAAATATTGTTCTTCAGGCTTTTAGCAGCTAGTCTACCTTGTAAAGCCGTTGGAATAATTCTTCAAAGTACATAGCTTATAAAGGTCCCTGGGTTAATCAAAGACGGTGTGCAAAATTCTTAGAAAACCATGGATTAAACATGTTTGATTTTTATAATTTATCAATACGTAGGCCAATCCTTCAAGTGATGAACTTTAGATTTTAGTTTTAGATTAGGAGCAGAAGTTTGGAACTATCATTCTCTAATATGTGGACCACAAAATCTGGATACGATTGACAGTTTACATGATATTGGTTATGACAATTCCACTGTTATCTAAACCATTACATATGTTTGTAGTTCCTAGTATATACTGAATGTTTGCTGATATTCATCCCGTCCGTTAGTTACAAGTTTGTTGATTCTTTTAAGTTTTCACTGCTTGAGTTGAGGGGTTGTTCCTGATAGATTCTAACACATTTGTTATTACAGGTCAGCCAAAGAGACATCTTCTAACAACAGGTTGGAGTGTATTTGTAAGTGCAAAGAGACTTTTTGCTGGTGACTGTACTTTTCATAAGGTATCCCCACAAATGCTATTGGAACCATTAGCAGATAAATTTCATGAATTGTCTTGTTTTGACTGTTATCTCTGCTTTAGTTTTGATACTTCTCTAGGGATAGTGGAGGTATAAATTTCTTAAGGCTGCCTGTTGCTTCTAATGCATGTGCACATACTCCTATTGCTTGTTATTTTATTATCATTTAATTTTTTTGCAGAAAGCAACATGAAATGGGAAAGTGGTATTATAAATATTTTTACCTTCTCAATACAGAGATGGTAGTTATATTCAGAAAAAACATAAGCTGCCTTCAGCTAAACATATCAGAACATATGAAGGAACAGAACCTGAAAGCCTGTATGTCATTTTTACAAAGAAGAGTGCCCGTGACTCCTCTAAACAGTAAAGGGTTGGGGTAAAAATACGTTCCAACTGATATTTTTCCTTCACTAGTGACTGCCAGTAGGACTAAGGTTGCAGCATGTTTGATGACGTGTGCACATACTCCTATTGCTTGCTATTTTATAATCATTCAAAAAAATTGCAGAAAACAACATGAAAAGGGAAAGTGGTATGATAAATATTTGCACCATCTCAATACGGAGATGGTAGTTATATTCAGAAAAAACATAAGCTGCCTTCAGCTAAACATATCATAACATATGAAGGAACAGTACCTGAAAGCCTGTATGCCATTTTTACAAAAAGGAGTGCCTCTGACTCCTCTAAACAGTAAAGGGTTGGATTGAAAAACTAAAAATACATTCCAACTGATATTTTCCTTGACTAGTTACTGCCAGTAGGGCTAAGGATGCAGCGTGTTTGATGACAAATGCAAATTTTATTAACTTCCATGAATTGAGAATAAAATCTGGCAATTGTTTGATTTTAGATTTTTCTTTGGGTTATTTTAAAGGGCTAAAAAGATTCCTACCAAAAGCTGCACAGGCATCCTTAAGGCTGGTCAACTGATGTTTGATTTTGGACTTATTATTTTTGTTGTGAGATATTTTTCTGTTTGCTTGGATTAGTGCAAAATGACATGCAAGCTGTTTGTTCCTTGAAATTTGGTGGGCTCATAATTCCTTTTTCTTGTCATGACTGATCATGTATCACATCCACACTTTTCCCAAATAACAGGGACGAGAAATCACAACTACTTCTGGGTATAAGACATGCAAATAGGCAACACACAGCTGTAGCATCCTCTGTTTTATCTAGTATAGTATACTTATCGGAGGCCTTTACAAATAAATAGTGTTTCTGTTAAAAAGAGAACCTCGCACTATCGATAACTTATATATTTGACAAAAAAGTTTTTTAAAAGTATATGGAATTTCAAATTTTTTGATTCAGAAAATATAAATACCCTGCACATTTTACAGTGGAGATTATTGTTGTTGCAGTAATGGCGAGTACATTGGAGGAACGGCAGAGAATGGCAATTGACAAGGCAATGAAGGCGTTGAGGAGGCGCCATGCTCTTGAAGAAGGTGCTCATGCCCCTGCTATTTCATTACTTTACAGAGCCTACGATTCCCATGTATTTTTCTTACTTTACCCTTAAATTCAATTCGATTTAATTTTTCGATCAGACACATTTTTATCAAAAAACATAAGCAAATCTGTGATTAAAGTCTGTACAGCAAAGTATGTAAAGGAAACCAGAGAACAATATATTTGTAGAATTGAAACAGAGCCAACGTTCATGTAATACTCTGTTTTTTTGGGCAAACACACTTATTAAAAAAAAACGTTAATTTATTGAAATAATAATTATATAAAATCTTCTTTTGTATGGTTAGCCAAACAAAGGAATAATAAAGGGATATGCTAGTCCGCTGGGCTGGGTTGACTGGCAGAGATAGAGTGTCATTGCCAAAGACGACCCAGGTTCAAACCATGGCAAGTTGAGAGCTCTAGATGGTCTTGTAAGAGGAGTTTTTGACTTCAAAAAGTTGAACGGTACCACACACACATACACATATCCAACTCACAAACATAAACAGAACGTTAAACAGTTATACCATGTTGGAGCTGGACAAAACATGAAGTCCAGCTCATAATTCTAGTAGAGCCCAAATAATTTCCATAGCCTTAGACCACATTGCTTTGGCATATTTGAATACTTCATGCAAAAAAGATCCTATATTACTGTTTTGGGCATGACTTCCCCATCTTTATCACTTGGGTTGCCACTAAAGTCTTTCTCTGTATTTATCTAGGTTATATTTAAGTAGGTTGAGATGAGTCATGCATTTCTAGAGGAGAAACAACTAGCACATAGGAACTGTAATTCATGAGTATCTCCAAGACACATACATTGGAGGAATGATTCTGATTTTCTTTTCTAGGCTTATAATTTAGGGACTCTTAACCTTTTTCATCCCCTCATCACTAGGGGAGGATTGGGATTCTACGTAAAGCTTATGCACATTAGAGGACTGTTTGGGAGGAGCTCTGATGCAAGAGCGCAAGTTGGTTTTAAAAGCATTTTCACTTTAACATATCTTTAGGGTAGGCATTTTCTTTTTATTTGGATACACACATTAATTCCCAACAACATGATCTCCTTGCCTCCACAAAGGCTAATGACAAGCATCACATATCAGGCACCCTGCAACTTGAATTGGGCACTTGTTGGTAACTATGGAGTTCCTAGATGTGCTCATCTATGGGTTTGTGAGCTTAGATAGGTATTTTCTACAAAGAAGGGGAAAAAGCTTGCCATAGAACCCAAAACCCAGCAGCAACTACTTGTGGAGTAGAGTCATTAACCAAAACCCCGAACCGTGGGGCTTGGCAAGGAACCACACTTTTGAAGACTTGGGGATCCCATTCAAGGAGCAATTTTAAGACATGTACGGTGTAAGACCTCACTCGTGAGAATAGAACCCAAAATCAACTAGTTGTAAAATGGAGCCTTAACCGAAACCTCAAACTTAGGGGCTTGGCAAGGAATCCCATTTTTGAAGACTCGGAGACCCATTAAAGATGCAATTTTAAGACATGTATGGGATAGGCTGTGAGAATAGAACCTAGAGTCAATTAATTGTGGAGTGGATTCCATAACATAAACCCCAAATTTGGGGGCTTGGCAAAAAACCTCACTTGTGAATACTTGGAGACCCCATTCAAGGAACAATTTTAAGATATATATGGCGTAGGAAACCCACTTGCAAGAATAGAACCTAGAATCAACTACTTGTAGAGCAGAGTTCTTAACCAAAACCCTAAACTGGGGGTATAGGAAAGGGACTCCACTTTTTAAGACTTGTAGACCTCATTCAAGGAACAATTTTAAGAGATGTATGTGATGGAGTCAGGTTGTCATTGATGTCAAAAAGGTGTCCTCAGTTTGTTTGATGTCATCAGGACTTGGTTGATCAGGTTTGGCCTTCAATGTGTTTTCTTATGTTCTTTGGTAAGTGAAGTCACAAGGTGATTTAGGGTTGTCAAGTGTTGACAAATGTTCATCATTCATGTTTGGACAAATGTTCATCATTCATGTGTGCTCATCTATGTTTGGACAGAGTTTGCTTAGAAGTTGTGATTCATTTCATACTTGATGAAGTGCATATCATGTTTGGTTATGCAGTGTAGAGATACATACTTGTTAAAGGATCAGGAGGAGCAAAGAGTTCACATCATCCTGTGTAGAGTTTATATCATCTTATATGTTATTGATTACATCATCTTGTGTGTTCTTTACAGATGACTTGTAGTGGTAGTGACTTGGTAATTTGATCTCAGTAGCCTTCATCATGTTGTCTGACTTTCTCTACAATAAGGATTGGTTTCATTTTGTGTGGCATACTCTATATCAAGGATTGATAGAAGTGATCACAGGAGTTGTCATACCACTGAGTTTACAGATGCAGATATCAGTTGGATTTCATGCAAGTTTCTTCAAGGTGATGTCATCAGGTACTATGTGCTCTGATATAAGTTATGATGTGAAAAAATCAAAGGTTTCTCAATTGGATCTCAGTTGAACAATATTTGATGTCATAATTATCAGTGATGTATTGAGGATAGTCTTGTGCTTCAAATGTTGATCATACAGGAATCCAATGTCTCATATTACGTAGAAGTTCTAATGATCTTGTTTGAAGTAGGTCATTATCATCAGAGATATAAGATCATTATCGTCATAGGCAAAGGGTTTATGCTTCAACAAGAGGATGATGACTTGCAAATGCATAGAAGGTAACATTCATGGTAGATAAGTTTGCAGGACTAGATTGATCTATTGATGTCTATCATGTCATTTTGGTGTTCATATAAACAAGGTGATGTTGATCATCTAATGTTTTCAGTGTTGATAGTATGGTGTTCTCTATGTGGATGTTGGCACTGATCATCAATTTAAGGTGATATCATATCTTATGTTGAGACTAGGTATAAAGTGATCAAAAGAGTGCTCAAAAATTCTATACCTTCAAAATCCTAAATTCTATACCATCAAAATCCTAAATACCTTCTAAAATCCTATATTCTACTCATCACTGTTTTAATTTACATTTTTGTTTTAATTAAACAGTGACTTTCTATTGGAGGTAAAGTCACTTAAAGTGACTCACCAAAGGGACTCCATTACATCTCTCCACCGGCCCCTTCACCTTGTTAACCTGTTAGACCGGTCTTCACTTCTCTTGGGCGGGAGAAAAAAACTTAAATGAATATGTTTCAAAAGTATGGTGAGCGCTTAGGTGGTAAGTGATAACCACATCTATTTTATGAAAAGCACTTTTTGCCATTTATAAAGGAGCTCGAATTTATAAAGTCTTTTTTGAAAGCCATCGAATGATAAGTGAGCATAGTATAGATGCCAAGAGGGAGCCCGATATGTAAGGCATTAAAATTATTTTTTTAGGGAGTATTTAATTTTAAAAGTTTCTATTATGGATACAAAATCACTAAGCCTTTTAAGGCTTTAGTTTTTTTTAGAAACTTTATACTAAGAGGTCGGCCCATACCAAATTTATATGGTGAGTTTTATTTGGTGATTAGTGGTTATTAAATTAGAAATTTTTAAGAGATTTTTCTTGAAAGCAAATATCTATGGAGAATTGGAAATGTTTTTTTTGCAAAATGAAGATTGATTTTCTTGAGAAGAAAAAGAGTTTGATTGCAGGAATTTGTAGAGAAGGAGATTGCATGAAGATGAAAAGTCTTATGCAAAATGAAGTGTTTTTTTCAGGAATACGAAGAATCATACATGAAGGGCATTGGATGAAGATATTAGTTTTGAAGACAATATTTACAGAGATGAGAATATGAAGTGTTTTTGGAGATTGTTTTTCAGAGATGAATTAATTTTATTGAAGATTTTATTTGCAGAGATTGAAGAATATCAAAGTTTTTCAGATTGAAAGAGATTTGATTTTTTTAAGAAGAAATTGCAGAGATGGAAGATGAAGTTGCTCAGAGTTTTTGTTTTTCTTCTACAGGGCACTGATTGATTTTATTGAAGATTTGTTTATGATCTTACAATTGTTTTAGATGAATTATTTATGCAGATGTCAAGGGTCAGAAGGTGAAAAAAAAACAAAAATAAAGAAGTTTTTTTTTAGTTTGAAATATGAAAGGTCATGTGAAAATAATTTTGCAGAATGTTGAGAGATATCTATTTATTGGCTTCACATTGATAGTGTGGGTGCGCGTGGAACTGTATACAGAGAATGAATTGTTTGAGCATCAGATGCAGGATTAGAGATATATACATGGAGAAATCACATATTTAGCTTGTTTGCAGAAGTATGTAAAAGAAAATGGTCTTGATTTGAAAATCAAACAGGAGGTATAAAGTTGTATATAATGGTGCAAATCTGATTGAATGGCAATCATGTCTTGCACACAAAGTTTGATGTTTTGTTAATAGTGATTGTGTTTGCTAGTGAGGCACAGCATGCCAATGAGGCTTGTGGTCAGTGAGACCTCTATATATGTCAGTGAGACATTTGTAAGAAGATTTTTTCATTTAAGCCAGTGAGGCAGTTCTGGAGTGGTTTTCCTACCCCTGGAGGGTTTTCCACTCGTGCAATTCTTGTGTCTTGATTCATATTGATCTTCTCTCTGTGATTGAATGTTTTACTCATGAGTTTTGTTTATGTGATTGACAAAGTATGTGCATATGTGTTTGACAATTCAATGATAACTATCTTTCCTTGTGCTCTCCAAGTTAAAGTTTGAAAAAGATTCAAGAATTCACACAACACTGATTCACCCCCCCTCTCAGTGTTGTTCTTAACTCCTACAGTATGGGGTAGCCACTCCATTCATGAGAATATAACTTAGAATCAACTACTTGTGGAGCAGAGTCCTTAACCAAAAAACTCCAAACTGGAGGTAGAGACATAGATTTCTTAGAAACAAGTAAAGCTTGTAAATTCCTTTAGAAATTTAAGTGGTTGAGATGTAGTTGTTTGTAGCCAGAGCAGGGTAGCCTGTGATAGACATAAATCATATGTAGTATAATCTTGATATTTGAGTGAAGGGTCTTGAAAGATTTATTTCTCAGTGTACTTTATATGTTTGTCCTTCATATCGTAGTGCATGTTCTTTTTGAGTTCTAATAGATTCCTGCTATGTCAAGCTCATTCATTCTTGACATGCCCACAAGTCTTTCTTGACAAGTCCCTGGCTTAATGCATTAGTGTCCTCCCTTGCCTTGGGACAAACATTGTGGGCAATTTTGATGTCATGCCTTGTGGGATCTCTCTAGCTTGTGGTTGCTGTCTACGGGGTTATCATTTATTTACAAGCTATTTAATACAGTGGCATATCCATATGAGAGTGTGTTGTTCCACATTAATAATCGCCCAAGTAGGCCCCACAAAGTTTCCAAAATACCCATGAGAATGTGGTTAAAGATCCTCATTTTTCAATAGAATCCCTAAAAAATAGACCTGTTCTATTGGCCAGATTTGTCACCCCATGAAAGTGGGGAGAGGCCTCAAGCTATACTCAGCAACCAGGAGGAAAAGGGGAGGGGATTCTGTTGCTCTCAAAACTCTGCAAGGAAAACTACTAGAGGACATGGCCTTTTAAAATAGGCTGCTCGACAGTCCCAAATATTCATCACAAATGGGCAAGAGAGCCATAGAGTTGCAAAGGGTTTGACGATTTTACATTGTTGAATGTAAAACACACTATGTTGTTTCTTACAGTTGACACTTTAGAAATTGGAGAGCTCTTGGTAGGTATTCAATTCCATGTGCATGATGCAGATCAGCATATTGCATATGGATGAGAACTGTGGTACATGTGGATAGTTTGGAGTTCTGAACCTAAATTTCATGGCCCAATGGAGAGTAGAAAATATTTTTTCTGAGGAGATTCAAAATAATGAATTTCTGAGGGTACACATAGCCTTAACTCCTCCTTAGACATATGCCTTCCATTTTCTGGCCCATGTCTTCTTTGTGTCCATCCACGGCAGTGGCTAAAGGCTCACATGTGACCACTTAGCCATCTGGAGTTTTTTACAGTGACTCAATTACAATTTGACTATTTTTTTGAGTTATTTCTCTTGTTTCCTCGTATAAATATGATTGGACTGGGATATAACATCTATCTTACCTTGCAAAGGCAGTGAAGATTGCTTCTTTGACAATAGTTGCTAAGTGTCAAATTGCCCTTATCTTTTGAAGACTTAAAGCACTAGCATTTATTCTTTTCTTGCTTAGAATTTATGCCCTTTACCAAATTGACTCCACACACACACACACATGATGATTCATGAATCTTCCCCATAGATCTGGTACAACTCTTTCTTACCATCATTTTAAGATAATTTTCAGAAGTTTATGTCTAATCCTTCAAGCGATTGAAACATGTATCTACTGCAATCCACAGAGAGTTGCAAGAAAGTACTTTTTTCAAGGAGGGGAAGCTTTTGTTAACAGCATGCCAACAAGAGCTACCTTATTGGCTAATAGTCCCTGCATCTCCAATAACTTTTGTGCACAGAGAGAAACAACCCTTTTTTGTAGGTCATCTTGTTGGTTATTTTCTCAAGGATAACAAGGGATTCATTTTAATTTTTTAATGTTTAGATACTCAAAGAAGCTACTCCCTCATTTCTAACTTTGATATTACTACTATGCCAAACTCGACGCTTCCTCTTGCCTAAATCTAATGTATGGTACATGAGTACATACATGATTGTAAGAACCACAATCGCATATAGATAACTCCAATAGAGATACATGACTAATACATAAGGGAATGTGCATGTGAGAAGCATCTTGCAATCAGCCATGTGTGTGACATGATTTAAGGTTTCCACTCACATTGTAGAGCATAAAATTGCCATAGGAACTCAGCTTCATTGGCAATGCTTACACCATCTTTTTACAGGACCTGAAAGCTTCAATATTACTTTGTTCATTGAACCCTTACAAGCACAGTAGGTTTCAAGATAGGTATAGTCCGTTTTCGCTCCAAATGATAGTTATCGTAGTATCAGGCTCATCCTATCCCTCTGCTGACTTATAAAACATGTTGCTTATCAATAATCCATAGTCAATAGATTGCACAACCTAGCTTGTGAGTATTGCTAACAACTAGAATCAATATTTGGCTTGTGCCTTAACCAAGTCTTTCCTTTGACTTCTTTTAAAGGCAATGATCCCATTATCCGAATGCTTGCTTACCTAGGGATAATACTAGCCATAGAGACACGTGGATATGTACATTGACATATAATGTGCACACACTTTGATACCTTGATAATATAATAGTATATACATATATAGGCATACTTACATCCATATAGTGTACCTGTATGTATTTATGTCCAGAGAGATTTTGCAATGGCCATAAAAACAAAAATCACATTAAAGGTTATTTTTTTTTGGCTGAAGACACTTAGGGTTAGAGAACCCAGATGTGCAAGAAAATAATATCAAAACACAGTCTTCAATAGTTAAATTCATCGAGACAATAGAAATAAAATGCATTTTACCATGCTTCAACCTCATCGCCACTCAAAATCCTCCAGAGTTTTCTATATTCCACTTCCGAGGAGAAGTATGATCAGTCATTCTTTAGAAGGTGAGACTCTCTCCAATAAAACCATTTGAATTTCTGCCTCCAATTGTTCTTACTACTGGACTGTAATCTCTTTTTTCATGGCTCCAAATCTGAGGTAGTTCTCAATCTCCAGCCCCACACCCTCCTAAGGGTTAGTTATACCTTGGGGGAGGAAAGTCTAAAATCCACTTGAAAGATTCATGACTGCATTGATGAGGCAATGTATCCACCAATTGTACACTGACAAAAAGAGTGATTTTTCCACAGCTTCCATGCCAATTCATCTTCTGCCAGCCTAGTAGACCCTATCTTTACCTGTATTACATTGTTCTAACTGCTCACAATCTCTTCAAAACTGACATTCATCTTCACCCTTGTTGCCTGTCCTCACATCTTTCTCATCTAAATTTCTCTCATTTTTCCTCTTGATCATTATTCTACCTTACCATCTATGGTTAACCTTGCTTTCTTATCTTTATCATTTTTTTAACCTCTAAATTTGACATATTTTCATTCACTTGGCTCACATCTCTCTACCATGTATCAGAGGAGCCAAAAATGTAGAATGCAGAAGAAAGGAAAGTGGAAACCAAGCTATTATAATACTACTTCGATTTCAATTACTGCATTTAAAAATTTTCATAGTATTAAATATTTCTTTTAGCGCAATGTTTTTCGGTGTTCTGGCAAAACACAGGCTAGCCCCACCATTAATAAACAACTATACGTATAAATGGTCTATTACCAAAAATAAGATTTTGTCTTTCACTTACTCCATCTGTTCCATTTGCTCAATAAAAATGATGTTGACCTCGAATTCACCCATTTATTTTTCTTTCTTCCTCACCGGTAGTTTCTACACAGCAAATGAGAGTTTCCTTCAGCACCTCTGGAGATGGTCCAAGCCCAAGCATTTCAAGAATCTCCTTATTGACCTGCTGTATGGAGCAAAGTTTGCTGAAAATCATGTTCTTATGGAAACTTGATTCTGCTCCCCAGGAGTGTAATGTCATCTTGACATTGTCATGTCCTCTTGCAGGAAGAAAGAGTGTGCCGAATTTGAAATCATGTTTGCACAACTCAAGCTTTGGGAAATGTCGAAGTCATTCCTTTGACCTTTAGATTGATGTGGTTCGAGTTTCATCTCCTTCAAGCCTCTGGATTTCATTGGCCTCCACGTCATTTGTGCACTCTGTGTCCACATATCTGCAGAATCCGGATTCTCATAAATGGATTTTGAATTTCCTTATTGACATTGTCAATAAAGGAGTTTTATAAAGTCTCTACACCAAGCTGGATATGCTGGCTCCTGGTTGCAAGGATTCTGCCTTCATGAGTGACAGCTACTTTTATATCATTAGTAGATGAAGATGTCATCAAAGATCAAAACCTTATGTCTGAACACCAATGCATTCTCCCTCGAACCCTGTTTCCTAGCATGCAGAATGCTAGCTTGGCCAAATTTTACAAAAGAAAAGGGGCGGCGACATAAATCATGTCATAAAGTTTATGAAAGGGGGTGTTAGGAATAATGAAAGGGACAGCCTAGGAAGTTACAAAGGTTAGATGAGGGTTCTAATCAAAGCCAGATTAGTTCCAGCGAACTAACTAAACTTTAATGCATTGGTTTGACTGGGCAGCTTGGTTCGGGTGGTAGTTTGGGGGAAATATGACTTAGTGGTTTGGAGAACCCTTATCTTTTGAGCGGCATGACACTCTTCCCACCCCTCCCTTTATTATCCCTCCACCCATATTGCTGTGGGTGGGGCAATCATGATAAAGGTTAGTTGCTGGTGGGCAGGCAGCAGGAGGGACTCTACAGTCCACCTGTCCTTTGGACCAAAGTAAAACCTCGTTAGCGGTATCTATAGATGGCCCTACTATCTATAGGGAGGGCGACCCAACCACCCTAGAGGGGAAGTGGGTATGGGTGGATTTCCTATTTATGATTCATTTCCGTTTTTCTTTCTTTCCCTTTTTTTTTCCGAATATGTTATGTTTCTGTTTTTTATTTTTAATTTTAATTTCTTTTAAAACAATTGTAAATTATTTTTATCTTTAATGTTTTAGCTAGGGATTGCATCTTGGACAAAAAGTTTCTGAAGATTATCTGTGTAACCTCTCCCAGTTCTTTAAACAGTTCTTGCCGAGATTGCAAGGTTGACCCTGAGGTTTGCAGCAAGTTCAACAACTTTATTACTTTCTCTTTGGATATATCATATAAGCAAAGGAGACTTATTCCAAATGCTGGGAGAGACATTTAAATTCTTCAATAATCTCTCTCAATTCCATGATGAGACCTTCCCTATGTTCATGACATTAATAATGATTTGAGAACCTCCTTTGACAATAGACATCTTCCATCCTTTAAGAATTGCCCATTGCAGTAGGCCTTTTATCATTGTCATTGCCTCGGCCTGAATATTAGTAGCCTTGCTGATATCCATTGAGGATATACGCATTCACTGACTGTGCTCATCACAAGAAACATATCCAGGTCCTATCAGCTCAGACTCTGTTTGGTAACCCCATCAACATTCAATTTTACAAAGTTGGGGTGGGGTGTAGGGAGCCAACCTAATTAATTTCCTACTTATTGGTGTTGCATGCAACCCATTATTGGGAGTTGCAGTCTTCTTAGTCCACCTTATTTCAGACCAATTCTCACACCATGTTTTCTCTCCAGGATCTGTCTCCCATTTAGTTAGAGGTTAGGCAGAAACCAACTTTGTAATTGAGGCTTCAATTCTGCTTTAAACCTGTTAATTTGATCGAGACTGATCGCTGAATATTCTTCTGTTCCTCTAATTCCATATACTCCATATGATGATTGTCAGGAGAAGCATCCATAAGATTTTAAAAGACTTGCTTTTGATTTTCACTAACCATCTTTCTCTAAGAGGTGTAACTACTTTGGGAAAGGTCCATGCTAGGTACCATTTTCGAATAGACATTGATTTTTAGGACACGGGCATAAAAGAATGCTATGATTTTTCACAACATTCAGATTGAAGGACTGTTCAATCTCCTTACCATAAGCTGATTGTATGTAAATACTCTCCATTGAAGTGCCAACCACAAAAAGGTATTTACCTTAGGGAGGCCCTTTATAAACCAAACTCTTTTGATCCATTCCCAATAAGGTATTTACCTTAGGTGCTTTTACTTCCATTCCCAATAAGTTTGATCTGCCTTCCACTTGAAGGAAGAGACCAGCTAGATCAAATGTAATTTAAAGCTGCCACCTTTGCTTCCTCCTAATGAGGGGGAAATTCAAGATTTTTACACACCTGGAACTGTTTCTTTCTGTTATGTTATCAGACAGTGATCAGTGATCACATGCATACTCAGCTAGATCGCTTAAGTCCTCATTCTGAATTAATGGGATCTTTTGAATCCAATCATTCTTCCAAAAATGGATTTGGCTTCCATCCGCCATGATCTAACTAAGTTTAAGCATTAATAAGGTTTTACAGCTTCTTATGAATTTCTAGATTGCTAAACCCCCTGATAAGAGTTCTAGAGTGAATAGGTGGATCCCATTTCCTGAATCCATAAATTTAGAATACGGAATTTTGCTCCACAATCTATCTTGCTCACATATATTCTTTTATAGTGGCCTTAAAAAGCAAAGGGGAAACCGAGCTAGTATAACACCACTTCAATTTCAATTACTGCATTTAAAATTTTTTATGGGATTTCTTTTAGTGTGCTGTTTTTTTGGGGTTCTGGCAAAACACGGGCTAGCCCCACCATTAATAAAAAATATACACATTATTTGATTCAAGTCATAGTCCATTACCAAAAATAAGATTTTGTCTTTCACTTACGCCATCTGTTCCATTTGCTCAATAATGTTGATGTCGACCTCAGATTCACCCACTTTTAGTTTCTACACAGTAAATGAGAATTTCCTTCAGCGCCTCTGGAGATAGTGCAAGCCCAGGCCTTTCAACAATCTCCTTTTTGACCTGCTGTATGGTGCACAGATTTCTGAAAATCATGTTGTCATGGAAGCTTGATTTTCCCTCCTCCTCACTTTTAGTTTCTACACAGTAAATGAGAATTTCCTTCAGCGCCTCTGGAGATAGTGCAAGCCCAGGCCTTTCAACAATCTCCTTTTTGACCTGCTGTATGGTGCACAGATTTCTGAAAATCATGTTGTCATGGAAGCTTGATTCTGCCTGCCAGAAATGTAATGTCATCCTGATGTTGTCATGGTCCTCATGCAGGAAGAAAGAGCCCACCGAATTTGAAATCATGTTTGCACAATTCAAGCTCTGGGCAATGTTGAAGACATTCCTTCAGCCTTTAGACTGATCTGGGTCAAGCATCAACTCCTTAAAGCCTCTCGATTTCATTGGTCTCCATGTCGTCCATGCACTTTGTGTCTCCACATCTGCGGTACCCAGATTCTCATTAACAGATTTCAAATTTCCTTATTGATATGGTCAATAATGGAGCATTCTAAGGTCCCTACATCAAGCTGGATATGCTGGCTCCTGGGTGCAAGGATTGAGCCTTCATGAGTGCCAGCTACTTTTTTAGCCTTAGTAGATGAAGACTTCATGAAAGATCAAAACCTTCTGTCTGATTGCCAATGTATATTCTCCCTCAAACCCTGTTTCCTAACATGCAGAATGCTAGCTTGGTCAAATTTTATAAAAGAAAAGGGGCGGCGACATAAAAGCTTTATTGTTTAAAAGCATGTCATAAAGTTAATGAAGGGGGTTGTTGGGAATAATGAAAGGGACAGCCTAGGATGTCACAAAGGTTAGATGAGGTGTGGGAGGGGATGGATGGATTTCCTATTTATGAATCATTTCTTTTTTCCTTTCTTTCTCGCACTCTTTTTCAAATATGTTATGTTCCATTTTTTATTTTTTATTTTAATTTTTTAAAAAAGAATTGTAAATTATTTTATCTTTATTGTTTTAGCTTGGGATGGCATCCCGAACAAAAAGTTTCTGAAGATTATCTGTGTAATCTCTCTCCCAGATTCTTTTGACAGTCTTTCCTGAGATTGAAAGGTTGACCTTGAGGTTTGCAGTGAGTTCAACAACTTTATTACCTTCTCTTTGGATATAAGTGAAGGAGACTTCTTCCAGTTGCTGGGAGAGCCATTTAGAATCCTCAATAATCTTTCTTGATTCCATGATGAGACTTCCCCTTATTTTCATGGCATTAATAATGATTTGAGAACCTTCTTTGACAATAGGCATCTTCCATCCTTTAAGAATTGTCCATTGTAGGCCTTTTAGCATTGTTGTTGCCTCAGCCTGAATATTAGTATCCTTGCTGATATCCATTGACAATATAAGCATTCACTGATTGTGCTCATCAGAAGAAATATTTCCATGCCCCTACAGAGCTCAGACTCTGTTTGGCAGCTCCATCAACATTCAATTTTACAAGGTTGGGGTGGGGAATCCACCAAATCACTTTCCTACTTATTGGTGTTGTGCCCAACCCATTATTTGGAGTCACAGTTGTTTTAGTCCACCTTATTTTAAGCCAATTCTTACACCGTCTTTTCTCTTCAGAATCTGTCTCCCATTTAGCTAGAGGTTGGGCAGAAACCAACTTTGAAATTGAGGCTTCAACTCTGCTTCAAACCTGAAGATTTGATTGAGACTGATCCTTGAATATTCTTCTGTTCCTATAATTCCATATGATGATTGTTGGGAGAAGCTTCCATAAGATTTTAAAAGGCTTGCTTTTAATTTTCACTGACCATCCTTTTACAAGAGGCATAACCGCTTTGGGAGAGTTCCATGCTAGGTACCATTTTTAATAGACATTGATTTTTAGGGATAGGAGCATAAAAGAAAGCTATGATTATTTGCAACATTTAGATTAACGGACTATTCAATCTCCTTACCATAAGCTGATTGTATGAAAGTACTCTTCATTGAAGTGCCAACCATTAAAAGGTATTTGCCTCAGGGAGGTCCTTTATAACCCAAACTCTTTTATGGGGCAGGTCAAATCCACTTTTTTTTTTAATTCAATCAATACTTCTTTATATGCAGCCCTGACTGAAACTAGATCGCTTTTACTTCCATCCCAAATGAGTTTGATCTGCCTTCTACTTGAGGGAAGAGATCAGCTAGGTCGAATGTGATTTAAAACTGCCACTTCGGCTTCCTCCCAATGAAGGGGAAATTCAAGATATTTTCATGCCTGGAATCATGTCTTTCTGTTATGTTATCACACAGTCACATATCCCAGTGATCACAGGCATACTCAGCTACATCATTTAAGACTTAAGTCCTCATTCTAAAATAATGGGATCTTTTGAATCCGGTCATCCTTCCAAAAATGGATTTGGCTTCCATTCCCTATAGTCTAACTTTGAGCGTTAATAAGGTTTTACAGCTTCTAATGAATTTCTAGATTGCTAAATCTCCTGATAAGAGTTCTAGAATGAATAGGTGGAACCCAAATCCTGAATCCATATATTTAGATTGGAGAATTTTGCTCCACAATCTATCCTGCTCATCATATATTTTCCACATCAACTTTGCACCCAAGGCTCGGTTCAGCTCTTTTTACTGTCCAAATCCTTATCTCCAAGGGATTTGTGGAGCCATATCTGATCCCAACTAACTCTTTGTTCCACTCCATAAAAATTTACATTGTATACCTGTAATATTTTTTGCAATTTTGCCTGGTATTTTGAAAAGTGATATCATATATGTTGGGATTGCTTGTAGGGAAGATTGAATTAACTGAATTCTTCTTGCCACGGTTAATCATTTCACATTCCAGGTAGATAATTTATTTTTAATTCTGTCCACAACAGGTCTCCAAACTTTAGCAGAGACTTTTCCTTCAACAAGGGGCATTCCTAAGTATGAACTTGGCAGCTTCCTGACCCCAAATCGTAATAAACTCTGAAGCTCCTGCTTTACTTCCTTTGTGACATTGATGAAGTAGATCTTGAACTGATCGGCATTGCTGGTTCTATGGATGGAATTCCTAGGAGAACCTTATCATCTACAAACTGGCAATGGGAGGTTCTTCTCCACTTGAAATCTAGATTCCTCTAATATTTTAAAGCTGGATCTCTTCTTTGATTGCTTTAACCAGTGCCTTAGTTAATGTTATAAATACGTATCAGGAGATTAGATCTCCTCGTCTTAATCCCTGATTGGCAAGGAAGTAGCTAGAAGGAACTTCATTGATTAATACCGATAAGGATGTCATGGATATACAATTGTGAAATAGCTGGTAGGAACTTCATTGATTAATAATAAGAATGATGTCATGGATATACAACTGTGAGTTTAAGTCTCCAATCTTTAAAAAATTCAATTTTTTCTCAGACTTTTCCAAGAAATGTTCATTTTATTCAATCACGTGCTTTTATTCAGGTCTAGTTTGATTATCATTCTCCATTTTTTTCCTATGCTTGAGTGAACGAATAGTTTCAATTCTATCCATGATTTGTTTCCTTTCTACAAAGTCACTTTGTTCTTGCAATATTATTTTTTCCAAGCAGGGTTTTAATCTGAGTGCCAGCACTTTTACTCTCTTGTAAATTGTGTAATATTCTGCATATTTTTTCTTGGGAGTTAATATCAGAAAGGCTGCTTTACAATCCTTTAAAACTGCGATCTTTCTTCTGCATTCCTCTAGTTTGCCAGACATTTTTCCCTATTAAGAATATTTGAAAGAAACCAGTTTGGAAGCCATATGTGCCTGGGGCTTTATCCACTTTCAAGGTGAAGGTTGCCCTTTTGCCTCCTCTTTGGATATGGGTTTCATTAGCATCTCATTATTTGCATCTGCAATTACACTAGGTAGGTTTGATCATTTTGGTTCCTAAACCCTAAACCATTTGAGCCTCCTTCCCATAGGTCGCATTGAGTTACCAACATGTGGTACGCCTTTGGGCTATCTTTTCTTTTTATTTTGGTACCTTTTACCTAGTAGAAGGCCAACATGTGCTAGTAAGACCACTCATTAAGTGGCCTACATGTGTAAGGTTAACACTATATTATATTAGGATATGTGTTTTGACTAAGTCGGCCTATCCCTTTTTCATTTGTAGGAATGGTGTATAACTAGAGAGCATTCCTCTCACCATTTAACGTGATCTAATTCATCTTGTTTTGATCATTTCGGTCATAGTTCGCAAACTCGGACTTGACAAAAACTCAGCGAGTACTCAACAACTTAAAAAATACTTCAATTTTTGAAAAAAAACACAAATTTATGGAAAATACAGCTACAAAAAATGTATCAAATGAGTTTGGTGGGGGTTTGGGGTTGCACGCCATTTTCATAATTTTTAAAAAGGCAAACAACCGTGTATTTTCACTCCAATTTGCACAAGAAAACTCAAATGCCAGAAAACCATGTTTTTTAGTGTTTATGCTATGTTCTTGGCACATTTTTTGTCACATTGGATTACATGTTTTGCATCTGGTGAGTTGTATGCACGGACTCGCCAAGTTTCACTGTAACAACTCACCAAAAACTTGGCACCTCTGACTTGTGAGTTTACACTCTGAGTACTTGTTTTGAAAAAAAACCTGCGGGTACTCGGTGAGTTTTCCAGCTATGACAATTTTTAGTGCCTAATGGCAACTCTTGATGCCTAGGGGCATTAGGGCTTTCTCGCCAAACTTTTCATACATACAAATGTTTTGTCCTAAGGGCATCACCTTACCGATGTGTTCTCTTCACTTAGAGTATTTCATTTCTGTAGTTTGAGTTGAGCAATATCACTTCATTTCTGTTACATATCGTGATCAAATTCTTCAAGCCATCCTTGATGGATGGATGTAAGAATTTGATGACAGTTTTTTAGGATACTATTTTATAACATGGTTATAAAAAACTCAATGAAGTTACTGGTTGGTTAGCCAGTCAAGATGTTTGATTGTATGTTTTATAAGAATCACATGCAGAGTCCAAAGAGATTAATCTTTATATTCCAAATTCTTTATGAATTATTGTACACAAGGACTAACATTATATATCATAAAATGTACAATTTAAGCTTGGGAAGGATTGGTCTTTCAATTCTCTGAAATGCTAATGAAATAGCTAAGATTAAATTATATGTTAGGATTGTTCCAACGCCAATGAAGATTAGTGATCTTTGGATGGAAGGGAGGCTATTTTCCATCTACGTTATACCAATCCCGAGCACCTATTTTTCTTATTGAATGCCTATTTGGTTCAGTTAGTTCTTTTGCACTGCAGAATGTTCTGTCTCTTATAACATTGAAGTTCAGAGTTCCATCACTTCCTGCTTGGATCCTTTCAGCATGGACACTAAATGTGAAGTTAGGGAGACATGCAAATTGACTGCAAGATTGTAGAGATACCATCCCATCTCAGACAACATCTCCAATAGGGTTTTAGGAATCAGGACTCCGAGAGCCCTGCTTTAACCAGAATGGTGGAATTTATCTGAGTTGCAGAAAACTCATGAGCTAGAAGGACACTGAGAAAAGACTAGCTACTGTCTTATGCATAGAGGAAGGCTTCACCGGCACATATTGACTGACAAAAAGTTGTTTGAAGAGTGCTCCTTTGTAAATGAGGAATACTTGTAGATTTCTACAAGTAGCTATGTTGCAAGAAAGAATTTATCCAATTATGCTCTGCCTTTTATTAAATTATGAAAGGAATTTTGTTCTATTGTTTCTTTAAGAACATTTCATTGGGACATATCAAATCAACATTAACTAAGGGCCACATTTTTAGTAAACTCATTTGGCTTCCTTTTTATCCTGAATTTTGACCAGCATTTCTTTATTTAGTTCAGCACATTTGCTGTGATTAAATAATTTACTAGCATTTGCTTTTGCATTGATTTCCCTCTCATAGCTATCTTATTGGTTCTTGCTCCAAAACTCTCAAGTTTATTTCTCAATTTTGATTATTTTGAGATTTCAAGTTTTTGCAATCCATAACGTTAAAGAATATGTTTGTTGGGAAAAAATTGTGTTGATAATTCATGGAATAGATTTTGAAGTTGTTAATGTCAAGTTTCTATATTAACATGTATTGGTTCCTACTTCTTAATGAATGTTTTCATATTCACAGATATGATAAGGCAAATAGCTGTGACATGGAACGTCATGCTATTTACAATCTATGTAAAGTAAGATTGTATTGTTAGATTCTGTGTAAAATGTGTGTATATATATTATCTAGGAAAATATATGCAAAAACATTGATTTCGGACATTCATTTAAAAAAATTGTAGGGTGAAGTGTGGAAGGAAAAGTCAGAGAAACTGGAGCTTGAGTTACGAGAATGCTACAAAGCACAATCAAAGCTTTCAGAGCAACTTGTGGAGGAAGTCTCTGAGTGTCGGAATTTGAAGGCACAAAATCAAGAAAAAGATACTCTGATCAATGAACTTCAAAGTCAACTTCTTTCAGCTAGGTCCTAATCATGCAAGTTTTTCATCTTTTTTTTTCGCAGTAACACTCATCATTTTTTTTGAGTCTAGTGCAAGTTTGCTGCAAGACAACATGCATCTTGTTTCAAGTTCCTTAATATGATAGCATTACAGGAAGAAGGTTGAGGAATTACAAGGATGTTTGGAAGAAAAATCTAGTGCTTTTGATCTTGCTGCAAGCGAAAACCATGAACTCCGTAAGCAAGTGGCAGGCCTAACATCTAAACTAAGTAGTGCGGAGGCAGAAAACCATATGCTAATTGAAAGGTGGATGTTACAGAAGATGCAAGAGTCAGAGCGTCTTAATGAGGTGGGAATTTAATTTTATAAAGCAAATATACAAAGATCAAAAGAAATCTATAACAAGAAAAATATACTGCTTAGACTAGCTATGCTCCCTGTATTTTCTGATAAGCATCTCTGTATCATTGTGTTTTATGTTTGTTGTTTACTATCCATTTAAGTCAATATCTGCACTATTGTGTTTGTTATTTACTACCCTTTTAAATCAATTTTTTGCTTTGGTGTTAGGTTTTCTAAAGTTTATGGACATTATCAGGTGCATGAAAACACTATACTGCGCAGAGAGAGATAGTTTGATGTTGCCTAGTTGTTAAATAGTTTGCATTTGCTTATAGTCCTTTGAGTCTTGAGTCTGATATGTCTAGAATATCTGTCTGAGGAAGATAATGTTAAATTTTAGCTGCATATATGATACAGGTAATTTTTTATTTATAAAAACAAACGAGTATTTGCTGGATCTCCGTCTTGACCCGTGCATTGCAAATATACATGTTTGGGAAGAATTGTATGTTCTATGTTGATAACTTTTTTTCAACACAAATGTATACTTCTCTTCTTACATGTATATTATGTAAATGAATCTTCACTTTATTTGATGGTCAAGAACATGATAGTCTTCTATTTAGATTTATCAACATTATATTTAACCCTGAGCATGCTGGTGTCTGATTTGGTTGCATATTCGTGATTTAGTTATTTGTAGCCGCTACTTGGATCTGATTGAACTGATATTTTGCTTGGACTGATTTGCCATGAGTGTTTGTAACCTTCCACCAAGTAGATTACAAGAACACAGAAGGCATATGTTAAAATAGAATTTGGTGCATACTGCTAAATCAACACTTGGATCTGATAGAACTGATATTTGGGTTGGACTGACTTGCAATGACTGTTTGTAACCTTCCACCACATAGGTTACAAGAACATGGGAGGCATCTGTTAAAATAGAATTTGGTGCATACTGCTAAATCAAAATCCCTGATTTATATTGTCTTTCTCATCTCTGTCAAGGTATAAAGATTCCCACAAATATTTGTAGTTCTTTAGCATGAGGAACAAGAATAAGCAAAGTTGCTACATTATAAATTCTACAAGGATTTATGCTTAAGGATTCTTTGGAATTCACGTGTACAAAATACCTACCCAGGATGCACAGAGGTCTCTCTTTTCCAGTTTTTGAAAATCAGGCTTGCACTGTTTGCAGGGCTCCATTAAAATTTATGTTTGCATGCATAATTATGAAAATCTGTCCACTGCAGATTTGAGTTTATCCAATAGAAATTGCACAATCTTTATCTCACTCAAAGTCTATAGCAATCCTAGGATTTCACAAAGAATTAAGTTCTAGTTTTTACTAGCATATAATGATATGTGTATACGTAGGATAGATTCTAAGCAGCAAAACATGCGACCATTTGATATATGCACAAGCAATCTGTCATATGGAATTGTTTCAATGCACATCTTTCCAGCCATAGAAACCATCTTTGTTACTGCATTATCCAGGATTCTCACCAAGAAAATCTGCTGACCACTGGCTTCCAAAGGAGAGGAGGCCATTGGCCATTGATAAGTTCTCCAATCAACCAGCAATCCTTCAAGATTGTAACAGCTCTAGAATTGGTAAAGCCAAGCAATGCAAAAGTCAGAGGCTTTATGCAATACCATGCCAAAGCCCAAAAGTACAACTAGTCAGCCAAAATTTCTGTCAGAAAAGGGGAATGGGTTCTTAAAAAAAGAATGTGATGTCCCCTTTTTCAGATCCGTAGTTGAGTGAGTGGTTGACAGCAAATGAGTAACCCAAGACCATGGCCCCTTTTGAAGTAGCAAATCCCTGTCCTCTGTGGAATTGTAGACAACCAGGAAGAAGCCCCAAAAATGCAGTGGAAGGTTGGGGAGCCGAGCCCAAACCAGAATTTTTGAAAAGATTCTGTAAGTGGAATTGGAGTACCAGGGTTTCAAACAGAGGCAGGTTTTATCCCAAGACCATGGCCCCTTTTGAAGTAGCAAATCCCTGTCCTCTGTGGAATTGTAGACAACCAGGAAGAAGCCTTTGGCATAGGGGCAAATGAAAACTCCGTCTTCTAGCAACGGTTGCCCTGTTCTCAAGATCCATTTGTGCAAATCTGCCAAGCTTGGCTAAAGATTATGGAAACGATAGATCAAGGTGTGCTCTGTGTGAGTCCTTTCAGCATCTAAGATATCCAATCCAAACTCAACTAGGGTCATTTCATCCGCTGTAGCATCCAGTTTAGAGGGAGAACCGACCTTTGATTGTCCAGCTCAAACCAGAGCTGATCATTGGAAGGAAAATAACTGGTTTGGGCATGAGAAAGAGAGGATCTGGGCTAGGCATCCCTAAATTTAAGAGCACATTGCTGATCTAGAGGATGGGGACCATCTGAAACAGCCAGAGCACGAGATCCTTATGCCAAACCTTTGATAATGTTTGTCTGCCCATTCGCTGGAAAACAATGGAATTGAAGAATGGAACTACTGGAAGGAGAGGCCGAACTGTGGAATTTACGCAGTTGTGTATGAGTGGCATGAGTCATTGGAGAGAGGTAAGGCTGCCCAGCATAGGATGCCCAATACAGGCCGCCCTGGCCAGGATGCTTCCAAACAGAACTTTCTCCCTGTTGTTACAGAATAATATGACTGTATTATTATTGAATGAATTGTTATCTTACAAGATACAGTGCAGCTGTATATAAAGGATTTACAAAGGCTAAAAATAGCCAAAAGCAAAACAGCATAGAAGATAAACATTATCTAGAAGAGTGACCATTAACTTAGAACTTAACTAACTTTAGTTTAATACCCTCCCTTAATGGTCAATCAGTCAACAACACCAAGACGCCCCTGAAATTTGATAAACTTATCTGGGCCCAGAGACTTGGTGAGAATATCAGGAGTCTGGTCCTCTGTAGGAACATACTACAACACAACTAATCCATCCTCAACAAGCTGGCGAATGAAGTGACAAGAAAGATCGACATGTTTTGTCTGTTCATGGAAGACGGGATTTTTGGCAAGTTTCAGCACCCCTTGATTGTCACAATAAAAGGGTGAAGGCCCTGTTGGAGATAGTTGCATTTCTGAAAGCATCCTTTGAAGCCAAACTGCCTCACAGGCTGCTTTAACAACTCCCCTATATTCGGCTTTTGCGAAAGAGAGAGCAACTACCTGCTACTTCTTGCTGGTCCACCTGACTGCACCTGTGCCCAAACTGAAAACATACCCAGAGGTATACTTCCTGTCATCAACAGAACCTGCCCAATCTGAATCGGTAAAACCGAGCAGCTGAGGATCTTTGCATCTACTATACAGAATGCCAAAGTCGGAAGTGCCTTGCACATATCTCAACACAAACTTTGCTGCAACCCAATGTGCATCTTTAGGGGCTGTCATGAAGCGAGAGATGTAGATGACTGCAAAACTTAGATCAGGTCTAGTGGCAGTAAGATAGATGAGGCTGCCAACTAATTGCCTAAATGCAGATTCATTCTCTACAGGAGAGTCGGAATTAGCTGAGAGTTTCAACCCTTTCTCTATGGGAGTAGAAGTAGGTTTGTAGTCCATCATTCGGAATTTGTCCAACAGACTTCTAGCATACTTTGACTGAGAGATGAAGATGCTGTCAATGTGCTGCCAAACCTCAATACCTAGGCAGTAATGTAGGCGTCCCAAGTCTGTCATGTCAAAGGTTTGATTGAGATCATATTTGATCCCCTGAATCAATTGCTCTGAGCTGCCAGTAATAATCAAATCATCGACATAGACAACGATGTAAAGACTATCATCAACATACTGTTGAACATACAGATTGGAATCAGAAGGACTCCGCTGAAAACCATGATCCACGAGGTATTGATCAATTTTCATGAACCATGCTCGTGGAGCTTGTTTGAGGCCATAAAGAGCTTTCACCAGTTTGCACACCTGGTGTTCTTTAGCAGTAACCTTGAAGCCAGGGGTTTGCGTCATGTAAACTTCTTCCTGTAAATCTCCGTTGAGGAAGGCACTCTTGATGTCCATTTGATGGACTTTCCACCCAAACTGGGCTGCCATAGCAAGGAGTAGCCGAATAGTACTCATTTTGGCTATAGGAGCAAAGGTCTCCTCATAGTCAATGCCTTCTTTCTGGGAGAATCCTTTGGCGACCAACCGTGCCTTATACTTGTCGAGGGTTCCATCAGCCTTGTACTTGACTTTGTACACCCATTTGCACCAATGGGCTTCTTCCCAGGTGGAAGATCAGAAAGGACCCAAGTATTATTCTTGAGAAGACTATGATGTTCAGCTGCCATAGCCTCTTCCCATTCAGGTATGCCTTTAGCCTCATAATATGTTTGAGGCTTTGAGATGCTGTGAAGATTGGCCATGAGAGCAAAATTGACAGTGGTGTGCTATTTTTTCTTCTTTCGAGTAGATCTACGCTCGATGAGTTCATTGTCATGAAGATCACCAATGGTTTTGGCCCACCATTTAGGCCGGAGAGTAGATGGTCCAACATCTAAAATTGTGCATTATCATCACTAGGAGAGACAGGAATAAGATCAGGAGGATCCAGAATGTCTGGAGGAGGGGTGGGTGGTGGAACAACAGACTGAGTTGTTGGCACAGCTACAGGAACCCTCCCATCAGGTGGAGCTAGGGGAAGGCGAACACTCAAATCGGAAGCCTCCAAAGGCTGATCCTTAGTGGGAGTAGATAGCAGAAAGGGCCCAGTAGTCTCATCAACCACTACATCACGACTGAATATGAGGCGATCAGTGTTTACATCAATCAGTCTGTATGCCTTATGATTTGCACTATAGCCAGTGAACATGAGCTTCTGGCTTTTGGAGTCCAGCTTAGTGCGCTTGGCATTTGGAATCCAAACATGAGTAGTGGAGCCAAAAAGTTTTAGATGGTTTACGCGAGGCTTACGTCCAGACCAGGCTTCTTCAGGAGTCATCTTCCTGATGGCATAGGTTGGAGACCAGTTCAGAAGATAGACAACAGTGTAGACTGCTTTAGCCCAGAACTTCTTAGGAACACTTTTATGCTCCAGCATAAAACGTGCCATCTCAGTAATGGTGCGATTCTGACGCACAACAACACCATTTTGCTGAGGGGTGTAAGGTGTGGTAAGCTGGCATTTGATGCCATGAGCGGCATAGAAACAAGAGAAAGCAGACGAGCAAAACTCCCCTCCATTATCAGATCTAAGAGTGATGATTGGACAGCCTGATTCTTTCTCAACCAAGGCTTTGAACTGTTGAAATGTGTCAAACACATTTGATTTGTTTTTCAAAAAATACACCCACATCTTTATGTTGAAATCATCAACAAATAGTAGGAAATATTTGCACCCAGTAACTGAAGGAGTGTTCATTGGTCCACATGCATTAGCGTGAACCAACTGCAAAACCTTGGATGCTCGCCATTTATGACCATCTGGGAACAGAGTCTGATGTTGCTTGCCAGCCTGACATGCATCACAAACGCCAGGAATCTGAGTCTGAATCTCCGGAAGACCACCAACCAGATTCTTTCGAGCTAATTGAGAGAGATAGTGCATGTTCAGATGCTCATAACACTAATGCCAGAGTTTGTTGATGGATGTATTCCTGGCGGCCATGGTGTGCTCTTGAGAATCACCAGAATCAACGAATCTATTCAGACCATGATCTTCAAGCCCTTGGGCAACGGTGGTGCGTGTCTCACGATCTACAATGCTGCATGTGTGCATGCTGAAAACAATGTCCAGATGAGGAGAGGGTCGCATAATCTCATTGACTGAGAGAAGGTTCAGCTCCATGCCAGGCACAAAGTATACATCGAGAAATATTAAGTTTCTCCCGCTAGACTGAATCTGCACATTGCCATTTCCAACAACAGTATACTCTTCACCTCCTCCAAAGATGACAGAATCTTTGAATGGTGTGTATTCTGTGAATCAATCTCGCCGATGTGTAAGATGTCGGGAGGCACCTGAGTCAAAATACTAGGCAGAAGATTTGATATGATCCGCTGGTCTCTTCGCCATAAAGGCATAAACTGTAGACTCCTGCTTAGTGTGTGCTGCAAAAGACACCATCTACACATTTTTCGAGGCATGAAAAACGAGATACTGGCGGATGGATAAAAACTATACGGCACATATCTAGAGATAAAAAAACTGATTCAAGAATCCAAACACGGATTTGGAGATAAAAAGGAAAAAATTCTGGCAGAGTGCTGACATGGCTGTACACATTTTGAGCAAAGAAGTCGCCAACAGATACAACGTGACCCCCAGAAGACTTTGACTATAGGCAGAGATCAAGCATTTAATAGGCTGAGTGCCTAAGCATTGAGTTTTGATCACCGAACTGAAAACTGCGACCTGAACACCCAAAAATCGTGAGTAACCGACTGGTATAACCGAGGAGAAAAGTCAATAGGAAGCTTTCAGATAATACTCGCAACCACCAAAGAAGACGTGGTCAGACAAACGCCAGGCAAATGGTTTTCAAACAGACGGAAGAAGAAAGCACAGGATCCGCGAATGAAGACTCCGATGGACAAAATTGCGATCTTGGAAATCTCAGACGGATTTGAAAACCTGTGACAGGCAGAGCTTGCCAAACAGAACCCTAGATAAAAACGTGAGCACAAAGAGATAAATCGTGACCTCAAAAAATAGTGGGTTGCTTAGAATGAGAAAAATCCGAAAAAAATATTGACACCGTTTGCAGAAATGCGGGCCACAGATGATGAACCCTATTCGTGACTTCAATTGGGGGCGTGAAAGATAAAAAGCACCCATGATTCAGAGAAAATCACAAACGAAGGAAATCTCAGAATAGAATGAAGGTCGCGATTCAGAGGAAGAAGTGAACCTGTTGGAAAAAAATGAACACAGAGATGATGCCTAAAAAACATATCTGTACGTCGTAGGGATGTACAGACAGGTGCATGAGGGAAATGGCTCTGATACCATGTTACAGAATAATATGACTGTATTATTATTGAATGAATTGTTATCTTACAAGATACAGCGGAGCTGTATATAAAGGATTTACAAAGGCTAAAAATAGCCAAAAGCAAAACAGCATAGAAGATAAACATAATCTAGAAGAGTGACCATTAACTTAGAACTTAACTAACTTTAGTTTAATATCTGTAATAGTTATTAGTCCATACACCTCACAATGGTTGAATAAGGTGAGAATTTAAAAACTACCCTCATTTTTTTGCAAGGCCAAGTCAGCCAAGTTTGCCAAGTTGCCAAGTCGCCTTATACATGTTATTTTTTAAAACACCTCTCAAATGAAACCCTCCCCTATATATGTTTAGTAAATACACCTCTCAACCTGTTGGATGAGGAGAGGGCTTGAAAATCACCATAATTTTTTATGGCAACCCCATCAGAGTGAAATTTGTGGAAGCTCACCTGAATTTTATGGAAAGCCCACCAGACTGCATTGTGTGCAGAAATGTACATATTTTGCCCAAGACATGCCATTCTCATAATTTAATTTGTAAAATAAACTTAAGTAACATGCAAAACACTGAATTTAGAGAACTCATAGGTAGCTTTTCTATTAGTTTTGCACAAAAAGAGAAGTACAATGCAAATCATAATGTCATATATAATATCATGATTATTTAGCTGTCATCATCATAGAGAATTACAAATCCATAAAAATATTTTACAAGTTTTTCCTTTGACTAAATCTTCTCATTGGCGGTGTCCTCGAATTGGATGGCAAAGATTCCTCCTTCAGAACAATATCCTCCTCAAGCATACCATGATCATCATCCAATGAAGCCCCTCTTAATGCTTCCTCCCCTGCTTGCGTTTTCTCTTCTACATCCTCAACTCATTCTACTGCTTCCCTCTCAAAATCAGCAACCTTATTTGCAAAAAACATGGGCTCCACATTCTTGGCAATTCAATCTGAATACGGACTGGTGTCATCTAAGTCAATTGCATCTTGAGGGAAAGGAGTCATTTACATCTTGAGTCTCCTTTCCCTCCACCTTTTTGACGAAAAGACGAAGGTCATATTGCAGGAAAAGAGGTTATTGAGGTGGTTTTGGGTCAACCTGTTGCGCTTCTTAGTATGGATGGCCTCGAACAAGGTCCTGTTTCTCTCAAACGCAGAAGTGCTATAGGGTTGACACAAAATGTGGATGGCACAAGGCTTTGAAGATTTGGTGTTTTTGCACCATAATTTTTCCACCACAAATCTGCAAGGACGACATTGATAACTTTGTAAGTAAACAACAATTGCACTCATTAAACATGCTTATCATCTATGAGACTACACTTTAACTTTTGAAGGAAGTTTTTCTTACTTGGTTGCTGGGTCATTCTTTTTTGAATGCACAAAGCTGAAGAAAGCAACCTACCTTCTGCACCCTTGTAATTCTGCAACTTATCAAGAATTGTGTCTCTAAGGGCTTTATCAGGCAACATCCTCTCTATGAGGTGTTGAGGCCATTCATAACCTTGTTACTGTCCCTGAAGGAATCAAATTAGAAATGCTTGGGATTCAAGTAATAGGCTACTGCATGTATGTGTCGGTGAATTTGCTTGTTCCATCTCCAATCAATTATGTGACAAATGGATTCATACATTCTTTTTTTGGATGATCTCCTTGGCCACGTGCAGATAGTCCATTGGTTTTTTTTCCCAATCAACCAAGCATAGAACCTTAACCAAATGTTCCATCACCTAAAGGAAAATAGTATGGATTTTAAAATAAAAATTTGAACGACAACAAATAAAAAGTAATTGAAAACTAATAATGGAGTCGATTACTTTGTAAGTTCCTAAATGTTAAAGTTATCTTGATGATCTTGTCCATTCTTTGTAGCCCCCCTTGCCTTGTGATCATTACCAATTTACATGAGCGAAAGTTCATGAAAGAAAATCACTAGTAGAAATTGGTCATCGAAGAGATAACAAAAAAATATAGCAATAATAAACTCAAATTAATATAACCCAGAAAATCAGTATAGCTTCATAATACTTCAAACAAGGTGCTTAAAAATATGGTGTGTAGTAGACTTGTACAGGTTTCCAAAATTTTAACTGCCAATAAAAGTGAAGCCTACAGTCAAGTCCAATAGATATTCTGCTTTCTTGGCCCAATGTTATGCTGATTATTACTAGACAAATGCTTAGAAATTAGTTTTGAAGACGAATCCAATAAAAGGCTATTTATACATACCTAATTTACTACCAGTCTTCTTTTATGTTTGCCTGACTTATTCTAAATTTGTTAAGTTGGTTAAGCTGGTGAATCCAAGGTTTAAGGAAGCTTGCTTCTTAGTTCTTCCTTTTTAATTGGTTTCAACTTTCACGCTCTCTCGCATATGTTTGTACACTACTGGTGTTTCTTTATCTAATGAGGTTTGTAATGTGCTGACCATAATATTTCATGTATGGAATCACAGAATTAATGGTTTCATGCTGATTCCAGGTCAAACCTGAGTGATGCATGCTGTATGTGCAACAAAAATTTACCAAGATATTTTTGAAGTACAGACCCTCAAAGAAACTAGTAATTTCTAAAAACTAAGAACTTATTGTCATAGGAACTCATAACTCACCAATATTGTTGTTTTCATTCAGAATTTTGATTAGTGGTGTTGTTTCCAGGCCAATGCGATGTATGAAGATATGATGAATCGTTTTAAAGCTAGCAGCATAGAAGAATCAGCACGGCAGCAAGTGGATGGCATAGTGCGGCAAAGTGAGTCAGGGTTCGAGGACTATGTAGAGTCAAGTATACCATCTGCCACAAGACATACTGTCCATGCCCATGAAGGTGGCTGCCATTCTTTGCTGTTTGAAAACAATAGTGATCGGCTAATCACTGGTGGGCAAGATATGCTAGTTAAACTTTGGGATGTAAATTCAGGTACCTTGATAAGTACATTACATGGTTGCCTTGGCGCTGTTTTGGATCTTGGTGTCTCTGGGGATAATAAGTTTATCATTGGAGCTAGCAGTGATCACAAGTTGTATCTTTGGGATGTGCAGTCTGGTCGTATTTGTCATACTTTAACGGGTCATTCGGATAAGGTTTGTGCTACAGATGTCAGCAAATTATCAAATAGGAAAGCTGTAAGTGCTGCTTATGATCGGACCATTAAGGTTTGGGACCTTCACAAAGGGTATGTGGCAAACACCATCATCTGCCACAGCAACTGCAATTCTGTGTCCCTAACTGCAGATGGGCAACACATATACTCAGGGCATGTGGATGGACATCTTCGTTTCTGGGATACACGGACTGGTAAGTTAGTCAATGAAGTTGCTGCTCATGTTTCTGGTATAACATCGGTTACTTTATCGCGCAATGGTCAGTTTGTTCTCACTAGTGGCCGGGACAACTTGCACAATCTTTTTGATGTTCGGTCATTGGAAGTTTGTGCAACTTTCAGAGCACAGGGTCACAGAGTGGCTAATAATTGGAGCCGTTCGTGCATCAGTGCTGATGATAATTATGTGGCAGCAGGTTCAACTGATGGCACGGTATATGTTTGGTCCAGGCCTTCAGCTGCTATTTTGAGTACACTGAAAGGGCACTCTACTTCTGTTCTTGCATGCACATGGAATAATGCTGGGAAGCCATTGGTTTCTGCTGATAAGAATGGTTATCTGCACATATGGTCCTAGGTAGATGTGTGCCTGTCTTGGGCTTTCAGCGTTTTGTTCAACATTAATTAAAATGGAGAGAGCATCCCTTCTTTTGTAGATTGTCAAAGCCTTAACAGATGCATTGTTAAATTTTCTTAACAATGGATAAAAACGGCAGTTTGTGATCTCCACTTCTATTTTTTCAATTGCTGCATGTCTGTTGTATATTCCTTTTTTTGTATATATTGATCTGGCAACAAGACTTTGGGAAAGAAGATGGACTTTATTAAATCAAATATGGTACAGAAGAAATTTTTTGTAAATGGTTACTCTGGCCATAAGGGTGGGTATGATTGCCAATAATGTAGGAAAAGAGCAGGCATAACTTGATATTTATATGGCATGTGACACTTTAAAAAGAAAGTTTCGCATATCCAGAATAGATAAAAGACAATCCAGTTAATGATTAATGTTGTCAGCGTTCCGTTAATGCAATTCTGTAATTTTCTAATTCTCCTCATACCTCGTCGTCTAATCCAACCAATAAACATATACCTGTGTCCCCAAAATGGCTGTATTATCTTATGGTATGAAAATTATTTCCCTGATTTTTAAACTTAAATCTGGCAATGTGAAGGTGGTCATAAGATAGACAATTTATGGGAGATATGGAGGCCAGTGATTCTAACACATGATGTTAGAATGAAATTAAACGACATTATATATGTCAATTATAGTTACCTGGAGACTCATACCTTGACCCCTAGCACTCGTCTCCCAAAACTTCAGATGAAGTCTCTTCATGTGTCTCCTTTCCCCTCAAAAATCAGGAAACTTTGTATAGAAGTTTCTTAGATATATTGTATAAATTACATCGGTGATGTAAAGCTGGGTCTGAGAAGGCCATAATGAGACTACAGAGCAACTTGTAAGGATATATATAAATATATAAATGTGTTATACATTTCTTTCTATTTTGTAATCATGCAATCTCTTGAGACATAAAATTATAACCTTAATCTTTATTTACAACACAATTTTTTAACAACAAATCAGCAAATCAACAAGGATTTTTGTGTTTAAAAAAATAAAAATAAATAAATGTCTTTTTTTCCTTTATTCTAAAAATTATAATTATGTTTAAATTTCAATACAATTTTTCAATTGAATAAAATTCTTGCATGTTGTAAATAACATTTAATCTTTTAGAATAGTTTTTATGCAAGTTGAAGATTGATGAGATTAGATGTATTTATAGAGATTGTAAACAACATATCACAGAACATTATGTATAACTGAAACAATACACAACTAAATTCCTCCCAAATCTTCCATCTGTAGGAGTCCAGGACAACACTAGAGGGGGGGTGAATCAGTGTTGTATTATTTTTACAATTTTCCAAAATTGACAAATATGATTTATCAAAATTAAACTACTATTTACTTGAACAATTAATCAACAAATGATTAATCACATAAATCATATTCGGTAAATGAAGCTATGGAAGACATCAAGACATGAGATTATGACACAAGAAAATTACAGAGTGGAAAACCCTCCAGGGGTAGAAAAACCACTCAAAATGCCTCACTGGCTTAAGTAAAAACCTCACTGGTTACAATGTTTAGAAGCACCAACTTCAAGGAGCACCAACCCCTAATTCATTTAGAAGCCCCAACTTCAAGGAGCACCAACCCCTAACATATACTCAAAATCAAGAACTCAGAGGGATTCTCTGTTTCGATACAAATCATTTCTTCTTTCACATGTGTCTGTCATATGACCATACTTCTTTCATCATCTGAATTTTCTCTTCAAGAGGATATTCAAAATATATTCAACCTGGAATGCTGATCCACACAACAACACTGCATGCTCTGTATGTTTCATCTTTGTCTATTTATAAAGTTGCATCAATACACCTGAAAAATTATTGTTAATGAAAAGACTCTTGATGTTCCTCTTCTCTGCAAAATCAAATTCATCTTTTATGACCTTTCATATTTCAATCAGTGTCATGTAGGAGAAAATAAAAACTCTTTTATTTGTATCCTCTTCATATCCACCTGCAAGAAATCCTGAACCAACAAATTACATCTCTATAAAATAAAATCAATTTCATCTTCTGTAAATCTTCATCTTTTTCTTTGAATATCTTCAACAATAATATTTTCAATCTTCCCTTGTAGAAAAAAAATTAAAATCTTTTTGATCATCTTCAAAATGGCTCTTCATATTCCTTTGAAGAAAATACATTTCCATTCCCATCATAAGATATTCTTCAACCTGTAAGAATAAAAACATATGCAAATATATTTTCTTCTGCAAGATCATCTGTGATCATTATTTTTGAAATTCTTTTCTCTGCAAAATTCATCTCAAAAATATCTTAAAAAAAAATCATAATGCACTTGAAAAATTTCACTCTTCATTGTTCTTCATATTTTTTATTTCAAAAAAAAATCATCTTCTTCAAACCCTTCATCTTCTCTACAAAAAAAAATTTCTTTGTCTTCTTCAAAATATTCTTCAATCTACAACAAACGACTTTTCAAAATCCCATTTGCCAAAAATCTTCAATAAAAAAAATCAATCTTATCACTTCTCAAATATATAATCTTCTCACAAAAATGTCTTCCAAAAATATTTCCAATATAATAGAATGTCTTAAAAAAAACATTCTAAAAATAAACCCCTTAAATCCACCACATGAAATTCCTTTCATATTCTTTAAAAAAAACTTTCCCCTTTATCTTTTACTTCAGCCACAACATGAAAAACATAGATTTTCTTCATAAAAAGAAACTCTCCTTTAAAGTCTCCCAAAATCTCCTTAAAGCTCTCCTTGAAATGTGCCCCCTAGAAAATAGCACAAAAAAATATTTTAAAAGCTCATAAAAATATTTTAAATAAAGCCATAAAATGGCTTAATCACATTCCCCTCTTAAAGCATATTTAATGCTTTTTCTTTTTTTTTTAAATGTTTTATATTTAAAGCTTTATAAAAAGTCATTGGAAACCTTTTCATGCTCCCCTTTAAATAAGACTTTCTAATATAAATGATATTCCATGCCTTTTTTTTTAAATCAAGCTCTTCATAAATTAAATAAGGATATTCAACCAAATTCAAATGGTAAATAGAATATGAAGGGGCCGGTAGGTGTCATGAATTAAAACCCTCTAGTAGGTTGCTCTAAGTAGTATAACCTGCTCTTGCAGGTCAACATTACTTTATAACATAAAGTGCATACTTTGACATTTAATCTCTTTGTATACACTTAGAGCTTATAGTTAGGATTTTAATATTTTAGGCATTTTGATAACCATTGATTCAACCATTAATAAACATTAATGCCTCACTTTGATCAAGCATGGCAAGATGAACTTTATCAGCAACCTTGTATCATAAAACATATGCATTGTATCATACTTATCCTGATTGATGATTCTGATCATGCAGTCTTGTGAATATCAAGAATGTACACAAACTGATCAAACAAGTTAGCATTTCCTGACTTAGCCATGAAGCAACATATCAACCTGAAGTATATGAACAACTTCTGTAAATACCAACACATTTTTGACATCAATGACAATCTACTTTCATCACCATCTCCATCTGTATCTGCCAAGAATGAAGATTAATTAGATCAGATGTATTTCTAAAGATTGTAAACATCATGATGTATAACTGAAACACCCCACAATTAAGTTCCACCTAAACCTTATGTCTCTATTCAGATCTATCAAGAATGAATAGGAATTGCACACCTCTCAACCATACGACATCCTTGAACTTAAGCCAACCACCAAAACTTTGAAGCTTAAAGGGATCTTAGAAAACCACACCACAAAGGATATGCAGAAAAATAGAGTAATGATCATAATTAAATCTCCTTAAATAATCCCCTGAAACCATATTAAGAAGACATGGAGAAAAATAGTAGCATAATGTTGATAAACAAATTTGTCACTACTATTATTGTTGAAAATTAGCCGTGACTTGCTCAATGGGTAGTTACAAAGTTTACAACAATTGGAGAGATTGCTATTAGATTAACAATCTTCCTCTGTGTTTGAGAGGGGCAGCGTTCTCGTATGATAGGTTTTGAGATTTTTGGGGTATGTTTTTTTTCCCACAAAACAAGAAAGACAAACAATTAAAATTGAAATAAAAAGAGAAAAACTTAGACACGGTTATCATGGGATGAATAGCCAAGTTTTCCAGAAAAAGAATGAATAATTTTAAAAAAATGAGGAATAAACACAGATTTATTCCCACAAAAAGATGGATTTGAATTAAAACATATAACTAGGATTTGAAAAGAAGTAATGCAATCTAACACAAGAAAGACTCATTCATCTAGGGTTTCGAAACTCATAGACATGAAAACTACCATTAACATATCTTAGATTGCATAAGATAAACTAGCATATCAAATAAAACTAATTGCATTCACCACACAACAAGAAATATGTAATGAATGACCGCAAATTTAACATAAGAAAAACTTATAGTATAAAAACTAACACAGACTCATAGGCTAGCAATGTTCTTCTTTATTGAATTCCAAAAAGAAAAGTTCTACAGACTTTCTTTACTTTCATACAATGTATGTGATAAAAAAGTCTCTTTCTTTACAATTAGCCTTGTACATATAGGCTTTCATTTGTAATTGCTTCTTTAAATCACTTTTAGTTTATAACTTGATGACTTAAAAAATATTTTTATAATTTTAAGTTATAAACATAAAGTCACTTTATTAAGTCATATAAAAATGACTTAATTTACAAACACCTTTGAAAAAGTAAAACAATAAAAATAAAGATAATGCCCCCAACTATTGATTTGAACTTTGTTCTTTGTGAGCCTTGGACTTGGGGGATTGTAACTATTCATACGATTATTTCCCCTTGAGAACTTTGAATTGCTTGACTTCTAGAGCAATTAACTTGGCATCATGGACAATGGTATTGAACAACCACAACTTCTAGGTTGTCAGAGTATTAGCTGAATCTTTCATCCTCTCATGAAAGGTCAAGACATCATTGTGGCAACCAACCAAGATGGAGGAAATTGACCTAAGTTTCTTCATTGTGCTGACATTAATTGTCTCTCTGCTGAGTAACTATCTTGAATTCCTTTGATTCGTTTGTAATCTCCCATTGCTACAGAGAAGGTAACAAAGTGGTAGACTGGCTGGCGAATTTCGCCCTTGACCAAAATGAGAAGGCGGTTCTCTTTGACTCTAATCTCCAGGATGGTCCGGAAGTTCTCAAATCTTTGCTTTTGTTAGACATTGGCCTTTCTTTTGTTCCAAACAATTAGGGAAAGGAAGTGTCTTAGACTTGTCACTAAGATCCTTGTAGGCTTAGGCTTGCTAGGGATGGGGCGAGCGGGTGGCTTAGGACAGGACAAGTAGTACCCCTCATGTACTCAAGCTAACACGTGTTCAAGATTAAGCCATAGTGACATCTCACCGTCTCCACTCCTTGCAAGGCAAGTTTCCACTAGCAATTGAAAATGCCACAACACAATTTTTATACTAAAGCTTGTATTGCTTCTGTCCCATGGCTATACAAGTGATTTATTCTTATTCCTTTGGGAACAGTCTTAGCATATTTTAAAATGTTATAGAAAGATCCCATACTTCATTTAACGATGTGATTTAAGGAATCCTTCTGACAGTTGCAGATTTCATATTTTCAAGTTTGCAAGTTTAATCTAACTTGCAAGTTTGCAATTTTCACTCCGTGCTTGAGCTTGGAAGAAACAAGAACCAAAGCAGCAAGGCAGGTAAAGACCTTATCAAACGCTGGACCAGATCTTGAGTTCCCGGACACTGGACCAAACCCATTTGGAGAGGAAGCGAGAGCTGAGTAGTAGAACGCTGATAGATTTTGCTATTGGGAAGCGGTCGGCAAGGAGTTGATAGAGACAATTCGCAGGCGAAGCTGTCGGCTAGCTCAGAGGTGGGGCCTAAAAAGGTCAAAGGTCAGTGGTGCTCTTTTCTTATTACTCTTTCATTCAGCCATTTCCTAGTGGCGAATTTTCTCGGGGCATGTAGTAGCGGTATTTCTAACCGCTCTTGCATTACCTAGTGGCAATTTTTCTCGGGATATGTAGTGGTGGTATTTTCATCCGCTTTTGCATCAAACATTACCTTTTCTCAACTTCGAGGCCTGTAGCAGCGGCCTTTTTCCCCGCCCTCTATCCGTTTGAGAGTTTTCCCAATCACATGTAAGGGCGGGTAAAACCACCGCCCTTACATAATCCTTGCATGCTTCAGGGACAGATAGGGATTAGCGAAGGAGGTTAGAAAAGCAAGGAAAGGTGGAGGCGTGCAACAGGGTGGCCGCTAGGCGAGGCAAGACAAGAAAACATTCTCTCAAACTGCAAGGCATATAAGGCTTGAGAAACTAGCAAGGCGCAGTCCTGGGGTTTTCAAACTAGAATCTAGGCACAGTGTAGCTTGACATAGTGCAAGCTAGAATGTATGGGGAGTAGAAGGTTATTGCAAGAAAGGGTTTCACCGACAGGGCAGATATTTGAGATTTCAGTAGGGAAATTGGGGGGCAAATGTGGGCCAGAGCCCACAGAGGAGCCCAAAAAGGCATTGCAGGCAGATTTGATAGTGCCATTTTCAGGCATCACATATACCGTAAGTGAGCAAGGCACTCCATCCTTCATAACTGTAGGGGTTTTGGAGTCATTCCTGCACCCTAAGAATCAGGGATATACTTAAGTCAAGAACATAGGCACGGGGGAAACCCTTGCATTTGTTAATGCCAAGCAGTATAGGAGGATCTTACAACGCAGGCAAGTTAAAATAACAAGAAGGCTAAAACAATTGGAAAGCAATAAATTCATCACAATCCTCCCAAAGTTGTCAAACCTCATTCGGCCAACAGATGACTCTGAGGCAATGCAAGAGCAGGAAGAGCCACCCGTAGCATGGCGTGATAGTAGAGAACACCTTGAAACTCAAACACAATCAGTGACACAGCTGGACAACAAGCTTAGCCCAAGGAGAGGTACCAAAGATGGACGATCGGAGAACCTTCACAACAAGGACATTGAGAATGTGAAGCAGCAGGATGTAGAGGCTGAACTAGAGGCTGAAAGTGAGGACAAGCGTGATCAATACAGCCCTGACTCTACTCCGCTAATATGGTCATCAGACTTGTATGTTAAGGAGCTAATGGGCCTAAAGAGGAGGCTTGAAAACATAGAGGTGCTGGGGCTGATGAAAGATAACAAACTTCAAGAGATCACGGCAATAAACCAACAAATCACTTTCAAAAACAAACTGCTTAAGGATCAAATTATCCAATTGCAAACAATTATGAAAATAGGCCAGCAAGAAATTTTGACGTTAAAGCAAGAAATTAAGCAAATCAGCATTAGAAACACTCCCAATGTAATAGAGGAGAAAGACATTACGCCGTTAAAAGAGTTTCAAGCGGCCATGGCAAGTATGGAAATCAAAGAAGCTAAGCTAAAGGAGCAGCTGGAAGAAGCTAAGTCGTGGGCACAAGTAGCAAGAGGGCCAGCAGTGAACCAAAAAGAGCTCATAGAGAAGCATGTCAAGCTACAAATGTGGGAAGAAAAAAACAGACATGACAAAGCAGCAAACATAATTATAAAAGGTTTGAAAGACCATGGAGAGGGGGAACACACATGCAAGTTAATAAAGGACTTTCTCGCAGACAAGTTGGAGTGGTTAGGGAACATTCGTCAAGCAAACAGAATTGGAAGAATGGCAAAAGAGGGCAGAAATAGGAATGTAAGAGTAACCTTGAAAAACTCGGAGGACAAAAACATAATTTTGAGAAATAAAAGGTTCCTTAAAGGCACACAATACTATATAGACGAGGATTTAACCCCATCACAATTAGAAGAAAGAAGGAAGGAGTGGGAGAAGGTGGTAGCAGCAAGAAAGGCAGGTAATGATGCTTGGTTGTATAGGGGGAAAACCCAATTTAGCAACAAAACAACAGATGCTAAATAGGAAGGCGGGGCCCCCCAAGAACACCTCTCAATGGTAAGCTGGAACTGTCAGGGTTACCCTTGGAGGAGAGGTCCTGGGTTAGGGCCCATAGCAGAGGGAAATGACTTCATTGTCATCACTGAGACACATGAACATGAGGGCTATAAGGTCCCAGAGTTTGAAGGTTATAGGAAGTTTTCAGTGTGAAATGAACTAACCGAAAGCGGCAAGGGGCATGGTGGCGTGACAGTGTTGGTGAGAGAGTCATACATGTTGAAAAAGAAGATCCAAACAAACAATACATATGGACAAAAGTGAAAGAAAAGGAATCTACAATATATCTTACTGCATGTTACTTTGCTCCTCGTGGAGCAAAATGTTATAAGAGGAGGAACCTAGACAAAGAGGATCCATATGCACCCCTGAAAAAGGACATACATAGCTATAGTGCGGTAGGTGACATCATTCTTATGGGAGATTTCAATGCAAGGACAGCAAATAGCCAGGCTTTATACCTTAAGAACCAAGAAGGGATAAAAGACAATCCATTATGGTTAGAAGAGGAAGAGAATCAAAAGTGGGAAAGAGACTCTCAAGACAGAAAAGGTGGTATCTCACAGTATGGGGCAGAATTGCTAGGGTTATGCAGCTTGTACGATCTAATCATTTGCAATGGCCTCAAAATGTGGCCAAGTTTAGGGAATATTACGTGTCAAACGTACAATGGGCAAAGCGTGGTGGATTATGCTATTTGTTCTCAGAACCTAGTGGCAAGGCTAATTGAAATGGAAGTGAGAGAGTGTCCTATAGAAATGAATTCAGACCACAATCCCATTCATGTAAGGATCAAAATGCAAAAAGACACTCAACATTAGCATCAAAATAGACCGCAACATAGCCAAGAGAAAATGGTACCCCATGGCACAATCCTCCTAACACAAGAAAATCAGGAAATATTTAGAACATCAATTGAAAAACAGATGCAAGGAATAAAAGATACTAGGACAGCCAATATAGGTAAGAGAACAATATGCAACGATAAGTTGACATTGATAATTCATAATGCTCTCAACAAGTGCAAGAGATCTAGACCTAAAAGAAGCTTTAAAAATAGCTTTCCAGCTAACCCATGGTATGACGAAGATTGCAAGACAGCAAAGAGAAAGTTGAAAACCCATGGAAATAAAAAGGAATATATAAAGTTGGTTAGAACGAAAAAAGAGGCCTACATGCAAGCAAGAAGAAAAGAGTTGATCTCTCTTGGGAAGAGCAACCCGAAAGGCTTCTGGAAAGAATTGCAACAAAAAAACACAACTACTGAAAATGACATTACAGATTCCCAATGGTTAGAATATGCAAAACAACTGTATGAGCATGATCAAAGTAAAGACGTTCCCCCAGCTATCAACTCAATAGTCAAGCTCTTTACTACAAAAGACATTAAAGAGGGAATTAAAAATCTAGCGGTGGGTAAAGCGCGTGACATAGACGGTTTACAAGTAGAATACATAAAATGGGGCCTGGAAGTTCTTACACCACACATCAAAAGGATTTTTAATGGGGTCATCAGGAATGGTTTCCCTACAAATTGGACGACTAGTGTCGTCATTCCTCTGTTCAAAAGTGGAGATGTCAATAACCCTTTGAACTACCGCACTATAATGATCACCCTCTTTTTGGCAAACTCTTTGGGAGTATGGTTGAACGCCGTATCAGTTTGTGGGCAGAAAAAGAAGGAAAGAGAGCGAAAGGACAAGCAGGTTTTAGGCCAAAACACTCCACAATCGACCATTGTATTACCCTTAGGCACTTGATTGAAAAGGTTTGGGATAAGCAAGGGGAAGAGGTCTTCTGTTGTTTTGTTGACTTTAAGAAGGCGTTCGACACGGTTCCTAGAAGCAAATTATGGCATAGGATGGAAGAGCTGGGAATTCCAAAAAAATACAAGGCTGCTGTTCATAGGTTGTATGATCACATACGTGCTAAAATTAGAACCAAACAGGGATTATCAAAATGTTTCGGGAGTGAGATTGGGGTAAAACAGGATGTCCGCTATCTCCCACTCTGTTTGGTTTGTACATTGACAAATTAGAGGAGTGGATTGACAAGTTTGGTGGGGGGGGGGGTGTTTGCTTGGCCAACTATGTTATAAAGTTGCTTTTATATGCAGATGATCTTATTTTAATGGCAAAAACAGCGCACGACTTGAAGGAACACTTGAAAGCTCTAGAATCATTTTGCCAAGAGGTTGGGATGCAAGTGAACACTAGTAAAACTAAGATCGTGATCTTTACCTTGAAAAGAAAGAAGGTTTTGATGGAGTTTGTCTTTGATGGTAGTCCCCTACAGGTTGTCAATGAATACAAGTAGCTTGGCTTAGATTTCAATAATAAACTCAGCTGGGAGACATGTAGAGCTAAAAGGATACAAGGGGGCTGGAAAGCTCTATTCTCCTTGCAAAACCAGTGCAGAAGGGCTGAATTATGGGATTGGAAAACTAAGAGAACTCTTTTTGGGTTGCTTGTGGTGCCGGTGGTGCTCTATGGCTGCGAGGTTTGGGGTGGCAATACTTCGGAGTTGAAGTGGAGACAAATAGAGAGGCTACAAAAGCATCTAATCACAAGTAGCCTCAGAATTAAAGCATCGGTCCCTTATGAGATTGCTCTAGCTGAGGCCGGGGCCTTTCCGATGGAGGCATTAGCGCTGACCCGAGTGTTAAGTTATTTAAAGAGGCTTGAGAACATGGAGGCATCCCGATGGCCTAAAATGGTAGCGAAGGAAAAGTTAGAAAGAAGGAGGAGTACATGGATGAAACAGAATGACAGGTGGATGAATAAGTGGGGTATTAGCATAAAAGAATGTCCAAATACAAAAGGGGATATCAAAAATTATGTGCAAGAAAAAGTCAAAGTAAGCATGTGGACAAAGCAAGTAGGAAGGAAAAAACAATATTACATAACACATCTCAATCCCTCATGGGACCACATGCAAAAAAGCTACTTAGGAGTGGACATAAAATGGAAAGCAAAAATGTTAATGGCACAACTAAGAACTAGTTTGCACCAACTTAGATGTGAAACCGGAAGGTGGTCGAGGCCTAAAGAAGAATGGGAGGAAAGAATCTACTGTTTATGCAATCTAGATTTAGTGGAGATAGAATGGCACTACATCATGGAGTGCTCAGCCTAAGAGGATATTAGGGTCAATTACATGGATACTTTGAATGTTGACTCCTTGACCAGCTTGTTTGAAGAAGAAAGGTTAGCTAAACTCGCGGTGTATTTGATCAAGATACATAGCAGAAGATATAAGATCCTAAAAGCAAAAGAGTTCAGTGGGGAATTGTGTGTGTGATCTTCCTTTTGTGGATCGTGGCCCTCCTGCGGGTTTTGGGCTCTCTTTGCAGCGTGTTTTGGCTCTCTTTTGCAGTGTGTTTTGGTTTCTATGGTCCCATAGGCTGTCTGGTCTCGTGGACGTTATTAAAAGCCTTCATTCATTCATTGCTCAAATGGCTAGGGATGGCATTAATTGAAACCTTCATTATCTGTAAGACAGATCTTTTTGAGATCTCTTCTTCTCTCCACCTACTTCTTTCTACCCCGTGCAAATTGATCATTTTGCCTACCACCTCATTTCGCCCCTCATCCGGCTCTCCAAACGTCTCTAATATTTGTCACTTGTTGTCATTCTCGCCTCGGGAGTATGTAATCGCCGTCACCCGTACTCCTTGGTTTTCTAGCCAATTTGAGAGCTTGGCTCTTTATTTTTGAAGGATGGCGTCATTTCTTCCCCAGTTCATGCATTTTTAATGTAGTCATTATGGATAGGCATCGTCTTTCTCTATTTATCAGCTTTTGTCTCCTTTCTCACCACCTTCAACTTCCTTTTCTGTATGTACCTGACCTGTGCTTCCTTGGTTGCCACCCTTGCCGTTTAACTGGTTCTATAAGCATGGAGGGGGAGGCTGCAAATTATAGAATTTACTTCCCTCCTTTTCCTTGGGAACTGAACATCAGAGGCAGCGTGGATATTCTAGAGCTGAATAGTGTTTTGCAATTGGATTGCACTCTAGCTCAATTTGCAGTCCAGACCGTCTGCAACCACAAATGGGTTCAGGGAACTTCGAACAGAGAGATAAAAGGGTCAGAAGTGGCATCAATTTTCCTCTCAAACCTTATGGACATTGTGCAAGACCTGCATTTCATTCTTCCCATTGCAATGGGCTTCATAAACCAACGCCTCTTCTCTGTGGAAAGGTGGAACAATGCGATAGCAAATTATAATTTAATCGCTGGAGACGTTTTGGTTGGCGGTCTATTTCCTTCTCACAAGCTGAGAACCAGGAGGTCCTACGAGTGCATCTACAAGAAAATGCAGCATGGCCTGCGCTGTGGGTGCATGTGTTTATTGGAGAGAGCCCTTAGGGGCCATGCTCATTCAGTTCCAAAATCTGTGAGGTTGAAGTGCAAAGATTTGTTTATAGCCATCCATTTCTTGAGATTTCATGCTGTAGACCTGGCCCCTCGTCATCGAAGGATTGCTGATGATGCTGAGGATGCCTCGGACATGGAGGATCTCCCGGGCCAGAATGAAGATGAGGAGATGGCGGCAGTTGAAAGTGGTGTACTGGGCGCGGTCGCTGATGATGACGAAGTTTAATGTTTACTTTCTTCCATGGTGGGATGTTATGTGTTTTTATGTTTTACTATTTTTTCTTTTGTTTTAAGATGTCTGTTGCGAGTGGTTAATGTCCTAGGTTCCGTCTGGTGTCCGTTTGGTGGCGGTTTTTCCTTTTTTTGACCGCTACAAGGGAGTGGAAATATTGATCGCCCTAATTTTTTTGTTATCTTATCGTTTTAATTAATATATAATATGTCTGAGGTTTGTCCGTTTTCTCTTTTAAAAAAAAAAAAACTCTTTCGAAATTACATCCTTGAAATTATTTTTGATTTTGTGGATATCCTCCAATTTTGCTTCATCATCTCCAAGGATATCCACCTCAAAAGCCAAACAATCCGCTCTAATATTAGACTTAACCTGATCACATACTTTCATAAGCTTCTTCAACTCCGTGATTGTTTGCTTTGAAATTAAGAGTTTCCATTTAACACTTTTGAACCAAGCCATCGCATCATATTCATCGGCCTTGGTTAGAACTTTCTCAGCAACAAAAGTGTTAACATCTTACATTGTCATTTTTTCTAAATCTCTAGAAGCATCTTGCCAAATGAAATCTTCTTTCCTTGCAATACTAAGTTTAGCTTTTAGCCCCTTTTTCCATTCTTTTATTTTTTGATACAATTTCACTGCCTCTTCAGTGAAACTAAGGCCATCGAAGGTAATTTGCTCTACCTACGACTCAAGTGCCTTTCCATATGGTTGATATTTCCTAATCATTTTGATGATTTCTTTATTGACATCTCCTCTAGAGCTAGTAGGGGTTGTTGACATGTCAGAGGCTGAGTAGAGGTGTCTACTATGGACTTCATATAAGCAGTTAAAACACGAATTTGCTTTTCAAGCTGCTCCCTTCTCTCTTTTTCCTTCTTAGTTCTTTCCACTAATTTTGTAGCTGACATCTGAAAGTTGAGAATATCACTTTCCTGTGTAACTGGGCATGAAAGACCTTATACTCTACCTCAATTATTTCTTTCTCATTTTCATCAGTAGTTGGCTCTGCTATTTTTACATATTGATTGCCAAAGAAAGAGTTTTCCATCAACCTGGAGGTAGTTTGCGCCTTTTTGGATTGAGGCGCCATTTGCAACAGCTTGGCCATGGCATCGAATCCAACATCCACAATTTAGGTATACTTTATCTTTTTGCCAACCACTTCTTTTAACCAAGGGGAAGGGGATGTGACCAGTGTCTTCTTTCGGTTGGAAGTGGAAGAAGAGATGATTGGAGGAAGAGTGGTCTTGGGCAAATTTTCAATGCCAATATTATTTTTCGATGGAGAGGGAGGAGGAGACTTCTATGATGAAGAGGTGAATGTGGAGGGGACATTTGGGCGGAGGAAGATGGATGGACATTAGATACAGGTGGTTGTTTCTTTGAATCTATGGGCACTTGACAGTCTGTTTGTATATTTTGAGCAGTTGGAGGCCTCTTTAGTTCGAGCTTCTTTCTTGGCTCCACATTTTCTTTAGCAAAGTGTTCTTAAGATCCATCCCTTTCTTTGGATCTTCTTCATCTCCTCCACCTCCAATAGTGCTTGCTTTGGACCTTATGGTATATATTGTTGTAGGTTGCTGAGACCTAGATGTCCCACCTTATTTTTTTCTTGCCTTTGGTTTTGTGGTGTGCCACGTGGCCTTGTGGTAGTATGTTCTACAATCTTCGCATCTAACCACTTCTTTGTCTTCTAAATGATAAAATGAGATCTCACTGATGTCCTTTGCTTCCTTGGTTGTTCAATCAATGGGTTTTAGGGGTTGAAATTGTAAGGTTGTTGTAAAGATAGCATCCACCATATCACTACCATCATCCTCAATGCCATTGGTGCCCTAGCCCATCTCAAAGGCTTCAATTTGTTCAAGATTCATATGGGACCAATCCCTCTTTTTGACCTCAAAATCATTTTCATAGTCCGCCCAATAATCCTCTAATTGAGGGTGATGGAAATACTCGGGCCCTAGGTGTAGATTGTCCCGAACATAGTTTTTGCTATCAAAGGGGAACCAAATAGTATAGAAATACTTATAAACTTTTGCAAGTGACCTTACAATGCTTTGGGCATCTATAGAGGTCTGGAGTATAATAACTTAGACCCATGAGAAAATGATATCGCACCTTTTTTATGTCTTTACATCTCTTATTCACTGGTCCCATCTGCCTACACACCTCAATGAGGATAAGGTGACCACTCACATATTGAGGCAACTTGTAATGATAGTTTTTTATTAAGGTAAGCAACAAAACAAGGGTGCTGAACCCTATTACAAAACAACCCACAAGGGTAAAATAAGGCCCCAAGGGCAGAACAACAAGACTGTCAAAAACAATAAAAAAGACTAGAGCCAAAAGGCCAAACTAGACGAACCAGAAACAATAGACTTACAGCATAGGCCCAATGGCCCAGCAAAGGAACCTTACAATTACACAACCCAGAACCTGAGCCAACAAATCTAACACTCGAAACTCTAGGGTGCAGAGTAGCTACGGAACGAGGAAGACCTTTTTTCTTACGGTGAACCACAGTCCATGATGGTTTAGAATCCAAATCAACAGAACGTGGGGAGAGGGGATCCTCCCCCAAAGCCATAACCATTGAGGACGCGCGAACCATAGTAGTCGCCAAAGCCAGGGGGTCCCCGAGTAGAGAAGCCGAGCCTGAAGAAGGCAGAGACAAAGCAGAGGAAACTGGAACAGGACAAGCAACGATCTTGTCCGAAGTTGACAGAGCAGACAAGAGAGCAGAGGATCGAACGGGAGAAACCATTGAACGCGAGGGAGTCAATGCAGTAGCTGGCCCAACCCCCTCAGGAACAGGGAGCTCACCCTCCTCCAAGGAACCATCCTCCTGAGACGAACCGTCCTCCACAAAAGCACCGATAGTTAGGTGATCCAGGAGAGCATCCTTCCACCACGTTGTAGTGCCTTTGTGGCATGTGAGGGAAAACTCGAAGCCAAATGACTGGTCACAAAATATTTTTCTGCATCTGAAAGGTATTCCCTCATAATCTAATAATTATTTCTAGGGCCTATCCCCTACCATCAAAACCACGTCTCCATGGAGAGGTTTGGAGATGTCAATGTCCACTAGGATGTGGACAACCGTAGAGTGCCCCATGTAAGAAGTAGTAGAATCAACCTTTAGGAAACGACCAATAGCATTGTCGATGCCCTCGTAGCAAGAGTCCTCCCAAAACTGGAGAGGGAGATTGGGGAGACGGACCTAGATGGGTCTAATATTCAGCGGTTCAGTAAGGGGATTAAAGGACAGAGTCCAGGGTTTGATAGAAAGGGAATGCTCATCCCATAACCAAACCCTGCCATCGAGCACTAAGTCTTGCTGCTTCGAAGAAGCAAAAGTAACAATAAAGAATCTCTAGCACAAGGAAACAACTCAATCTTACCATCAACTAATGGCTTCCAGGACTCCATGACCCAATTGTGGAGATTAGGTAGAGAGGGCCAAAAACTGTTGAATCTGCAGATTACTACTGTGTTGTGGTAGAAAACTTCATTTTCTGTGACCTCCGGGCCACACATCACTACTGGAGACTCCCGGGCACAAGGGATAGGCCCAAAACCAATTTGGTGGTGAGACCGAGCACCAATGCCAGCCATAGTCGCAAAAAAAGACTTCCGAGGGCCCCCTGAGACCTGCAGACCCGCATCAGAACTAACACCCCCATCCACAGGGCCGCAAGCCATTCTGGTACCATTCTCCTCAGCCCCGCCAAGAGCACCATCGACAACTGCAGTAGGAGAAGTGCACCCAAAACTGGACGACTCCTGCAAACCCGAACCATCTCCAAACACAGTCACAAGAGTCTCGCACATGGCTGCAGTAGAAGGTCCACAGTCAGCCCCAGCAGGCATGCCGTAATTCGTTGCAGGCACACAACTATCCGTTGCAGCCTTCTTCCCTTCAGATGAATTTGAAATCGTCATCCTGCTCTTCCCTTAACTTGTAATGATAGTTGTCAAAACCACCTATCATAATATACACAAACCTTTGAAATTGAATGTAGTAACTGTTATACTAAGCAGTCAAGTTGGCAGCCTTAGGAGATATTCTCAATCCCACATCGTCTAACTCCTTGATTGTCATCATGGTGGAAGCATCATTCACATGCCTGAAGTTCTTGTTGATTTCTAATTGGAGCTTGGAGTAATAATCATAGATTTGCGTAGTATTGTTAAATTCTCCTTATGTTTGCAGCCTAGGCGACGCCTTCATACTCACAATAGCATAAAATAGATAAGATGACATATATAATTGCTAGGTTGTTTGGAAGTTCACTAGTTGATTATGCAAATTATCACTGATTAGTTTTCCTCAATCTACAAACTGTGAATCATAACCAATGACAGTGATCAACTGACACATCCAATATTCAAAGGTACTGGTCTCTTTATTCCCTCTACTATGTTCAGAAGGGTGATTATATTAGAGATATCCTCCTTGAAATGAGACCTCTACAAATTCTTAGGAATTTGAGACTTGTCATTCTTTGCTACTTTCAACTAGTATTTGGCAATATTATTGAGGCAAAGATCCTTCTTGTCTTGAAAGTAGAATGTGCCTTTATCCTTATCCATCTTTGCATTCTCCTCTCTTTGTGGGATTTTGAGCATAATGCTAATGGAAGAGTCATCTAATCTAGCTATGAGATGGTCATCAATAGTCCTTATCTCCCTACTATCATGTTTGTAGTGTCACACATGCAAGGATCAAGTTTGTGTAATGCATAGCAATAGGGAAAGCAGTATGGAAACCATCAGCATGAGCTAAACCACTTTGAAAAGTTACTTCTGCCATGGGAGACGTAGGGTTTTACCTCATAGGGTTCTAGAATTCATCTAAACTAACATACCCTACTTTACCATCTCCCGCCTTTGACAATGAGTTATCTTGAATGACAACATGTTTGTAACCTTGATACTCGAACTTCATTTTGTGAGGTTTGGGAAGAAGCCAAACAAGATGAGCAAGGTTTTGCAAGAGATTTTGGTAAATCGCTAGGGAGAGGGAAATGTTTTGGTAGATGGGACCATATGAATAGGTATGATTCATGAATATGTAGGTCTGAACTTTGAGGCAATCAAATTTCGCAACAAACAAAAATAGATATTTGAACTAGCAAGGCAAGAAAATTGCACGGAAAAAATACAACAATATAATGCAATTTGGTAAGTGAAGTGCTAAACTTACTTGGCAAAGTAGATTAGATTTGGTGGAAGGATGATTTGCAGTTGGTTCGTAGAGAAATTGTGGTTGTAGAGTAGGCTGAAATGAGCGGTAGAGCTCTTGTAACGTTTGAATGCTTGGTATTTGTAACTAGGCTCTAAAGATCCTTTTTAACTTATGGTTAAACTTGTCAGAGGTTTTCCATTTTGCCAAAAAAAATTGGTGCTTTGGAAATTTGGCAAAAATTAAAAAGTGCCACCTCTTCTATTTTTCTCTTCGAATTCTGCTTTCTCAAGCTTTGTCAGTGATTTCAGCAAACGTCAAACTCACTACCCCATAACTTGAGAAACTTTCTTTATCAACGTTTCTGAAACTTGTGAAACCTTTTTTGGTGTTTCAGAGATTTCTTGAACCCGCAAACTCACTGATGTTGCTTTGCTTTATCCTCTTTATCAATACTTGGTAGTGATTTAGAGATTTCATAAACTTGTGAACTCTTCAAAAGATTCATGTTTCAACCTTTGTTTTTCTTAAAAGCTTTCAAGAACTTGTTGGCATTTCAAGAGTTTTGAGAATCTGCGAACTCCTTGACGCTTCTTCTTTGTTTCACTGGTTGGAGCTTTCAATTTTTTATGAACCTTGTTGGAGGTTTTTAAGGTTCACGAACCTTAAAAACATTGATGTCTTTATTGTCAGAGGTTTTATAACTTGACAAACCTTCTAAAGGATGATGAAAGAAAAGTTATTGGGAACTTAAATGGTTCACAAACTAAGGAAAACACTGACAAACACTCAAAATTCTTCCATTTTCATTCTCTCTTCAAACATCATGTCCTTTGTCACTTTCTCACTTTTCTTGGTTCACCTTCCTTTCAGTTTTGCAGAAATTTCCACACCTACTGGACATTTCCACCCTCGATCCTCTTTAGATTCTCTGCATTCCTCCTAACTCCTTTTGTGGGAAACCTTTGAATTTCATAACTTACTTCACTTGGTCCCTCCACTTTCCACATCTGGTTCCATGTCAATTTTTTATGGTTTCCTTGATCTAACTCATCACTTCCTTCATTTGTGCGGATTTTTCATGAACTTCCGAATATGATCATATGTTGTCCTAACCTCTGGTTCCATATGAAATTCTTGCAAATTTTTCTCTTCCATTTCCTTTGTCAGCGAAATTCTTTCAGACTTCATGCATAGGATGTATCCACTTATGACCACCTGTTTTGCATCAAATTTCTACAACTTTGTCTTAGCATGATTTTTCACTTCTTTCAAGCAAGATTTCTACTAACTTTCAGAGGTGTTCATATCTAGCCTTGACATCCTGTTTTGCATTGAAATTCTGCAACTCATCCAAATCTCTTTGACACAAAGGAAAAATGACTCGCAGGAAAGAAAACTTGAAATTTTATGAACTTCTTTGCATTGGGCTTTGACCAAGACCAATCCAAACAAGGTAAAAAAATAAAAGGTGACTCAAGAATTTTTGAAAAAATTGAGCAAAAATTTTACAAGACAACACATAAAAAATTCATTTCAACAAAGTACATATGTGGGTGAGATGTCTAAGGTGATAGATAATTTCTCCCAAAATTATTTCATTATCCTCCATTATTGTCAAGCCTTATCCATCCAATACTTTATCTTGTGGACTAACGAACAACTCTCGCAAGGGTCCCAGGTCTAATAGAGTGTTTTGGATGGAGATGGATTAGCAAGAAACCCATGGCCCCAAATCCCTCTCATCCTCTTCTATCCTAGCACACCCACAAAACAACCACCACTTGAATTCAAAAAAAAGAAGCTCAAGAAGGTAAGGGAGTGCAATATCTTTGAAAGGCCCTCATACCCACCTCAAGTAGACCCATTGTTCAAAAGTAATTCACTTCATACTCCAATCATGCCTAAGAATGAATTAAAAATATAAAACCAACAAGGGGGTGAGAGGGGTTAAAACAAACAACAACCAACAATCTAATTAGGAAAAATATAGCATAATAAATTGCAAATTTGCAAGGTTCTATAAGCCTTTCTCAAATTCTACAACTTGAAAATGAGACTTTACACCTCCAACTCTCCTTTCCTAGCAAACCCAACAATGTGCAAAATGAGATATTTCAAGTATAAATAGGAGGGACCTCCTTCTCAACTAGTTGAAAATCCCTTTTCTTCCCCTTTATGCAAGGTCCCTTTAGGTGGTTAGTAAGTTGTAAAACCTTAATTAGCAGTTAAACATAATCCCATATGACCCCTAGTCTTTGCCCTCCTAGAAAACACTTTCTTAACACTACACGCTTGTTAAAAGGTACCTTAAAGGTGAAATCTGACTTTATAATTTTAATTAGCTTTTATCTCATCAACAAAATAAGGACATGGGTTCCAAGTGACACCTCTAATTGGAACCCCTAAAGTCCTTCACTATTAACCTTTTAGTTGCCTAGATAGAATTACCAAATAAGGATAGAATCACCATGAGAGTAGAAAGAGAAGCTAATGTGACAACATGTGGTTTAAAGGTTCCCCTTGTCTTCTCTTCATTCTTTCATCTCACTTGTAATCTACACAGTCATTGCACCTATTAGTGTGTCAAAGCATGGTAGCATACATGTAAATTCTTAAATGTTGAAATAAATATATATAAGCGTGATATCACAAAATGAACACATCAACATTAGAAAATTAAATACTCAAATTACGTAAGGAAGCATTAACTCACACAAGTAAATCTAAGCATTATCTAACATTAGTAACTATCAATACTACAAATAATGCTAAATCATTCATGTATCTAGTTGAAAATGAGATAACCACAAATAGTTTATTGGTATAAGTAGAGATATAAGTATGCCAAATCATACAACTAGAGTGATACTACCACATCTATACAACTCAAAATCTATTGTGTTGAGTACAAGAAATGACCAAACTATATAATGATCATAAAGTACTTGAAATTGTTAGTCCATATGTGACAAAATAAGGATAAGCATGGTGAAGTGGGGCCATCACATGTTATTTTCCTTGAGTGCTAATAATTAACTTCATTCCTTGGTAACGATGCCAGAATGTTGGTTCCCAAAAATACTACCACCCAAAACCCTAAAACATTTTACAATCACCTAGGCCAGGGGTGTCATCAAGGTGATTAAAAGAGGTTTATCAATAGGTTAAGGGTGATTTTGGCCAACTTACATGAGTGGGTAGACTCCTCTACACTTCGGGGTTAGCTAGACTTGGGAGGGATATTCCTAGAGGCATGGAATAGAACACAAACAGATAAACATAGCCATACACAATGTACACTTGACCCCCAAAATAGTCACTAGGTCAAGACAAACTAGCTGCACAGGGCTCTGATTAAGTTGATGAGAGCAATCCTAAAGAATGAAGATGCTTATGGAACTATAATTGCATTTAACACTTGATATATTATTTTGATTTTTAATGGGTTTGGGTGATCACAGGCTTCTCAGATCAGTACCTATCCAATGGGCTATAGAGTTCAAGTTGATCAAAGGAAAACATTAAAATGAAATGTATGACTACCTATTTGAAGATTCAGATGTATAAAAATTAATATCAAACCATGAGAATACTTAATAATGCAACACCATACAACATTCTTCCATATGTAATACTGAAATGACCATTTACAAAGCCTAAAAATGGATTAAGAACTATTATATTCATTCAAATCAGATTTTACAATCATACCATTAAATGTGCCAAGAGAAAACCCTAACTGAGATAGATGTATCCTAAAAGAACACTTACAATAGTGGAGAAAAATAATGATTGATATCAAGATTACAATATATTTCACATACACTTCTGATAGTTGCTTCCTGAAGAATTGAAACTGAACAGTAGATGAAGCCCTAACTGCCTTGGGCACTCAACACTAGTAGAGAGAAATTCTGCCTAGAATAATGAATCACTTAGATGAGTATCAATCTTGCCTTTATAGCCTTCACAACACAAATCTAAGAATGAAAAGGGTGGGCAAACCCCAAACAACCCCACCAATTGCAATAAAAACATTAATTTCAACTACCCATTTTGCATTAATGGTGATCCTAGAGGTTGTTAGCGCATTTCCAGGCGGTGGGAGGAGTATGGAAGGCAAAACAGTCGGGCCCCAACCAATCGGGCTTCCTCTAGGAAATCAACTTTTGAAAAGGTGAAGAAGGAATCCATGATCTCCAATGTCTAAAAGGAATAAAGGGAAACCATCAGGCTGTGGAGATCGGGCCTTCACCATACATCATTCATTTTAGAAGAGAAGAAAAGAATTGCCCGATCTCAAAACACTTGGGAAAATTTTGAAGCTCGTCAGACTTTGGTGATCGAACCTTTCGCCTTCCGTCTTCAAAAAGAAAAAAGGAAGAGAATCCCCTTGGTCACTGACGTCCACAACACTTAGAAACTTTTGTGAAAGCTTGTCAGACGTCAGCGATCGGGCTTTCCGCCTTCCACCTGCCTGGAAAAAGAAGTTAAATGGCCACTTCGACACCCGACGATCTGCAATACTTAGAAAAAAATTAGAACCTTGGCGCACTTTGACAATTAGGCCTTCCCACTGACACATGCTTGAAAGAAGGTGAAAGACCACCACTCTGACCCTCGATGCCTGAAACACTTACGCAAATTTATGAATTACCAAGGGGGAATTCAGAGCTGATAGGAATGACACGATGGAAGAGAGAACCCTGAAACTCCAAAGCTCCAAATAAGGCAAAAAACACAAGGAAAAAACTAGGAAACTCTTGGACTTAGCTAATTTTTTAGGGTTTTCTTCCTTGCATCTCAAAAAGGAAAACACTTAAATGTTTTTTTAGAGAACCCATTTCAAACTAGTCTCAGATCGGATATAAATGATGGGTTCAACAACAAAGGTACAAAGTGAGAATTTTGATGGATTTGGCAAGATTTTACAAGTTTTGGGGCACTTGGTTTTTTTAGGTACCAACAATTTGGACTAATTTTCTGACTTTCCAACAAAGAGTAGGAGAAAACATTTAAAGAAATAAAATAGCAAGTTTCAATTTCTTCACTCAATGTGGCATATCTTCCTCAAAATTTTAGTTGTTAAGAAATAGTTCAGGGTAAATGCTCAAGGGATCGTGGGATCTGACCTAGCCACATGAGAGCCTCTTAAAGGGAATGGTTCCCAAGGAATAAGTTTAAAATAAACACTTGCTCCCAAACACAAGGGAAAGAAACTGCAATTTTAAATATGACGAAAGTGCTACAAAACATTGTACACATTTGACACCAATGTCAACCACATGCCAAAAGCAAGGGAGATAGTTTTTGAAAGTAGGTGTTTTAGAAGGTCAAACTTGATGATAACATGTGTTTCACCATGAAGAAGGTAATGTTGTAGCTTTTGAGTAGTGAAAACTAATGCTAGGCATTATTTCTCAATCAAGGTATGACTAACATAATAAATAGTGCATTCATTACCATCATCATTCTGGGCTAAAAGGGCTACCAAAGCATGAGATGAAGTAGAAGTATAGAGAATAAGAGGACACCTAGGAATAGTGGGCATAAGAATAGGAGGGCTAGCCGAATAAATTTTAAGGTCATAAAAAACCTTCTAACACTTTGCATCCCAGAGAAAAAAAACATCCTTGTTGAGAAGATGTGTGAAAGGAAGGGAATATTTTGCTATTTGTGAAATGAATCAATGAATAAATTGAATCTTACCTTGAAGACTTCAAAGTTGAGAAATGTTGCAAGGAGGCACATATTTATAATAGCATCAATTTTCTTAGTATCAGCCTCAATGTTGCAATGAGATATAATAAATCTAAGAAGCTTGCTCCTATCAACAATAAAGACACACTTTAAAAAAAATAAAAAATGAAGAGATGCAAAAAAGGCGAAGGAGCAGGATCACGTCAGAACTCTGTAGTAGGTCATCGTTCCTGGGCAGCAGAAGCGGAAGGAGAAATCCCCCTAGAAAAGATTCAAGAAAGAGCACAAAGGAAAGAATGGTGTTTGAAGGAGATTCCAGACAAGGAGTAAGATCTTGCGAAGAGATTAGGAAAGACATTGCTCGGGAGCGGAATTTTCAGAGGAGAAACCCTAGGTTTTTTCAAAATTTTGCAGAAGGACCCAGAAGAAGATAGTTCCCATCTAGGGGAAATTTTTGAGGCTTTGGCAAGGGCAGCAATGGTAAGAATCACTCTGGGGCCAAGAGCAAGAAGTCATTGGAAATGGTATTGAATCCAAAACTCTTAGGGCCTTCGATCAAAAAGATGGAAGAATTAGGGTTAATAGTGTTAGTTGACAGATTTGTCCTTCGAGAATAAATGTAGAAAATGACTCAAGACGCCCAAGAAGAAGAACAAACAGTACTAACAGTTGGAGAAGTTGTCATTGGATTGACAACTTTCCTCTAAATTTTAGAGGTACGGGTCCCTCTTAAGATATGCAACGAATAAAAATATGGGGTGTGCTTTTAACCAAAAAGTAGAAAAGGTGTATTAACATCTACCCATCACCATGAAATAGATGTGCATGACTGATTACAGAAAGAAATGAATGTAGATAAACGATACACAGCCCACTTATCCAACATTCATAAACAAGGATAAATTAATTGAGAGAACCAGTTATATTCCACCTTAACACATGTCAACATAAAATAAGCAATATTGAAGACAGATTACTAATTGACATAAGAACAATTGCATTCACAGAAGACACTTGGAGACACAAAGTTCTATAAGTAATTCTTCATTTCTTCAATATAACCAAAACTCAAAGTTTCTGTAATGCCTCTATACATAAACAGAGCTAAGAAAAGTATAACTAGAAATTAATACAAAATAAACTTGCTCTTCTTCCCCACTGTTCACAGACAACCCCCGAAAAAAGATGCCCCCCTTTCTAAAGTCCCTCCCCTTATATAACTTTCAAAATTTCCCCAAAATTATAACTGTTCGAAACGGTCTTTTCGAGTAACGGTTATCAAGAAAGTGAACTAAAGACAGAAATGGTTACATTACAGAGGAAACATTATTATCACTAATTATAAAACATCTTCATATATGCAAGACAAGTGGCATTAATTTGCCCCCAATTCTAGGCGTATTTCCATAAAAAGTTGGTGTAGTTCAGCATGCTCTTCTTCTTCCTCCAGGACGTCAATTGTTCTGTGGTATTCGACATAGTTGGTTTTCTCCTTCCAAGCAACTGTGCGCAACTAGGAGATGATATCGATCTACTCCTCCTGGGGCTAATGTAAGTTAGGTTGTAGGACAAGCATAGCTTCATCATCCCAAATTTCATTGTTTGCAGGAAGTCTCATGCTGAAGATAACTTAGCTGACAAGAAAAATTGAACTCAGAGAGCGTTGCCACCTTAACTTAATTACGCCAGTGAGTAATGATGGTTGTTAAACTTGTTAATGCTACGTTACCACCTTGGCGAGCTCCATTACACTTGTCATTTAAGAAGTAATTAATGCATCATTAATTTTGCATCTTGAAAAGCGAGTCTTGAGCTTGTGTTTCATAACTTCTGAAAAAACATTCGCCGCATACCGCACAAGCAATCTGATGAACTGACAATACCTTGGAAAATGAGCACTGTGAAAATACTAATTAGTCGGGGGTCGGAGTAAATTCCAAACTTTGAAGCTTGAAGAGGAGTTTTGCAAAATTTGAAAATTCCTGACAATGGGTGAGGTCGGGGCATCGAAGTTTTTATGATCTTCAAACTGTGAGAGCGCCATTCAAAAACTCTAAAAATCCTCTGACACAAAGGAGAAGTTAGGAAGTCAGTTATTTCTTGAACTCTGGAACATAGTCAGGGGGATAAATGTTTCATGAACGCGGAAAACGCCCGACGAAAAAGACTCATAAGACTTTAAAACTTTTGAAAATTTTGAGTTCAAATTTTTGCAACAACATGGTCTAATTAGGGAGAAGGACTACAAAAGATGAAGCAAGGAACCCAGAATCACAAGTACGGATCAGTGCCTTATCCATTGGACAACAGAGTCGAACAACACAGGGAACAAAGGAGCCAGAACAAGCCAAAAATAGGGCAAACAGGAAAGGAAACTAGACTACCAGCACAACAAAAACTCCTTATATATACGTGGCAGGAAGATCCTACCTCCCAATGGCCTCAAAGTAGTCATGCAAATCCATTAATTGGCTGGGAGAAATAGATTCCTGTGCGAAATAATGTCAGATGCACAAAAAGCCCACAAGCAACCAATTGCAAACTTGTGACCACCATGATCAAACTGATAAAAATGACTTCAAATAAAAATTCTCTGGATATGGCTTGATGTCTGAAAATCTATTCTTCATCGTACACTCCTCCAATTTGATAGCTCACATCAATATCTTCCATCATACGATTACCAATTTTTGACTGAAAAACACTAGTTGTGACCTCATGATGCACTTGATTTGACAAGCCTAGAGAAATCAATCCTCGAATTGGACATCCCACACACAAGCCTTGAGGTAAAAATTTTTCTTAATTGTTGTATGTAGGAATGACTACACCATCTAAAAATTTTTAATTATGACTTGCCACATATGTCTCATCATGTTCCCGTATGCAATTAACCCTTTCTGCAGCAGATAGAGAATCATTCAAATTATCAGAGGACCAATCATCAACCTTATGCAAAATTGGAAGTGAGTTAGACTGAAAATTTGTATTGCAAACAATAATTTCATGAGGCTGAAAATCATCCTCAACTGAAACAATCTCCTTATTAAAAATTTGTTTACTGGCTGCATTTTCAGTAGCAGGACATTCTTCTTCAACACATGGTATAGGAGAGAGCACAGCATCTTCTTCACAAAGAAGGTCACCATCCAGAGCTTCTAAATTTTTTTTAGACTACACACCTTCCTCAACTTGACTATTCATTTCCTCCTTATTAGCCTCAGATTTTGAAAAATTATTGCATATACTTCCAACATAAGCTTCATTTGATGAATCATTTTCAAAAGACATAATTGCATCTTCAAAGTAAAATGACTCAAAGATGAATTCTTCACTCACCTTTGGCTGCAATATTTCTTCTTTATCATCTTCCTAAAATTTGAAAGTCATATATTTGGCTTGCATACAATTCAAAGAATGAACATTCAACACCTCATCTTTATGTCATGTAGCCTCAAGTTGCTCTTCATTACCGACAAAAGTGAATGACTCCCTTTCTGTATCATCTACACCATGATTTGCACCAGGGGGGGTCGTTTTTCTTCTACGCCATATAGGGGGCTTACAGGTTCAACATTATCTTCTTCTTAATGGAAATAGAAAGTTTCCATTCTTCTATCCACATGAGGTTTAATTTCTACACTGTTTATCTTATTTTCACCAAAAAAATTTGGATAAAAAATAGAGAGATTACAATATTCAACAGAAAGAGGTTGTGCATTCACAAGTTGAAATCCTTGTTCATGCATGATAGACTTTTCCATAGGCCCAACATTTAACTTATTTACAACTTGATTTGCTTTCCAAAGACCACTTAAAATCAAATCATCTTCTATTTTTACAGCCTCTTGTTGTGCAAATTTAATATCATTCACTTTACTCCGTTTCAACTCAAATTAAACATCAGGATGCAAAGAGGAAATAAAAATACAAAGATGAAGTTGCTGACTTGGTTGAAGAAGGGTTGGAATCGTCTTGAGCATCCAGTTGAATCTGTCCACGAATTCTCTGATGGATTCACCTTCTTGCTTTTGAATGTTGAAAAATTGATACAACAAGGCAGCTTCGTCAACAGGACCCTTATATCTTGCTAAGAACTTCTTCTTCAATGAATCCCAATCAGTTATGCACTTCTCTTCTAAACAACAAAACCAATCTGCTGTAGGCCCAATCAAAGATTCAATAAATAATCTTACAAAAATATTTTCTTCACGTACCCCCAGGATACCACACACAACTGTGAATACCAAAATATGGTTTTCAGCATCTTGAGAGCCTTCTCCACTAAACTTTGGAAAATGTTTCGTGATCCTTCCGGCAGAGGTGAAAACTGAGGCAAAAAGAGAGGTCCATAATGATTTCCACATGGTTGAGGAGAAACCAAAGCCACCATGCAAAACTAAAAAATGAATCAGCAGGAGTCTTGCTAGAACTAAATGCTTCTGAGTAATGTCCACTTCATAGAGCCGCCAACCTCTATCCTCGGGGAGGCACCTTTAAATATCTGGGAAAACAAAGGTACTGTTCTTCATTTTTGAATATCCCCAGTTAGTTGACAGATTTGTCCTTCGAGAATAAATGTAGAAAACAACTCAAGACGCCCAAGAAGAAGAACAAACAGTACTAACAGTTGGAGAAGTTGTCATTGGATTGACAACTTTCCTCTGAATTTTAGAGGTACAACTCCCTCTTAAGATATGCAATGAATAAAAATATGGGGTGTGCTTTTAACTAGAAAGCAAAAAAGGTGTATTAACATCTACCCATCACCATGAAATAGATGTGCATGATTGATTATGGAAAGAAATGAATGTAGATAAATGATACACAACCCACTTATCCAACATTCATAAACAAGGATAAATTAATTGAGAGAAACAGTTATATTCCGCCTTAACACATGTCAACATAAAAGAAGCAATATTGAAGATAGATTACTAATTGACATAAGAACAATTGCAATCATAGAAGACACTTGGAGACACAAAGTTCTGTAAGTAATTCTTCATTTCTTCAATATAACCAAAACTCAAAGTTTCTATAATGCCTCTATACATGAACAGAGCTAAGAAAAGTATAACTAGAAATTAATACAAAATAAACTTGCTCTTCTTCCCCACTGTTCACAGACAACCCCCAGAAAAAGATGCCCCCCTTTCTATAGTCCCTCCCCTTATAAACTTTCAAAATTTCCCCAGAATTATAACTGTTTGAAATGGTCTTTTCGAGTAACTGTTATCAAGAAAGTGAACTAAAAATGGAAATGGTTACATTACAGAGGAAACATTATTATCACTAATTACAAAACATCTTCATACATGCAAAACAAGTGGCATTAATCTGCCCCCAATTGTAGGCATATTTCCATAAAATGTTGGCATAGTTCAGCACGCTCTTCCTCTTCCTCCAGGACGTCAATTGTTCTACGGTATTCGGCATAGCTGGTTTTCTCCTTCCAAGCAATTGTGCGCAACTGGGAGATGACATCGATCTACTCCTCCTCGGGCCAATGTAAGTCAAGTTGCAAGACAGGCATAGGTTCATCATCCCAAATTTTGTTGTTTGCAGGAAGTCCCATTTTGAAGATAGCTTGGCTGACAAGAAAAATTGAACTCAGAGAGCACCGCCACCTTCACTTAATTACGCTAGTGAGTAATGATGGTTTTTAAACTTGTTAATGCTGCATTACCACCTTGGAGAGCTTCATTACACTTCTCATTTAAGAAGTAATTAATGCATCATTAATTCTACATCTTGAAAAGCGAGTCTTGAGCTTGTGTTTCATAATTTCTGAAAAGACATTCGCCGTATACCGCACGAGCAATTTGATGAGCTGACAATACCTTGGAAAATGGGCACTACAAAAATGCTAATTAGTCGAGGGTCAGAGCAAATTCCAAACTTTGAACCTTGAAGAGGAGTTTTACAAAATTTGAAAATTCTTGACAATGGGTAAGGTCGGGGCGTCAGAGCTTTTATGATCTTCAAACTGTGAGAGCGCCATTCAAAAACTCTGAAAATCCTCTGACACAAAGGAGAAATCAGGAAGTCGGTTATTTCTTGAACTCTGGAACATAAGTTGGGGGGATAAAGGTTTCATGAACGCGGAAAATGCCCGACAACAAATACTCATAAGACTTTAAAACTTTTGAAAATTTTGAGTTCAAATTTTGGGGCGACAAATAGTCAAATGGTTCGGATGGCATTTAAACAAGGAGAGCTTGGAAAACCAATGGAAAGAAAAGTGGGGAGAAGAACTTAGCTTTAAAACCCTAGCAAAAGGATATCATTTGGTAATTTGTCCTTTGGATGCGGTGAGAAAAGAAATTTTGGAAGGAATTTGGTTGATGGATGGATTTGCATTTTATATTCACAAATGAGAATTAGGGTTTGACCCTATGAAACACTAGATGGAATATGTGCAAGAATGGTATGATCTTCCCAATCATCCTATGGAATTTTGGCAACCAGAAATTTTAGAAGAAATAGGAAATTGTTTGGGACATTATGTTTGTGTAGAAGAATGGGTGGAAGATTTCAGCGAAATGAATTATGTAAGAATTTGTGTAGAACTTAAGCCAAATAGTACCCGTTGGCAAAATCTGGAAATCATCACAGAGTGGGGAAAACTGGATCAATCGGTGATCTTAAAACAAAAACCTTCGGGCTGTTTATTAAATACCCTAGGATGGAGATCTTGGGACATCCCTCAGGGCATGGAAGCTAAGACGAACTAGGAGGAAGATGGGGCAGAAGATAAACAAGTCTCCCAAGTTAAAGTGGAAGGTTCAGTTAATTCAAATAGGATAAGCAAGGATCATCAAGAGCTCCCAGAAAAGGTAGAAAATTTGATCGAAGTTGATTAGGACATTGGCCCTAGAGTTTTGAACAATGAGATAAATGAGAAAATTGGGGAAGTATGGCTTCAAATAGACAACAATTACAGGATGGAAAATCTCGACTCTCTTCTGGAAGTAAGTAAGGAATTAGTGGCTCTGGCCCAAGAAGTTAAAGAAGCATCCAAAGGAGAAATGTCAGATGGAGATATGTAATCTGTTTGGGAAGAGCGTGATGATTTCACACAAGCAGGTTTAGAACTAGAGGCAAAGGAAATGCTGGAAGTCCCGGGGGACCAGCAGAAGCTTGGTATTTGCCAGAAGGAAGTAGTCAAGTTATCCCCCGACTGTGGGAATACCAAGAAATGAGCTAGGCCCCCCAATGTAGAGAAACTCAAGATTGATGGTGAGGCCAGTGGTCAGAAGAAGATCTTGGAGATTTTCAAAGTAGGGAAGGGTGGATCCCTTCCTGAAGGAAGATGAAGATCTTAACCTAGAATGTTAGGGGCTTAAACGCCCCTAACAAAAAACATCTGGTGAAGCATCACTTGGAGGCTTCTCGGGTGGATATCTATTTAGTCTAAGAAACAAAACTAAGCCAGGAGGAGGTCAAACTTTTGAGCAGACAGCTGGGGTCTTGAAAATTGTTGGCGATCAATGGTGTTGGTCAAGTTGGGTGTCTGATTATGCTTTGGCATCCCAACAAAGTTGTCCTAGAAAAAGTGGAAGGGAAAAGTAGATGGTTGGCCGTAAAGTTACAAGTTTTGCTTCTAATCTGAAATTTCTTCTGATTAATGTGTATGGACCTAATTCATGTATTGAGAAGAGGGAGGTCTGGAAAGAGCTGGAGGTATTGTTGGCTTCAAGGGAGTTTGATTTCTCTTGCATTGGAGTAGACTTCAATGATATTCTCCATTCAGAGGATAAGAGGGGTGGAGTAGGAAGGAAGCTTCAATCACAAATTGACTTTAAAGAGTTTGTAGATAGCAATCATCTATTTGAGATCCCAATGGCCAATGGAACCTTCACTTGGACTAATAGAAGATTGGGCTTTTGTGCAATTGCAGAAAATTTGGATAGATTTCTTTTCAAAGGGGATCTCAGTAATTTTCCTTTTTCATTGGAAAGCAAAATCCTCCCCTTCTCCGGGTCTAACCACTTCCCTGTGTTGCTAGAGGTTGAGGGAGAGAAAAAACCCATTAGGTGTCCATTTAAATTTGAGAAAATGTGGCTCAAGGACCCGTATTTCCTGGATTTGTTGGAACATTGGTGGAAGGAGGTGCAGGTGGATGGCTCTAAGATGTTCAATCTAGCAACAAAGCTAAAGCAGGTGAAATGCAGGATAAAGGAGTGGAATAAGAATCATTTCAAAAACATCTTTGAGGAAAAAAGGATTTTAAAAGAAGAATTGGGGGCTTTGAATGAAGAAGTATTCAAGTCAAGTATGGATAATGTAAGATTCCTAAAAGAAAAAGAGCTTCTTAATAAACTAGGCTCAATTCTTGAAAAAGAAGAGATTTTTTGGTGGTAAAAATCAAGGGAATTGTAGTTGAAAGAGGGTGATAAAAAGACAAAGTTTTTCCACAATTCTACCTGAGCTAGGTGGGAGGCTAATAGAATCTCTAGTATTAAGCTACCTGACAAGAGACAATGTGATATTCAAGAAGAAATTTTAGCTACAGCAGTGGATTTCTTTCAAAATCTTCTAAATGAGAATAAAGGATCAAGTCTTAACCAAAGTTACTTTTTGAACTGCATTCCAAATTTGGTATCAGAATATCAGAAGAGAATGTTGTTTTGTAGTTTTTTGGAGGAAGAAGTTACAACAACACTTTTCTAGCTTCATCTAGACAAGGCTTCGGGCCCTGATGGATTCTCGAGGCTTTCTTTCAATAGAGTTGGGGAATTGTTGGGTTTGATGTTGTCATGGCCATACAGGACTCTAGGGCGTCAGGAATGGTGCTCAAGGAGATTAATAACACATTCATTGCCTTGATCCCAAAGAAAAAGAAACCAGAGAAACTAGAAGATTTTAGGCCAATCTCTCTTTGTAACAGTTTACAATATTTTGGCAAAGACAATAGCAAATAGGATAAAGAGAGTGCTGCCTGGTTTAATCCCAGAAGAGCAAACAGGCTTTGTTTCGGGTAGATCAATTTTCAATGGGGTCATCATTGTGCAGGAAGCTTCACACTCGATCTCCAAAGCAAGGAAGCAAGTGATGCTTCTAAAGCTAGATATTAGGAAAGCCTACGATAAGGTAAGCTGGAGATTTCTCTTTAAAGTTTTGGAAGCCTTTGGATTTCAGAAGGAATGGCTAGATTGGCTTTTCGAATGGATTTCATGTCCAAGATACTCAGTTCTGGTGAATGGGACTCTTGAAGGTTTCTTTGAAGCCTCAAGAGGACTTCAACAAGGGGATCCTCTATCGCCTTTTCTATTTATCCTTATGGCAGAAGCTTTGGGAAGAGCTTTGTCAAGGGTGGAAGATCTAGGTTTGATCAGAGGGATTCAAGTAACTAATGGAACAACTCCCATTTCTCATCAGCAATTTGTGGATGACACCATGCTTTTAGGCCATGCGGGGATAGTAGAGGCTAGAGCTTTCAAATCCATCCTTCAACAGTATTCAGCTACTTCTGAACAAGAGGTAAGTCTTGAAAAATTTGAAGCTTTTTTCTTTTTTACAGACCCAGCTTTAGAGAGAAGAATAATTTAGATCCTAGGGTTAAACAAGGCAAGTTGCCAAGCAAATACCTGGGGTTACCTTTGGCCTCTGGGGTTCAATCCAGGAAATTATGGGACCCTTTAATTTCAAAGATTGAAAGAAAACTTTCATCCTAGAAAGGTAAGTGGCTCTCCTGGGTGGGAAGACTCACAATGATAAAAGCAGTTCTAGCAGCAATGCCAATCTATATGATGTCCTGCTTTCCTCTTCCAGTAGGGTCAGGTAAAAAACTAGATCAGAAAATGAAAACAATCTTTTGGCAAGGAATTGTAGAGAAAAAAAGGATACCCTTAATAAGTTGGGAGAGAATCTGCAAATCGAAGGAGGCAGTAGGCACTGGCATCAAAAATCTCAATTTGCACAATAAAGCTCTAGGAGCAAAGTTAGTATGGCAGATTTATGCTAATCAAGGTCTCAAGTGGGTGAAGATCCTAAAAGCAAAATATCTAGATGAGGGGGAAACCAGCATTTTTAGTATACACACTTTACCAAAAGGGTCAAGGGTGTGGAATTATATTAGTAGCTGCAGAGATCTAGTCTTGGACCACCTTTCTTGGGATGTAAGAAGTTGGCGCTCCGCACTCTTCTGGGAAGATTCTTGGAGTGGGTTTGGCAAATTGGAAAACCTAGATGGCCTCAGGCATGTCAAGGAAGTTTCCTCTATTTCCTGGGGCAGGCATGTTAGGGATTATGTGGAATTCCATTCTAATAAGGGATAAATGAATGGAGATGGAAAGATGTGAGGCAGCTGGGCTTGAGTTTAGTTGAAACCAAATCCTTCAAAGATGCTATCAAGGACCGTCGAATTAACTTCAAAGAAGGAAGGGACGAACTGAGGTGGATTGGAGTGGATTCAGGGGTATACAATGCGAAGGACGGCCACATAATTTTAATCAAGAGGCAAGAAGAAGTATCAGATCTGTCAAGCTTTCTCACAGCGGATAGGTTTAAAAAATTGGGATTCAGTGGTCCTTCAAGATGTGTTCTTTACAAGGCTGAAGAAGAATTAGGTGATCATTTGTTTGTGACCTATCCTTTCACAGCAAAATGTTGGAACTGGCTTTGTGATAGATTGAGTCTTAGCACAGCTCTCCCGAGGGTTCTGGTCAACCTCTTTATGAGCTGGCCGATTCTTTTTAAGAATTCAATTTTTTCTAGACTTTGGTGGACTAGTCCTTCCCTCCTTGTTTAGGAAGTGTGGAAGGAAAGGAATCACAAAATCTTCAAGGATATTGCAACTCCCTTCTGGACTTTTATCAATAAACTAGAAGCCCAAATCGTGGAGGTGGTGAACTCAAGGTTGGATCAAGGGTGCAGCTCTAAGTCATCCTTTTCAGGTTTGGATGCGCTTATGTGGAAGAATGGAGTGGGCTAAGGGTTCCTCCATGCTTCAATCTAAGCAACCCGAGTCCCAAAGTGAATCAGCAGATGTCAAGTGGCAACCTCCAGAGCTTGGCTGGTATAAACTCAATTTCGACAGCACATCTAGGGGCAATTCGGGCCGATCGGGTGCAAGATGCTTGGTGACAGACTGGGAAGGATCAATAATAGCTAAATTGGCACAACCCTTGAGTGATGGAACTAATAATATGGTAGAATTGCAGGTAGTAAGGTTAGGCCTCAATCTGTGTTTAGAGCTTAAAATTAAAAAAATGATGATTGAAGGTGATTCGATGATCATAGTTAATGCTTTAAGAACCAAAAGCTGCTAGAATTGGAAATTGCGAGCACTCTTGAAGGAAACATTGGAAATCTTAAACCTTTTTCAGGAGGTCACGATCAATCACATATATCGTGAAGGCAATTCAAAAGCGGGTCTCCTCTCAAACTTAGGAGTGGATGGGATGCAGTTGAAGGAAATCAGTCGAGTGGGTGGTAGGGTGGGCGCCACCTCACAAAACTGAGGTGGCCATCTCAGCAGTGACATCAGGGATGGGTTGGAGGATCAGTAGCCATATGCAGAATTGGAAATTAAGTAGGATCTCACTTCAATCATTTTATTGCACACTCAGGGCAACAGGTGGTAGCAGGCTTTGTTGGTTCTCTCGAGTGAAGGACAACAAGTATTCGTGCCTTGGAATGCCGATCTCCTCGAGATAGAGAGTGGCGAGGGATATGAGTTGGTAGAGGTTTATATCTCCCATCCACACAATCCTCAGCATCATTTTTGGGCAAGTTTCTTTCCTTTATATTGCAGAGCTCTGGGTTTTTCAGTTGCAATGTTGTGTATGGCAAATGACCCTCTGCCGATAATTATCATCCATCTCCTGGTTGAGCATTTGAGGTGTGGAGGAATGGAATCCCCAGTCTGTCTAACTAGTATGGTTAGGCATATGGTGTTTAAGGGCAAGGTGACTGAGCAAAGGTTGTGGAGGGTGCTTCGTTAGAACAATGCCTTCACCGTTGGAGTAGTAAAACTCATCCTTGGCAAAGCTTTCATCAGTGACAGAGAGAGATACCGGGTAGATACTGACATCTCCTCTCAAGTGGTGGTGTCTTTGTTGGACATGCTTACAGCAAAAGAGGAAGTCCAGGTAGTGGTGAAGCACTTGTTCAAACAGACTCTACTGGAGGGGATCGACGAAGTGTTGGAGGTTGTGGAAAGAGAGGATAAAGGATTTGGCCAGAGAAAATTAGTTAGGTGAAGTCATCAAATTATTTCCTTTCATTATGGATATTAAAGGTGAAGAGCTAGCTGCCCAAAGGGTTAGGGTTCATAAAGGTCAAGACTTCCTTAAGAAGCTGCTGAGCATAGCTCCAGTCGATGGCTTTGAATGGGTGGGTGAATTTAGGGATTATCTTTTAGCCGAAGGGGAGATTTGAAGGCTCGGGTCTTGGTTTGGTGTTGTTGCTACTGGGTATAAGTCTGCAATTATGTTTTCTGGTTTAGTTTGCCAGTGGTCTGGTACTATGGTAATATTGTAAATAGTTTATTATGTTTAATGTAATGACAAGTAGCTCAGTCCCATGGAGGACATTTTGGGGGGCATTTTGACATTCAATGTAAGGGTGATATGGGGGATAGTCATGGTCAACAGTCTCTACTCATGGAGCTCAAACTTAACATTTGTACAATTGTTTTGTTAATATAATCTAAATCTAATCTTACCAAGCAAAAAAAACAATAAAGACACACTTCTTAGGATTTAAGTGTACATCTAGTATAGATGAAGATGTTTGAAGCTAAGATGAAGTTTATGGACATGATCATGTTTAAGAATAAATTTAGCCAGGATGTTATCAACATAATCTTCTAGATTATTATGAATGAAATCATGGAAGATAAGGGCATGAACAGATAGCAAAAAGTTCCCCAAGGCATTGTAAAGATTGTTTTACATTAGTCAAGAGGATTGATAAGAATCTAGTTATAATTCGATAAGCCATCCATGAAAGAATTGTTGCCAAGTCAACAATCATATCAATATTGGGAAGAGGAAAGCCATCTTTAGGAGAAACCTTATTTAGATCATGGAAGTTAGTGCATATACAAATATGACCATTAGGTTTAGTGACGATGATAATATTTGAAATCCAAGGTGAGTAATTAATGGGATGTATAACGCCAACTTCAAGGAGCTTTTGAATTTTTGTGTTAACCATGAGAGCCACCTTAGGATGCATTTTTCAAAATTTCATATTTATAGGTTGAGCATTGAGATAGATAACAATATTGTGAGCCACAACTATTGAGTCAATGTCAAGCATATCTTCATATGTCTAGAAGAAAATATTAGGGAAGTCATGAAAATTTTGAGAACGAAAAGATCATTCTTCTAAAGAAAGGAACTCACCAATTTTAAGGGTCTTTTTAAAATAATGAGGATCTGTGTATCCCCAACTAAGAGGGTACTATGGTCCTTTACATTAGGAATGGTCAAAAGTCTAGCACAAAGTTTAGGGGAGAGAATGGGATCATCAGTTAACATAACTAATTCACTAAAATATGCATGTGCATTAAGGCAATAAGGAAATCCATGATCATGATGATACAATTGGGTATTAACATAGAAGCCTAGAAACTTTGCCATGGCTTCTTTGATAGAGAAAATATCTAAAGAGCATATTTGAATGAGACAATTTAGTAACTAAATCAAGGTATTGTAAAGAAAGAGGAGTGGAAGAATAAATCATGGTCACATTGACAAAATCATGATACAAGTGTCTAGAGGGATGAGGATGTCAGTAACCAAGGCCCATAGTATAGAGATGTAGTGTAGGCTCTAAGGTTACCTCAATGCTTTGTTCCATGTGACCCAAACCATTTCCCTTATATTCATTTTAGAAAGCATCTTGAAACCTAAACCATAATGATTTTCCAACTTTGAGAAAGGAGGAGGGTCTTCATCGCTAGCATGGTCAAAATGTGTGATGTAGTCACATGATTGAGAAGTAGAAGGGTGATCTTTAGGGGACTTAGGAGAATGTTATGCAGAATGAATTGAGTTTATCTTTGTTATGTCAAAGTGAGAGGGATCAATCTTGTATTCACCCATGAAGGAGGAAGTGAAATCCAAGGAGCCCCAGTCATCACCAAGACATGCATTAGAAGGAGAAGAATGATGAAGAGACATATCACTGTTAACAGAAGATGATGATGCAACATGCATTTTAGGAGAAGGTATGAAATTAAAATGAACAAAAGGAGTAGGAGAAGGCTTGTCAAAACCCAAAGTAGTCTTTTGATAGTACTAAAAGGGATCATGATTACATTAATCGTAAATGTCTTTTCATCATAAATAATTTTTATGGACTAATGTAGAGTAGAAGGAACCACTCCCATGGCATGAATCCATGGTCTACCAAGAAGGAGGTTATACAAAAGACCCCTTGGCATCACATGGACCACAATGGGGAGAGTGACAGGGCCTAGATCAATAAGAAAAGTAATAACTTGCCTAGAGTTTGGTAGTCAACATTATTGAAACCTCATATGGAAAGGTCAGAAGGAGAAAGAGAATAGGTATCAACTTGCATGCATTGAAGAAATTCCAAACTACAAACATTAAGACTAGAACCATTATCAATGAGCATATACTTAATTCCAATAGAATTGATATCAACAATGATAATGAGAGGATCATTTTGTTGCTAAACTTCAAGAGAAGGAAGTTTAGATTGAAGAAAAGTGATATCATTTGTATTAGCATAAGTACAATCAAGTACAAAAACCACTTCATTTAGCTTAATGGAAGATGAAATGAGAATCTTCTATAAAGTCATCTGAAGGATGTCATGATAAGAAAGAGAAGTCTATATTAAATCCTATAAAGATATTTTAGCTTATGTATCTTGTAATTATTTAATAAGATTGTATTCTTTTGTAATCTTGAAAGGAAGACAAGGAGTAGGAGGAAGAATAGGATTGGGTGGAGGAAGAGAAAAAGGAACATGATTAACCTATTTGTTTCATCAAGTGTCATATAATGAAAGTGGGTGGCTAGAGGCATATTACATGATATAGAATGAATAATACAAGTCCAAAAATTAGAAGGTTTAGGGTAATCAGTAATACCCCAAACAATAATTATAAGATGATAACATGGGGTGAATTAGGTACCCCATGCACAATGATTTTTGGTGTTGGAACTACATTTGTAGAACTAGAAATAAATGTAGTGCTAATGAAGTTTAGAAAAGAAGAATGAGAGGGTGTAGAACTAGAAGAATAAATTTTGTTTGTCATTTTGACATTGAAAATGAATAAGGGTGAAATCCTCTAATGCCTCATCCAACATGTTGAAATAATCTTAAAAGAAGCTATTATCAAAAGAATTGAATGTTTGAATCAAGAAATCTGACATTTTTAGAAGAAAGTTGAATGTATCGGGTTCACCAAAATATTTTAGGTGGTTTAAGTTTTATGATTCAAGTGTTTCAAACTATTTAAGCCCTTAAATAATGAATAAAACTAGTTTTCAAAAGAAGGTTTTCGTTGATGTTTTATAACAAAAAACAAAATGCTAACTAATACTATTCAAGAATGTTTTAACTTGTTAAACCAATGTTTTCCAAGCTAAAACTATTAGTTGGGAAATAGAATTAGAAATTATAGAAAGCAGAGATATTGAAATGAAAAATTGAATTAGAAGCAAAAAGAGTAGGAAATAAAGAACCTAGCAATCAAACTGGGCAGCTCACTAGTTAGGACACTGACATGCCATGTTGTTGTTTGATACATGCTCTCAAGTCCACGTACTATCATCTAGGGATGCAAGAAAGTTAGGTTTTGGGAATAGATTTGATTCTGACTTGCACACAAGAGTATTTGAACACAAGGGACAACATACCAGATATACCAAAAATAAATAGAAAGCTAGAAAATACTCTAAACTAATTATTCTAAATGAAATAATAAAAGTACAGTGAGTAAAGAGAAGGGAATCAAACCTCTGTGTGCTTGAGAGGCTTGAAATACTTGTGAGCTAAGATAGAGAGAATGAGGGTGGCTTCTTAGGAGCTTGACTTCAAGTCAAGCCCCTATTTTAGTCTTTCAAACTCCTTATACTCTTTCATAGGTGCATCTCTAGGTGAATGACATTATTGGTGGTGGAGTTTCTATTGTAGATGTCGGGGGGGAGCTTTCACAATATAAGGAAATAGATTGAGGGCCCAAATACTCAGACAAGCATGGGTCCTCAATTGTCCTAGGCATGCAAACTTTGAGTATGTGATCACCACTTACTAGATCCAATGAAAAGATATGCACCCATGAATTTTTTGTTGGTACATGAGAAGCTTCAACAACATGGAATCCACACATATATAGTTTTTCAAAAATTTGTGTGGGATCATTTGAAGAAGGTTGACTTCCTTTTCTATTCTATTGTTACACTAAAACTACTCTAAGAAATGTAGAACATAAATTAATCTAACCTAAGTTAATAATGAAAAAGGAAAAGGGATAGAAGGAGGTAGGGTTAGGAGGAGATTAGGATAGAAAAATAAAACAAAATGTTTGGTGATGAAGCACCAAAAAGGGTGATTAGTTAGCTTTCTCTTATTCACACAACCAATCCTCATCATGAATATATGTTACTTGTGGTGAGGTTGCCTCAACATACTTTATACAAATCTACATGTGCATAGAATGACATTAACTAACATCTATGGTCAATGGGCATTCAACTATATGCAAATAATTCACTTTTGTCTAGGGGGCATAAGCAACAAACACAAACACATTCATGAAATCAAATTGGGAGGCACTCTAAGATTAGTCATGTAAAATAAGACCCAAAGGAAGCACTTTTATTCATCAAAAGCCAAAAGATATCTATGTTATAGCTATGCTCATATTTATACAATTACGAAGAATCACTATGAAATTGCAACCAAGGGAGCTCAAGATAATTTAAAAGGAATAGAGAATGAGAGGAACATAAAGGATAAATGTTAGAAGGTTTGCCAGATGATATCCAATTGATACTAAATTGATGTGAGAAGAAGCATATGTAGGTAGTTAGGAACTTGGCCACAACCATTTAGATCCATGATGGTATTTATTAGGTGTGTGCAACATCTATAACACTTAGGAAAAGAAGCTCGTGGAATCCAACAAAGAAGAGATCGTAGTCATCCATGATAGATATTTGATGGCTGTTTCAATCAATGGGTTGTTGGGGATATGGAGGCACATGTCAAACATGGGGTGGAAAGAGCCACCTTAAATTGACACCATATGATTGGGAGGGTTAGATAAGCTTGATAGGAGAAGAACTATGTTGACACCACTAGGAGGGGAGGAAACTTCTCACATGAAGATCTTTGAAGGAGGGATTTGACTTCCTTTTACTTGAATTAGAGGCAAAAAATATTTGGATCATGGGATCATCTTCAACATTAATGGTTGTCACACTCAAAAGGATTTCAGTGTGGAAAGAACTTCAAAAGTTCCCAAAAAGGAGAATGGATAAAATAGAAAAGGGCCCACCATGGAGTTAGACTTGGTAGCATACAAAGGAGGTAATGTGAAGAGAGGTGCACCATTGGATACCACTAAAGATCAATAGTTGGCACATCTCGAAGGAAGCCATCACAGTGAAGGTTGAGAAAACCTTTGAAAGGAGAAGAGACATAGGGAGTAGGGTTCATTGTGAGTAGACGCTTCCAAGGAAACTATTTGCATTAATGGATTGATGATGGATGGCTTGTTGGAACTTTTTTGTTAGCAATGATGGCAACAACTACCCAAATGGAAATCTGATTACAATATGTTTACGATCTTAAAGTAGTGTAATATGAACAGAGATTGCATGCGGAAATTAAATTACAACACATGAATAACACCATAGAAGAATAAACCACATAACACAATATGTAATGTGGAGAAAACCTTTTTAGGTAAAAAAACTCCACCAAGAAAAGAGGCTTCAAGTTGTATTATCTTCAAATCTAAAATAAAATGCATGCACTTCCTCTATCTCTTCAACCTTCAATCTAGCAAAACTTGTGTACAAAACTTATGAGATGCATAACACATACAAGGCACTATATTTATAGAGGTTTTACACTCCTCAAACTAGGCATCCACTTTCTCTCTCCTTGGAATCTCCAACATGCAACATTAAATGACCTCTTACATGCCCATGCCACTTGTCAATAGTCAACCATGCAAACTTGGGTTCCTGTGGACACGATTAGGCACTTACGAGGTAATAAATGTTGTCATAACCATCATAGATTCCATCATAACAACCCTTGAATAGTATCTCTCCAATATGGATGCCTAGTGCTAAGTATAGCAATTAGCTATCATATTGTCATAGAATCTTATGACAACTTACAATTGTCATAGATTCTCTTACAACCACTTACCAACTTTATGATAGGTGGCATAACTACAAAAAACAGTAGATTCCTCCAAGGTGGAGCCTACCCTCAATAACTCTTGATTTTTACAGTTACCATCACTAAATGTTATTCCATAATTACCGCTGATAACTCTGGAACTTACCAATGCAATAACTGGAATTATCATCCTCGGTAAATATTTTTTACCATTGTCGGTGAAACTTGCACATCCCTTATGGGTGATTTACAAACAATATTAGGAATAATAATTACAAGGATTTATAAGGTTAATGGCACCTAAATCCTAACATTCTCCCACTTCATATTATTCATTGTAGATAGCCATAGGAAAACATAAAACAACTAAGTACAAGAAACAAGGCCCATGGCCTCCATGCACCAAGTAAACTTCTTTGTGCTCACAGGTTTGGTCAGAGCATCTGCAACATTCTCCTGAGTGTCTACCTTCTTTAGCTCAATCTGCCCACTTGCAACCATTTCTCGAACAAAGTGATACTATACATCGACATGCTTAGTCTGAGCATGATACATATGACTCTTGGCCAAACAAATAGCACTCTAGCTATCACAACCAATCTGAATGACCCTACAATCAAAACCAATACCTGTACACAATCTCCTCAACCAAACCACCTCTTTAGAGACATGGGTAACAGCCATATACTCTGCTTCTATGGTGGACAAAGTAACCATGGGCTGCCTTTTACTCATCCAACTCACTGCTCCTCCAAACAAAGTAAACACATAGCCACTAGTGGACCTCCGACTATCCAAGTCACCTACCCAATCTACATCAACAAAACCATGTATGTCTAATGTCTTTTCCATACTATCAGTACTATAATAAACCAAACACTAATCAGAAGTACCAGCTAAATATCTAAATACCTTCTTTGCATAATTCTAATGATGTCTACCAGGGTTAGACATAAACTTGCTCAAAACTCCCACTACTTCGGCAATATCTGACCTAGTAAAAACCATTACATACATCAAACTCCCTACAACACTAGCATATGACATATTAGTCATATCCTCAAAATCATCCTTATTCTCTAGACACATGTCTAATGAAAGCTTAGTACCAATGGGCAAAGGAATTCTAACTGGGTTACAATCCTACATGTTAAATCTCTACAAAATGGTATTCACATACTTACTCTGAGATAGCAAAAAGCTTTCTGTTACCTCTGTCCCTCCTGATCTCCATACCCAGAATATACATGGCTACTCCAAGATCCTTCATATCAAATACACTTGAATGTTGGGCTTTCAATTAACTTATCATACCCTTAGTATTATTGAAAAATAACATGTCATCAACATATAATGCAATGATTAGTATAGAATCATCAATACAACAAATGTACACACAGTGATCCTCCTCACTTCTAACAAAACCCAATTTCAAAACAAATTAGTCAAACTTCTGGTACCACATTCTGGGGGATTGTTTCAGACCATAAAGAGACCTCTTCAATTTGCAAACCTAATGTTCTTTCCCTTTTACCTCAAACCCTGTAGGCTGTTGCATGTAAATTTCTTCCTCAAGATCAATGCAATCTTAACATCCATTTGTTAACCTCAAAATCAAAAGTTGTAGCAATGGATAAGAGAAATGTAATAGAAGATAATTTAGCAATAGGAGAGAATATTTCACCAAAATCAACTCCCTCTCTCTGGGAGTAGCCCTTGGCTACCATTCTAGCCTTGTACTTCTCCAATGAATTGTCTGCTCCAAACTTCTTCTTGAATACCCACTTGCAATTGTTATGGAGTAAAAAGTTTCCCTATGCCTTTTTACCTCCTAGTTTAGCTCCTAGATCCCCGTGTTAACACTTTGAAAATTAAATATTCATGCCAAAACAATTTCCCCTGAAACCCATGTCAAATGGGACTAAGGGGTCCAAGTCCACCCTAATTTGTCAGGATAAATCTCAATGCTTGTTGGCATAGAACCTTTAAAAAGGTTTCCCTTTGTTGGCCCTTTTGATTTAATTTACGGATGTTAGTGGGAAAGCATATTTAAATAGGTTTATGTCTTCATTTTGAGTTAAGTTAGATAAGGCAAACTTGTGCTATTGAGCAAAGAGCATTCAAGGCATTCATTGTGTTTTAGAGTAGAATTGTGTTGTTATTGTGTTTCTTTGTTGCAGATTTGGCTTCATCAATCCATCTCCTCATGATTTGAAGGATCTTTATCTCCATGAGGACTTCACCTCTAAGGTGACATCATTTGTGTTTCAATCATTTCATTTCATCATCGTATTTGGCCTATGCCCTCCTTGGGCATACACTATATCTAACAAAGGTATTGGAAGACTTGAATGTCCTTCCAGGGCTTTACTGAGGCAAACTCCTAAACACCACAACCCCAAACCCCCTTCTTCATGTGTGTAATTTATAGGTGTGGGAGTTAGAAAAGTACAAGTGCAGAGCAGTAGTTTGAAAGATAAGGTTTCAGGATTTGAAAGAATCTTGCAAATATTCCTACCTCCTAGACTAGGGCACCCACCCTGTAGTCCTCCTGGAAAGTTTGGCTCCAGATTCAGGATTAGGATACAGTCTGCTACACCTCTATGCTCAGAAACTCCATAAATTTTGCCCTCTTAGACTTGGGCACTCGCCCCGTTGTCCTCTAGGGTTTCATTTCTAGAAACTCAACTTCTAGTATATTTCTGATCATCCCTGAGTACTTTCTTGACTAGTTTTCTATAGCATTCTATCTGTCTATATTTGATAACTCTATAACTAAGATTTTGAGGCCTATTTGACCTAGGGTTTGGGAAATCTCTCAATCTAATCTATTCTTTCCATAACACTCCTGAGCACAAAATCAACAACTGAGTCCTCATCCATTTTGTAGTGATTTGGCTCAGTTTTGTCCTTGAATGTTATTGTGAAAGGAGGGTTTTATTTGATACACTTTAACATCATTCATCCCCTCTCCCTTTTCACATCTAACATTTTGGTGAACCCATAGCAGTGATCATTTGCATCTTTTTGAGCATTAAAATCAGATCTTTCGTTCATTCATTGAAAAATCTTGCAAAAATTTGGAAAAAAAAATTGAAAAAATAAGCATTCTAGGCTTGCATAAAGGCATAGTTTTGCATTATTTTCATTGCATATCATTGAAACATTTAATTTTATGATATTTACATAAGATCTGATCCTTATTACAGTAATTCATCATTGCATCATATCATATCTTGCATCTGAAGATCTCATTTGCTAGGATTTTGGTTAAAAAGTGGCATTTTTCATATAACCCGGTAATTCCAAAAGCCAGGGTTTGTAGTCAAAATCTTATTTTAGATTTTGCTGTTGTCATAAACATCTTTCAATTCAGATCTAGCATTAATTTAAATCATATTTTCATTGCTCATTCAAAAAAATTGCATCATTTCAAGCTTTTGTAATTACACAATGTGTATTTCAACATAAGAAATTTACCATCTCTTTAACATTTCTTTGCAAGAAATATTAAAAGTGGTCTATACTACCTTTTGTGTAGCACTTTTTACATCTTGATCATTGCGTTTGTAAGGACACTAGTGTTTTTTTGGTTCTTGGTAAAAAAGCTTCAAAAACCCGGTTTCGTCAAACTAGTGTTGTGTATAAAAGTCTCTCATCTTGGTTGTATTTGATAAATTAAAAGAACTTATTGTATATTGTCGTTCCAAAACATTTTATTATGGCATCTTCATGTCATTTCTCTTTGGTATCTTTAAATGCATATATCAAAAACTTTGAGAATTTTTACAAATTCCTTAATATGCATCCTCATGTTCTAACTCATAGACAATCCATGTATGATAAGGATATCTTTAAATGCTCTTCATTTGAAATCATTGATTATGTATCTGATTTTGACAACTTCATAGCTCTCATGAATACATACCCTTCGGTATTAGAAGATCTAACTGAATACATCTCCATGAATACTCATGAGAAAGATGAGTGTGAAAGTTCTTTTATTATTGCCTTGGAACTAATATCTAAAATATATATGATGATGATGATTCCATGACTTATCCTATTCCTCCTTTAGTTGAATATTCAAACACCTTGGATATCACTAAGAAAGTAAATACCTTTGATCTTCCTCCTTTGGATGGATGTTTAGGAACCTTGGATATCTCTAAGGATGCGAAGACCTTGGGTAGCTCCCCTTTGGTTGCATGTTCAAATCCTTTAGACATCACTAAAGATAAAACCATCAACAATTCCTTTAACAAAAACACTTCACCTTCCCTTCATTCTAATGCTCTCCCTTCAAAATATGAAGCATTAATGGATGAAGAAAGGTCTCTCACATTAAATCCTTTAGGCATGGATGTTGAGCTTAATCAAAATCAAAGCAATGTTAATTCAATTGTCTTTAATAGATTTCTTCTACCCACTAAGGGGATAGTGGATAAGTGTATTAATATTCCTAATATGATTGTGCAAGGGGCACCTAGTACACCTCCTCACTTCAAACCGGTGATTACAATTCAAGGTGATCCAAAACCACCTCAACCCCTAGGTTATATTCTAAATTATGTAAGACAAATCACTCAAAGAAATCAAGGTGTTCAAAATGTACTACAACAACATATGATTGCTCACACATACAACACCTGTAATAACAAGCAAAGTAAGAAAGCACCACATGTGCCTATTTACCTTCCATCTTCTCAACCCATGCTTCCTCAACCACCTCATCTTACTCATAATGTTGGTCGGGAATATGATCTTGTTGAGTAGTTCCGAGCCACTCTAGTTAAGATCTCTCTCCGGGATTTAATACAAACATCGCCTACATACCATGGAATGCTTTAAGAAGCTTTACAAAAGGTGATTGTACCACTTGTTGTTAAGCCGAATGATGTAGTAGCTCTGTTAGATTGTATGCATGCGACAAAAATAGATATTTTGTTTCAACAACATGAATTACCGTCAATTGAAGTTCAAAACCAACATGATCCTCTTGTAATCTTTATCACAATATATAAAAAGTTGATAAAGCAAGTTATGGTTGACAATGGATCGACTCTTAATGTTTGTGGCATTGATTTACCACACAGAATTAAAGTTGACACATCTTCAATCACACTAGATAAACTTACCATTCGTGGCTTTGATAATGTTGGTAGACAATTCGTGTGTACCATAACTTTACCCGTAAAGGTTGGACCCATGACATTATCTACCCTTTTTCATGTCATGCCTGGTTCGCTTTCATATAATATGATCCTCAATAGACCATGGATTCATGCCATGGGGGTAGTCCTGTCTACCCTTCATCAATCACTAAAGTTTATTTATGAAAATTAACTTCACACCATTAAATTCGATCTGGAACCGAAAAGTTGTTTACATATTGAAACACAAAAAATAAGCTAGCAAACATAAGATTCTTAACAACTTATGAGTTATTTCATCAATACCTCTTACCACAGGTAATGTGATGCAAGACTCTAAACCATCGAATCCACTTTTTGGTGACGATTGGGGTCCATTAGATTTTACTCCTTCTTTTACGAGGGAATATAAACTTAATAACTATAATCTTGACACATCAAAAGTTGCCTCGATCTCATCCAAACAATCTTTGGAAGCAACTAAGAAACCTAAAGTTTCCTTGGTAGAAAACAAAGACAATACTCTTACAGTATAGAATATGAGACTTATGAGGCCCCTCCTTCTAAAAATATGGACTCTCTATGGTCATGGATTTCAAATCCTTTACAAAAATTGCAACTACGTAGGCAATGGTTGTTGTGTAAACCAACAAGGAATCAGAGTACCTTTACAAGTTGTTGCAAACAACTACTCGGCTAGTATTGGATACCATTCTTTGAAGCCCACCAAAGCTTATCGTCATCCTAAAATTAATGTTAATACAATATCAACAAGTTCAAAACTAAATATGATATATCCTGAGCTGATAGACATGGATTGTTCGCTAGGAAATATCCCACTGAATCAGGTAAGTATTTCTCCCTCATTTAGCCATACTCGATGTAGCACTTATTCCAGATGCTCTCAAGGTGGTCTCTTCCTAGATATGTATGTTGATGTGTCATGTTGTGATCCCCCTATGTTGTGTTTTTGTTTAGGTCCCCTTGGATGACCCTTGATACTCTTATAAGGTCAAGGATACTGCGAGACCGCCTCTGTCGTAGCATTCTCCTATTTGTTTCTCAATTCTTCTATACTTCTCTCTCCTCTTTTTATTGTTGTGTGTTGTGCCTTGGGGGCATAGCATTGCGGAGGGTGTTTTGGGGGCATCGTCCTATGTGGTGTTCTTAAGGCACTTTGTCTCCTCTCTCATTTTTATTGTTTCCCTTCTTCCGTGGCTCTACTAGTCAGCAAATGATGATAAAATCTAAACACTGATAAGGACCGTGTGTCCCTTTAGCAAGAAATAAAAAATGGACCCAATCCATATATGAAGATGGGGTTGATATAATGCTGACGCTTGGCTAGTAGAATCACTTTGTGTTATGTGTTGTGTTGTGAAGAACCTTGTAACAAATCCTTTGCAATACTAATCTGCTCTACGCACTTTGATATGTCTTTGATATGTGTTGTGTCTCACCTTGTGCTACACTCAGTTCTGAGATACCTAAAGTATAACCTCATGATTATACTCGGTTATGAACCCGCAAGTATAACCTTGGCTTGTTTATGTGATCTTATACATAGATATTGCTTAGCATTTGATACTAACATGCGTGGTTGTTGGGAACATTTGGTGATCGTAAAGCACATGTCAGCTTTGTGGAAGCTCTTGTTTCCTTACATGTTTGTTTTAACTTTACCTTAAATGTGATTGCTCCTAGCAAGTAGAGTCAATCACTTTAAGGTGGGGGCATATTATGTGTGTTTGCCTTAGACATTGATAGAACGTGTTTGACAAAATCATGAACATTATGAGCATGCTTCCATTTCACCATAAGGCACCTTCGCGATGCAGGTGGGGTAGCATTTTTGAAATCCCTTCTGCAGAAGGCGGGATGTTGCATCTCTTGAGTTAGTGCACATCCTTTTTAACAAAGTCCTCTATGGAGGCAGGATGGGTCTTGAGTCATTCACCCTTAAGCGTGTCTTTGGCGGTTGTGGTAGCGTAGTTCAATCGTCAGGTGTGTCTGAAATGTGTTTTAGATGGTGGGACTTAGCAATAAGCTCCTCCCATCACCTATATTTGTTGTGTATTAGACATATAGTGCGTCGACGCCATGCTATGCAACGGTCATGTATTTCATGTGTTTCTGTCTTCCTTGTGTGTCTTCCACATGCTTTTCATGCTTTTGATGGTGGTGCTTAGCGATGAGCTCCCCCATCGTATAGTTAGGATTTGTTTAGTTGTTAAATCAATGTATGATTTGTGTATTGTGTGACTGCTCTCATGTCTTCTTCATGTATTATGTGCTTCACTGTATTCTTCATGTTTTGCTTGCTTCTCACTATCTTCCTTGTGTCTTGCACGACTCTTATGTGTTTTATAGTGCTTACTTGAGATTAGGGGCTAAAAATAGTCCTTCAACCTTTGGGTATGCTTTAGCTCTATGTGCCTGATGTGTTTGATGTGCTTAGACCATACTTTAATGCATGTATTGAATCATAAGATCATACATACATTAAAGTGGGGGCTAAATGTTATGGAGTAAAAAGTTTCCCTATGCCTTTTCATTTCCTAGTTTAGCTCTTAGGTCCCTGTGTTAACACTTTGCAAATTAAATATTCGTCCTAGAGCAATTTCCCCTGAAACCGATGTCAAATGGGACTAAGGGGTCCATTTTAATCCTTAAGTTTGTCCAAATTAGGGCATTGGGACTTGGGCACTCGTGCCCAAGTCCACCCTGATTTGTTAAGATAAATCTCAATGTTTGTTGGCATAGAACCTTTAAAAAGGTTTCCCTTTGTCGACCCTTTTGATTTAATTTACAGATGTTAGCGAGAAAGCATATTTAAATAGGTTTATATCTCCATTTTGAGTTAAGTTAGATAAGGCAAAATTGTGATATTAAGCAAAGAGCATTCAAGGCATTCATTATGTTTTAGAGTAGAATTGTGTTGTTATTGTGTTTGTTTGTTGTAGATTTGGCTTCATCAGTCCATCTCCTCATGATTTGAAGGATCTTAATCTCTGTAAGGACTTCACCTCTAAGGTGATATCATTTATATTTCAATCATTTCATTTCATCATCAAATTTGGCCTCTGCCCTCCCAGGGCACACACTCTATCTAACAAAGGTGTTAGAAGACTTGAATGTCTTTTTGGGGCTTGATTAAGGCAAGATCCTAATCACCACAATGCCAAACCCCCTTATTCATGTGTGCAGGTTACAAGTGATGGAGTTGGAAAAGTATAGGTGCAGAGTAGCAGTTTGAAGGATAAGGTTTCAGGATTTGAAAGAATCTTGTAAATATTCCTCCCTCTTGGACTAGGGCGCTCGCCCCGTAGTCTTCCTAACAAGTTTGGCTCCGGATTCAGGATTAGGATATAGTCTGCTACACCTCTCTGCTCAGAATCTCCATAAATTTTTCCCTCTTAGACTTGGGCACCCGCCCTGTTGTCCTCTAGGGTTTCATTTCCAGAAACTCAACTTTTGATAAATTTCTGATCATCCTTGAGTACTTTCCTAACTAGTTTTCTGTAACATTCAGTCCGTCTATATCTAATTACTCTATAACTAGGGTTTTGAGGCGTATTTGACCTAGGGTTTGGTAAATCTCTGAATCTAATCTATTCTTTCCATAACACTCCTGAGCACAAAATCAACAGTCAAGTCATCATCCATCTTGTAGTGACTTGGCTCAGTTTTGTCCTCGAATGTTATTGTGAAAGGAGGGTTTGATTTGATACACTTTAACATCATTCATCCCCTCTCCCTTTTCACATCTAACAACAACCTATGGCCTTTCTTCCTTTGAGCAAATGAACAATATCCCATGTGTCATAAGAGAGTAAAGCCATCATCTCCTCCTACATGTCTAACTGCCAAGACTCACTATCATCTGCATAAATAGCTTCCATGTAGGATCTAGGCTCATCGTCAGTACTCAATAAAGCAAATACACAACAAAAATCTGGTGGGCTATACCTGTGAATTGGATTTCATTGTCTTGTGGATCTCCTTAAGGGTTGAGTAAGAGACTCTTCTAGTTGTTTTGGATGCTCAACTTCTTTTGTAAAAACATAGTCTTCCTCATCAGAACTACTTCCACTCAAATCTTCTTATTCTTCTTCACCCCCAATCCATAATTTTGTTCTTTTGTTTGTGCATCTTCCTATTGTAAATCAAAATGCACTACCTTTGACTTTTATTTCTCTTTTGGCTATTCAGGTTTAGAAATAGCTCTAAGTTCCCTAGAAATTAACATCTCTAGAGAAAATAATTTTCCTAGTTAGAGGATCTCAAATCTTATAACCTTTAACATTCTCACCATATCTAATGAAGGTGCATTTATGTTCTTTTGGATCCAACTTAGATCACTTTTCCTTAGGCACATGAACAAAAGCCTCACAGCCAAAAACCCTTAAATGTGAAACAGAAGGTTTCTTACCTGTCCACACTTCATAAGGTATCAAATCAAGAGCCTTACAAGGAGTTTTGTTAATCAAGTAATAAGCGGTACACACAACCTCTACCCAAAAGCATTTCTCAAACTATGAATCACTCAATATACTTCTGGCTCTTTCCATGATTGTTCGGTTCATCCTTTCTACAACACCATTCTGTTGTGGTGTATACAGAGTTGGCTTTTGTTTGATTATACCTACATGCTTACAAAACTCATCAAATTCAATAGAGAAATATTCCCCTCCATTGTCAGATCTTAATATTTTTATCTTTAATCTCGATTGGTTTTCAACTAAGACTTTAAAATCGTTAAACTTAGTGAAAACTTCATATTTGTGTTTCATAAAATAAATTCATGTAAATATGGATACATCATCAATGAAGGTGAAAAAATAATGATATTTTTCAATAGAGTCATTATCCACAGGTCTAAACACATCTGAATGAATAATTTCTAACTTCTCTTTTGCTCTATTACTTCCTAAAGGAAATGATGTTTGGTTTTGTTTACCAAACACACAATGCTCACAGAAATCAAAGTGCTCATCAAAATAAGAGAATTTGTCCAACAATTCTTTATCCTTGATTGTTTTTAAGACATTATTACTTGTGTAACCCAATCTACGGTGCCACAACATACAAGTGTTTTCAAAAGTCTCAGAAATATAAGAGGAATTACAAACTATAGTGGCATCTAGCTTAAACAAGGTTCCCAATCTTTTCCCCTTCGCTACCACCAAGTTTCCTCTCACCAATTTGCAACCATGCTTATTAGTGTTACATGCATTCTCAAATCATTCTACTTCAAAACTAAAATCAAATTTCTATCTAATCCAGGAACATGCAAAACACTAGGGAGGGTTTTAATTCTCCCATCATTGAAACACAACATTACCTTGCCTTTCCCAACTATTGGATATGTAGAGTTGTCCTTAAGGTACACTTTGCCTCCATCATATTCTTTGTATGTGGAAACCCATTCTTTATGTGGGGTCATATGATACGAGCATCCTGAGTCAACCAACCAATGATCATTAGTAACAACATTGCATGTAGAAAGTAAAACATATTCACTTGCATTCGAGGCCTTATTAGTAGCGGAATCCCACTGTTTTCTCTTGTTTCTGCATTCCTTCTTCACATGCCCTCTTTTACTGTAGTTCTAACACTTAACTTTGTTCTTCTTCCCAAGAGACTTAGACTAACCCTTAGATTTGTCCTTCGATTCTTTCTCTCCTTTTGACCCTTTTTCCTTGGACCTTCCCCTCACATTGAGAGCCTCAATGTTACCCTCAGAAGTCTTCTTCCTCATCTCTTGTGCCAACAAAGTTGCAACAAGGTGATCCAACTTCAGATATTCAAGGTTAGTAGTAATAGCAAAGATAACATTCTCCCAAGATTCAGGTAAATAACAAAGTAGAAGTATACATTTATCTTCCTCTTCAACTGTAGCATCTATGGAATCAAGTTGACTCAAAAGTAAATTAAAATTATTCAAATGCTTTGTAATGGAATCACCCTCTTTCATTTTAACTGAAAATAATTTCTGCTTTAAATAAAGCTTATTTACCATGCTCTTGGCTTGATAGATCTCACCCAATCTCTTCCAGAGTTTGAATGTAGTCTCTTCCTTCGAGACATTCAACGAGATGGAATCTGCAAGACACAGTCGGATAGTTCCCCATGCCTTGTTATCCAACCTTTCCCATTCATCCACACCCACATCATCAGGCTTCTTCTCTTTCATAACAACCAACCACTAGTTTCTTTCCTCAAGTAAATTCTCCATCTTCAGTTTCCACAATTCATACACCAAATTGTTAAACTTCTCAATGTCCAAACAAGAGGTTGAGGCAGCAGATTGAGCCATGAATACTACACAAGATCTACAAAACAAAATAACCAAATCTCCCACTACAACTAAACAACCTTCACACTACCACCCAAGAATCAAAACTGGTGAGGCTTTGATACTAAATGTTAGAAATGAAGGCAACAACTACCCAAATGGAAATCTGATTACAATATGTTTATGATCTTAAAGCAGAGTAATATGAACATAGATTGCATATGGAAATGAAATTATAACACAAGAATAAACACCATAGAAGAATAAACCACATAACAAAGTATGTAACATGGAGAAAACCCTTTGAGGTAAAAAAATCTACCAAGGAAAGAGGCTTCAAGTTGTATTATCTTCAATTTTGAAATACAATATATGCACTTCCTCTGTCTCTTCAACGTTCAACCCGACAGAACCTGTGTACAAAACTTATGAGATGCATAACACACACAAGTCATTGTATTTATAGAGGTTTTACACTCCTCAAACTAGGCATCCACTTTAGCTCTGCTTGGAATCTCTAACATGCAACATTCAATGACCTCTTACATGCCCATGCCACTTGTCAATAGTCAACCATGCAAACTTGGGTGCCCATGGACAAGAATAGGCATTTACGAAGTAATAAATGCTGTCATAACTGTCATAGATTTTATCATAACAACCCCTGAATAATATCTCTCCATTATGGGTGCCTAGTGCTAAGTATAGCGACTTACAAGCAATACTCATAAGCTGTCATATTATCATAGAATCTTATGACAACTTACAATTGTCATAGATTCTCTTACAACCACTTACCAACTTTATGATGAGTGTCATAACTACCAAAAATAGTAGATTTCTCCAAGGTGGTGCCTACCCTCAATACCTCTTGATTTTTATAGTTACCATCAATAAATGTTACTCCATAACTAACGCCAATAACTCCAGAACTTACAGATGCAGTAAATACGTAATTACCGTCCTTGATAAATAATTTTTTCCACTATTGGTTAAACTTGTACATCCCTTATGGGTGATTTACAAACAATATTGGGAATAATAATTACAAGGATTTACAAGGTTAATGGCACCTAAATTCTAACAATGTCACCAAAAAGACTTTAAAGTTTGTGAAACTAATTGGAAGAAAGGGGTGGGACCCACACAAGTGGGAGGCTCGCAAAATAAAAGCTTCTAGACTTGTTTAATCCAACACTGAATGCTTTTTGGAAGGGTGGGCTAAATACTTCACCAAAATCACTAAAAGGGGGTCATGAATGACACCAAGGCACTGGGAACCAAAGAAAAGATTCATTGACACCATGACACATGTGACTTGACTATTAAGTCATGTAGATCATATAAATGATTTAAGACTTGAAGAAGGGAACACACGAGGGAGACTCGAGGCTCAAGGAATACATCACTTGGAGGGAACTAGAGGAATCCATCTATGAGAGAATGGATTAATCAAAGGGAGTGTGTAAAAAATACAATACATACATGTTTAATAAATAGACTAGAGATTGACTACCTCTATCACAATTAAAAGTTAAATATAAGTTCAACCTACAAACAAAATTACCATTGACATTATTTAGGATCCTTCTACTTATGACTATCTTCACAAGTTAGAATTAAATCCTCCCTCCTTGGTGGAGAGATTGGAAATGAAAACATGAATACCCCCTTTCTTAATTACAAACATGGTATAGATTACCAATAACTTCCTCCCAAATTGTACCTTTATGATATTCTTATTCACAAATGGTAAGTGCATCTAACAAACTATAAATGGATAAGAAAATTCAACAAGAACTAGGAAATCCACTTAAAACTCAAAAAGCTCAATTCAGTGGCATTTTCTATACCAAGGGTTAATTCTTAGTCATTAGGAATATTTCAAGCACGCTTTTTATTTTTTCCCTTTTGCTTTTGATGCTTAGCCCTAAACACATTCTAAAGTCACTCTTTGTTTCCTCCTCTCCATCTTGAGAGCATTTAATGACAATATGCGTTGTTTGGATATTTCTTGTTTGTTCCTACAAAAATAAAATAGTTTGGTCCATGTTTTTAAAATTCATATTCTTTTCCAACTATGGAAGAACATAAATACAACTATTTTTGTTAATACTATAGTCATTTCTCTTTTTATTTTGGAGTTCGAAAGATATGGTATCTAATGTATTTTTTTAGATCTAAAGCTAGGTGAACAAAATCTAGGTGTATCTTGACTATTTGCAAAAGTTGTTAGATTTTGTCGGTAATGCTCTTTGTACTCCCAATAAAGTGCCTCCTAATGAAGGTTCTATGGCCTTTTCTAGTCATATACAAATCTACCACAACCATTCTAGGAGTTAATTTGGGTAGAGGACTTCTCCTCCCATAACATCTAGTTCTCCCTAATGTCCTAAGCATGCCAATGAGAATTTACTACAATTGACCATAGCCATTTGTCCTCATAAGTAATCTACAAAGAGGGATCAATAAAGACCATGGAGAAAGTGCAAGGACATCTTGCTAGCTCTTGGTGGGATTGCATTCTTTACACCACTTTCCAAGATGTTTAGGGAGGGCCAAAAAATGATGATGACTCTTCTTTAATTGAGGGGGCTTGTTGTTATTGTGGTTGTGGTTTTTATGACAAGAGGTGTAAACTACAATTGCAAGAGGTGGTGGTGGTGTCATGTTTGTGAGTGGTCCAGAAAAATGGCTAATCTTAAATAATAATCCAAATAATAGTAAAATGTCACATGTATGTCTTTTATTTTAAAACTAGCTTAGATATCTTATTGCATTAAGAGCCATAACTTGCAATTACAACTAGTGTTGGTGGTGGCATGTAATGTTTGTTAGTGGTTCATAAAAAATGGTTAGTGAATAATAATTCAAATAACAATTAAATGTCATATACAAACATGCTCAAATATTTAAATATATATCTGGAAAATATTGAGATATATTAATTTTAAGGTGCCTATCACATCGATGTGACAAATCTAAAATAGAGCCTTGAGATTGATATCTCTACAAATTTTTTAGATAGATATATTTATAATACCCAAGCTAGTTTATGCTATTGTATGATTATATTTAAGTTTTGTGTGATCTAACCTATGTGAAATTTAAGTCATCTCAAAATGACCCACAAGTAGTCATTTATGCTGTTATCATTTTATTGTCATTTATGCTATTGTCATTTTATTGGGTAATAATTACAAGAGAAGAGGACCTCCTTAGCACACAAATATCTCTAAGCAGTTATTAGTAGGGGGGCTAATGAATGTTTGGCATTTAGGGCTCTTCACCTTCTAGCCTCTCTCCTCATCACAAATAGTGTATATTGTTTATATTGAGTTTGGTATAAGTGTCTTGGTAGTTATTATAATGTCTTGGTCAACATACAATTATGAAACTAATTATTTTTTGCCTATTGCTTTTTTATTTAATATATTTGTAATGGTAAGATTTGCATACCAATGCCAATTCTCATTTAGTGCCATGCCCATTTCAAGAGAGTGTCTTAATGTAATTACATATTAACAAATGGTGCAATCTTGTGCAAAGTTGGGTTCATTCCCCCATTACACATTCTCTTACACTTGGCCCCATTTTATCCATATTCACACATATTTCCATATATTCCATATTTACTATGCTTATTATTTCCCACCATGCATAGATATTCATTTCTTACCTAGATCTTATTGTTTCCATATCCCATGTCAACCCCGTCGGCATGAGATTGATCCCAGACCTATAGATTTGACCCCTAAAATTCAAAAACTCAAATTCAAAATTTGGCTAGCTCTTGCTTATTTTATTTTTGCTCTTAGTTGACTTAGTACATGTTTTGCATGGTTATTGCTATATACTTGTATTTAAAGGCACTCAATTGCATTCATTTAGATCATTTAGATATAATTGAAAATTATATACCTTTAAGGAAGAGCATGCTAATAACACTTCAATAGGAGCATCTAAAAAGAATCTAGTTATGCATCACATTACCTTAGAGCATTTGCATAACTGAAGATTATTTTCTTCAATTATTTCCACAACCATAAAACCAATCCTATTAAGGGGGTCAACCTAGGAGAACTTGACCATAGTGGTTTGATAACCTCCTTAAGGTATCTCTAAATGTGATGTAGAGGTAGGGGTTAGCCTATGGTTTCTATTCCAACTTCTAGGGGTTTCTTCAATAATTTATCAAAAATGTTCATCTAGGCGCACCTTGTAGACTCTAGTATTAGCCTCTTCATGGCTTGATTTTCATACATCCTTGACTTGGACTTTGAGAGGGCTTGGACAAGACTTGTAATGTGACACAAAAGGCAATTTAAGATTTCCATGTAATGACATTCAGTGCCAATTCCAACAACACGATCTGCATTATTTAACTTGATGAAACTATGGACTCAACCCTTGAGCAACTATGATAACAAAGATTAATGGGTCTTTAATATCCAATGTGGATTTAATGACATTCATGACACACAACCAAAGTTCTTTGGAGGGGCTTCAAACCTATTCAACATAGGGGACACCAACCATGACTGTTCACAATCTTGCTAAAAACTTTCAAACACTATTCTAACATAACCGTCATAAGAACTGACACAAACACTTGATGGTTGACCAAACCCTCACTTGGAATGAGTCTCTAGAACCTTTACACACCCTTTCCAAACACTTCCCAATCATATGGAGTCCAAACTCAACAATGGCATTCAACAACTCAGCCTTCTATCCACCTTCCAACCTGATACATGATGATATTAGGCATCACAGTCCTTTATATGCACTTGCCAACCAACTCTCAAGACCTGCAAACATGGAATATGAAAGTACATACAAAGACTTGCCATTCCACCAAATTTTAGAATTTTCTATTGCAGAAATGGCAAGAAATACATTATTCTAGCCCACTGGAAACCCTAACTTAGGTTCTGGACTATTATTACGAAAATGCTTATAACTCCTACAAAAATGAACTATAATCTATGAAACAAAAATATAGATTAAGTGGATTTAGTTCTTAACAATTTCCAATTGGTTCCAGATCACTCCATGAATCGTACAGTTCGTACAAGAGGTCTAAAATGCTGGAAAACTTGGAAAAATGCAGAAAATTAAGGTTTTGATCATTGATTTCTTCCAAATCTTTGCAAGCCACTGTACAAATGAGTTTTTAGAGCATATTTATGCCCAACATACCTGTCCTAACTGACTCCAAAGACTAACTAATTCATGTTTTCAGTTTTGTGCAAAATGACAACTTTTGCCATTTTCCACCTATGGACACCAAACTTCACAAAATGACTTAAAATGGTCCAAGTTGACCTTATTTGACCCAAAACCACCTAAACCAAAACTAGAAACCCAAAATTCATCACATGTCTATAACAAGTTCTGATTGCTCCTGGTGCTCCTGCACCATACTCCCCAGAGGAGAAAAGATTCAAGTTCCACTTGAATAGAAAGTTGCAACAGTGTAAACCTACTTGAAAGCTCTTGTCTAGTATCTTCAAAGTTGTATCTTGAACATCCAACATCAGCTCTGTTGGTAAACAGATTTGCACTATAACATATGGATTATTATGTTGACTCTTTGCCTAGAAAACACAGTGAAAATAGGTACCAACAATTGGTAAAGTTGTAGTTTTTCTATCAACTTACCTCTGCGTGTAGAGGGGCAGCTCCCTCGTTTGATGAATTATGGATTTTTAGAATATTTGAGAAAGAAATGAAATTAAAGAAAGGTTTGGAAGATTAAGACAATGGGCTTACAAACATTGACTCAATCTGCATGTATAAAGTTTAACAATCCCACCAAGACAATATAAGAACACTTCTTAAACTGTTAAAGTGAGTGTAGTATTGGAAAGAAGAAATGATCCAGGAAATATTCAACATACGTTGAAACATTATCTAGTAATCAATTCCTCCAAGACTAATTGTTATTCCACATTGTAGATGCAAGATTATGTAAAGAAAACACCATCCATCAACATAAGAGGAATGAATAATGTTAAGAAGATTTTTGAGATCACACAATCCAAAATGTCTCTTATTTCACCACACTAAGTTGTACGACTCTATTTCTCATAACATCCTTTTAAATGAGAAAGCCAAAAAGTCCTTTTTACAAACACCAAGCCTTGTATATATAGACTTGTTTCAATAACCAACTTTATAACTACCTTATAACTACTTCTCGTAACTACCCAAAATATTTTATGAAAATAAAAGTGCACTTTAATTAACCTTTATATGGTCTTTTCAAAAGTTCCCTAAATAAAGTGTACTTTACAACTTAATTACAAAGAGTGACATAAAGTCACTTTCATAGAAAGAGAACTAAAACCTATCATTTTGTAAACTTTGAAAAGTAGACCAATATGATTGATCTCACAAGAAACCATCAGATTTTATCCTCGCCACCTTTGGTCCATCTGAAGATGTTTCTGCTACTACAAACTACTACGAAGGAAGAGGAGACTTTGTTTTGTATGCTCTGAACATCCTGACTGCTACAGCTATAAGTTTATTTTGGGAACAATTACTCTTGTCATACAAAGTTTCCATTATGATTGATCTTTATGGACATCATTCAAATTATGTCGATAATCTGATTTGTGATCAATGCCAGAATTGACAGCAACAAAGATGTGATTTAATTTATCCATAAGTCCTTCATTGAAAACATGTTTATTGAACAACTCTGTGTTAATCATGTTTTCAAAGTTTCTTTTGATAGCTTGAGCTTCCAAAACTAAAAATCTATCTTTCTCAATCACATCAAAATTGATTGCTAATAAGTCAGCTTGAATCTTCGTCTTCACCTGTTCACAAGCTTCCAAGAGCCTTTCTTGAGCTGTCAACACTTGTTTTATATTTGACAGTTTCCATTCAACTGAACATAGCCAAGAACTAGATTGGTTTTCTTCAATGTTTGAAAAGACTTTTTCAGCAAGTAATATCTCATTATCAGTTTTGATCATCTCACCGAGGTCTTTGGATATTCCCTACCATAACAATTCTTCCTTTTGGATACCTCTCATTTCTTTATCAACCTCTTCCCTCTTTGTTTCTGTTTCATCAAATAAACTCTTTGCTTGCTCAACGAAACTGAATGCTTTTAATTTCATATGTTCAACCCATTTTTTAGTCACCTTTCCATACAATTGATATTTGCCGGCACTTTCAATAATTTCTTTTTCAACATTATTTTCAAGAGAGAAATTGTGGAGGTAGAGGAAGTATCAAGAGGCAAAGATGATGTATCTATGATGGATTTGAGATAGGATGTCAAAACTTGCACCTGTTGCTTTAGTTGATCTTTCGTGTGCCTTTCTTTCTCTGTTCTTTTTATTAACTGGGCAGCCGATACTTGAAAGTTTTGCATGTCACCTTCATATGTAGATGGACCAAGATCTATCTTAGTGATGTTAAAATCACTTTCCGTAGCCTCATTCAAATCCTTTTCTAAAATAGGTTGTGCAACCTCAACATAGACATTGCCTAATGAAGAATCCACTGCCATCTTTGATGTAACCTTGATCTTTTTAGATTTGGGAGACCTTTGCAGCAAATTGGAGACTGTATCAAAATCGGGCATGATTAATTGAGCATTGTTTCTTTTTCTTGACAAACTATGCTGCAACCAGGAAGAAGGATTATGTGAGGATTCTAGAATATTTGTGGAAAGAGGTACTATGTTTGAGGGAAAAATATGCTCACTAAATATGTTCATAGGTGGCGAGAGTAAAGATTGTAATGCATGAGGTGAATGAGGTGTATCATGAGAAGGAGAAACAACAAGGAGTAAAGGAGAGATATTCAAATGCTCATCATTTTGGTGGATTATTTCAGGACTTGTGGACTTGTTTTCCTCAACTACTTCCTGTATGGGAGGCAATGCATTATCCTTCATTTTTGTCTTTCCCCTTTTCTGTTTTTCATCATTTTCACAAATGCTCTTAGGACCCTTTCTTCTTAATGGATCTTCTTCGTCATCTCCTCCTTGAGTACTCTTATGTGAACCAATGTTTAAAGATGGAGAATGAGAATGAAAAAAAGAAGAAGAAGAATTTGAATGCTTATCTTTTCTACTTGATGATAAAGCATTATTACTTGTCAGTTTAGTAGCTGTTGCCTTAATAGCCTTTTTCTTTACCCAATTTTTAGTCTTTTGAATGACATGTGCAGTTCTTATACCCAAATCTTTGATCTCCTCATTAGTCCAATTGATAGGTGGTAAAAACTGTGTTTCAATTTTATCAAAATACATAGGGTCAATTAAATCTGAACCATCTTCCTTAATTCCTTCTGTATTACAATCTAATTTGAATTCTCTGATCTGTTGAATGGTCATCCTCATCTAGTCTCATTTACGCACCTCCTAATCATTTTCACAATCTTCCCAAAAGTCTTCAAGTTCTGAAAGTGACAGTAGCCTGCACCAAGTCGTAGATTATCTCTAACATATCCTTTGTTGTCAAAAGGGAATCTCATAGTATAGGCATACAAGCTGATTTTTATCAGAGATCTTTCTATGTTTTGAGCATCTGTGGAAGATTTGCAGCTATAATGGCTAAGGCCAATGGGAAATGGAACTCCAGGTTTCCTCTTGTCTTTGCATTTCTTATTAAGTGAACCAATCTGCCTGCATAGTTCTATCAATACCATCTTGTCATCTACATATCTAGGCAACTTATATGGATATCCATCAAATCCGCCAACTCGTAGATAGGTAAATCTAGGATATTGGATGAAATAGCTTCCATATATTTTGATTAAACTGGTAGCTTTTGGTGATATTCAAAGTGCAATATTACCTTGAAGTTCTCTTACTGTCAACATTGTGAAAGCATCATTTACCCTGCGGTAGCGCTTGTAACTTTGTTCCAGTTGTAACTGAGGGTAGTAATCATACATCTATGTCATGTTATTATAGGTTCCTCTGATAGCCAATCTTGGCCATGATTTCATGCATGCAATTGCATAAAATAAGTAAGAGGACATGTAGAAATGTTCATTCAATTCAAAATTGGTCAACTGATAATGCAAATTGTCACTAATAATGCTACCCCAATCAATAAATTGATTACCTGCACAAATAACATTTACAAAAAGGAACATCCACATTTCAAAATTAACTGCTTTTTCATCTCCCATCACTCTATGGAGTAGGACAATCATATTGGAAATATCCTCTATGAAGCATGATCTGTGAATGACTTTAGGCAACTGTGATTTTCCTCCTTTCGGTGTATGTAACCAGTGTTTTGCAATGGTGTTGAGACATTGATGTTTCCTTTCATTGAAATATTGATGAGCAAGCCTTTTGTCTATGTTCACAAACTGATCTCTGACAGGTAACCTGAAAGTAATACCAATCGAAACACTGTCTAACCTGACAATTAGTTTGTCATCAACGGTTCTGATCTCTCTAGTTTCTGATTTGTAATGCTTCATACATTCTAAATCCAGGTTTGTGCATTGGATTGCCACGAGAAAACTAGCTGCTTGGGCTAATCCACTGTCAAACAACTTCTGAGCCATCGGTGATCTTTTCCCTTGTTCCATTGTCTCCCAGAAATCTGCCAAACTGATGTGTCCTAGAGAGGTATCTGATATTTCTGGAAGCGTGGATTCAAGGACTGAGAGAAACTCAAACCCCTGATATCTATATTTCATGATTAAATATTTGCAACAAGTCGTGAAAACTTCTTGTGTTTATTCTCTTTCAAAGTTTTCTGCAGTGTTTTATGAGGTTTTTGTTTGACAATTTACAAATTGTTGCAATGGATTTCAAAAGGAGATTTGGAAAAACACATCATTCAAATAAGAAGGCAGTAGGTGTCCATACCCGGGCATTTGCATGGAGTAGTCATTACTGCATGGCAAGAAAACTATATTTGTCTGCAATGTTTGATCAAAACAATTTATAGACCTTCTTTTTGTTTATTTAGGAAATCTATATTTCTGCATGTCTGCATACCCTGCATTCTTTGTATTTCACAAGACAAATTTATAAGCATATAATGTCCTCATATAAAGTTCTGTCGGTTGAATCTTTGGGGTATTTTGTCAAACAGTTTATGTGCCTTGTCAATGCACGTTTGCTAGGGTAAAAATCTACTTTCCATTATGTTTTGGTAGATGCCCATATTCTGCTATCATTACAATCTACAAGACACTTTGAGGCATTTTACCAAATCATCTACATTTTTTAGTGTTCTCATATTTTGCAATAATATCTTCTTCTATGATTCTCATCTGTTTACATTCAAAGAGGTTGTCGGCAATGGTTATGATGGTTTGGCTTGGAAACTACCTCACGAGAATCTCAACTTCACTATGCATTGATGGCGCGGGTGGGAAGGACTGGATTCATTTCTAATAGATGCACTTTGGTGCATATCTTGTAGTCATTATCATTCATGAGAACACATTTTTTCGAGACGTTTTGCCAAGTGTTTTACATGCCTTGCATATGCTTTTGCATTCTGCACAGATATCCACCAGAACATTTCCAAATATGATATACCAGAAAGCTGCAAATCTTTTTGTCTCCACAATGCAGACAAGGAAAAATACTGGTGGAGGAGAATGTTGACGAAGGTGGCAGAGCTTAGCACTACATTTGAAAATTGCTTTTGCTTGAAACTTTTGAATATTATTACAATGACTCCAGACTGAAGAAGGCTATGACTTAGTAACTGCATGCACAGAAGGTTTAAGGAGAATACTAATAGGAACAACTGAGACCTATACCAAGCGATGTGTGCGAGCTTTGAGCATCTTGTCAAACAGGCGAAGAATTGCTACTGCGTATCGGACAAGGGGATCAACCATCTTACCAGCCATTACAACGCACCTGCCACTGTGTGTGTCACCATCGATCATCAATATTAAGGTAAGCCACCTGCACCAAGCTCGGTCTACCTACTTCAATATATGCAACGAAACTGCAGGGGCCTTCAAATGTAGGGAGCAAATTGTCAGTCAAGTAGTTGAGTCGTTTGTTTCCCTCTATGGGGATTTCCAATGTAGGTTTCAGAATTTGCTTGGAAATCTTTACATGAATAGTTTCTCAATCATATCTTTTTGAGTCATTCCAGGAGCAGTTATCATGCAAAATTAAGGCGTGAAGAATGGCGACCGATAGCTAGATTCTTTCTTTAAACAACGTGCTCCAATATAGCCTTTGCTTTGAGGCTTTTTGCCAAGCGTTCAACAGTTTCAAACTCCTATATACCCGCATATGATTCCATTTTGCTATACAAATGTCAACTTTTTAGAAATGACATTGCAGTTATAGTTTTATAAAGCCACCTTTCCCAGCATGAGACTTTCACATAAGTTCAACATATAACTTAAACAGGAGATAGAACCCATGACGTGCACAAGGTGAATATTTGTGATTATGAATAGTCGACAACCTTGGCATGAGTTTAGTGAAACGTGGCCACTTTTCCCAACATGAGTTTAACATATGGTATGTTTATCAAAACTAAGCCTCAATACCTCCTATATTTATCAACGCCAATGATCATTGCTAGCACGGATTTAGAAGAGTATAGCCACTAAATGTCTTTGTTCCATCTAAACTCAAAAGATAATTCCTTCATTTTAGGAGATGATCGTGGGTATGAAAGCTTTTATGATTTGAACAATAAAAACCAACATTTAATTCCCGGCTGCCACAAGTGGATGTAAACTTCATTATGCCGTCGGTAAAAAGTGAAAGTGTCCAACTTAGCCAAACTCACAAGTCACACGCACTTAGTGAAAGGTGGAAATTGATGCGAGTTTTGCGAAGATTGAAAGCAAATGCAAAATGGACTTTGCGAAAAACAAAAGTTAACGCGGGCTTATCATAAAAATGAAAAATAGATGCAAAATAAAGTATTACTAAGCCACGAATTTTCTACCGTGGCATAATATTGCTATTAAAGCTTTAATGGAAAGAAAATAAGACAAGGGAAGATGCTATGATAATGAATTATCAACATGATTTGACACATGAAACATGACGCTGACAAATTGCAACCAAAAAGATGACCTAGAACATAATATTAATTCACCAAAGGTTTAAAAATTGGGTAGAAAGATGAAGTAAACAACTGGCTCTACTTGGGGACAAGAACTGCAAGGACGTAGACGAACTCCAGTGTCTTTGACAAGACTAGTGATCTTCTCATAGGGCAAATAGAGTCAGACTAGAAAAGAGATGTACAACATGACAGAAACAGAACAAAACAAGGAAACTTACTAACACAACAAAACTTTCCTATATACAAAGAGTTGGGAATAAATCCCACATTACTGATTGTAAATCTTCAAGTGTTGCCCATTATAGTGCAAGGGTAGATGAGTGCCATCAAGATACACCAAGTAGAATGAATTATCACCACAAGCTTCTCTAATTTGGAAAGGTCCTTTCCACAGAGACTTGAATTTTCTATGCATCCCTTTAGGTTCTTTCCTCTTATCCCAGAGTAGAACAAGATCTCCTACATCAAACTACCTTTGTTTGGTCTTCTTATCAAATAGTTTCTTGACTTTTGCTTGATGTTCTTCTATTCTGTCAACTACTTGACTCCTTTGTTCTTCAAGTTTTGTCAAATGCATGATTCTTTTCTCTAGAGAATCTTTAAATTCATTACCTTCAATTATTGTCTGAAGAGAGAGCAATAAGTTCCAAAGGGATTGGCAAGCGAGCATCAATTCCATAAACAAGTTGGAAGGGAGATGTGCCGATGATCCTTTTATATGTGATCCTATCAGCCCATAATGCATCAAATAATCTCTTGTGCCAACTCTTTTGTTTTTCCTCTAGCAGCTTTCGTATAATAGAGATGAGGTTTTTGTTGGGGGACTCTTCCAATCCATTTCCTTATGGATAATAATCAGAGGAATGTGCAAGTATGATATCATGTCAATAATAGAAGTTAGAGATTTCATAAGAAGAGAAATTAGAAGCATTATCCGTGACAATTTTCTGAGGTACACTAAATCTCACAAGAATATTCTCCTTTAGAAAATCACACACCACCTGGGAGGAAGTTTGACGGACAGGAATGGCTTCAACCCATTTAGTAAAATAATATTTGGCCACCAAGATGTGTGTATGCCCGGCACTAGATGTTGGATGAAGTGGACCAATGAAATCTAGTCCCCATTGATGAAAAGGTTCTTCAATAATAAAAGGCTTCAATGGTTGCATGGCTAGTTTGACCTTGCCTTTAAATTGTTGACAAGATTCACACTTTTTTACCCATTGGTCTGCATCTTTGAATAACCTAGGCCAGTAATAATTATGTCTTAGAATCTTATAGGCTATGACACTAGAGGAGAAATGACCACCACAAGCTTCGTTATGAAAGAATTGAAGCAATTTTTCTTGTTGTTCCTTATCCATGCATTTCAGAAAATTTCCATCGATCCCCTTCTTGTATAAACTACCTTCCCAAATAATATATTTTGCAGCTTTCAACTCGATTGCTCTTCTCTGCTTCGGAGTTAAGTGTGAAGGACATTCACCATATGTTAAGAAATAGGCAATATCTGAGAACCATTCATCTGTCAATCCTACAAACAACACTTGAGGCAGGTCAACATCCTTTTTTGGAGATTCTTCAACTGTGCAATTTTTAGCTATGAGTTTACATAAGCCCCTTCCTCATACCAATTTGGTTGGCTTAATATCAATATCATATTCTTGAACTTTAGCAATCCAAGAGGCTCTTTTGTTGACACCTATTTCTTGCTAGGTAAGTATGGTTTTGATCGAAGTGTCGGACATAAAGACCTTAGAATGTGAATTGAGGATATAGAATCTGAAATGTTTTACTACCTTGACAACTATATAAGCATGCTTTTCTACCAAAGAATATTTCAATTCATGCTTTTTCAGAGGAACACTCATAAATGCAATAGGTGCTTCTATACGATCATCATTTTGTTGAGTCAGGATAGTGGATAAAGTGTGCTCCAAAGCATAACAATATATAATGAAATCCTTGGAAAAATCTAGATGAATTAAAACCGGAGCATCCGCGATGGCTATTTTAATATCTTGAAATGCTTGTTTCCCTTTTTCAATCCACTTGAAGACCACCTTATCTCTCATCATGTCCACAATGTGGTGAGTTAATTCAGAGAAATCTGGTACGAATCTCCTTAAGAAATTGATCTGACCAAAGAAAGACCTTACTCCAAGTTTGCTTGATGGTAGTGTCAATTTTTAGATAGCCTCAACACATTCAGGGTCAATTCGAATCCCATCTTTAGACAAAATGTGCCCTAGTAGTTTTCCTTCAGTAACCCCGAAAATGGACTTCTTGGGGTTAAGAGAGATTCCTTGCTCACGACAACGCTGTAGGACTATCTCCAGATGTTTAATATGATCTTCTCTTTTTCTTGAAAAGATAGTGATATCATCCAAGTATACCACAATAATCTTGTTTTTCAAATCTCCAAAAGAGAGGTCCATAGCACATTGAAAAGTTGCACCGGCATTGATCAACCCGAATGGCATTCAATTGTAAGCTAGAGTTCCCCAAGGCATTGTAAAAGCATTTTTATGTTGGTCTTCTTGACCAACCTCTATCTGATTATACCTGGAAAACCCATCAAGTAATGACATCATTTCAGATCCAGCGACAGTTTGCAGAACATGATCCATCACGGGTAAAGGGTAGTTGTCTTTTAAAGATGCTTGATTAAGATTGCGGAAATCAACACAAATCCTTATTTCACCATTCTTCTTCCTCACAGGAACTATATTTGCTACCCAAGTTGAATGATGAATGGGATATATAATTCTGGCCTTTAACATCTTATCAATCTCTGCAAAGATAGCACCAACAACTTTAGGATTGAATTGCCTCTGTTTTTGCCTAAAAGGAGTAGCCCCAGGCTTAAGAGTGATATAATGCTAAAATTTTCCACCCCTGAAACTCTTCAAATCATCATAACACCATGCGAAAATGTCTTTATATTTGGTCAATAGGGTGATGAGCTTCTTTCTTTCTTCTAACGAACATGCTTTGCCAATGCAAACAATTTTAGGATCATATGTAGTGTTTATGTCGACTTTATCATACTGAGAAGAATTGGGATTTTTGTCTTGGGCCTTATTCTTCAAATAGCAATCATGTTTGTCAATAAGTTTCTCTAGAGTAATCAAACCCTTTGGAATGGTGTTCTCCTTTAATTGTAACACTTCGTCTTCTTCAGGAGTCTCATTCCCTTCAAATAACAGATTGACAAAAATACCGGCCTTCTCCAAAAAGGACACAATCTATCTATCATCATCAAAAACTTGCCAATATTTATCATTATCAAGCATGCTTGGTCGGTATACTAATTCAATCTTGTATTGATCTTTATTGAACTCTGGATGTGGAAGTAAAAGAACCGCAGAAACTGCAAGGCAATCAGCTTTAGACTTTAGAGTTTGAGGAATAGCTTCTATAGAGAAAGCATTGAAGAACTCTATTTGATCCCATACTAAGTTTTGGTATCTTCTCAACTTGGTGTTCTTTGTTTGAAACTGATTTCTTACTTGCTTGACAACCAATTCTGCATCTCCAAGAACTCTCAACATTTTGATTCCTTTCTCTTTGGCAGCTTCAAGACCTAGAAGGATTGCCTCATATTCTGTTGTATTATTAGTGTGTCGAAAACCAATTTGAAAGCTATAGGAAACTTCTCCCCTATGGGTGAAATAAGAACAATTCCAGCCCGTGAGCCGAAAGAAGAACAACTGCCGTTGAATTCCATAGTCCAAAGGCTAGAAGACACATCAGGAGAGATAACTTTAGGGGTTACCTCTTTTTCCTGCATGAGCATATATGTACTTGGTCCAATTTCTTCATATAGTATCTCTGCTCTTGGATCATCGGATTTCAGAACTATATACTTTGCTTTGGGCTCTAGATTTAATCTGACTTTCTTTCCATGGATTGGGACTAAGGCATGAGACCAATCTAGTTGTATTTCTCCACCTAGGTCTTTACAAAAACTTCTACTAAGTAGCATGCCATAGCTTGTAGGAATGTCGGCAACTAAGATGGTGCGCTTTAGTTTCTTTTCTGAGAAAGCAACTAAAGCAACTTGCGCGTCTTTGAGTTGACCTACTAATGGGACTAATTTGGACTCCATCAAGTAGACTTTGTCCGAGGGTTTATTTAATGACAAGCTGAGGGCATGAGCAGCCTTAGCGGGCATGATGTTATCAGATGTGCCAGAATCTATTATGCAATTGCTAAGTTTACAGCTAGCTATATACAAAGAAACATAAAATGGGTCAGGCTTATCTGGGAGAATAACATTTACCAATGGGGTACCATTTTGTGGAGATTCACCGACGAGATCATCATGTGAAAGCTCTTCAGGTTGTGAGTCATTTGACTGTTGGTGTACTGAAGAAGAAGGATCTGGTTTTCCTTTGACAATATGCATTTGTCTCTTTAACTGATGAGGATTCGACTTCAAGTAATCAAGTTGAGAAATTTGTACCTTTGTTTTCTTGCAATGCTCTATGAAATCAAATGCATCATCGGGCGGGGGTGGCAATGAATCACCAAGAGGGGAACTTTGTGTGCCTTTATCTTTCATGGTAGTAAGAGGTTGATTCTCCAGGGGATGTTTTCTTGATAGAATCTTTGGGGCATTTTCTGGAATTTTGTGGGTAGATTCAACTTTAGCTTTTCCTTCATTCTTCTGATACCGATTTCTTGTGAAGATATTACAAGAATGATTATTAATGTCGTGAACCTCTTTTTTTTCATTATCAGACTCGTACTCAAGAAAGTTGATTGATGGTTGACCATAGGTCTCATTTGTCTCGTCCTCTTGAGAGACATATTCTTCTATCTTCTCGCTTGATAGATTCATCTACATAAACCTTGCCATTTTAGGATAAGTGCTGCCATCATGGTCAGCAGTCAGATGAAAATCACATGTAGCTGCAGTCTGTTTATGACTGGAAGAAGGATGCTCAATAGCTAGTCTTTGCACTAGAGGAGGAAGCCTAGGGGGCTTGTTCTGCTGGTATGGTACATAATTTCTCCTAGGTATATCTTGATATAGAGGAGGTGGATTATGCGGAAGCTGTTTCTTGAGCAGGAGTAAATCATTTGCTAGCTTCTAAATCATCGGGTCTGTAGTGGATGGATTAGAAGACTGTGCCTTCCCCTTCTACAAGTCTTTGTTCCATTTTCTGGTAGTCAACAAATCATCTTCAATCTCAATGGCCATGGTCTATGCCACTTCCAAATCAGCCACTCGATCTCTTCTTAAATGAAAACTTATATCTGGAGGTTGTGCATTTAGAAAGAGACACTTTTGATTCTCTGCAGAGTGCCTTTTAGTATTTTCAATTCTATTCACCAACTTGTTAAAATGTGCCACAAATTCCGCATCAGCTCTTGAATCTCTTTCTTCATTTGAGTAAGTTGTGCTAATAAGGCATACTCATCTTCAGTACTTTTGAAACGGTCTTCAAATTTTTGGTGCATAACCGCCCATGAGTTTATAGTTCCGGCAGGCAAATGTTGAAACCATTTTGCTGCTCCTTCAATTAGAGATTCAACAAACAATCGGACAGAAACATCTTCATGCATAACGCCTGGAACACCGCATGCGGAAAAGAAGGCATTAATATGCTCGTCTGTAGAAACTTTTCCATCTCCAGTGAATTTGGGTAAAACTTTTCTGGATCCATGCCGTAAATCATGCAACTGATTACCTAATGCGAGGGGGCCAATAGTTGCTCCCCAAGGCATAGGTTGAGCCATTTGTGGTGGTGGGATTGGTTGAATATTTATAACAATAGGAACCACAGTCCTGTGCAAGGTCAATGCTTGGTAAGTGGAAGAGGAGGCAGAGGTTCTGGTAGGACTTCTTGCAGGTGAAGGAGGCCTACTAAAAGACTTAATGTTTCTTCTGGGAGGAATAAAAGATTGAGAAAAATTAAGACTTGCTAGCTTTTCAAAATCAAAATCTAGGATGCCCTTTTCACGGTCTCCTCTGGTATATCTCTTGGCGGCCAGGTTGACTTTGAGCAGGATTCACAGGGTGATATTCTTGAATAGGTCGGATAGGAGGACCAACTTGTCTATCTCTCCTTGGAGCTATTTGAAAAGGAACACATCTGTTAGCTATTTCCAAATCTTCTTCTGCGATGCCTTGAGCTATTAACCGAGCATGAACACGAATTTCTATTCCTATGTCTTCTTCTTCGTCAAGCATTGCATCTACTTCTTGATATTGGCAATTTGACCTCCTATATCTCTAAGCCAATACTCACAAATCAGTAATTATATCTTCTTGCTAAAGGTCCAACCAATTAACATTAGGTTGTAAAACAGGTCCAACTCTACGTTGCAGCACCATTTTTATTGATCAAAAAGATTTTCTTTAAACACATTAAGGCGACTTTTTCCAAACAAAAGAGGTATGTTTGAATTCGGTCCCCAGTAGAGTCGCCAAAATTTGTTGGTAAATAGATTTACACTATAACATATGGATTATTATGTTGACTCTTTGCCCAGAAAACACATAGTGAAAATAGGTACCAACAATTGGTAAAGTTATTTTTCTATTAACTTACCTCTGCGTGTAGAGGGGCAGCTCCCTCATTTGATGAATTATGGATTTTTAGAATATTTGAGAAAGAAATGAAATTAAAGAAAGGTTTGGAAGATTAAGACAATGGGCTTACGAACATTGACTCAATCTACATGTATAAAGTTTAACAATCCCACCAAGACAATATAAGAACACTTCTTAAACTATTAAAGTGAGTGTAGTATTGGAAAGAAGAAATGATCTAGGAGATATTCAACATACGTTGAAACATTATCTAGTAATCAATTCCTCCAAGACTAATTGTTATTCCACATAGTAGATGCAAGATTATGTAAAGAAAACACCATCCATCAACATAAGAGGAATGAATAATGTTAAGAAGATTTTTGAGATCACACAATCCAAAATGTCTCTTATTTCTCCACACTGAGTTGTGCAACTCTATTTCTCATAACATCCTTTTAAATGTGAAAGCCAAAAAGTCCTTTTTACAAACACTAAGCCTTGTATAGATAGACTTGTTTCAATAACCAACTTTATAACTACCTTATAACTACTTCTCGTAACTACCCAAAATATTTTATGAAAATAAAAGTGCACTTTAATTAACCTTTATACGGTCTTTTCAAAAGTTCCCTAAATAAAGTGTACTTTACAACTTAATTACAAAGAGTGACATAAAGTCACTTTCATAGAAAGAGAACTAAAACCTATCATTTTGTAAACTTTGAAAAGTAGACCAATATGATTGATCTCACAAGAAACCATTAGGTTTTATCCTCGCCACCTTTGGTACCATCTAAAGATGTTTCTGCTACTACAAACTACTGCGAAGGAAGAGGAGACTTTGTTTTGTATGCTCTGAACATCCTGACTGTTGCAGCTATAAGTTTATTTTTGGGAACAATTACTCCTGTCATACGAAGTTTCCATTCTGATTGATCTTTATGGACATCATTCAAATTATGTCGATAATCTGATATGTGATCTATGCCAGAATTGACAGCAACAAAGATGCGATTTAATTTATCCATAAGTCCTTCATTGAAAACCTGTTAATTGAACAACTCTGTGTTAATCATGTTTTCAAAGTTTCTTTTGATAGCTTGAGCTTCCAAAACTAAAAATTTATCTTTCTCAATCACATCAAAATTGATTGCTAATAAGTCAGCCTAAATCTTCATCTTCACCTGTTCACAAGCTTCCAAGAGCCTTTCTTGAGCTGCCAACACTTGTTTTATATTTGACAGTTTCCATTCAACTAAACATAGCCAAGAACTAGATTGGTTTTCTTCAATTGAAAAGACTTTTTCAGCAAGTAATATCTCATTATCAATTTTGATCATCTCACCGAGGTCTTTGGATATTCCCTGCCATAACAATTCTTCCTTTTGGATACCTCTCATTTCTTTATCAACCTCTTCCCTATTTGTTTCTGTTTCATCAAATAAACTCTTTGCTTGCTCAACGAAACTGAATGCTTTTAATTTCATATGTTCAACCCATTTTTCAGTCACCTTTCCATACAATTGATATTTGCCGACACTTTCAATAATTTCTTTTTCAATATTATTTTCAAGAGAGAAATTAGTGGAGGTAGAGGAAGTATTAAGAGGCAAAGCTGATGTATCTATGATGGCTTTGAGATAGGATGTCAAAACTTGCACCTGTTGCTTTAATTGATCTTTCGTGTGCCTTTCTTTCTCTGTTCTTTTTATTAATTGGGCAGCCGATACTTGAAAGTTTTGCATGTCACCCTCATATGTAGATGGACCAAGATCTATCTTAGTGATGTTAAAATCACTTTCCGTAGCCTCATTCAAATCCTTTTCTGAAATAGGTTGTGCAACCTCAACATAGACATTGCCTAATGAAGAATCCACTGCCATCCTTGATGTAACCTTGATCTTTTTAGATTTGGGAGACCTTTGCAGCAAATTGGAGACTATATCAAAATCGGGCATGATTAATTGAGCATTGTTTTTTTTTTCTTGACAAACTTTGCTGCAACCAGGAAGAAGAAGGATTATGTGAGGATTATGGAATATTTGTGGAAAGAGGTACTATGTTTGAGGGAAAAATATGCTCACTAAATATGTTCATAGGTGGCGGGAGTAAAGATTGTAATGCATGAGGTGAATGAGGTGTATCATGAGAAGGAGAAACAACAAGGAGTAAAGGATAGATATTCAAATGCTCATCATTTTGATGGATTATTTTAGGACTTGTGGACTTGTTTTCCTCAACTACTTCTTGTATGGGAGGCAATGCATTATCCTTCATTTTTGTCCTTCCCCTTTTCTGTTTTTCATCATTTTCACAAATGCTCTTAGGACCCTTTCTTCTTGATGGATCTTCTCCGTCATCTCCTCCTTAAGTACTCTTATGTGAAACAATGTTTAAAGATGGAGAATGAGAATGAAAAGAAGAAGAAGAAGAAGAAGAAGAAGAAGAAGAAGAAGAAGAAGAATGCTTGTCTTTTCTACTTAATGATAAAGCATTATTACTTGTCGGTTTAGTAGTTGTTGCCTCAATAGCCTTTTTCTTTACCCAATCTTTAGTCTTTTGAATGATATGTACAGTTCTTATACCCAAATCTTTGATCTCCTCATTACTCTAATTGATAGGTGGTAAAGACTATGTTTCAATTTTATCAAAATACACAGGGTCAATTAAATCTGAACCATCTTCCTCAATTCCTTCTGTATTACAATCTAGTTTGAATTCTCTGATCTATTGAATGGTCATCCTCATCCAGTCTTGTTTACGTACCTCATAATCATTTTCACAATCTTCCCAAAAGTCTTCAAGTTCTGGAAAGTGACAGTAGCCTGCACCAAGCCGTAGATTATCTCTGACATATCCTTTGCTATCAAAAGGGAATCTCATAGTATAGGCATACAAGCTGATTTTTATCAGAGATCTCTCTATGTTTTGAGCATCTGTGGAAGATTTGCAGCTGCAATGGCTAAGGCCAATGGGAAATGGAACTCCAGGTTTCCTCTTGTCTTTGCATTTCTTATTAAGTGAACCAATCTACCTGCATAGTTCTATCAATACCATCTTGTCATCTACATATCTAGGCAACTTATATGGATATCCATCAAATCCGCCAACTCGCAGATAGGTAAATCTAGGATATTAGATGAAGTAGCTTCCATATATTTTGATTAAACTGGCAGCTTCTGGTGATATTCGGAGTGCAGTATTACCTTGAAGTTCTCTTACTGTCAACATTGTGAAAGCATCATTTACCCTGCGGTAGTGCTTGTAACTTTGTTCCAGTTGTAACTGAGGGCAGTAATCATAGATCTGTGTCATGTTATTATAGGTTCCTTTGGTAGCCAGACCTGGCCATGATTTCATGCATGCAATTGCATAAAATAAGTAAGAGGACATGTAGAAATGTTCATTCAATTCAAAATTGGTCAACTGATAATGCAAATTGTCACTAATAATGCTGCCCCAATCAATAAACTGATTTCCTGCACAAATAACATTTACAAAAAGGAACATCCACATTTCAAAATTAGCTGCTTTTTCATCTCCCATCACTCCATGGAGTAGGACAATCATATTGGAAATATCCTCTATGAAGCGTGATCTGTGAAGGACTTTAGGCAACTATGATTTTCCTCCTTTCGGTGTATGTAACCAGTGTTTTGCAATGGTGTTGAGACATTGATGTTTCCTTTCGTTGAAATATTGATGAGCAAGCCTTTTATCTATGTTCACAAACTGATCTCTGACAGGTAACCTGAAAGTAATACCAATCGAAACACTATCTAACTTGACAATTAGTTTGTCATCAACGGTTCTGATCTCTCTGGTTTTCGGTTTGTAATGCTTCATACATTCTAAAACCAGGTCTGTGCATTGGACTGCCACGAGAAAACCAGCTACTTGGGCTAATCCACTGTCAAACAATTTCTGAGCCATCGGTGATCTTTTCCCTTGTTCCATTGTCTCCCAGAAATCTGCCAAACTGATGTGTCCTAGAGAGGTATCTGATATTTCTAGAAGCGTGGATTCAAGGAGTAAGAGAAACTCAAACCCCTGATATATGTATTTCATGATTAAATATTTGCAACAAGTCGTGAAAACTTCCTATGTTTATTCTCTTTCAAAGTTTTTTGCGGTGTTTTATGAGGTTTTTGTTTGACAATTTGCAAATTATTGCAATGGATTTCAAAAGGAGATTTGGAAAAACACATCATTCAAACAAGAAGGCACTAGGTGTCCATACCCGGGCATTTGCATGGAGTAGTCATTACTGCATGGCAAGAAAATTGTATTTGTCTACAATGTTTAATCAAAACAATTCATAGACCTTCTATCTATTTATTTAGGAAATCTATATTTCTGCATGTCTGCATACCCTGCATTCTTTGTATTTCACAAGACAAATTTCTAAGCATATAATGTCCTCATATAAAGTTCTACCAGCTGAATCTTTGGGGTATATTGTCAAATAGTTTATGTGCCTTGTCAATGCACGTCTGCTAGGGTAAAAATCTACTTTCCATTATGTTTTGGTAGATGCCCATATTCTGCTATCATTACAATCTACAAGACACTTTGAGGCATTTTATCAAATCATCTACATTTTTTAGCGTTCTCATATTTTGCAATCATATCTTCTTCTATGATTCTCATCTGTTTACATTCAAAGAGGTTGTCGGCAATGGTTATGACGGTTTGGCTTGGCAACTACCTCACGAGAATCTCAACTTCACTATGCATTGATGGCGCAGGTGGGAAGGACTGGATTCATTTCTAATAGATGCATTTTGGTGCATATCTTGTAGTCATTATCATTCATGAGAACACATTTTTTCGAGACATTTTGCCAAGTGTTTTATGTGCCTTGCATATGCTTCTGCATTCTGCACAGATATCCACCAGAACATTTCCAAATATGATATACTAGAAAGCTGCAAATCTTTATGTCTCCACAATGCAGACGAGGAAAAATATTGGTGGAGGAGAATGTTGACGGAGGTGGCAGAGCTTAGCACTACATCTAAAAATTGCTTTTGCTTGAAACTTTCAGATATTATTATGACTCCATACTAAAGAAGGCTATGACTTAGTAGCTGCACGTGCAAAAGGTTTAAGGAGAATACCAATAGGAACAATCGAGACCTATACCAAGTGCTCTGTGTGAGCTCTGAGCATCTTGTCGAACAAGCGAAGAATTACTACTGCGTATCGGACCCAGGGATCAACCATCTTACCAGCCATTACAACGCACCTGCCACTGTGTGTGTTGCCATTGATCATCAATTTTAAGGTAGGCCACCTGCACCAAGCTCGGTCTACCTACTTCAATATATGCAACGAAACTACAGGGGCCTTCAAATGCAGGGAGCAAATTGTTGGTCAGGTAGTTGAGTCGTTTGTTTCCCTCTATGGGGATTTCCAATGTAGGTTTCAACGTTTGCTTGGAAATCTTTATGTGGACAATTTCTCAATCATATCCTTTTGAGTCATTCCAGGAGTAGTTATCATGCAAAATTGAGGTGTGAAGAATGGCAACCGATAGCTAGATTCTTTCTTTAAACAATGTGCTCCAATATAGCCTTTGCTTTGAGGCTTTTTGCCAAGCATTCAACAGTTTCAAACTCCTATATACCCGCGTATGATTCCATTTTGCTATACAGATGTCAACTTTTTAGAAATGACGTTGCAGTTATAGTTTTATAAAGCCACCTTTCCTGGGATGAGACTTTCACATAAATTCAACACATAACTTAAACAGGAGATAGAACCCATGACGTGCACAAGGTGAATATTTGTGATTATGAATAGTCGACAACCTTGGCATGAGTTTAGTGAAACGTGGCCACTTTTCCCAACATGAGTTTAACATATGGTATGTTTATCAAAACTAAGCCTCAATACCTCCTATATTTATCAACACCAATGATAATTGCTGGCATGGATTTTGAAGAGTATAGCAACCAAATGTCTTTGTTCCATCTAAACTCAAAAGATAATTCCTTCATTTTAGGAGATGATCGTGGGTATGAAAACTTTTATGATTTGAACAATAAAAACCAACATTTAATTCCCGGCTGCCACAAGTGGATGTAAACTTCATTATGCCGTCGGTAAAAAGTGAAAGTGTCCAACTTAGCCAAACTCACAAGTCACGCGCACTTAGTGAAAGGTGGAAATTGATGCAAGTTATGTGAAGATCGAAAGCAAATGCAAAATGGACTTTGCGAAAAACAAAAGTTAACGCGGGCTTATCATAAAAATGAAAAATAGACGCAAAATAAAGTATTACTAAGCTGCGAATTTTCTGCCTTGGCATAATATTGCTATTAAAGCTTTAATGGAAAGAAAATACGACAAGGGAAGATGCTATGATAATGAATTATTGACATGATTTGACACATGAAACACGACGCCGACAAATTGCAACCAAAAAGATGACCTAGAACAGAATATTAATTCACCAAAGGTTTAAAAATTGGGTAGAAAGATGAGGTAGATAGGCTCCAAAGAAATGTATTCTGCAAAGCTGTCATGTACCTCTTCTTCTGTGAAACAGTCCTAGAGTTGTCTCATCTTGACCTTAGGTCTATCTAAGTCTTGGTAAAAGTGCTTAAACCAAACAAAAGGAATGATCTTACCTTCATCTGCACCTCCAAGTCCCTCTTTCAACATTGCTTCAACAATTAAAACTTCACCACTACATTGTGCAAAAACATCAAACTCAAATCTCTTGTTCTCCTTGATGTGAAAGGGTTCAACTTCTTATCTAACACTGTTCTTTGCAACTGCTTGTGTGCTTTGTTTCTCACATTCTTATAGTAGTCCTATTAACATTACAACTTCTGATGGAGGAATCATGGTTTGGACATTAACAATGTTAACTTTGGCTCACCAATTTACCTTGTTAACTGATGCCCTCTCTACTGTCCTTTGTGGAATGACTGGTCTGTTGCCTTATTATATCAGTATCAGATTGAGAACACGATGATAGAACATCCTTGAATGGACACAAAGAATAGTGACTGTGCAAATACTTATGTCTATTGTTATGAAGTCTTATATTGGGATTGAATTTGCTACTATCACCTTGCTCTGTCTCACAATCACCTATTGTTGTCTTCTCCATGGGCTTTGTAAACTAATTGGCCTGCTCCCTCTTTGTATTACTACTATCATACATAATAGACTTAGATTTCCATTTGATTGATTCTTCTCATTGGAGGCAAAGAATTGGAAGGTTCATCAACAACAATATTTACACTACCCTTCAACATGTCTTGTATGTCCCAAGGTAACTCATCAATGTGTACTGTTGTTATGATTGTCCTAGGTCTGATCATTTTTGCAAAATATACCTTTTCCTCCTCCATTGGGTTTAGAAACTCTTTTTGACTCATTAACATCACACTTGACCCTACTTTTTGATCTTTGGTTTCCTCCTTCAAAGGTGTGAGAGTATAGGATATTCCATCTTTCTCAATGTCATAAGTATTCTTCCTACCACCATACTTAGCATTTCTATCATATTACCATGGTCTACCTAGCAGCATATGGCAAACATCCATGGGAATGATGTAACACAAAACTTTGTCCTTATATCCCCCTATGTGGAATTCTACACAACTTTCTTCATTCACTAACACTTGTTGCCCTTTATTTAACCATGAAACCTTATATGGTGTAGCATGTGGTAACTTTTGTAGCTTCAACTTTTCAACCATCTCAATAGAAACTACGTTATCTATGCTACCAAAATCAATGACAATTTGACAACATTTACCTTGGCATTTGCATGTAGTCCTAAAGAGTGACTTTCTTTGAGGTAGTTCCTTCTCCATGGGCACTTTGATCAAGGTTCTTCTCATCAGCAAGGACTCCCCAACTTCTAGATTAGCATTGTATTATGGAGAATTGACACTTTCATTATCTTCACCTTGTGCAATTTGGTTCCTCCTTTCACCCCCAAAAGAAGTAGATGATTGTTCTTCAGTGCATTTCCATGCTTGGTGACCTAAAAATTTGTTGCATTTATAACATTTCCCAATGAATCCACTTGATCCTCCTCTACTCCCAAATTCGCTCCTAAAATCTGATCTCCTTCTCGTAAAACTACCTCTTGAATCTGTTGCTTGTTCTTGAACTCTACTTGTCTCTCCCTGACTCCCGTGTGAATTTCCTGAATCAGAAAATGATCCTCTTCCTCTAAAACATGTCCTTCCCCTACCTCTACTTTTCTTTTCTTATCTCCTTCCCAACTTGTCTTTAGCCTTCATGGCCAACTCATAGCATTCTTCTACTGTTCTTGGACTTGTGAGACTTAAATCATCTAGTAGGCTATACTTTAGCCCATTCAAATACCTTGCAACTTTGTCAACTTCATCCTCCATATTGATTGATCTAATACTCAGTTTGTAGAACTCCTCTATATATGCCTTTACATCCATATCTTTTTGTCTCAAATTTTGTAATTGCCTATGCAATTGAGTGGCATAATCACTAGGTAGAAATTTACCTTTCTACTTTGCAACCATTCTGTTCCAAGAGGTGATTTTGGATTTTCCCTGCTTCCTTCTCTCATCTTGCACATAGTCCCACCAAAGGGATGCATGACTCTTCAACTTTGTTCTTGCCAACTTCACTTATTGTTCTTCAGGCACATCTTCAAATTCAAAATACTTGTCTAGTTCTCCTATTCAATGAAGAAATTCCTCACTATTTAGACTCCTTGAATACATTGGGAGTTCCATCTTGACCTTAGGACCATCATTCTTGATAGCCTTGAGTAGCCTCTCCATCCTCATCTCTTTCGTCTTCTTGTTCTACTTGTGGTGTCTCCTCACCCACATCTTCTTCGTCTTCTTGGTCACTCATGTCTCCTATGACCACTCCTCTTTTCTGATTTCTTTCAAGTGCAGCAAGTCTAGCTTCAAAGATTTCTCTCATCTCTCTTGCATGCTTCTCCTTCAACTCACTCACTTCTATAGCAACTATATTTGTTTTTGGAGGCATCTTGACCACCATATCACTTCACTATTCTTTCTTGCAGATCTCTCCTGCTCTAATACCAATTTGATGCAGAGGCAGGGGTTAGCCTATGGTTTCTATTCCATCTTATAGGGGCTTCTTCAATACTTTATCAGAAATGTTCATCTAGGCACACCTTCTAGACTTTGGTATTAGCCTCTTCATGGATTGATTTTCATACATCCTTGACTTGGACTTTGAGTGACACAAAAGGCAATTTAAGATTTCCATGTAATGACATTCAGTGCCAATTCCAACAACACGGTTTGCACTATTTGACTTGATGAAACTATGGACTCAACCCTTAAGCAACCATGATAACAAAGATTAATGGGTCTTTAATCTCCACTGTGGATTTAATGACATTCATGACACACAACCAAAGTGCTTTGGAGGGGCTTCAACACCCATTCAACATAGGGGACACCAACCATGACTATTCATAGTCTTGCCAAAAATTGTCAAACACTGTTCTAACAGGACAGTCATAAAAACTAACACAAACACTTGATGGTTGACCAAACCCTCACTTGGAATGAGTCTCTAGAACCTTTACACACCCTTTCCAAACACTTCCCAATCATATGGAATCCAAACTCAACAATGGCATTCAACAACTCGACCTTCTTTCCACCTTCCAGCCTGATACATGATGATATCAGGCATCACAGTCCTTTATATGCACGTGCCAACCAAACTCTCAAGACATCCAAACATGGAATATGAAAGTACATACAAAGACTTGCCATTCCATCAAATTTTGGAATTTTCTATCATGGAAATGGCAAAAAATATATTATTCTGGCCCACTGGAAACCCTAACTAGGGTTCTGGACTGTTATTAGGAAAATGCTTATAACTCCTACAAAAATGAACAAAAATCTATGAAACAAAAAGATAAATTAAGTAGATTCAGTGCTCAACAATTTCCAACTGGTTCCAAATTACTCCATGAATCGTACAGTCCATACAAGAGGTCTGAAGTGTTGGAAAACTTGGAAAAATACAGAAAATTAAGGTTTTGATCATTGATTTCTTCCAAATCTTTGCAAGACACTGTACAAATGAGTTTTTAGGGCATATTTATGCCCAACATACCTATCCCTATATACACCTAAAAATGGCTTGAGTTGAATTAAATAAATATTTTAATATTTATTTTATTCCTATTCTTCTATCAATAAATAAATATCCTAATTTATTTATTTGATTCACATTCATCTTAATCTTCCAAAAATTAAATAAAAATCAATTTATTTAATTAAGTCATCCAAATTCCTCTAAATCACCCTTAATTAAATAATCCCAAATTATTTAATTAATCATCATCTATCCTAAGTCCTAATTCTATAATTCCACATCCTTTCCATCTCACTTCACACCTCATCATGTTGCACACATAATTAAATATTCTTAATATTTAATTATGTAATTATCCTCACCCACAAGTCCTATTTATCCTCTAACCATCCCTATTTCTTCTCCACATGTGTCCTATTATTTCTCAATCATCTCCATGGTCAAAGACAATTGTCTTTCAAATCCTAGTTTATCTCTCACATTCCAACAAATCAAGAGTCCTTCCACAATCTGCTCATAGTCTTCCACTTTTAACTCACAGGTCTTTGTGAGCACAATGACACGTGGCTTATGGATCCGCATATTCCTCTACCTTGTAAATGTAGAAGGAACATTTGCCATGATTATCTCCCTCATCCCAACCAACTCCATCTCAACCATACATGTCACAGATAACTCCTCCAATCATGGATCTTATGATACTTGGAATTGGTCCATCCTTAGCCTATAAAAACAAGGTTCTCACACTCATTTTCTATCACTCAAGCTTAGCAAATACATTGTGCAAAAATTCCACCATAGCTATCAAGCGTGCCTTTGGCTCCCCTCATTTGCATTGCATCCATTAGCATCATTATCTCATCTAGCTGCATATCCATATCAATATCAATGGCTTCATATCATAGTCTCCATCATTCATCTTATTGTTGCATTGTAGAAACCATTCACTTTGCATAACCCTCCACAAAGCCATTCTCTCTTTGTCTTCTTACAACAGCAAGGAAGTATACTTCTGAGAGCTCAATCACAATCTACAAGATCCTTGAAGAGATAGGCAACAATGGAAGACACGAGGTAGATCGGTTCAACAAGGTATATCTTTGTTTTATTGCATTTATCTTATTTTCATTGGCGTATTGAATATCTAGGTAGTTTCTACTGGAGTTCAGAAATTCAATCACATTTTGGCACTCACCATGGGGCCACTGTCCCATTTTTAATCTCCATTTTGAGTTTTTGGTGAAGTTGCAGTCGTGACAGGTCATTCCAACGCATTCAATTTCTAGTCTTGTACATCCATAATGAAAAGAGCAGTCCGACGCATATGAAACCTCTTTCTATGCATCTGACCATTCTTTCTGCACTTTTATTCTTCCTGCGCATTTAAGACTTCTTTCTGCGTATTTGCAAGTTCTTTCTGCGCATCTGTCTTTCTATGCATTTAATTTGTCTTCCTGCGCATCCATTGTCTATTTCGGTGCATCTGATTCCTGTCAGAGATTTATATTGATTTTTGTAAAATTTTCAATACTAACTTGGTTGTAGGTATTATCAATCATCAATGGAGGCTATTGACAGAATGAGTAAATTGAATACAAACCTTCATCTAGCATACAAATCATTTTTAGTTGCATCTTGCATACAAACCTTCATCTAGTTTTAATTAGGAGTAAATCATTGTTCATGCAACTTGCATACAAATCTTCATCTAGCTTTAATTAGGAAGAGTAAATTGCATCATTGCGCATACAACTTGCATACAAATTTCACGTAATCCCAAACTAGGTGGTTAAAAATTGAACAAATGTTTCATGCCAATCTTGCACTTACAAATCCACATCTAGCACAAGTAGGGGAAAGTAACTTGATCAAATCTTCAACAACAATCTTCACATAGTTTGTTTAGGAGGCTAAAATCAACTATCTTTTCATGTTTATGCTATCATGTCAATTTTGTGCTTGGTAGATTAAATCACATTTAGATTAACTCTAGAAGGTTAATGAACCAGTGTCTATTGTGTTTGTAAAATGGTGATAGGCCTATGCTCTCCCCATCTTGGGTGACCAAAATGCCAAACCCATCGTTTCATTTGTTTAACCTTTAGAAGAGGCTTACCCTTGGGATTACGTTTCTTCCAAGTGGGACGACCTTGAGCAGTAACGGCTAAAGCCAAGCCACTTTCAAGCCGCTATAAATAAATGTGTTTGTGACGAAAGTCATAAACAATAGGTGTTGTTGTGTTATACCGACGAATGTTTCGTATAGTACCCTTGTGGTGCGTTAAAACCTATGGAGCCTAACCTCTACAGATTGGGAAGCCTCCTAAATAGAATGAATCACCGCACATATAACCACCTGAATGAATGCCCTTTTTAAGAACCAACTATTTTTAGAAGCCCAAAACCTTCTATTTGTTGACGCAGGAGGTCGGACCTCTAAAGCCGCCCAACATATTCACTAATCATGTGTAGAGACAGAATATTCAACTCTTCAAAGGAATTGGAACTTGGCATGCCAGAGAAGTGAGTATCATGCAAGGGGGAGCTAGTGCTACCAAGTTGCTAATTGTCTGCCTTGATTTAAGTGGCTGGAGAAATCCAAGTTGGGACTCAGTAAATATTATCCTTGCCAACCATAGGAAATGTACTTGTTTGCAAAATATTTATCAAAAATTTGTATAACACCATGAGATCTTCTTGTCTGTTGTGTTTTCTTGCAACAAACTAAAACAAAATCATCAGCAAAAACACTTAGGTTGCTTAGAAAAATGTCCTTGAAAATGAGAACAAAATTTGATCAAACTCTGCAAAGTACAAAACTGCGCATTTGAGACTTTTTCCTGCATACATAAACCTGCGCATTTAAACAACAGAAACTCGCATTTAGAACATTGCATATAATTCATAGAAATGCGCATTTAAACTCTATTTTGGTGCAAATAAACCTGCGCAGCTATGAGAGTGGTTTGTTCCTGACATTTTGAGAGAAAAACAAAATCATTTTTAGGTACCCATTACTGCTTCGATTCAATTTGTGAACTCAGTTAAACCATAAAAATTCAGTTCATACCTGTTTCCAAAACATTCCACTTACCATAGCATACCTAGCTATCAAAAAATCAAACAAAAACTAAGATTTCCACTAAGGTATCATATAGATCCTCTAAATCAAACAACCTAGTTAGTTTCCTATCAAGATTAATCATCCACTACCTTGAAACTACACTAGAGCATCTTGATAAAGGTCTAGTCTACATCAATAGCGGTTACCAATTATCCCTATTTGACTTCCTTTATATCAACACTTTGATAGCTAATACCATTTTAGCTAAAGACCATTTTGTTTGACCAAATAGATCAAGAGAAAACCTTAGAAAATCTTATCACAAAAACCAAGTCCAATCAACTACACCTCAACCACATCTTACCAAAAAGCATCACCAAACATCCACAAGTATCACATTCAACTCCATCCACATCAAATCTTTTTCTAGTCCAAACTAGATCCCAAACCAAGAAAAAACAAAGAAATGGATACCTCAAACCATAGTGCTCACTCCTCTTCTTCTAGCGATGATGAGGAAGAAATCCAACATGAAGAACTTGTTAGTGCTATGCAAGATCCCAAATTCCAAAGAATGATGGACAAGGTCATAACCATGGACCCTCAAAAATAATTCCTCATGCTAGCACAACAAGGAGCTAAATTACCCCCTAATTTTGATGTCTCAAAATTGAGAGAAGCAACCCCATCTAATGACACCGATACTCCCAAAAATGACAAGACTAAGGATAGATCAAACCCTTTGGACACATTAACGCAACAAATCCAAGTCTTGCAACAACAACTTGTGGACATCCAAACCGGAACTTCCACAAAGCACTACTCACTAGAGGATATCTCACCGTATCCTTTTGACAAAAAGTTTGGTCATGATACCTTTCCCCTCGAGATTTGAGGTACCAAAATTTGATAAATATAGAGGAAAAGGTGACCTGCGTGACCACATAAGGGAATTTAGTGATGCATGCCTAGAAGTCGCTCACAATGAAACATACCTTATGCGACTATTTCCACGCAGCTTAGGAGGACAAGAAATGGAATGGTTCTCCTATCTATCTCCCGGCATCTGAACCTTTAATGAACTAGTGGATAAATTTGTGACCCATTTCTCCTACAACATTAAACATGAAATTTCAATGTTGGACCTTTGTAACAACAAACAAAAAAGTGGAGAATCTTTCACCTCCTTTTAACAAAGATGGAGACAACTTGCTAGCAAGTGTCCATACCATATCCTAGAGAAACAAATGATTGATATGTTTGTCCATAACTTAAACGCTGACTGGAGCTATCAAATACAAATACAATGTCCTACTTCCTTTAGTAAGGTAATTGAAATGGGGTTACTCATTGAGAAAGCCTTGATAGCTAAGGGACAAATCAAACTCTACAAAGACACCCCTAGTTCAAGTAATAACACGGACAAGCCAAGATTTTGGACCAAAAATAAAAACATTGTAAGCGATGGTGTTGTTGATGCTATACATGTGGTACCAAAGCAACCAATCTTTAATCTATCAAATCCACAAAATAATACACCATCAAACAAAGCTCAAAACAATGAACCACGATCCACAAACTTTCCTCCTTGTCGAAAGTTTACACCATTAGGGGAATCAATTGAATCTGTCCTAAGGAAGCTCATATCAAACAATCTCATAATGCTTCCAACGGTGCGAGATTATGAACCTAAATTTAAACCTTCTTGGTGGAAAGACTTGGACTTTTGTGTATATCATAGAAGCAAAGGTCACAAAATCAATGATTGCCAAATACTAAAGAATACCATCCAAGACTTGATTGATCAAAAAGTAATATCAATTGATGGACACATATCCAATGATGACCATTTGGCACTCAAGAATCCACGCCCCAACTATGAGAAGGGAGGTCCTTCAAAGAAAAACAATAACAGTGGTAACAATGCCAACTACACAAATGTGTCATATGATTATGTTGTTAACCACATCTCTGAAAGTGACTCACATGTAAATGTGATCACTATAAATAAAAAGCTCGATTGTAATGTAACCACTCGTGGTGGAAAGATTACTCTCCAATGGGCTCCATCCAAACCATCCTCCACATCTAACCAATACAACGTCCTTGACCAACTCCAAAGAACACCTGCACATATATCCATTTTGGAGCTTTTGCGTGTATCTCCATCTCACAAAGCCATCCTTGAAAAAGCTCTCTTGGAAACTACCGTCCCAACCAATCTAGTCGAAGAGCAATTTTAGGCCATGGTAGGTCATCTAAATACACTCCATTTCTTATCTTTCACAAAAAAAGATGATATGTCTATCACCCAACCGCACAATGCGTCCCTCCATATTGAAACCTTCATCTATAAACATAAAATAAAACAGGTCCTAATAGATGGAGGGGTAGGTTTAAATATATGCACATTAAAACTAATCCTTGCATTGGGGTTTTCAAAGAATGCCATTGATCCTAAGAAGGAAATTACAATCAAGGCATACGATGAAGAAGAAAGGACATCAAAAGGAACCATTGTTTTGTCAATAAGAGTGGGACCGGTAGTGAAAGATGTGGTGTGCCAAGTGCTTGACATGGAAATAGCATACAATATTCTTCTTGGTTGACCTTGGATACACGCGATGAAGGCCATGCCATCCACCTACCATCAATGTATCAAGTTTCCTCATAATGGCCAAGAAATCACTATCCAAGATGATCCTGATCCATTCCAATATTGCAATTCCATCCAATCCAAGCCCAAAGTTGTAATCCGCACCAACCGTGCATCTTCCTCATCTTCATCTCGTGTTGACCCAGCCTCACTACCTTCTACATCTAAGACATCCAAACTCAAAGTCAAGCTCAAAGACAAGGGTATAGGAGAGTATACCATCGCGCAAACCTTTTGCCTATCACAGCTACCCATATCTCCCAAGTCCTATGGAAGACCATCCATGAACAAACCCAAGTCGTTGGAGACTCCTAAAGGTCCTTTTGTTAAATGGGGAAGCCTATCAGATGAGAGTGATGAGAAGGATATTCTACAATGGCTATATAAAGACAAAGACTATGAATCCAAACCACATGACCCTCAATCCTAATTGCAAACCGAACAATATGGCCAAGGGTTCTCTATCTTACAAAGAATGGGATATGACGATCATGGTCCCATAGGATTAAGGAAAGAAGGTATCATCGAACCTATCCAACCTTCTTCTTTAGCATCCCGAGACACTACAGGGCCAGGGTACAAAGGCAAAGAAAAGATCAAAGGTAAAGAAAAGCATAAAGGAAAAGAACGAGAAACAACTACTACCAATTTAGTAGAGCAGATTCACCGACTACAAGAATGGAGTGAGACAGACCCAAATGAATATGAATGGGATAGTCTTTCTGAACTATCTTGTGAAGACAAAGGTGTTGATGTGGTTCAACAATATAGCTCTACCCATACAACTCATGAGGGACAAAGCTTTAGGTCTAGACCTCTAGAGTTCAATCTGCAAAATACCAAAAGTGAGTTTTGCGAGGAAAGTATGATGTCACACTTGACAGATCAACTTGAGGAGAGTACCATCATAGACTTTATCAATACTTTCACTAACCTAGATAACTCCTCCATCTTAACCATCACTAGCATCAAACTAGACCAACCCAATGACCCATTACCCTTAGTACATCCTGAACTCATAGACTAGGATTTACAAGATGACGCCCCTAAGCTAGATACTTTCCAAAATGATGATGCAATCATAGATTATCTAGAACTTAGAGACCATCTACCCGCAGGGGATCACAAAGCTGGCTATGCTATAGAACTCAATGACAAGGCTTATTTTGGAGAGAGTGCCAAGCCTTTCAGTCATAAAAATATAAAAATAAAAGATAGATCTAATGGTGAAAACCGCTCTGCATCAGTGTTAGATCGTAAAAATAGTTAAAAAAATAAAAGACAGATCTGACGGTGAAAACCTCTCAAAGGCACCGAAGGATGAAAGGATTGACACTCTTCCCAATTTGACACATTAGGAGAGGTCCTCAATTTTGATAGAACCAAAAAAACCTGTCAGCATTGGAACAGAAGACAATCCAAGGGTAATCCACATGGCAGAATCTTTATTTGAACATGAAAAGCTAGAATTCATCAACTTCTTTAAGAAGAGACAAATTAACTTTGCTTGGTCATATGCAGATATGCTGGGGATGGATCCAAATTTTCTAATGCATCATTTGTCACTAGCTCCAGGGGCTAAGCCAGTCAAACAAAAACTAAGGAAGATGCATCCGCATATGGCACTGCAAGTGAAAGAAGAATTGAAGAAGTTGCTAGATGTTGGATTTATCAGACCAATTGACTATCTGGAATGGATTTTAAGTATTGTCCCTGTATCAAAACTGGATGGAAGGATCAGAATTTGCAATGACTTCAGATATTTGATTAAAGCTTGTCCAAAGGATGATTTTACTTTGCCCAACATCGACATCATTGTAGATCTAACAGCAGGGCACACTATGTTGTCACTAATGGATGGATTTTCTGACTATAATCAAATCAAAATAGCACCAGAAGATCAACATAAGACCACATTCACATGTCCGTGGGGTACCTATTGTTGGTGCATCATGCCATTGGGACTAAAAAATGTAGGGGCAACATATCAAAGAGCCACGACTACAATCTTTCATGACATGATGCACACCATCATGGAAGATTATGTAGATGATATTCTAGCCAAGTCAATCACAAGGGAAGGACACCTGCAGGTTTTAGACAAAATCTTTTAGAGATTAGAGCAAATCAATGTACACTTAAATCCAAAGAAGTGTGTTTTTAGAGTCATATCCGGTAAACTTCTAGGATATATAGTGTTAGCTAATGAAATTGAGGTGGACCCAGCCAAAGTAAAAGCAATCATGGACATGCCACCACCTAAAATCTCAGTCAGCTTAGGTCATTACAGGGTAGGCTACAATCCGTCTGGTGGTTTATCTCTCAACTGGCTGACAAATGTCATCCATTCACACATATCTTGCACAAGAACATTCCTTTCAAATGGGATGACCCATGTGAACAAGCCTTTCAGCACCTCAAAAAGTATCTAATGAATCCATCGATCTTGATGCCACCAATCCATGGCAAACCACTTCTACTTTATATTTTATCTATGCCAACTGCTTTAGGAGCTTTGCTGGCACAACAGAACTATGAAGGAAAGGAGCAAGCTATTTACTACATCAGGTAGACATTGGTTGGTTATGAGTTGCAATACACACCCATGGAATGAGCATGTCTTGCAGTAGTTTTTGCATCACAGAAGCTAAGGCATTGTATGCTCACTCATTCCATCAAATTGGTAGCCAAGATAGATCCACTGAAATACTTACTCAGCAAGGCTACCCTAATAGGTAGGTTATCCAAGTGGGTGATGATACTTAGTGAGTTTGATATTGAGTACGTAGATAGACAAGCCATAAAGGTCAGGTGATTGCAGATTAATTGGCAGATGCACCATTGATAGATGAGAATCTATTTACCTTCAAGTTTCCATACAAATCCATCTTTAACATCACAACCCAAACATGGAAACTCTATTTTGATGGATCATACACTCAACATGGGTCCGGAGTAGGTATCTTGTTGGTCACACCTAATGGAGACACAATTCCAAAGTCATACAGACTACTCTTTCCATGTACTAACAATGTGGTAGAATACCAAGCACTGGTCATTGGTATCAAAATGGCAATAGAATGGAAAGTTAGAGAACTTCATGTGTATGGAGATTCACAACTTGTCATCAACCAGGTGAATGATGACTATCAAACCAAAGACGAGAAGTTAATACCGTACAAGCGTATGGTAGATGACTTCAAATAATACTTTGTTGTGATTTATTTTGAGCAAATACCTAGACTAGAGAACAAAGTAGCCGATCCCATGGAAACCATTGCATCTCTCCTTGATATACTTGAAAACTAGTCATGTTATGAGTTCTTGGTAGAGCCAGTATACCATCCTGCCTACGACATCCCTGAAACTCGCATCATATGCCACATAGTAGGATCAGATTCTCCTTGTATGGAAAAGTATATACCTATCTGAAAGAGAACACACTACCACCCGATCTATCTAATAACCAAAAAAGAACCTTCATCCGCCAAGCCTCTCGTTATACCATAATCGCTAACACCCTGTATCGATGAGGACTAGATGGTACTCTCCTTAGGTGTCTCGACAGTGAGGAATATCAAATCGCCCTAAGTGAAGTTCACGAAGGTATATGCGGAACCCACTCTAGTGGTCCTAATTTGGCTAAGAAACTCATATGTATGGGATACTATTGGCCAACTATGGAACGTGACTCCTGTCATTTTGTGAAAAGGTGGAAGAAATGCCAAATTCATGGGAACCTAATACATGCACTGGTGCAAGAGTTGTGACCTTTAACGACTCCTTGGCTTTTCTGTCAATGGGGACTCGACTTCGTGGGTAAGATACACCCTCCATCATCCAACGACCATAAATTCATAATCACTGCCACTAAGTACTTCATGAAGTGGAGTGAAGTCGTACCCCTAACCAATGTCATAGGTAAACAAATTGCCTCATTCATCTTGAATTACATCATTTGCCGCTATGGCATCCCTTTATCCATTATCACTGATAATGGAAGACCATTTAAAAATTAGGATGTCAAAGAACTATGTGACAAATTCCACATCCAACATCACTTTTCCACCTCGTATTAGCCCCAAGGAAACGGCCAGGCGGAGGCATCTAATAAAACCATCTTGAAAATCCTAAAGAAGACTGTCAATGATGCCGGTCGTGATTGGCATATCCAACTGAATCCCGCTCTGTGGGCCTATCGTACAAGTATCCGCACACCCACAGGTGCAACACCGTATTCCCTAGTCTATGGCTCTGAAGCCATGTTGCCCATTGAAGTTGAGTTACCATCCTTGTGAGTATCATTAAAAGGCCTAATATCTGATGAAGAATACAAGGTTTCCAGACTTTAGGAGTTAGAGCTGCTGGAGGAAAGAAGACAACACACCTTTAATCATCTGAAAGCCTACCAACAAAGGATGTCAAGATGTTACAACCATAGGGTCAAACCCTGAGTCTTTCAAGTTGGTGACCTAGTCCTCAAAGAGAATCCCAGAAATCAGCAGGATAGGGAGAAGAAAGACAAGTTTGAACCCAACTGGCTTGTCCCCTATGTAATCATTACTGCCTATGGATCAGGAGCCTATCAATTAGCAACATCAGAAGGTGAACTATTCAATGACCCCATCAATAGTATGCACCTTCTCAAGTTCTATACCTAACAACCCCATTGCAAGGGAATCAAAAACATGTAAAAAAAAGAGCAAGTAGTGAAAACCTGGAAACAAGCGTTATTTGTGATCGTGCAAATAAAAGCAAGTGGTGAAAACCTGGAAACATGCGCTATTTGTGATAAACCGCTTCCTCCATCTTCTAGGATTTTGGTCCTTTCATCCATCTTTTCTTCCACATCTGTTAAATCACATCAAGGTACCTATCATGGCTTGTTGTTTGCTCGCCCTTATCGCCTTGTCCCATCAGGCTGTCAATCCAGTCCTTCATCCATCTTGTCATCTGTTGTGACCCTATCATTACTATCATTGTTGAACTACATCGCCTCTAAGCTATCACGTAGGCAAGGCCATCATTGATGAACCCCCGAGGCTTCCCATCCATTCCATCTCTTATTACCCATCCTTGTATCCATCTACTTCCACCTAGTTCCCACCACCTAGGTGTTAGGTTCACATAGTCCACACCCCGAACTACATTGCCTTTGCATTGTCACATAGGCAAGGCCATCATCAATGAGCGCTCGAGGCACTAGGTCAGTCCCTTAGGTCCCATTACATCGAGTCTACCATCTGTTCAATCTGCATTATTCATCCATACTAAATCAATCCTTTATTTGACTGGGGGCAAAATCCTCGACCTAGTTGAAAATTAGATTCTTGAATGCCACAAATCTCAGAGGATAGCAAACCGGATGGCGATATTATCTCTAGACAACATGCAACACTACAAACAAAAACTTTTCAATAAAATCTTGACACAAGACATTGACCCATATTAGACAACAATGAGCCTAACCTATCAAGATAATTATACATGTTTTCATTGCAAGAAAACATATCTGTGGCAAGAAGATTTGATGCTTGTTATAAGTTTAAGTCTTGGAGTCTTGACTTTTGTTATCATGTTTCCTATGCTACTCAAGGATGTCTAAAAACTAGAGTAGCTATGATGGAGGCATGATTATTTTCATTTGTTTGTTGTTTGTGGATCAATCTTTAGTAATGTGACGACTTTGTCTAACGACATGATCAACAAAAGATCATCGAGGACATTATGGGTCTAAGCATGAAAAAGTGAAATCCTTGTCTGTTGATACACGTAAGAAATACCCAGGTCATCTAGGTTCAATTTTGACTAGATGCTTGTATTAACTTGCTAAATCAAAATCCATGTAAGAGATACTTAGGTCACCATGGTTTAATTATACCTTGATGCTTGTATTTTCTTACAACATTTTAAAAGCTTAATGATGAAAAAGTACTTCAAATACTTGCATACAAGATGATAAAGCCTCATTTGTACATTTTAGGTTTGAGTTTCATATCATTTATAAACATGCCATAAATACCATTTATCCAAGTGTCATAAGATCCAAAATTGTGTCTTTCTGTTATCCATATTTTCCATTTATCCAAATAATTCTTCTAAGTGTTCTTTCATTTATGATTGAGTATACTTGGCATTAACAAAAAGAAATCATTATCATTTTTGCAAATTATAAACAATATCCATCATTAGTTCATTATCATTTTAAGTGCATTGGTTGTATCAAACATTTAGATCATGATAGTGATGGCATTTATCCACATAGATTGCATAACATTTATCATCAAAATCTCATAAAAACAAAGATATCATTGGTCATAACATTTGCATATTCGATCATCATACATAGAGAAATTAAGCACCATGTAGTACCATTTAGGAAATCATCCACATATGCATTAGGACATCATAAACTATAAGCATATAGGATCATTATACATTATGCATACATATTAGTCATCATGTAACATCATAAAAACATCATATCATAAGTGTCATAGGCATCATAATATCAACATGATAGAAACATCACAATAGAGCATAATCATACCATCAATCGTATAGATAACATCCATCCATAAGAATACATGCATGTAGTCCATCGAGCTCATCTAGATCATCATCATAAAATAATAATAATAATGTCCAAGTATACAATGATGTCATAAAAGTGTCTGTCTCAAGCTGTCAAAAATGGTGTATACAAAAGTGTTAAATACATGATACATGTTTATAAAACTGCCTATGTGGTATTGCCTCCGGAAGATGCTGGCTGCTAAGGAGGAGGCTGAGGACCTGTAGGACCCATCCCAGGTGGCCCACGAGGGAGTGGTGGTCTCATCACTCCCCCACTCTCTGTTTGTGTGCGCCTAGTCCTGTTGCGTGAGATCGGGTGGAAGCTACTCACCCTCTGCTTTGGGGGCACAACCTACTCGTACAAGGACATCTAATAGAAGATCTCCTGCCCTGCTCGAACCATGTCTGTAAAAATCTAACTGTGTGGACCCTAAGCTGCAGTCTGCTATACCTACTGTAATAGAGTATATACTCTCATATATCTTTGGATCACAGTGGAACGCTCTAAAATAACAGTCCAGACATCCCCCTACATCTGTGTAATTTGCTGCCGCAACTACCCAACCTGCCCCTGAAGCTGAGCCACCTGGGCTCGCAATGTTACCATAGCCCTGTCATCCTGCCCAACCTGGCCTTATACCTACGGCTGTCCTGTGGTTGTATCTATGCCTGTGCCTATATCTGGGGCACCCTCTTCTATCCACCATCATCCCCGTCATCACCTCCACCACCTCCACCACCCCCGCCACCATCATCTCCTCCTCAGCCATCCCTCTTGCCTCGTCATTACCTCCTCCTCTATTGAGGAGCATCGTCATCCTCATCATCTACATCCTCCAGTCTTGGGGCTCGCTCTCCAAGTCTGGAATATCTTGGAACAGGGTGGGCAGTGAAGTGTGCCGCAAAGTCTGTTGTCATACATGCATCCACTATATGCCACCATAGATCCCATGCCTGATATGGAATCTATAGGAAGTCTATCCTCACAGTCTCATAGGACACCACCGGATCCCTCAGAGGATGTTCCTTGTGCATATGAGCAAATATCGCAGTCCCCTAGGGCATCCCCTGAATCTTGCCAAACTATCGGAGCACACAAGTAACAATGTGATGCTCTAGGATGTAGGGAGTCCTCCCTATCATTTATCGAGCTTGATAGCAGTACGGTAACTCTGCTGCGTCCTCCTCCCACACCTCGCAGTCTAGGTATGGCCGCCACTCAACCTCATCCACGTTGTCCAATGTGTGTCGCCAGTACTCCAGCTTTCCCAACTTGGGCTGGGAAAGAGTCTCCTGAAACCTGTATGAGTATGGTCTATCATGACCTCTGACCCCCATACCTATCGGCCATGTGACCGCTATGTGTAACCAGGCCCAAATCTGTAATGATACACCCGCAGATAGACTGGCTACTCCATCATAGACAAACTGATGCAGATCATTGTATAGGTGTGCAAGTATGTAGGGACCCTAGGCGAAGCGTGTCCCCTCGGATATCATTCACTCCAGTGTCTGACCCCATCCAACCTGAAACCCCTGGGATCTCCTATTGGGACATACAACACCTCCAATCAAACCTACTAGTATGGCTGGCATGGGCTCATAGTAATCCACCATATCTGCCCAGCTAATCTCTGTCCCCTCTAAATCTACATCATCAAACACTTGTCTACACTCTGCCAAGCCTGCTCCAGTCGCAGACTCATAATCTACCAGCTCCCCTTGAATTGAAATGCACAATATACGATGCACATCCTCCAAGGTCACTGTCATCTCCCCAGTAGGCAAATGACATGTGCCTATCTCGCTATGAAACCTCTCTGCCAATGTAGTTAGCAATCCTAGATTCACTCGAATATTAGGCATAGAGCAGATAAACCATAATTTGACTGATCCGAGCACCAAATGATCATTATTTGTCAAATAGGGTCGAAGCAATTGTGTAATCGGGAATCTCTCCCACAACATCAGAACGTGATCTAGCTCCTCCTGCAATCCATAATAAAGCGCGGTAACACAACAACTAAGCTGCATATCTATCTAATCTATCAAACCAGTTACTTAGCTATCCTATCAGGAAACCTATCATGTCATCTCTTCCGAGATTCTATCAATCTCGAAGGTGACCTATCAATTGGCTAACATTGATCAAGATACTGACTCTTTCAAACTAGCTAGGTAATTGACCAGTTTTATCAGATGCGCAACTCTGTTTACCAGATGTGCAACTTTGTATCAAATGCGTTGAATCCCCTATCATTTGCGCTATTTCAGGCAAATGCACAGAAACATGATTTATTTGCGTGTTTTAACACCATATGTGCATTTTCATATCATTTGCGCCTAATCCCTAAGCATATGCGCGTTATTATACCACATGCGCAGTTTAATTATGAATGCGCGACACTGTTCATTATATGCGCTTAAAGATTTAAATGCGCAGAAACCCTAGTTGCTTGCACAAAACTACCTATCATTTGCAAAATTTTTGCATATACGCCGATTCTTGACTCAGATGCGCTGAATCAGAGTATATGCGCATATTCATGGCTTATTTGCGCCGAAACACTAAAGATGTGCATTCATAACTGACAACTTTGACCTAGAATTTGACCACAATAAATGCAAAAACAACCAAGTTTCAAAGGGTACATACCGGGGGTCTGTAGTCTGTTGGCCACCCAAATCGTAGGATCCTCTCGAATTGGTGGCTCTCTATCGGATATCGATCTATCTCTGCTGACTACTTTGCACTGCTAAACACTAGAGCTCCTATTTCCTCTCCACAAAAGACAAGTGTGCAAATGAATAGAGAAGTGACCCCACATCCCTATTTATAGCCAAGTGAGCCATAGTTGGAGGTGTTTAACCTAGCATATGCTTGCAATGTTCTGCGTCCGTTTCTCATTTCTCCATAATCTCAAGTCTTTCACTTGTCGGTCGTGTCGTCAATTCTTCTTTATCGTGAGATTGTTCGTCATCCTATCCCACCCGACCAATTTCTCGAGGGGGCATCCTATCATCATTAAACCTATACTAGGGGCAAACTGGGGCATGTATCATAGTAATTTTTTTTTAAAATTATTTGAAACAACGTGATAAAACACATTGTCTCAAAGAGGGGCAAAATGCATACACCTAAAAATGGCTTGAGTCGAATTAAATAAATATTTTAATATTTATTTTATTCCTCTTCTTCTATCAATAAATAAATATCCTAATTTATTTATCTGATTCACATTCATCTTAATCTTCTAAAAATTAAATAAAAATCAATTTATTTAATTAAGTCATCCAAATTCCACTAAATCAACCCTAATTAAATAATCCCAAACTATTTAATTAATCATCATCTATCCTAAGTCCTAATTATATAATTCCACATCCCTTCCACCTCACTTCACACCTCATCATGTTGCACACATAATTAAATATTCTTAATATTTAATTATGTAATTATCCTCACCCACATGTTCTATTTATCCTCTAACCATCCCTATTTCTTCTCCACATGTGTCCTATTATTTCTCAATCATCTCCATAGTCAAAGACACTTGTCTTTCAAATACTAGTTTATCTCTCACATTCCAACATATCAAGAGTCATTCTTCCACAATCTGCTCATAGTCTTCCACTTTCAACTCACAGGTCTTTGTGAGCATAATGACATGTGGCTTATGGATCCACATATTCCTTTACCTTGTAAACGTAGTAGGAACATTTCCCATGATTATCTCCCTCATCCCAACCAACTCCATCTCAACCGTACATGTCACAGATAACTCCTCCAATCTTGGATCTTATGACACTTGGAATTGGTCCATCCTTAGCCTATAAAAACAAGGTTCTCACACTCATTTTCTATCACTCAAGCTTTAGCAAATACATTATGTAGAAATTCCACCATAGCTATCAAGTGTGCCTTTGGCTCCCCTCATTTGCATTGCATCCATTAGCATCATTATCTCATCTAGCTGCATATCCATATCAATATCAATGGCTTCATATCATAGTCTCCATCATTCATCTTAGTGTTGCATTGTAGAAACCATTCACTTTGCATAATCCTCCACAAAGCCATTCTCTCTTTATCATCTTACAACGGCAAGGAAGTATACTTCTGAGAGCTCAATCACAATCTACAAGATCCTTGAAGAGATAGGCAACAATGGAAGACACGAGGTAGATCGGTTCAACAAGGTATATCTTTATTTTATTGCATTTATCTTATTTTCATTGTAGTATTCAATATTTAGGTAGTTTCTACTGGAGTTCAGAAATTCAATCACAGTCCCAACCGACTCCGAAGACTAACTAATTCATGTTTTCAATTTTGTGCAAAATGACAACTTTTGAGCAAAAATGGCAACTTTTGAGCAAAAATGACAACTTTTGCCATTTTCCACCTATGGACACCAAACTTCACAAAATGACTTAAAATGGTCCAAGTTGACCTTATTTGACCCAAAACCACCTAAACCAAACCTAGAAACCCAAAATTGATCACATGTCTATAACAAGTTCTGATTGCTCTTGCACCAAAATGCCACCAACCCTTGATGATCAAAGAATGGCAACAAATTTAGCGAATTAGAAGACAAATACATAGTATTCTAGATCATATTTGTAAGCTAAGAGGTAGATCTGCAACCATGGAAATGACCTAGACCCACCTGATCGACCCAGAATAGAGTTAATAGACCGTTCTAATTTGAAGGTGAAAGACACAAAGAAAATCTATTTCTATCCCTCAGATAGTCAAATTTTAGAGCCACATCAAAATCATTCATTTTAAAGAAAATCCATTTCCAGTTCCAAGACAATCAAATTTTAGAGCTACATCACAATCATTCATCTTCATCATTCCTAAAACTAAATATTATTCTTCACATTTAATTCCGAATTAATACACTTTTACCGATTTATTAATCTATGTTAATTATACTGAGAGACATTTTACAATCACAGTGTGGAGATGAGAGCACTCACTTTCCTTGTAAATATATAGTAAAAAAAAAAAAAAAAACCAATAAAAACAAAAAAGAAATTGTAAAAAAAAAAAATGAAAAAATCAAAAAAACTATGAAAAATGCAAAGATATCTCTATAAATATACTAGTTTATGCTGAGTCATATGCATTTCATTTTATAAGTCTAGATTAAGCTTAAGGAAAGTGTATTTTCTTTACAATAATATAAGGCGGCTATTTACCATGATAAATAAACAAATCACTATGCGGTAAAGCAACTGCGAACAGTCATCTTATCCCAAAAGACAAAATTACTTATCAAGGTTAACGTTGTTCGAATTCTGCTGAGAAAAGTTTGTTCGCGGTGGGGATTTTCGTCAGATTAAAACCCTCTTCTTTTCATACTCAGGTTTGACAAGAGAGAAGACGACTAACAATTTGTATGACAACGAAAGAGTGGAGGGAGAATGAGCATGAGCATGGCGTTGGCTGCATATAAAACTCCAATTCAGGTAAGGGCACCATAATTTTCTGAGAATTTGTTAATTTAGGACTCTTTTCTGTTCTTCTTTAATGTTGTACACAGTTCTTACTCTTTAATAATGTCTGAACTGCAGAAGGATGAGCTTTTTAATTTAGAATCTGACATTTAGTGTAGCAAATCAATATCGGGTTTAAGTATATGTACAATTTTTTTGGGGAAATTACTTTCGATGATACCCTGACAACTGAAGCCTAACCACGTGTCTATTTGTCATGGCATTTAATAAGAATAGAACCCTGGTTGACTCTATATAAGCCGACCATTTTCGCCAGTTGAGCCACTGCAAGTTTACATTGACAATTTCTTTCCACTGCAAGACAATTTTTATGATTCAATTTCTGATATTTTCTATGAATCAGCTAGGCCTCTAACTTTGGACCTTCGGTTAAGATGCTGGAGTTCACTACCATTTGGTACAATTTTTTGTTGTTAGAGAAAGAAAATTTTGGGGGTTTAAATTTTATTATTTTCTATGAACAAGTAAGGATTTGATCTTGGAATCTTCGGTTAATCTGTTGGTGTACTGTGCCTCTACTATTTAGAACAAATTTTTGCTAGTGAAGAACAATTTAGGGTCCAATTTCTGTTATTCTGCATGGACCAATTAGGACTTGAACACGGGATCTTCCTTTAAAATGTTGGAGTGTGGATCTAACACCAAGCTACCATCCTGCAGTGTGGATTCTTCTGCGCACAATTTCAAGGCCTTCTTTATCTTAATTAAAAAGGAACTAACCTTCATAAGGAATCAAACATTATCCTAAATTTCAGTGTCTTTTGGTGGTTGAGAAAGGTGGACTTTTGGTCTGTAATTAAAATCATTTCATTTAGTTAAAGAAAAGCAAAGAATTGCAGTCTATCAGCTAGCCAACAGCCCCAAAAATGCAGTGACTACAACACCAAAATTCATGGTTCGAAACCCTAGATATGGTGTAACTGCCTTATACAAAACCCTGAATCTAAGGATTACAAGCCAATATCACATAGTTTTGAAATGAGTCACTGCGATAACAAAGCCCAAACAGATAGGTCAAATTAGTTGGAAGAGGGTTCCCTTCTCTTCCCCCTTCCACTCTGGAGCAGGAACATTAGTAGCTTCATCTTCTCTGTCCAATCCATAGTTACAGAAAAAAATAAAACCCATGTTTTAAACTATCCTGGTTTGTAAATTGTGCTGTCCAGATATGCCACTTGGCTTGCTGTTCAAATTCAGCAATTAGTTGATCAAACCCAAGTGCAGTCCAAAAAATCGGTAATTAATTAAGAAAAATTGACTATAACACAGGCAATTGAAAAGGAGGAGAAAAGATGGGGAAAAACACAAAAACAGAAAAAAAGAAAAAACCTGTTTTTTGTTATGCTAATTTTTTAAATATTATCTCTTTAACAGAGATTCGTAATTTGTAGATTGGATATGCTTATAAAGGTTTCCAAATTATTTATAGTCGATGAGGTCTCATGAAGCAAATGCTACTTGCTTTTCTTATAGCTGCTAGTGGTGTTGTTTAATCTTGGTGTGATTATCCTGTGTTTCCAGGGTTGGCCTGTACTAAGGCCGTACCTTTACTGGGTATGGATCCCTGTCCGGGTACAGCCTGTATACACCCAGGGTATGGCCCCAGATTGTGGATCTGCTGAGACGTACCCAGGGCAGACCCACAGATGGGGACCATACCGAGGCTGTACCTGCATGTATTAAAAAAAAAAGTTTTTTAAACTGAAAATAAAGTTAAACAATTTAATTATAAGAATTATATTGCATTTTCTTTTCTCCATCAGAATGGCAGTAGTGACCTCTACCCTTTCTTATCCATTGCTTTCTTGAGTGAAGAATATCGACAGGAATGTTTAACTTCCAATCAAGGTCCCCCTGTTTTTACCAGTTTTTCTTGTTATTGCTGCTGGCTATCATATTGTAGAGCTTGCAAGTTGTAGTTGTCTTTCAGCTCATCAAATTCTGGTTGATTCAGGTCCTTTTAGCTAGTCAAATATTTCTCTCATGAAAAAATAAGTGGTAAATGCAAGACATACCATTAGTATATTACCTTCAAGATGTTCCATTATACTTCTAATTTTAAAAGTTTTCATTCTTCTGTCAATCATTATCTGGTCCTTCAATTTCTTTATCCATCTTTTGCTTATTTCTTTATTGGGAAATTTTGATGTTCATTCTAGATTGCATTAATCACTTCAATGTATAGCCACTAAATTTGTAGTCCTTCAGTAACAACTTGGTTCATATACAAGTAAGCACTTCTTCCAAAAGCTAAAAGGAATTATTATTGACGATGCAAAGATAGGAAAGAATATGTCAGATAATCATCACTCTTATGTGTGGAGAGATGCAGCTGTTATGTGCTTATGTCATGCTTCCCTGGTGAAAAGATGACCAATTTAGAGAAGGTTCATCAAAGATAGCGACAAAGTTGGTTTGTTCCGTGCCATGGTGATAGTTTCTATGCAAATATATTGGTACAGGGCCATTTTGAAGACCGACAGTAAATCTTATTGGAAAATTCAACACATGCAAAACTCATGAAAAGATAGACAAAATACTAGACTTTTACTCCCATATGCACTCTCATCTCTCTAATATGAGATTGAATTATCATTTATCATCTGTTTTCTGTATTTAATTTTTTATATTTTGTGCAAATTATGACTATTTTTATATTTTTAATGTTAATATGAATTATCATTTATCAGCTGTGTTCTCTATTTAATTTTGTATATATTGTGCAAACTATGACTATATATATATATATATATATATATATATATATATTTATATTCGGTATAACAAAAAGTAATTGGGGCTTGGGTTTGTTTTGAGTACATCCATACAAAAAAAAAAAATCTTAAATGAAATTTCAAAACTTGAAAAATTTTATTTCAAAAATGAAAAGCAATTAAAATTTAGTGAGTTTTAGATTTAAAAAAAACTTATTTGTGATTGAACTCTGATTGCAAGGGGTTGTAGGTGTTGGAATGTTTGGCCATGGAGGTACCACCAATTGTGAGCATCCTTCTTATACTTGGCATGAAGAGTAGAAATGCTTTCACCATTAAAGTGTACAAAATGAACAAACTCATTCAAAACCACATCCTCCAAATCAAGGTCAAGGAAGAGTCTAGCAAACGCTAGCTTGTACCCTTTGCTAACTTCCACATCTTTGTATGGTGCAACCCTCCTTGGCAAAAAAAGGATCTCAGTGCTATAGTATTTTACTATTTTGGAGTCAATGCGAAGGCAAGAAGATGCAACGAGGTGCTCATTTTGTTCCACCGTTCAACAAGAATTGTGTGCACTTATTTGAAGAAAGTTTCTTCAAGATCATGATTTTTCTCATTTATGATGGTCATCATCTTCTCAATTATGGAGTTGATGCCATTATATACCTCTCCCAAGCATGACTTATCAATGTTAGTATAACAGATCATACTCAATGGTCTTGATGAAACTAAAAAGATATTTCACACAATCCCACCAAGGGTCATCTAGGATCATTTGCTTTATATTTGTTGCCCTCTCAAAGTTGGCTGATGACCATGCTAGAAAGTGCTTCCCACATCTTCACAAGTCATTTTAAAACGATTGTGTTGGGAGGCAAATTGGATCTCAGCAACATATTTGAAAATAAAAAATTAAAAAATAAAAAACAAAGAAGAAAACATACTTAAAATTTTTAAAAATAAATTACTAAAGTGAAACATAAAATTGTATTGTTTCACTTGCAACTCCAAATTCGAGAATGATCTGAAAATGGCCTACAATGTATGGTGGTTGGCAATGAACATTTGGATATCTTTGGTCTCAGCACACATTGGTTTGAAACAATCAATTTTATTGCCAATCTTTTGTAACATACATTTGAGGGAGTAGACAACATAAGGTGTCCAAAAGATGTGTGAATAGTGTGCCTCAACTACCAAACCAGCCACTTTTTAAAATTTTTGTGTTGTCTCATATGAGGATGTCAACAACAAATTGTGCATCCTTCATCCACTCCTCACAATCCATGACTATCAAAAACATTGCCCCTTAAGGGGACACTGCAATCACATTGATCAAGGGCCGATTTTTGGCATCCTTACATCATACGCCCACACACGTAGTATATACACATGTACTGATGTACATATACACACACATATATGTTCATCAGTACATGTGTATATATTATGTGTGTGTGTGTGTATTTGGTGAACCACTGTACCCAAACCTCGAATGTGAACCCAAACCCAAACCCAAATTGGAGATGAGCTAATACATTTTTAATAGCATTATTAAATATGGGAAAATTTTGAATCTCATGAATGACTTTTGAACCTCTGGATTCCACAGTTTTAAATAAATCTTACCCTTGGCTGCCCGTTGGATCGAGGGTTGATACAACATGATTTTTACAAAGTACAGCTCTTTCTGCCTTCATAACTCTCAAGAAAAAAATCATTTTTACAGACACAGAGGCTGTTATAAGACAATTACACCACTTTATAACCGAATCAGTAACTGTTTGGATTCTGGAACCTATTTTTCCAAGGCTTATATATCAATATCGATGAGCACTATGTATCAACATTGAGATGGAGCGATTTTATTTTCATCAAAATGTTGAGAAGCTCTTTGGGTCTTAAATAACAATTCTGGAGCTCTGATGGATATTTTTGAAAGCAAGCAACCTCCTTTTTTTTTTCTAAGTATTTTTTGATTGGTAAGTCTGGCGATTAACTGGCCCCAACCGACGAGGCCACAAATAGGGGACCATGTCCCCGTACTTTGAAACACAATGCCCACCAAGGAACCATTTGAAACACACTTAAGCAACACAATGCTCAGTACAGGGCTCGATCTTGGTACCTATCACCAAACAACCAATATCCATACCAATGTGCTATCTATCCATGTGTCAAGCAATCTCTATTTTGTTCATCTCAATAAATTAAATATTTGTCTTGCAGTTAGAAAAGGGTATTTGAAATGAATGGTTGCAACTTAAAATAATATGAACTAAATTTTCTTTTAATTCAGTTGGGCAATAAAACCTAATTTTTGTTCTTGGAAAGAAGAACCTGGGTGTTGATGCTGTAAGTTTAAGACTCAGGGCATTGATTCGAACATGGGAATCAGAGAATTTCTTATGACCGTTGGCTGTTAGTAATTAAAGATATAAAGCAATCCAGTTACCATTAACTTTTAGTTAGCATGGCCCTTTCTTTCCTCAAATTGTGATTGAATATCATTGTTCATCCATGTTAACGATGTTGTTCTAACAGTGATTTTAAATCATTGTTGTACAGGGTTTTTGTGCAATACATACTTCTCAATGTGCAGTTAGGGGGGGAACAGAAAAGGTGGTTGCATATTTCCCTGTTGGAAACATGAGCAGATGCACTGCATTCAACAATCATCTTTGCCTGAGGTTAGTTTTGAATTGCTATTTTTATGGGTCCAGGTTTGTGATTGCAGGTTTTGTCTTGAAACCATATTAAATTCACTCTGAAATAAGTAACAACCTTGTTTAGTAAATTATGTTGTTGATTAATTTAGAAAAGGCTGTTACACCCTTGAAAGTGATATTCATATTTAACCATTTTTACATGTAGGTATTGTAAAATTTCAACCCTACACGACTGCTGTCCTAATGTTCTTATCATAAATAATTCAAAAACATTAAATACTGAACACTGCAACAATCACAGAAGCTGAAATGAAAAACAGCGAAAGCATAAATACAGAGATAATTACTCCTTCAACTCAGCTTCTCATTTACTTGATAAAAGCTTACAAGGAAACCTGAGGCAAACTGCCAAATCAGAAGCTACATGGATTACAAAACAGATCTGCGCCTAAACAAGAGAAAAGCAGCCTGTCGTACAAATCCGTACGACCGTACGGATTCTGTACTGACTGCTGTATGGATGCAGTACAATTTCTGCACTTCTTCCTTTGCTGCGCCTCAGTTTTGCTAAACTGGTCGCTGTGTCTGATAACTGTATTTTTCTCTATCTTGCGCCCTATCTTTATATTCTCAGCTGCAAACCTTATCCACCAAAAAGCCTAGTCTCTCGTAGGAGATAAGTCTAAATCATTAATGTATATCTACACTTTATTAGGCTTAATAGTTAAAATAAAAGACTTTCCTTTTTTTAATAAAAGTGAAATGCAAAATAGAATAACTCGAACCACTTCTAGCACGTTCACATTGAACCTTTGTGGAAGTTCCTATCCGAGCTAAAAACTCAACAGGTATGACAACTGAGGATTCATAGCATCTCTTCTTAAACACCCTAAACTGATGTTCATGTTCTTTAAACCTGAAGTTCGTACTTTGTATGAACGACATTTAAAGGATTGATGTCCAGATTCCTCAAAGCATACTACTTGAGGATTTTGTGTCCTTTAACAACACTGATAAAAAGGTTTATTCCTGGTTCCTGGGCCACATGTTATTGGGTATTGAAACTTTTCCAAATAAGCAACATCCTATTGTGAAATTCATATTATGGTATAATTTCTTATTGTTGATCCATATTGCATATTTTGGAGTAACATGGAAAGAACAGAGAAGGAAAGGGATGTAACACATGCCACAGACACAAACTTAACTCTGAGTGTAAATTGTATGCATTATTATTAATATGAACTGGTATTTAAACAAGGATCATTCTCATCACAATGATAGGGACTGACACCCACTTAGATGACCTTCTTTCATGATGTTGGCAGGCCTTATATAATATCTGCTGACAATTGGGAATCTGTGGCAGATCATGATAATAAGTGTTCACGTAACTCCCCTATCTTATTACTAAAACTACTAAGAAGATGTGATATAACCCATTAATAGTGTTCCAAATGCATAATAAGCTATAGTTACAGGTTTGTATAACTCACTCTAATATCTGTCTTGTCTCTAAACTACAAAAATACAAAATTTTTGCCAACATTTATATCCCATCTCTAAACTGCAAAATGCAAAACTGTGGCAAACATCTAGAAGCATCTTGCTCAGACTAGAAGCACCAGGAGTGACTCTGTCATTGCTGAATCCATTTTTGTACAACTCTAAGATCAACATATATAGAAGATGTGGATGATCTATTTATTTTTCTTGAAGGCTTACATGGGACGTGGATCCAGGAAGGCTTCTGAATCGAGAACTTGGAGTTGCAGAGGCAAATGTGGAGAAATTAGCAGGCGGATTTCCTGAGGAAGATGGTTCTGTAACTGTGGTTGAAACCTTTGTAGAAGGATCTATTGCTGAAGCCAAAAGCAACTTCTCTTGACCTCCTTTTCATCTGAATGTGAGATCACCCCTCAACAATAGTTGCCTGTGTTATTTGGGACTTTCTCTGATGTTCTTTTGATAAGAGTATTCTCAACAATTGGATTCTCAACTCTAATGGTCATATGCCCTCTGGAATTCTTCCTTAAGTGGTCCCGTAGATAGTTTAACTTTTCTTGAATTTTACATAACTCATGCAGTATCTACTTGTGGATCAAGAACCACCAACTTTGCTGTAAGCACATAACAAGTTGCTTCCGTCTTTCTTCACCTATTATCTTCTCAACTGCACCTAGCTTTTTGTATAGGGCAGTTTGACTTTCTCCAAATCCTACCATATATAAAATTTATTATAAGTATGCTTCCAGCTTGTATGTAGGGAAGAGTGGAGAATGGACAATCAATATAATTGTAATTTGTGATTATGTTAATTTAGAACCTTAAAGCTTTTTTTTGAGATCATGATCAAGCCAGATGCCAATTTTGTGTTTGAGATGCACCTTGTGGAAGCTCACATGGGGATTTCTTTCCATGTACCTCATATGTTGTTCAAATTCTGTACCCCTGGGTTTTGACCTCATGACCAAGCTTGGGAGTAAAGTGAACTTTAGTAACCATCACAACCTAGTAATTATTTTATAAACACTTGAATCATACTCTGTAAGGGTGATCATTTGTGCATTTATTAGCATGGCATCCTCCATGATGAATATTAATGAGAATTTATTCTCTTTATACATTCTTGTGTCTGTTAGGTCATGTGCGTTCCAACATTAATACAATCATGATAACAACTCATTACATGCTATCTTGCTTGATGCACACTAAACAAATTGATCAACAACCATTTGGCCTTGGAAAACTAGTTTACCATATGAAAGATGCCCCCTACCCAGTAATTGGGATCCCATATCCTGCAACCTGCTGTTTCATGATTTATTGAGCAGAAAATAAATGCTGGAAATTTGCTAACAACGTTTCTATTCTCTGCTTTGAGTTTGCAACCTCAGATTTTCTCGATAGTCTGACCATTTTAACTTCCAACTTAATTTAGCTTGATTGGGATATGAAGAGGGTAGCAATTTCTTGCCTCTGGTTACTAACAAAGCCTTATGTTCAAGGGGAAAGATGGTACTTAGTTTGCCTACGTACTTGAAACTTTGTTTGAGTTCTGATGGAAGGTAAGTTTTTATCTGTGGGTCATTGAGACCAAATTCTTTAGGGTCAGGGTCATCTCAGGGCTTCTGAACAATCTGGATGCTTGTGATCGGGATAAGGATTGATAGGTTCTCAGTAAGGGTCACAATATCCTTCAAATGTTGTCTTTTTGAGGGATATAACAGTTCCAATCACATGAACGCCTATAGGAAGTTGTTTTTAACCTGGAGCACCCTAAATGACTTACAAAGTGGCCAAAAAGGCCACAGGTTAAGAAATACTATCCAAAAGATAGAAAGGCAGAGAAATAAATATAACAGGCTTCACGAAGGGAAAACAACTGCAGAAGATCCTACTCAAAAAGAGATCATTTTTGCGATTTACCCTAGATTCTCCATGTGCTGCATAATTGCGGCCCAAATTGCTGCTCTAATACAATTTATAAGGACACTTCTATAAGATCATAATTTTTCTTTATCACACGATGAAATTAGTAGAGATAGCACAATAGTTCCACATGATATAATAAAATGAACCAAGTAGAGCAGAGTCAAGATTTAGATGATGTAATTGCCAAAATTGTGAATAACTGACAAGAAATCGAGGCCACTTCGAGGGGGAAACCTCTAGATACAAGTATCTTACCAGAAAATTCCACAAGTCATGATTGATAATGAAGACCTTTTTGAAATTTTCCTTATATTTATAGACATAATTGGAGGTTGGGGCAACGCTATTTGAAGACTTGTCAAAGTTTATGCACGACACAAGTTTTCTGCTCCATAACTTGAACACTGACTATGACAAATGAATGGCTAGGTGTGTAGCATACCAAGAGTGGTCTAAAATTCGACTTTTCTGCAAAAACAGGAAAGGAGGAATATCATTAGGAAGTGGTCATGGGAAGCAACTCTAATTACCTGTATGTCATTTACACTTTAGTAGCATTGTCTCTCCTTAACCAAAGGGAAGAATTTGTTTTCAGTTTCATGTTTCTTTTTCAGTCAAGAAGAAATTGATATGCTTATCATTTCGATATCTCCAGGGTTGCTATAACTCCATTTCTAGGATATTCCTTGCTTTATATTTCTACTATTCTTTGTTAAGTGTGTTCAAACTCATCAATGCTTTTCTCTAGAGAGACATCAGTGCTTTCTGCTATCAGAGATTCAGAACCAAGTAGGTTTCTTATAGAGCTCAGCTGCAACATAAGTTCCTTCTCGTTTGCTTGTAACTCTATATGACCAGATTTGTTATAACTCCATTTCTAGCATATTGCCTTCTTTATACTTGTACCGCCCTTTGTTAGGTGTGTCCTAACTCAGCAAAATCCTCCTCTAGAGAGATATTGATGCTTTTTTGATTTTCTGTCATAAGCAAGTTTCTCATGGAGTGCAACTGCAACACAAGCTTCTCCTCTTTGGGTTCTCATTAGCTTTATCCAGACCTGTTTGAACTTATGGCTCCATTTCTAGCGTATTATTTGCTTTCTACTTTTTTAACTTTATTTGTTTGGTGTGTTCCGACTTAGCAATGCCTTCCTCTAGAGACATTGGTGCTTTCTGTTGTCAGAAGCAAGGGGGTTTCTGATGGAGCTCACATAAGCTCCTTCTCTTGGGCTTGCCAGTATCTTTCTATATAAATTGACCTTTCGCAATTTTTGTTGGTCTTTGAATGATCACCTTCCTCCAAAAGGTCCAACCCTCTCTACCAATTGGATGATGAATCGGATTTTGAATCAGAGATTCTATTTTGGTCCTCATCCAGGCTAATTCCTGTTAGAAGCCGCAGATGAAGATGCCAATAATTGAGCAGAGAGTTATTACAAGCAAAGCCCTTCTTATCAGGCCCTTTCAATTCCAATGTTGCGGTATATACCTTTGGGATACTGTATGCAAGGAAAACTGCATGAGTAATCCTCAAACCCACTGCATTCCAAAGGACAGGTTGGAAAGGCAAGAAAGAATGAAGATTTTTGGGAACTTGAGAAGATGTGTTTGTGAAAGGATCATTATAAGGAAACCTATTATCAGGTTGACTAGGTAGGTTAGGATCAAATGTGAAAGATTAGGTAGAACACCTACCAAAGAACAGGTTGAGCAGTGTAGATAGCTTAGGAGAATGGGAAGAGTAGCAAGTTCTCATGGTAGCTTTGTGCCTCTATCTGATAAGCTAAGTACAGGAAAAGTATTTTTTAATAAAAAACAATTCTAAAACAATCAGCAAAGAAATCACATAATTGCTTCGTAAACAATGAAATAAAGAAGAAAATAGGATATGCATTTAGACAAGGCCAAGAAATGATGCTATGGTGTTTGAAAACCATTGGACAAGGTTAAACTAAGTATAAGCAATGCAAGGCTATTAATGCAATCCTTAAAATGATGTAAAGTATAATGTATGCAACTAGAATGATGAAAGAACTTGTAACAAGAAAAATGCAAGAAGATGTTGCAATGACATAATGAAGTAGGAATGGTAATGCAATGTTGAAATAATCTGAAAATAAATTAGTTGGGGTGACATTAATGAAGAGTACAACTTAAAATGCAAGAGAGCAATAGCTGAAGAAGATGTTAGATTGTTGCAAAAGTTGCTGAAGTTTTCATGCAAAAACACACACTTCAATTGGAGATTTAGAAGAAACGTAATGAAGCAAGCATGCAAGAAACTATGACTAAAACCAGCAAGTTTGAAATGAGAGAAATCAAAAGAACCAAGTATGAAGTGAAGAGTGAAATGTAATGTAGAAGAATCAAGAGCAAATGAATTTGAACAAGTGTGGATGCCAAGACAATATTGGTAATGTGAAAATCAGTGATATTAAAAGGAAAAAAATTGTTCGAGTGGAAATTGAATGATCTCAAATATGAGGCAAGAAAGGTAGAATAATCGAATACAAGCTGAAATCGATCAAGGAAAGTGTGTAAAGGTTTGTAAAAACAAGAAGACCGACAGTAAGGATTAATTGTGACAAAGAGACTTGAAAATTCAAGGTATTATGTAAAACGTAAAGTAGAATAGGCAAGAACTAAGATTACCAGAATGGAAAAAAGAGAAAGAAACGATTAAATGCAAGACAGCGAAATACTGAGATGAAATTAGATCTTATTCAAACAAGAAAGAGGCTCAGGCAACCCAAGCAAGCCCAAGGAAGAGGCAGACAAGACCAAAATGCAGGAAGTATTTTTTTCAAACAATTGAGGTGAAACCTTGACAAGAAGATATGAATGCAAACTCCTAGAAAATAGATCTACTGATGCAAGCGAAGGAGATAAAGGATGTAAGAGGAGTATCGGGCAGTTGCTATGAGATAGCAAAGTCCACACCCACCAAGTCCTTGAATGCAAGTGCAAGAATATGGTATGCAACTAGTATGTGAAATTATGAATGCAAACCAAGATATCAAACAAACCAGTGAATGCACCCTAGATGATGTTATAAGAATGGTCAAGAGTTTTAGGCGATTCCCATGGACAAGCAATACTTGAATTTCTCAAATCCTTGTGTGTATTTATAAACAAAGCAAAAGAGAATCTGATATGCAAGATGGAGATTATTATTGGAGTTTATGCTCTATTGAGAGGATTGCCCCCTCAAAGTGGCATTGGGAGGTTTGCCCTTTTGAAGTGGCTATTATATGGTGTTGTCCTACCTTAAGGGTTTGATCATTTATGAATATATTGCATATTTCTATATTTTCTATTGAGGTTCTTAATATTTGGTATCAGAACTCTTTCCAGGGAAAGGTGGGAATTTTTTTTTATTTTGAATTTTTCCATTTAAAGATGAATTTCTTGCAGAGGGTCGTGTGTCTTGTTAGAAATCTGAAATAGATGTATAACCCAAGAACTTTTTAAGAGAAATTCTAAGTTACAAAAGCTATAAATGCATAAGCAAAAACAAACCAATGATTCTAAGAGATATCCAAATGTCAGGATGACAAAACTGCATTACAAGCTCAAAGAAGACGCTGCTGAAAAAGATTGGCAAAAGATTACCGAATACAAGCTAGGTAGTGAGTTTATATAGATCAGGGAGGGGTGGAAGTGGCAAAACCAACCAATAGGAAGAGACCACCAAACAGTTTAAACATAGTAAATGTAACTCCCTCATAGGATGGCGACACCTCAAACTACCCACTCACCTAATTGAACTCACTTTATTAACCTAAGCAAGCTTAATAAAAATGTAGGAAAAAGGAAATGAAAACCAACACTAACACCCCCCCTTAAGCGTAGCTTAGGTGGGTGAAAAAGATGGGTCATGACAAATGAAGCCTGATAAGGTACCCATGTACAAAGAATTCCCCCGCAAAGAGAAGAACGCCCCCTAGACAAAGGAATAGAAGCCCCTTCACAAATAGAGAGAAGAAAGAGGACTAAGAAGCCCTCCCCAAAGTGGACACTTGTCGCACCCCAAGCAAAGCTTGCAAATGAAGGAACTTGCTCTTAGTGAAGGGTTTGGTGAATATGCATGAGATCTGTTATGATGTCGGACAATACTTGAGATCAATGATCTGCTCATGAATCAGCTCCCGAATATAGTGCATGTGGATCTCAATATGTTTGGTTCGCTGGTGTTGGATCAGATTATGAGAGATTTGAATTGCACTCTGGTTGTCACAAAGGATAACTGTAGGCTTGTGGAAGGGAATACCAAACCCAGTTAGAATGTTCTGAAGCCAAATGGTCTCAGTAGAAGCATTGGCAGCTCCTCAATACTCAACCTCTATAGATGAAAGAGCAATTGCAGGTTGCTTCTTGCTCGACCATGAAACTGGACCGAAACCAAGAGAGAAGCAATATCTTGAAGTAGACTCGTGATCTTAAGAATCACCTACCCAATATGAATTTGTGTACCACCAAGTCAATATCCACACTTGCTGCATAGTGAATCCCATAATTGTGAGTGCCCTGCACACATAGTGGAGAATCTGCTTAGTTGCTTTCCAGTACAGCTCATGTGGCTCCTGCATGAACCTGGAGACCAGGCCCACAGCATATGAAAGATCAGGCTTTGTGTGAGTCAAGTATATGAGACTCCCAACTAATTGGTGATACAAAGTAGCATACACCAATGGTGAAGAACATGGAGCCTCAAGTTTGACCCTTGACAGAAATAGAGTCAGTGTAGGCTTATAGTTAGCCATGCGAAATTTGGAGAGCATATTAAGTGCGTACTTGGGCTGTGCAATGAAGATATTAGACAAAGACTGAGTGATCTCAATCCCCAAGTAGTGCAGAAGGCCCAAGTCTGATATCAAGAAACGATCATGAAGGACAATTTTCACTACCTTGATGGTGGATGAGTGACTCCCTATCAGCAACATAAAGAACAAAGAAGGTGAGAGTATCATCTTGTTGCAGAATATACACATTCAGATCAGAATGGCACCGAGTGAACCCAACTAACAGAAGGAAGGAGTCCATCTTGGCATACCAGGCCCGAGGGGCCTGTTTGAGGCCATAGAGAGACTTTTGAAGACGGCAAACAAGTGAAGGATCTTGTATGAACCCCTGTGGTTGCTTCGTGTATATCTCCTCTTGAAGGTCATAGTGAAGAAAAGCACTCTTCACATCCATTTGATGAATTTCCCAATGATGGGCTGCAACAATAGCAAGGACAAGCTGGATGGAGTTCATTCTGGCAACTTGCGCAAAAGTCTCAGAGTAGTCAATCCCAGGAACCTGAGAGAATCCCTTGGTGACCAAGTAAGTCTTATGCTTATCAACCGACCGATTTGCTACAAATTTTGTTCGATAGATCCACTTGAAACAAGTATCCTTCCCTTAGGATGGTAGACTAAATTCGAATTATGGTTCCTCTCCAAGGAAGTGAACTCTTCCTGCATAGAAGCATCCAACTTGGGGACACTAGAAGCTTCTCGAAAAGACTGTGGATCGAAAGCTAAAGCAATTAAGAGATGTGGAGCCTACTGTGACCTTGTTCTTCTTGCATCGAAAGGATCCCCAACCCAATCACATATTGACTCCAATGGGCAAAGAGCCCAAAGAGGCCCAATAGCTAAAGAATCAGGAGAAGCTGGAGAAGAATCATCACCCTCTGAATGATGACTAGGAGAGGAGGAAGATGAATCCTCATCGTCATCATCGCCATCTGAAGTGGAGGAAGAAGACTCCTCATCAAGATTAGGAGGATTAAGATGCTCAGAACTATCATCATGTTGTAGTGTCTCCAATGTGATGGTAGATGGAGAAGTGGTAGGAGAAGAATTGGAAGCATCCTCCTCGAAATGAATACTCCTCTCGATGAACATCTCATGAGTGGTGGGGTGGAGAAACCTGTAGCCTTTGACACCATCTGGGTACCCAACAAATATGTAAGGCTTGCTCTGTGGATCCATGGCCTTGCCTTTCTCTGCTGGAATGTGGGCCCATGCAGGAGAAACAAACCCTCAAAAGTGTTTTACTGTGGGTTTCAATCGGTCCAAGCTTGAAAAGGAGTGACCCCCTTCATAGCTCGGTGAGGAACTTAGTTCTGGATGTAGCACGCACAGTCGGTGGCCTTTGCCCAATACTAAGGTGCCATAGACCTGGAGTGAGTCATACAATTGGCTATATCTTTCAAGGACCTGTTCTTTCGTTTTGCAACACCATTCTATTGTGGATTGTAGGGAATTGTGTGTTGAAGATCAATGCCCTCTGAAGCACAAAAGTGCTCAAACCAGTGGTTGACATATTCCCCCCATTGTCTGTACGCAGAATCTTGATGGCCTTCCCTAATTGTTTCTCTGCAAAAGCTTTGAAGTCCTGAAAGGACTCAAAAACCTTGGACTTCTATTTGAGAAAATATACCCATGTGTATTTGGAAAGATCATTAATAAAAGTCAAAACATATCTAGCCTTGTTGAAAGAAGGATGTGGAAATGGCCCTACCAAGTCACTGTGTACTAACTCCAGAAGTTGTGTGGCCGTCCATTCTTTGTCTTTAATCATATTTCTCCTTAGGATGCTTACCAAGAATGCACTCCTAGCAAATTCCTTCAGAAAAATGAGTAGAAGACAATCTTGAAACCATATCATGGTGACTGAGCTATTGCAAGTAGCGGAAGTTCAAGTGGCCAAACCCCTGATGCCACAAATGACTCACCTCATTTGAGTGAGTGAGCAAAGCAAAGCAAGTGAAGGAGAATCAGGAACAAAGTGAGAAAAGTGATACAATCTAAACTGATGATCAACTTTCCCCACGACAATTGTAGACTCACTGTGCAGTTCACTGATGACAACTATATCTGATGACTTGCTTGCCATAACCTGTATGGGTGATCTGGTAGACAAATAGGAGATTAGTTGACAAAGAGGGCACATAGAGAACATCATGAAATGTTTTGTCACCAACGTCAACAGATCCTCTCCCATGAACCTCTTTTGGTGTATAATTACTCATAAGAATATTGAGCACAAAATATGGCTCCAAGGATGAGAAACTTTCCTGTGAATTGGCCATGTGGTGAGAAGCACCCAAGTCAATTATCGAAGTGTCGGGCTGTGAAGCTACTGCAACAAGGGCCTTGCCATTTGCTTTCTCCTTACTTTTATTTATGTCCTTTGAAGACCCCTTAGATGAACTTTGTTTGACAGAATCATGTACCTTAATGGTGTTCTTTTCAAGAAGATGTGTAAGGTGATAAATCTATTTCTTTAAACACATGTTCATCATGAACAAGTTTCTTATAATAGGCACATTTTACCTTCCCTTCTTAGGTTTGTCACCTTTGGAAGAAGAGGCCTCATTAGTTGCATTAGAGGCAGTCGGTTTCTAATCTTGTTTCTTCTCTTCTTGCTTCTTTTGTTTTTTATTTTGTTTCCCCAGACCCTTTCTGATCTTTAGTGCCCTGATTTGCAGCCAAGGCATGAGACTTAGAAGGTTTTGTGGTGCCCATTTGAACCAACTTATCTAGAGAAGGCATTTTGAACGTGGTCCCTAAAGCATTTATAGTAGCATGAAATGTAGAAACAAACATAGAATAGTTTGGACCAAGCTTGGAAAGAATACTTAAGATCAATTGAGTTTCTTTCTTTTCAATTCCACATTGTTTTAATTGCAATCTTATGGCTTTTAGCTTAGTGAAAAAGTCCTGAATAGTATCAAAACTGGAAGGATTTAACCCTATGAGCTCATTCTCTAGTAGATGTCCTCTTATTTCATTATGTGTACCAAAGATATTTTCCAAAGTGGTCCATATATCATTTGGTGTAGAATTAGATTCAATATGAAAAAACAAATCTAGAGATACAAACATACACAAGGTTCCAAATGTTTCATCACATTTATTATACCATTTTGACTTCTCTACAATTAGAGTTGGTTCAGTTTCGAGTCCCATTGGTACCTATACAACCCTTGTTTCTTGAAATAGATGGTCATTTTTATTTCCAATCAAAATAATCATATGGAGTTAAAACAAGAGTTATTGTTTGATCCATCTTATGCAGAAAAGAAGATTCCAGTTTGTAGTTGTGCGGAAAAAGAGAATGCAAAAACTTAAAGAAAGCACACAAGACATCCCCCCCCCTTTCACTAGATTAGAAATCACCCCCCTAGAGATTACAAGTTTGGCACTTTATATATCAGCATGTTTACAATGCCTTTGCCAATTTACAATAATCATAGGGCCCAAAAATGGCCAAAAATTGACTTTTGATCCAAAATGGACCTCTTACAAATTTTGGAAAAAAAACTTTTGTAGCTGTGTAGTGGTCTCCAATAGTTTTCCAACACCTATTCATTTTTGAAAAACGGAATTCTGAGGTGCAAGATATTGCTTATCGAAAAACAAAATCAACTACCAACTTCAACCTGCAATTTTTGATGAAAAATGACAATAAATCTGATCAAAACCATCGTGTTTGGAAAAAGCTCATTTTTAGCTTTTTGTTACCTATTTGTTGTGAAAATCTGTCACTGTATGACCAAGATATGCCACTTTGAAAAAAGATGCCCTAGTTAGGCTTAAAGTCAGGCACTAGTGGCCCTTCGATGTGGCCTCTAGTGGTGGTGACCCCTGGAAGCAGCTGTTGGGCAGAGAAGTCGATTGAGGGCCATTGGGCAACAAAGAAGGGGGTGGCAGTTTTGTTAGACTGCTGGCGGTTTGAGCAAATGCCAGGCCACTAGTGGCTGCGGCTTAAAGAAGCCCGCAAGCTTTACATAGGGGTGAAGCCCCTTAAACAAGGTCGAGCCCTTTTAAATAGAGCCAAAGCCCCTTTGCCAATAGCAGCGCTTAAGAATATAGTGCTAAGCGCTTATATATATATTTTGAAAATATTTACCTCAATCTACGTGTTGGGGGTGTACGACCCTCCTGAGAATTTTTTTCCACAAATTCTCCTGACACCAAAATTGGGCAAATTTTATATCAAAATAAGGGGTTTTGGGCCGTTTGGAAGCAATGGAGAGGTCCTTTTGGTTTGAAAATGCCCCAAAAAATAGTTGTTCATCAGATTTGAGCTTTAAACCCTCGTTTGCAATTGTGTTAGATAATCTCCAAATTGGATGAAACGAAAGCCAATCTTGACTTGCTCAAGCCTCCTTGACACGTTGGAATAGCTGAAAACAATGTTAGTATAACCAAAATAGCTGCAATCACTCAGATCTCACAAAGCACATGTGCAAAATATAGAGGTTATTGAATCTGAATAAATCCTTTCTGATTCTCTAAATCGTTAAGAAATGCAAAAGAAGAGCATATGGGATTTTACAAGATTTCACAAAAAAAAATCAATCTCATAATAAAAAATCCTATAACTCAAAACTCTTAAAACAAAAGCTCTAATACCATGTTAGAAATCTGAAACAGATGTATAATCCAAGAACTTTTTAAGAGAAATTCTAAGTTTCAAAAGTTGTAATTTTACAAACAAAAGCAAACCAGCGATTCCGAGAGAGATGCAAATGTCAAGATGCAAAAATTGCATTACAAGCTCAAAGAAGAAGCTGCTGAAAAAGATTGGCAAAAGATTACCCAATACAAGCTAGGTAGTGAGTTTATATGGACCAGGGAAAGGGTGGAGTTGGCAAAACCAACCAATAGGGAGAGACCACCAAAAGGTTTAAACATAGTAAATATAACTCCCTCATAGGATGGTGACACCTCAAACTACCCACTCCCCTAACTAACTTGCTTTATTAATCTAAGCAAACTTAATAAAAGTGTTGAAAAAACCTTAGGAAAAAGGAAATAAAAACCTACACTAACATGTCTCACATAAATACTAGAAGAAGGTGAATCTCTATTCATTGGAAAGAGTACTTTGAGCGTTTTCTGAAAAGTGGTCACATTAAAGATTTGGATCAGTATCAAGGGAGATATAACGATTTGAAGTTGACCTTGCAATTCATATTTTTCAGAAATTTTTGACACTCAACTTTTGGAGAAAATTTGATATCTTGCAAACTAGGTGAGGAAATCACATTTTTCTTTGCAAGTGGATAGAAATATTTAAATCTATTTTTGTACAATTTTTTTTTAGATTTGTGGAAGAAAAGGAGGTTTCTTGAAATTTTTTTTCAAACCTTAGTTTTCATCCCAAATCTTAAGTTTTTGGAAGCCATGGATAAAATTTGCCAAGCAACGAATGGAAATAAAGATTCTTTTAAGGAATTTAAGTATGCCTGTGATCAATATTATATTCATTCTAAGGTAAAATGGGCATATGAAAACAAAATATATGCATGGCTAGATTTAGAGGATAGTTGCATAGAATGGTATGAAGATTTTTTTTTTTTTACAGTCGGGCGAACTTATCTAGGCTTCTTTTTGAAGAATATTCTTTACATGATGAAAATTATTTTCAACAAAGTTTGATGATTCTCCTCTTTTTTTTAAGTTCATTAATGGAGATAATGTGGAAGAGTATTTTGTTTTAGAAAACAATTTCGTTCATCTTCCATTGAGTTTCAATGATTTTCCACCAATAGTATTTTTTTTGTCTCAACCAGCATTGGAGAGTTTTGATCACATGTTTCCAATGGATGATATTATATTGGTTGATCCATACATTGATCCCTATATTTTTTCGAGCATCAACATTTGATTCTAGTGAATGAGTTCATTATGTACATCAAAATGAGCTATTCTAAGAGATTCTACCCATTCAAGTGGCTGCAAATGATTATATTCAAGCAAACAAAAAAGAAGAGGAAGATGCCTGGACGAGCCTCAATCTGGTCCTTAAGCTTTGGGGACAAAGCTTCCTATGGGGAGGGATTGTTGTGTTATTCAACACAATATATTTTGTAAATGGACTATTTTTATAAAACTCATATTTTGTCATATGCTATGTACTTGAATATTTTGTTATATGTTTCGAGGACGAAACATGCCTAGGGGGGATGGAATGTTATGTACCTAGAGGTGTCATATTTGATAAACACACGATTATACTGGGAGGGGGGGGGGGGGAATTAGTATATATTAAAACTTCCTCTTTTCAAACTTCAACCAATCACAATCAATCACACATGTAAGATCTAACAATTATGAACACAGAGAGAACACACAATTTTATGTGGAAACCCTTGCGGGAGAAAAACATGGCAAAATATTGCTTATATATATATATTAAAACTTCCTCTTTTTAAACTTTAACCAATCACAATCAATCACACATGTAAGATCTAACAATTATGAACATAGAGAGAACACACAATTTTATGTGGAAACCCTTGCGGGAGAAAAACACGGCAAAATATTACTTATATATATATATATTGATCTTCTTTTGTAGGCACCAACCTACTTCTCTTACAATGCTTCTTTTGTGAGCACCCACCCATAGGAGACAATTTCCACTTATAGAATTTTATAGGCACCAACCAATTGGAGACACCAATCCCCACCATTGAGCACCAACTCAGCAAAGATAGGCTTCAACCTATTAATTCTTCAATGGCTGATATGAATTTCTTCTTCACCCAAATCTGATCCAAATACAAACACTCTCTTCTCAAATCTGATCACTATCATGCACCAATCTTTCTCACAAAGCTGATTACAAACATGTTTATATTTGCTCTTTGATCTTCTCTAATAATCACTCATAATTCCTTAGAATAAACCATATTTGCTCTTCAAATTCTGCTCCTTCTCTTCTCGCAAACTCAGAAATAAATCATTGGAATGCTTACTGTCAAACTCACCTTTTACTCTCCTATTATATCTTCTCAGAGAGGGTGATCTAGGCAATAGACACACCCTTTCATCATAGATGACTCCTAAAAAATAAGTCGCTGCCTTTTCACAAGAGTCGTTGCTCTTCACAAAGTAAAATCCCTGCACTTAGATCAATGAAATCACACCTCTTGATATGCTGATCGCTGCTCTTATAAATCATGCTTATTTGTTAAGGTAAATCACACCTTTTTGAAAGTATATATATATATCCTCCATAGCGCTCCATTAGAGGGAGGTTGGCCATACTAAAACCAATTTATATCTTTAATTTAAATGCAATCAAAAGAGAGTCGCCTATCTCTTAGGGAGGTCGGTCATTTGTTTAAATTTGTTCTTTAACTATATGGCGCTCAAGGAGATGATCTTCAAGTCGGCCACTTCAAGGAGTAATTTGAACTTCTAGTTTGGCACCGAGAGTGGTTGGCCAGCATTAAGAACTTTTTACAATCTTTCATATTGTGTTTAAATCTTTAATTTAAACATACTCTAAATCGATCTTCCATTACTATCTTCCTTCAACGGGGATGCATAACGAATTATACTTATCTTGCTTTGACATCCTTTGACATTAATGACAACATATTCCAACAATATTATAATTAGGTAATATTAAATAAAGGTGTGGATGCATATGCTTTGTAAGTCATTCCACTACTTGGAATAAAATATTTATCCCACATGCATGGGATGATATTAGTTGTCTTTAGCAAGATTCTATATATTGTAATGACTCCTTAAATGGAAAGCATTTTGGAGATTATTATTTGAGTTTATGCTCTATTGGGAGGTTGGCCTCCTCAAAGTGGCTATTGTATGGTGTTGCCCTACCTAAGGGTTTGATCATTTCCAAATATATTTGCATATTTCTATATTTTCTATTGAGGTTCTCAACACAAAGTGCCAAACATGTGTGAGATTCTTCATCATTCATTTTTGACCCTTCATTTTTCATTAAAATTAGAGATGGTGAAACCTTCATGACACAAATAGAAGCAAACACCATGGTGGTTTGGCCAAGTGTTCCATTGCGTAGATCTTTGAAAGACCTTTCCAATGGTTTAAAAACAAGGTCAAGTGGAGTTTGGACAAGAGAGTTAATGGCCTTATGGTGGTTGCAAAACCACCTTGGTAGTTACATAACTGCAATATAAAGTAGGGTAACCACATGGCAGTTATCCCAAGTATACCGATCTCTAGTACTTAAAAAGACCTTTTCGACACTTCAAACATGAGGTTGAACAGATTTTGTATGAGAAAGCTGTGGACTCCAAAAGATAAACTATCCTATGATGGTCAAATACAGAGTCTTAAAATTTGTCACTCAACAAAACTCAGCAGACCCATTTGGACTCAGACTTAGCAAAAACTCCACAAATTAAAAAAACACTTCAATTTATTAACTCGACAAAACTTAGCGTCAGGCGACTTTTTAATTGGGACTTGCCAAGTACTTGTGACGTTTTCACAACATCGCCCCATTGCAAATGGGGACCCCTATTTTTGAGCTCCTATGCTTTGCTTTGAGTATTGGATGATGTCTTAGGATTATTTCGTGATGGAGTTTGGATTTAGATGAAATCTCAACAAATGACAAGCATACATTAAGGTGCAATTCAGAAGTCTAACAGTAAGCAAAGTGCGCCTTCATCAAGATAAGTCTCAAATTATTCCAAACTATGGCGCCCTGCTAGAAAATGATGTTTTGATCCTCAACATGGTTTAAACTTAGGAAATTTTGCAAGAAAATGTCCCAATAGCCTTAGGCGCAAATTCACTCCCGAAGAATCACCAAAGTGCGCCTAGGCTTAGTAGAGGAAAAAACATCATCTAGAGACCCACTTTTGCGCCTAAGGATGAAACATCAATTGTTTGACTTAGAAAATGTTGAGAAAGACCAAAGGTAGTTAGGTGCAAATTCACTCCTGTACATGTCAAAATGTACGCCTAGGGTAAGAACTTGTGAAATCATCATTGGTAATGGCAAATGGGCGTTCGAAGACTTATTGAAGGTTCAAACTTAGCTAAAATTCTAAGTTGCCGGTTTTGGTATGGGAACGGTTCGGGAGCGGGGTTCTGGTATGCCGGTACGGCGAATTTTTTTTTTTTTATTGTTCTATGGGTACGGCTGGGTACGGCTGTACTATATATATATTTATTTATATAGTATAACTGTATATACCAAAAAAATTAAAAAATATACAGAATTGAACATACATAGTACATTTGAATCTTGATTGATAATTTAGATGACCAATGAACAATGAAAATCATTACAAATACTCAGTAGTCAATAGTCAGCACTGTATTACAAAATTTGAAATTTCAAAATAGTAAAATACTATAAGTCTATAGTCTATAATCAAGATTCAAAAGTCAATCTTTTGCTCTTCAATCTTCATCAAAAGGATCTAGATCTAAGTCATCATCATCGGTTGGTTGCAAATCGTTTGAAACACAAACATATGGAGTGCCACTCCCACTATGTACATCATGTAGAAAATTCTCCTCATCATCTACAGTGATTGTAGCAAGCTCTGTAATAGATGCATCCAAGTTGGCACACTCAGGGGCTATATCCCAATTCTTCGCTGCCTCGTCCTTATACTCAACTTGCTTATGTGATAGAAGATGCAAGTTGGAGTGGACATAGACCAAGTCTTCTGCTTTTTTAGCAGCCAATTGATTATGCTTCACTGAGTGGATGTAGGAGTATGTACTCCAATTCCGTTCAGCTGAAGAAGAACTTGCAACCTATTCAAATTCCAAATTAGAGCTCTAGTCAATACAACTTTAAAATGCAAAAAATGGTAAGTAATAAGAATGTTAAAATAAAATATGCTTACTTGTGATAGAATTTTGATTGCAAGAGGTTGGAGCAAAACATAATCTTGCCCATGGAGGTACCACCATGTATGGGCATCTTCCTTGTACATGTCTCCAATAGCAAACAAACTATGCTCTCATCCTTGTATGAACCTGCCAAACTCTTTCCTAACACCATTCACCATTTTTGGATCGGAGCAGATTCTTCGAAATGCTTTCATGCAACCGGAAGCAACTTCTCTATCTCTATATGGTGAGGTTCTCCCCGGCAAAGCAAGTATCTCAGTACTATAATATTTGGGAGACAAGGCATATATGCAAGGAGGTGCAAGGGTGTGTTCATCTTGTCCCAACGGTCATCAATGATCTGTTTGACACTTAGGAAAAATGTTTCGTTGGGGTCATTGTCCTTTTGTGTTATTATGCTCTTTATTTTTTCTACCATGGAGTCAATGCCATCATAGATTTCCCCCAAACATGGCTGATCTATATCAGCAAACCTAAGCATACTCATGATAGGCTCCGTGAAACTCAAAACATATTGCACACGTTCCCAGAACTCATCAGCTAGGATCAATGACTTCACCTTTTGAGCCCTCTCTGAATTAGACGTCTTCCATATACTCCATTGGTGGCTAGTGACCATGGAGCCTAATGCCTCTTTCACCTTCACAAGTTGTCTCAAAACGATTGTGTGTGATGCAAATCGGGTCTCAGCAACCTAATGTTATGTAAAAAAACAAGTTAATAACATATTAAAAATTAAAATCTAAATCAATGAATCATGCAAGTAAATAAAAATATGGCATAAATTAAAAATTAAAATTAAAATAAACTAAATTTACCTTCAACAACTCCAAATGCGAGAAAGCCCTGAAGATGCCTTGTGACATATGATGGTTTGTCACAAACTTTTGAATCTCCCCACGCTCATTGTATGTATTTTTAACCCAATCTACTTGAGTGCCAATTGCTTGCATCACCAAGTTAAGGGAGTGTACGGTACATGGTGTCCAAAATATGTGTATCTTTCCTCAACCAAAGCACCTGCTGCCCTACAATTTTTTGCATTGTCTGTAATGACTTGGACAACATTATCAACACCCACCATCTCTATGGACTCAATGAGGATTTTGGAAATAAATTGTGCATCCTTGATTTCCCCCTCACAATCAACCGACTTCAAAAACATTGTCCCTTTGGGGGACATAGCAATAACATTTATTAAAGGTCGGTTTTTGCAATCTTTCCATCCATCAGAAACAATGGACACTCCTGTTTCAATCCATGAATCTCTAATTGGTTTTAGTGATTTCTCTACATCACTTTTTTCTTTTGCCAATAAGGTGGTTCGCACCTTTTCATAACCAAGACTTGTGTAATCAGAAGGTGCATTACTAATTGCTACCACCATTTCTCGCCAATATGGTGATCTCGCCAAGTTGAAAGGAAGACCATTGGCATAAATGCAATGTGCAATTTTTTCATCTGCAATATCTCTCGTTTCATTCTGAAATGCCTTTGCCAATGGACCTCTTTTGCAGGAAGAAGAGGGTTCATCATCTTGGATTACCTCCAAGTCCAAGAAAGGATGTTGTGGCCTGGAAAAAGGAGCTTCTGTAGGTGGATTCATTGATGTTTTCTTTGTTAAAGGATGAGCTCTTGATTTTGCTCTTCCACTCTTTTCATCAGCTTCTTCTTGTTCTTTAATGTATGCCATAATTTGTGCTTTTGGCAACCCCCTCTTGTTTGGCCCTTCACATATTTTTATTCCTTTTCCACTTATGGCACATAAGTGAGCTTTCAATCAAGTATATGAGCTCTTAAATGTGACCTTGCACTCATTACAAACCCAAACAAAAGCCCCACCTCCTGCTAGTTGTTCAATCATGTTGACATGTCTCCAAAGAGGAGATCCTTGATCATATTTAAATTGTTTACTTTTCTCAAGACCCACCGAACTTGAACTAGTAGGCGTAGCCATTTCACTTTCAAATAGATTGCTGCTTAAGAAATTACAAAATTTAAATTAAAATAATAAAAATTAAAATATAATAAAAATATTCCAACCCTACACACTAATAAAACACCTAAACATTCAAGAGAAACAATAAAATAGGTTTAAAAAATGTTAAAATTTGTTTTTTTTTTTCAAAAAAAAAAAAGCTGAAATTTTTGAAAAAATTTAAAAATCGATAAAAAACTTGAAAAAATTCAACAAAAACTAGAAAGAATGGGTTAAACTACTTACCTTAGATCAATAGATGACCTTTGTGCAAGCTACAATTCTTCCTTGGTGCTTTGCAATCGATTCCCTCCACAATGCAAAAATGAACAAAATGTGAAAAACTCTTGTGAAATGGAGGTGTTGTTGCAAAAATAAGAAGTGAATGGGGGCGTTTTTGTTATATGGACCCTTTTAGGGTTTCGGTTTTTGTTTTTTTTTCATTGTTAAATGACTTTTAAAAACGTTTTTTTATTTTTATTTTTATTTTTAACACTAAAAATAAGTGTTTTGGCTCGCGGGAGCGGCTGGGAGCGGCCGGGAGTGGACAGGGAGTGCCCCGCCCACCTCGGGTTCTCTATGGGTTCGCCTATCGCAAACCCACAGAGAACCCGGGGCGGGTGGGGCGCTTCCTGTCCGCTCTTGCTCCCGTCCGGTCCGGTACCCGCCCCCTATACTGAAGAACCCGGTAACATAGCTAAAATTGCTTCAAGGGAAGCTAGGCACATTTCATCACTTGTAGAGACTCAAATGTGTGCCTAAAATAGAAGCTTGCAAAATTGCGAACCCACAGAGAACCCGGGGCGGGCGGGGCGCTCCCTATCCGCTCCCGTTGCTGCTTCCGCTCCCGTCTGGTCCGGTACCCGCCCCCTATACTGAAGAACCCGATAACATAGCTAAAATTGCTTCAAGGGAAGCTAGGCGCATTTCATCACTTGTAGAGACTCAAATGTGTGCCTAAGATAGAAGCTTGCAAAATCATCATTGGCAATCATATATTTGTGCCTAGATGGTGATTTAAAGACTCCAGACTTAAAAATTTTCAAAGAGCTATGCTTAAGGAAGCTAGGCGCAACTTCACACCTGTAGAGACCCAAATGTGCGCCTTTGATAAACTTGGATTAAAGCTATCTATTTTGGTGGCACCTTAGTAGAATAAACCTTCTTTGGTTATCTCTAGTGATTGAAATCTATAAAACTTGAAGTGCACCCTCCAGAGTAGTTAGGCGCATTTTTGCATCTGTGGAGTCACCTTTGGGCGCCTTAACATGAAATGAATGTCTAAATCTATAGAAGATGGCACCTTAAGAAGAATAACCTTCCTTGAGTGCCAAGATTGATTTAAGTCCACAAAGTGCTCATCTCTAAGGCCAGGCGCATTTTTACCTTTGAAGAAGAGTCCACTTTTGTGCCTAAGTCAAAAATATGCTTGATTCCATGAATTGTGAGGATAATTGAGTGTTTGAAACTTCTCCTTGAGTCTACAGCATGTTTTGAATCGATAGAAGTTGAAGTGAACACCTGTCTATGGCTAGGCACATATTCTCACTTCTACAGACCAATTTTGGCGCCTAGCATTGAATCACCTTTTATCAATCAAGCCTAAGAGGAAAACATGTTTAACTCTACAAATGTTGAGGGTATTGAGTTTGATAGGTTCCTAAGGAGCACACACAAGTCCTTGAGTCAATAAAAAGTTGAAACAAACCCTTGTCAAATCAAGGCGTACTTTTGCACCTGGACAACCTTAAATGTGCGCCTCAAGTATAAAGGCATGGATCAATGATGAGGAGGCATTACTATGTCAAAATTGAACATTTTTTTTAAAGTATCCACAAGGGTTTGAAGCTATAAATTTGCACTAGGGATTCTAGGTGCACTTTCACCTCTTTGCAAACCAAAATCTGTGCCTAGACTAAGTAAGATGTTAAATGTGCTAGAAAGTGCTTAGGGATGATTCTGTTGTGCTCTGAAATCGAATATTTATCAATGGTTTAACATGTCGCTTTCTCTGTGTTGCAGGAGTATCAATGGAGTTGAGTAGTCATCCAAGGAGCTAGGCGCCTGGAACCACCTGCAAGCAAGGAATGAAGTTAGAAGGCAGTCACTGCAGATGAGACATCATGTTACTACTCCAAGAGATCACTTCAAGTTCATCATGCCAGCGCACTTCATTATCTGCATCATAGAAGACATTCATCCATCGAACTTCAAGTCCTTCCTGAATCTTCAAGTCTTCGAGAGAAGTCTCCTACTCCATGTTATGAAAGAAGCATCATTATCTTCACTACTCTATGAAGAAGATCAACATATATCCTGCAAGGAGAATAAGTATCACAGAGTTCGGCAAATGAGCAACATGTATCATACACATCTGACTTACAAAAGACACAAGGCAAAATCAGCAAGGATACATTCCCAAACATTCAAGTTCATCAAAGCAATCACATTCGAAGACATCACACAGATGATGCAATTTGGGAATATGCCCAAAAGCAAATTGAATAAACTATTGGAATTCATAAGAGTTGCTGAAGTGGCACCTATGTGGCATGCACATCATCCTCACCAATCAAATGTTGCCACATCATCCTTGTCTAAGTACATTGTACCTGCATGTACAAACAGGAGGATAAGGGCGCTCCAAGGGAGAGGTCTTCCAACTCATCATCTTTATCACCTTGGGAAGCGTGCCTTCATTCCTTCTTTTCTATGTACAAAATACTAAAAATAGGCATAGTTGCCTTGTTGTAAAGATCTGGGCCGTCCATTCACAGATCAATCTCGACCGTCGGTTGTATTCTGGGAAACTATATAAAGGCCTCGTTGCCTCATTTGTAGGGGTTAGCTCATAGTTAGTAAGTGGGCAGTAGAATAGAGGAGTAGAGTAGGAAGAGACTCTCGAAATTCTTTGAGAGTACTTGAAAATTGTTGTAAATATTTCTCAAGATTAATGCAGTGACATTAGAGCATTGGAGCTTGGTGCTAAGTGTTGTCTTGTGGAATAACATGGTTTCTTGTATCTTGATGAAATGGAGAGATGTTTCTAAGTAGATTAGAAATAGAGTAGTAATAGCTTATTGAAGTAATGCATGTATGTATTAAATATTTGATCAACTCCTAGCTCATGCTTTTGACATTCATCGCTGGTGAAGTGCTGTATAAAGTTAGTCTGAGCTTCATCATAATTTGCTTAAGTTTGATTGTGGATGCTTGTTTGAGTTGCGCCGTCCAATGGGTGCTTATATGAGCTTTCATGATTTGAAAACCATTCGCTAACCTTAGGAGATTGCACCTACTCCATGTAGTTGTAGGGATTCTTGGCGAAGTGGAGTTAGGTTTATTTGAGGAGTTTGTCTATTCATGCATTATCATTGTCTCATTGACCTTAGATTAGTTTCTCTAAACCCTTATCTTTTTTCCTTTTCTTTATTATTGAGGCATCATGTATACATCATCCACACTGAAAGGAGAAATAAGCTGAGTGAAGCAAGAAGAAGTCTACGTAAGTCCCTTTGAGGAAATGACAATATCACATCATACCAACTGAGGCTATCCTATGAGCAAGTTGAGAACCAACGTACTGGAACCTTGGAGATAACCCACTGGATCACATTGTTTAACTTTTGGGTATCTTTGTTCAAGAGAGGATAAATTACCTTAGTAATTTATTCTAAGTTGCATGTGCATAAAAAACACATCAACAGTACTCACTGTGGGTTCTGGTCTGCAACTTGCCTACAAGTAAGTGGGCAAGTAACTCAGCTGCAGTTGCAGCTCATGAGTACCCGTGAATTCTAAATCTATGGTCAAATGGACTGAAACAACTCCAGGTGGTGAAGGGAAATGACAAAAATGAACACATGGAGCTAGATAAAATCTAGAAAAGGTCAAATGCATGTGAAGACATACAAATCTGAGATGTGGCAACTCAATATTGAAAGCAACTGAAATGGTACGGTGCGTGTTTAGATAGAGGTCTAAGATCACCAGTGCACACTGATATGGCACCACAAAATGAATTTTTTTTGGGTGCCTACAGATACATGTCTGTAATGTAGGACATAGAGTGTCTACTCTCTGTATTTTATCTTTAGGATAAATGTATAATTCAGGGGCTATGCCTTCACCTATATTCATTTGTTTACATTAATTTTCATTCTTTTTCTATATTCAGTATATTGTGCTTGGGTGCCCTGAAATGTACTCTCCATATAATTGTGTTCTTAATAATAAGTGCATAATTCAGGGACTATGCCTCCAACCAAATTGATTAGTTCACATTCTTTTTCTATATTCATTATTGAGTGTATTGTGTTTGGGTGCCCTAAAAGGTACTTTCCATATAATTGTGTTCTTGTGTTGATCTATTGCTTGTGTGGAGTTTTTTTAAATTTTTATCCAGTTGATTGTGGGACTGATTATAATTCTCTCATGGTACCCAAGTTTAGGTCTTGAATCGCCTAGGTTTTGGTCCTTTGCAGCCACCTGGTGCATAGGCAGTTGGCAATAACAGAGGAGGGTGTTTGGGTGCATTCTGTTTTTGTAGCGGAGAAGAAATTCAACAAGTTAGTGGAGCAAATGACATTTTTCTGTGATGGTAGATCTATGATCCTTGCAATTTTTTTTGAGATAGGGAGCACTTGTTTTGATCTTTAGGCAAAGTAATATGTTCATATAGGAGACTGAGGGTTTATACAACCATCCGTCATATGGTGCAATTTTCTAGATCTGATCACATATTTGGATTACATGCGAGAAATTAAGGAGTCATCTTTTTGCAATTCTCCTGTTCCATTTTTTGTGTCCAACTGTCAAAGATTAGAGTGTCTTTAGCAGGGTTTTGGGTGGCAGGTTAGTAGCTCCACTGTGTTGAGCAGTGCATGACTGGAGCTTGAATAGTGCTTCTGGGTGGCTGCAATAGCAGGGCATGGATGCATTTTGTGGCAGAGTTGCCAAAGGAGTGGCAAGGGCTCTGTTTTAGGAGGAGCGACGATGGTGGAGGTTGTATTCAACCGCCAAAAGCTGCTGGATTTATCTACAAGAGCTGTTGATGTCATGGTGGGGTATAGGTACTTGCTTATCTCACTTGTCAGGGGTGTTTGCTCTTGCAAGTGGAGGTCTGTGGTTCAATTCCCCGGCCCTTGTGCTTTCTCTTGGAGGTCCCGCAGATACACATGTTGCATTGTAGTGTTTGACATGTATGCTTGGTGACAGGCCCATAGGGTAGGATAGGACACATTGTAGTCTCTGATTGGTTGACTGAGAAACTTCAAAAAATGGCTCAAAATGCTGAAATATGTGTGTTGTTGGGCACATTCTTTTTTATGCTTATTTATGAGGTCTCACTAGCATTTTTAGTAAATGATAGCTCTGATTGGCAGTGCCAATACGGCATGTACAACTGATAGGTACAGTCAGGACACGGTGGCAGAGAAAGTTATATTCTAATAAATCAGGTCGCGACACTTTGTGCACTTAGGTGATTTTATGTGCCAATTTTAAATTTTAAATTTCTTTGGGGGATATGATGTCTTGATACTTGTCCATGGGGGAGATAACTTTCTCATACAAACCCCTGTTCAAAGTGTTGGAAGGTATTTTTGAGCTACGTAGTGGTGTTGAGTTTTGTTGCATTCAAAGACTTTCTGACCTTTGCCTGATCTTTATTGAGCACATGCTGTTTGGATGCCCTGAAAGCATTCTCCATATGACTGTTTGGATGTTGATATATTGTTTGTGTAGAGTTTTCTTTCTGTTAATCTTCAGACTTTGAACTTTATTCTCACAAGAGCTTCGACATTTCTATTTGAAACATACACAACGAGAGAGTCTATCCAGCCTTTCCAAGGTCCTTGCTTCACCTCTCTGTTTTTTGGATCAGGTAAGCAGACCAATTTTCTTCTAGCATTTCTACTTTCTTTTTCAATTAATAGAGTGTAAGGACTGACAGCAGGTGTACCTGGATTGTCACTTAGAAATAGATAAGATAGTTAATTTAACGCTGTTTTTGTTGCCCTTCCAGTGAATCATATTGAAAGTACCTCCTAAAGTCCATTCAGCATTTGGAAGATTATTTTTCTATACAGTGCCACAAAAAAACCTCTGTTGTGGAGTGTTATGAGCATAGGCTGAAGAAAAGTGAATGTGTGACCAAAAATCAACACTATACTTATCAAACACAATGATTGTCAAGATCTTGGTCATTATAACATGGGTAGCCAGCTAGTGGGCTAAATTGAACATAACCCCTCCTTTATCTCTGGAATGATCCATACCATAACACACATCATTATTCATAAAATCAACATTCTCATTCCAAAGCCTCTAGTTTTCATTTTTGCAAAGAGATTTTCATTCAATCTATGCTTCCAGATTACATTGACACAAATGTGTTTATTGTTTATATGAGTGCCACCTCTCACATTCAAAACACTGCATTTTAATCTTCATTTAATTAGATGGCTAGAAATATCATCTAAATCTCCCAATGCATTAATTAAGGTACTAGATTGTTTTTTGTTGCATTCCAAAATTTGTTGAAGTTGATCTGTCACCTTGGACTACTGCCTATGCTGAGGAGGAATACCCATCTGGAATCTCCTGTTCTAATAGATCAAAAAGGTTTAACACTGTCTTGAATTGCCTTATTCCTTCTCAATTAACAAAGAACCATGTTTACTTACTGAAAGGCATTCAAGCTTCTTGGAGGTGAGTTAATATATCAGCTGCATTTTTTACATACTCATTACTTGTGTCTTTTGGCTTTTCACTTCTTTTTCCTACCTTCTTGTTCCCATCCATTACCAATATTGTTTTTTCCTGTCTCTTGATTAACAATAGAGTTTAATTTTGGTTTCTTTTATTTGATTTCCCGGCTGCCATTTTTAATTTATTTAGTGGGCAATGCTTACCACGATTATCCAATCCATACAGACAAAAAGAACAATATGGAATATCCATTGTAACAAGCTGGTTGAAGCTTGATAGTGTTCTGAAGTTAAGGGGAATAGCTAAAGGAGTCTTCCTTAATAAGAAGGGAGTTTCCATTATAAGTCAACCTCAACACAAATTTTGTAATGGGATCTAAAAGTCCTTGCATCATCTGATTGTTTGAACATAAGCTTTCCAAACAGTTAACAGTCTTCTCAATGGAATTCGTAAACAACTAACCTGTAAAGGGAGACTCAATCCACAAAGATTAACCATGTTTAAACATAAACTGACAATAAAAGTCAAACCTCCATGTTTGAGGATAGGTAGGTTTCTTGGAAATAATTTATTAACCATGAGGAAGTACCTTTGTAGCAGTCTCTTATGTCTGCATATTGAATTTGATATAACCTTCTCCCAATGTATATAGAGGCTCTCAATATTAAATCAGTGGTTCCTAAACCTTATTGATCCATGGTTGAACATTAGATGAAGTTATTGAGGACCTAGATCATAACCAGTGTAGCAGGTAGACACATCTCCCACCCCCTGGTATGCATATCGGACACTGGAACGCATCCCCTGTACCGGAGGTGGGTACAGAGATATATCCAGTAGCAGGGGATGTCCCAGCAGTGTCTCCAAGTGTGTCAGTTCTAAAAAGCCCTAAATCATGAAGTATTCCCCCCGCAAAACAAAAAAAAAATCCTAAAAGTTGAAAAATGAAAATGCATTTTTGTTTCCATGATTTGCAGCTGCTGATGGATTTGAGGTAGGATTCTGCACATCTCTGTTTCCACACTTTTACTTGGTAGTTTAGATGACTTCCATCATTTGTGTCTCGATTTTCCTGAGCTTCCCATGAGGTATACGTAGTCAGGACTGGATTTCCTGTGAATACCCCCACCTTCTGTGAATATGCTGCATTTTAGTTTTAAATTTTTAATATTAAAATTTAAAAACTTTAAAACTTAGTTACATTTAAAGCAAAGTAACATTATCGTTATACATCTATAACTTTAAAACGTTTTCAATTGTACTTTGCTGTTATATTAAGACTTTTAAATTTTAATATTAAAAACTTTAAAACATTATCGTGGTGGCATATCATGAGAGTGGCACAAAACATTATAAAATTTAAATATTAAAAACTATGTTTAGGTTTTTCAACTCAAATATTAATTATATTTTTTACATTTTTTTTTTAAATTTTAGCAAATTATATATATATGCATCTCCGAGTATCCATCTCCTGGGAACCATGATCATAACTGATTTGCATGACTTTTCATGTCTGCTTTAAGACATCAATTTCTGTAAGAATGATGTTGAAGTCGTAGACTTGAAAATTACACTGTAATAAAATGGAAAGTACAGGATTCCAAAATAATTTCATTACAAAATGATTGCTGTGAAAACTAAAAAGATCTAGTAACTACATCTGTATATCAACTTTTTTTCCATATTCAATTATGTCCTTGAAAAACCTAATACCCTCAAAAGAGTCAAAACTAAGGGATCCTTCTCTACTGGAGTTCTGTTTAGCCTTCATCTACCAGTCCTCATTCAATTAGACCACTATCAATTGGGGGTTACTAGGTGGAAAGTGGTTCAAGATATACATACACAAAGAGCCCACCTAGGAAATATGGGCAAATTAATAAACAATAATAACCACCTTTGAGACTCAAGTATGCCACTTAAGGTGTTACCAAGAAAATATTGCAACACTAACAGTGATGGATAAAAGGCCCCAGTAAATGGATGAATTAAGTTATGTGCATGCACAAATAAAAAAAGTTGCTAAATAAGAAAGAAAAATATTTGCATCTGGATTCTAAATTACATAATAGATACACTCAAAAGTACATATCCATTGTAATGTCCCCTATTGGAACAATACTAATTTTACCCTAAAAATTCAAATACCACAAGTTTAGGGTTAGGGTTTCGGAATTATCATGTAATTAAATCCATTTATTCACTCACTCAACTCAATCCTAGTGGGGATGGCAAGACATTGATTGGTACATAATACCTCCATGCAGGCCCTTATAGCATGGCAGGTTGCTATTTAGTTCCTCTTCATACAGGCCCTAACGGGGGGTTTGGCAGGATGCAAGCTGTCAATAAGGCCTCCATAAGGTCTTCTAGGGAGGTATGGCAGGGGTGCTGATTAGACTTTCCTCCAAACAGGCCCTTGGGGGGGTATGGTAGGATTGCCTTTCCATTATCTGCTTGTCATTCCCCTATGATGGGTGAGTTTATTCATTTAATTCACAGCAGTGACAATAAATTATTTGATAGATATTATTCTGACCTGTCACACAATATTCTTTGATGCTTAATAATATAAGTGCCTTGTATAAATTTATCCTTTGCAGATCCAAAGTCTGCTGTTTATGAATACGTCTGATTACTTGTTTTAGCCGGTCTGATGAGACTGTTTTTCTTTTATCTTATACAGTAGAATACTTCTTGATCGATGCCCTTTTGAAAGGGAAATGAGTTTCCCTTTAAATATCATAAAGGCTGTTTTGTGAAAGGTGACGCAGCTCTTCATTGGAAGATCGCATCCCTCATCATAGACGATGATTAATAACAATCACTGCTAATGAAGAGCACTTATATGAAGTGCTGCCTTTATTCGCAGCCTCCCTCACTTTTGATTGCTGCCTATAAATGGGTCGCTTATATTCATTTTTAACTTAGTTTATTATATTGTAATAATCTGATTTAATATTTATATTTATATTATTTATATTTTTTATTCATATCTATTTTATATAATAATATATTCCATTAATTAAATATATATATTAATATATTTATGATTGTAATATTTAAATATTTATATCTATATAATATTATTTAATGTTATTCCAATTATTCCTATCATTCTAAACATCCCGGTTACGGAGGCAACTTCACCGTCTTTTATCATGATGTTTAAATCTTTAATTTAAACAATGCCTAAATATCAGGACATCACACCCATGGCAAATACTTTGGAAAAATACAATCATTTTTTTAACTAACTTGATCATATCATTGATAGATCATAGGACATTATTGTAATTATCACATGTATGATATTAGAATATAGAGGGCAGATGTGTGTGAGCTTGCATGGGGGGAAGCTGGAGGGTTTGTATGATGGATCTGGAGGCAAGTAATATTTTTAGTATATATACTGGATATATAATAGGTGATTGTAACACAAATATGTACAGGAATGTAAGTAGAGACCCATGGGAAATAAATCCCATGAAAAATACCAATGTGATACATAATATATTTTATATTTTATACCGTTTTGTGGCCTTTTCTTCACCATGTTTCTATACTTTGTAAGTCTATATCTTTTGGCCCTTGGGTTATCCGAAACATAAATTTCTACCTATACTAAGTTGTAAGGCTTCTTGAACAACATGTCTATAAATAAAGTTATCTTGTTCAATGCTTTTTCGTGTGATTTTAATGAGTCCTACCTCACCAAATCAATGATTCTAAATTGTTTTTTTTCTCTTGATATATTTTTGTTTTCAGGATATTGAATAACTCAATTGTTTCTGTTATTATTTTGTGACCTTTGGTTGTCAATACAGCCTTGTTTGCCGTATGGCTGCTGGACCTGTTTACAGAGGGAAAAATCAATGTTGTAGGGTTTTAGCATTTCGAGATGTTACTAAAAAAGATGATTCTAGTGGAGCGGAAGATCCAGAATCTGAAACTCCTCAAATATCATTATCCTCTGATTGGCGAGGAATGAAAGAGGTCAAACAAAGCTCTTTTCAGACATTGTGCGGATTTCCAGGTTGGTTCAGTAAGCTGCAAGAGCAGAACTTTGTTCTACGAGCTAATGAAATTTTACAAAAGCCAATATCCAGATTGAAATCCCTAGAGGGGGATCAGATTGTGAAGGAATTACGAGAGGACAAAGTTGGCCATCATATTCTGAAGTTATGGCAGAATTCTGAAGTATGGATCAAATTGCCGCTGGTGATATTGTAAGTTTGAAACCTTAGTGAAACTAGTTGTATTTACTCTTTTGCCCAATAAAATATAATGATGCTGAAGCAACCCTTTTTCCATTTTGTCATGGTAAAGGACAAGATGTGGGCTATAGTCCATGCTGTTCATGTTATGTTTTAATTCATTTATTCCTTGGAAAGTGTAGTAATTGGTTTTTATTTGCACTAAAATAAACACCCTCTACTTTTCTTCTATTTTGTAAATGAAAGCATTTTACGCTTTATTGTGTTTGAGTCTGCTCTAAAATTTAACAGTTCCATACAGCAACAATAATACCTTAAAAATATACATGTCAGATCAGTCCAAAGCAACAATTTTATAGGAAGCCACTTTTATCACTGTGGCATTGACAAACCCTTGCTAAGTACCATAAATAGTGTCTCCATGTACTTTTTATGTTGTAGCTATTGTGTAGAAAAAAGATAATTGGCATCTCACGGCAAGGATGCCTGAAAAGCTGTACTCAGTACTGAATAATGTTGCTATCATGAAGAAACATTAAGATTATTAATACTTATTTATTGTTCTTAAATGCTTTTGGCATCAGACCTGTAAATGATAAATAAGCAAAATGAACTATGATATATAGCATTCACTTAAATAAGCAGAGAAACTAGTAACATGCTGCACATACATCAAGGAGGTGAATAACAGAAGTATCATCGTGATTCTCAACATGTCTTAGATACTTGCAGTTTCAACTTGATAAAAATGAATCCTTTGATAGTGTCTCATCTCTCAGCTTTCACACAATTCCTCTTATGTATGAGCATCTACTATTATTTAAAACTGCTGGTTTACTTAAATTCTCTCTCAAATACCTTCACAGAACTATATGTTCACAAGATTTTAATTTCTATTACTTGACTGATTCTACCTGCGAAACCATTTTTAGGGACTAGAACACTTTCTAAATTCTAAGAATTAGAACAATATTAGAGTTCTTTCAGGTCTCCTCAAGCCTTTAAAACCTGAAAATGGTAGCCATGATTGGGATTTTTATGATGAATAAAAGGGAAATCTGTTGTTTATAAGAGCCTGTTACTTGTAACTTGAAAATTTTTGCTCCTATTGTTAGATGTACAATATCCTTATTTGTTTGCTATTTTTATTGGGGATCTGATGGCCAGTGTTTAGTACTTATTTATTTTGTCTATGTGCAGCCTTCCATGGTGTTTTGCTGTTACAGTCCTATATGGAATCGAGGTTTCAAGTGAGCTGATACCTCTATGGCTTATAGGGCCTTTATTCATGGCAGCCCTCATCAAGTCATCTCTGGTTTTTTATCATCTTTGTATCCAAATTGCAACCAATATTGTGACTGTTGGAAGGGAAGCACCTGCCAAGTACATGGAGGCAATGCACAATTGTATACAAGCTGTGCAGTTGTACAGACAAACTTTAGAGGCCAAAACGCATGAGCTTATAATCTGCATTAGAAGTGGAAAATACAGGGAAATCTTAAGGGAAAAGCTCAAAGAATATCAAGTTAAGAAAACAGATGAATTTTATGATGTTATTGACTATTGGTGGCCTACGTGGCGTCAATTTGAACGATTCTTGAAGAAGCTAATCTGATTCAAGTGTTTAGCATATGTTCGAATGAAACGGAGGATGTGTTGGATGGGTTTTTGCTGCAGTGAATTTTCTCTTTCACGACCATGCATAGGTTTAGGTGCAACATTGTCAACTTAATGGCGAGGCTTGGATTCTGTGACAAGACATCTGTGACCAGCCTTCAGTTATGCATGGAAATTGTGTTGTTCAGAAGACAATGGAATCAGATGCAGTTCAAAAAAATGTGCAAGCTCATAGAGAACACATGCAACATATCAGATGGAAATATTTTTACAATTTTGCAGAACTGCCCAACCTTTTTTTGTATTAATCATTACTGACAAATTGGTGTCTAATTAGATGACTGAGGGCTATTATTGTGTGCTGCTATTTGACGGTGCTTTCACTATTATTATGTGCTATTTTCTTCCCTAATCAAATTTTAAATGCAATTTGTTTTATTTGAGGTTATATTATGTCCATAGTCGTTGCCGAATAGAGGGCTGACCATCATAGTGCAATATCTTTACTGTTTGACTATTAAGTGCATTGGAGAAAGATTTTGCCAAATCGTACCTACAGATAATAACTGAAATTATAACTGTCAAGGTGGTCATTGGCCCAAGACATTCAAGAATGAACCAATCTAAAACAGGCACTGTATTTATAGATTGCTGGTTGCCTTCAAAAAATATGAAAATCAATCCTGAACCTTAAAATGTTTTAACATGAAGTTATTTTAAGATGCTGGACAAAGGTGTTGCATTCATCACGGCTTCCTCTCCAGTTTCATTGCAATGAATCCGTTCATGTTTTTGGTACCTGTTGTGACCAAATCACACATCGCCCCATTGCAAATGGGGACCCCTTTTTTTTTGAGCTCCGATGTTTTGCATGAGATCTTAGATGATGCCTTAGGTTTGTTTACGCTGCCAATCCAATAATGAGTTCCTCTTCTAGGAGATTTTTGCTTCATAACTGGAGGTCTCATCTGGAAAATGAAGAATCTGGATTGAATTCTATCCAAGTAATGAATCTTGAAACCCATCCTGATGTATGTTTGAGATCCTGAAAGACTAAGTCTGGAGCCTGAAATCTTGAAAATCCTGAAAAATTGACTAAGTCTGAAATTTGGTGAATCCTTCAAATTCTATATTTTGCATGTTAAATCCGGTGGATTCGAGACCTACTCAAACACCTGAAAGGTATATTGAAAAATATTTAAAGTATAAGAAATTCAATCTCTCAACTTATTAGAGAACAACCCTGAAAAACACCCGACTATTCCAGAGGATTCAAAAAGGTTCATCCAATGCGACGAGACATCCAAGTGGTGCAAAATCGAGATGAAAAGCGTTTTCAATTAGAGAACAAGATGTGGATTTTCAATTTTTGATCTAATGCGCCCATACTAAAGCGCCATTTTGGAAAGATAAAGGGAGACGAAAAGTTAAGAGGATTTCAAGCCTTCAACTAATGCGAATTTTAGAAGATTTTAAGTGCTTGGAGTGATGCACCAAACATGAGGAAAAGCATACGGTTTTGAGGGACTTTAGAACATTCATCCAAAGCGCCTAAGTCAAGTGGATTAAAGCGAATTTTAGAGGAAATCAACATGCTTATCCAATGCGACCTAAGGAGGAGGAGGGATTTTGGTTAGGATTGTTGCACATTAAGGGTTTTTAGAGGATCCTCTATACCCTATCTAATGCGCCCCACAAGGAAGAATCGAAGGTGTCAACCAATGCGAAAATCTTAGACGTCCAACCATTGCGATCACTTCAAAGAAAATCCAAGGTCAAGTCTTAGAGTCAATTTTAGAAGATTTCAAAGCTCTTATCCAAAGCGTCAACATCAAGGATGATTTCGAAGCCTTCATCCAAAGCGCTAAAGGTGGAAGACGGTAGGGGGATTCAAAACAAATCAAGTACACTAAATCCTAGAAGATTTCAAATACCTCATCTAGTGCGCCAAGGCAGATTTCAAGGGGAAATCAAATGTGTCAACTGCTGCGCCAAGGTGGAAGGGCAGGTTTTAAGCGTTAGAATGCAAATTTTCTAATGTTTCATGAGGATCTTCAACACTCTATCCAATGCGCTCAAGCAAGGAGGAGGATTTGCCTTCAAGAAGGAGGAGATTTTAAAACCTTGAATTAGTGCTGATCCTTAGAGGATTCAAACTCCTGATCTGCTGCGCTAGAATGAAGAGTGAAAGAGTTTTATTCCAATTTTTGATAAGAGTTTTAAGAAGAAATCAAGACTTCAATCTAATGCCCTATTTTGAGATGCTGACCCAAAGAAGATATCTAACATCTCATCCATTGCATTAACATCTAGAGGATCTCTAACACCTGATCTGCTGCGCCAAAAGACTGATTTGTAGGGGATTCCAAACTTTAATCCAATGCGACCACCTTTTAGAGGAAATCAAACACTTGATCCAATGCGCTCAATCTAGAAGATCTTGAAGACCTTAACCAATGCGCCAATGAAAGGGGTAATTAGTCTAGAAGAGGAAGATCCTTGATATTGGATCTAATGCGCCAAAAGTGAGGGAGAGGTTAAGTGAAAAGAAGATCCAACGACTTTGATCTAATGAGCTCAATACAAGGAGATATCAAACACCTTATCCAATGCCACTTAAGTAGAAGTGATTCGCCAAGACTAATTTGCAAGGATATATGCATTTTTTTAAGGATGATCGCAAAAACCTCAATCGATTCGCCACTTTGAGTGGAGAGATGACCTGAGTTAGGATGTTTCAAGAAGAGGATTCTAAACTTGCTAACTGATGCACCGGCCCTTTGAGGATAGAAATGAATGATCCAAGGCATATTTCAAGAGGATTCTAAACTTGCTAACCGATGCGCCAGGGGGAGGTGAGAAGAAGATTTTAAGATGTCCAACCAACACGCCACATATAGAAGAAGCTCGCTAGGCATGTAAAAGTTTATCAGGATGATTTCAAAACATTGAACCAATGCGCCAATCCTAGGGGATTTGAAATCTTGATCTAAAGCGCCCAAGTCATAAATCAAGTTTTAAGAAGTTGTCATAGAGAATAAAAGGATTTAGATCTTGTAGACTGCTGCGCCACCTCAAGGTAAGGAGCTCAATGCAAGATGTAAGTGGAATGACTAAGTCTAGCAGCCAACAATTAAGAAGATTTCAAAAGTTCCATCCAAAGCGCCAATACATGAAGAACTCAGAACTTTCATCCAATACCATATATGGAAAGAGGTTGCTAGATGATAAGAAGGTGTTGAGAATGAGGAGAAGTCTGATTTCTTATCTGCTACGCTGGAGGATTCAGGAATTTGATTTAATATGCTCATTACGAAGAGAATTTAGGATCCTGAAGTGATGCACCAAGGGTTATCACCTTCCAAGTATGAAATTTCGAGAAGAATTTAAAAAGAAAATCAGATCTAAACTGTCACCTGGTAGAGGAAGTTAAGCCTGAAATTCTGTGATATCTTTTAGATCAGACATTAAAAACTCAATCTAATGCGCTATTAAGGTTAAGGAAGAGTGAGTTTTGGTTAAGAGGTCAAGAGTTTCAATGAAGATCAAGAACTTGTCATCTAGTGCGCTTGGCTTGGAAATGCATTCTTATATGTTATAAATCAAATATTATCATGTTTTTCGAGAAGGTTGATATTATTTCTTTCTTTGTGTTGCAGGAGCTAAGGCGTTATCATCAGGTTGGAGCATTTCATCATACATCTTTGTCAGTCATAGCTTCAAGGCATCATGTAGCTGCTTCAAAGGAACCTTTCATCATCCTTGTGTTGGAATTCTTCATCAAGTGGCATCAAGTTAAGATTGTCTAGAAGACATCCATCCAAAGGACATCATCTTCATCAAGACTTTCTAAGACATCCAATCTACTTCAAGTTCCTTCGAGCTTCAAGATCATCTTCAAGGAATCATTTCATCAACTACATCATGATCATCAAGAGCAAGTGTTTGAATCACTTTCACCTTGCAGAAGGAACACCACTCCAAAGGATCATACCTCAAATCTCTACATCAATGATATCATGTTAGATCACATCAAGTTCAAGTATACTTCATCAACTTCTACATCGAGTAAAAGGCATTCATCCATCTAAGCTTCAAGCCTTTACAATTTTCAAGTCCAAGAGAGATCTCCTACTCTTCATGAAGGAATCAAGTGTCATCATCTACTCTCTACTCTCTTCAAGAGGATGCATCCAAAGAAGATCATTCATATCTACATCCTACAAGAAGAAGCATTACAAAGTTAAATCAAATGGAGCAACATCTATCATACATCCAGTCTACAAGAAGAATGGACAAGGCAAGATCTACAAGATGTATTCCCAAACATACAAGTTCAAGCAATCACATTGAATACATCACATAAAGTTGATACAATTTTCAAAGTATGCTGAGGTGGCATCTGTGGCGAGTACACATCATTTTAAATGCATTAAATGTATCATTTAATAAAAGAAGTCAAAGGGATTCCTATGTGGAAGATATTTTAAATGCTTTTGCCTTACCTTATCACATTGGAAAACGTGTCTTCATTGCCTCTCTCTTTTTTGCTAAAAATAGCAAGTTGTTGTAACTACCTCTGAGGTGGCATGATCTAGACCCTTGGCTATCAAATTGATTTTAGCTATTCATTGTAATTTGGGCTTCTAGATAAAGGCCTTGTTGCTTCATTTGTAATCTATAGATTCAAGAGTAGTTCAATTTGTAGACAAGTAGAAGTAGAATAGAACAGATTGTCGAAATTCTCTTAGAGATCTTGAAATTGTTGTAAATATTTTCCAAGATTAATGCAAAAGACATTGGAGCTACTTGTTTGGTGTTATCTTGTGGAGTAACATGATTTCTTGTATCTTAATGAAATGGAGAGATGTTTCAAGTAGATTAGAAGTAGATTAGAAGCTCTTTGTTGTAATGCATGTTGTACTGTGTTAGCACTTATTTTGACCTGGGGTTGATTTGTCATGATCAGGAGGTTTCTTCATCTGAAGCCTTCATCTTCTTGCCCAAATTTTCTAAGTGTTGGACCTCCTCAGCGTTTTTCAGCTGCAGCATCATATTTTTCTGAGGAGGAGGTCGTCATCATCATCTTGTCTTCGATGATGATCTTCATCAGCATGTTCTTCGTCGACTTGTTTTTCTCATCGCCATCATCATATTTCAACTATCGGGTGATGTTTGCTTATTATCCTGATGATACTGGTGAGCTACAGTGCGCCCTCAGTTGCTTGCGGGGGTGATTTTTCAAGTATCCAGTGATCTTCCTAATATCACCTTGCTCGAACATGATGACGATGTTGCCCCGATATCTTGATGGGATTATTCTTTAAGTGTTCGACCTAACTCGTTTTTTCCTAAGGGTCGTCATCATCATGATATTTCCAGTTATCATCCTGCTGCTTGTGGAGGTCATCATATTTTCTGCCTTCATGATATTTCGCCGGGGTGATATTTTTATCATCGGGTGATCTTGGTTATGATCATCCTGATGATGTTGTTGAAGAGTTCTAATTGCGACCCGATATTCACTAGGGTCATCATATTTTGAACGTCAGGATGATCTTAGTCAATATCATCCTGATGATGTTGTATCACTTCTTGTTCTTTGTTTCTCATCCTGATGATGCTGACGTCATCCGTATATCAGGGTGATATTTGTTTTTCTGCCTATCTGCATCATGATATTCCGAAGGAAGGGGTGATATTTTCATATCACCCGGATATATGTTTGCTCGAACATCATGATGATGTTGATATCAAGGAGATATCCGCCTGTTGGTTTCGCGCATTATCTCCGGGGGGGTGATTTTTTCAAGCATCATCATCATATTCAGTTATCGCCCCGATCTTATAGAGGAGCTACAGTGCATCCTGATATTTGAACGTCAGGAGGATATTTCCAAATATCCGGTTGTCTTCCGAATATCATGATGATGTTAATATGATGATGACGTCATCAAGGTCCGCGGGGGTCATATTTCTAACAACTGATCATCTTGAAGAGACCTCCTGATATTTGCAAACATGATGATGACGTCATCAGGATGTGAGGAGGTGCGCAGTAGGCAGATAGGATGATGACGTCAGCAGTATATGATGATGACGTCATCAGGATGTTCATCGGCCAGACTTTTGTTATAAGCTCAGCAGGAGGATGTTCCTCCGAAGGATCAGGTTGTGCCGATTATCATGAAGGTTATATTTCAAATATCATGATGACGTCAGGGTGATATTTCGAACAACAGGATATCATGCTACTGGAGGATGATGATGATGAAGTCTATACTAGTGTCGTCAGGAGCAAAAGCGCCGACATGATATATGCTCATGACCTAGTATATAAAGTATTATTGAGGTCATCGCGGGGTGCATGTGGGATATTGTTATCCTGCATATTCAAAACATCATGATGATGAATCTCGGCGGGAAATGCTTGCGATAGTCTGTATGATGATTTTCCCAAGGCCGCGGGTTGGTGCGCCATTAATGGCGATTGTTGCAGAGGTATGGGCGATGGCGTGGGTCGATCTTGTACCCGACTGGAGGTGTCAATCAGCGGACATGGGCGCAGGGCTCGAGAAATCTTCCTGTCTCCTCTCCTACCTGCTGCATTCAAGTTTGGGCGCCAATACGGTTGTGTTTGAGCGCCATTTTCATGATACTGTGTATCTGGCGAAATTTTGGTCAACCATGTAATTAATTGCTGAGCACCTACCTGGCTGTTATAAGCAGGTGGTCTTGCTCATTTGAGGGGTTGTTGAAAGTTGATGATTTTGGCTCTGTAATGCATAACAAGCTGATCTGGTTGCTCTGTACAGCTTACCTGTGAGTTTATGTATCTCTTGTTGTTTGTTTTTGGCATGAACCCACTGATTTCATGATTAAACTTATATGAGAAATGCTGTTTAGCATGTGTTGTGTTAATTCTGTCTCCAGTATTGCATGTATTCTTCTTCTGAATCTGGATGTTTGGTAATGTTTGGATTCTAGAGCATAGAATTCCTGTGTTGACTGTCTGATCTTTTAACTTCTACTCAAGGGGTAGATTAAACTGTTTTCAGGTTGAACATTGGGAAGAGTATACTGCAGTAGGGATACCATAAGTAGAGATAACCTAACACTCTGTGTTGGGAGATGCCTGTAAGGCAGGTATCACACATATCCCCTTGAAATCCAGTTTTAGTTGTTCATGCTGATCATTCACAAGTGTATGTCTACTGACTCCAGGCCCTGGATAGGCACCAATCATGCTTTGTTTTGTGTTATAACCATATCCAGCTTTGCATCCACACTTAAACTCCAAAGCAAAATCTAAAACAACCATTAGGACTTTAGAGTTAGTTTAGGATCCTCAGTCCTCTGTCTACAACTGCTAATAGGCCCAAAGCTAGCCCCTTTGCTCTTATCATTCAGTTTTGGTCTACTTACAGGAGGACTATCTGCTTTCTGTCAGCATCCCAGCCTTGTATGCATATCCTCATGGATGTTGAGTAGGGAATACCCCCCTAGGTCTTGCAGAGCCTGAAGAAGAAGAGGAGATAAAATATAGAGTCTATCTCCTATACTGTTGACCCCTTGGCCCAGAGATCCTGTTGATCACTGATGGCTACCTTGTAGGGATATCTGGGAATAAGCATCCAGTCTGGGAAAAAGTCAACAGAAATTGGCGACTCCGCTGGGAACTGAGAAGTAAAAGTACTATCTGATCATCTCCAGTGATATATATGTGACCCATCTGAGTCAGCAACAGTGATCTACTCCGCTGGGGAACCTTGTGAAAGAACCCTGGTTTTCAGAAGAAAACAGTTCCTAGAAATAGGTGGCGACTCCGAAGTAATCTCCCAACCGGTCAAGGTAAATTTATATGCAGGGGAGAAGATCCCAACAAAATCCTCTATTTGAAGAGTTACCATTAACAAAAAGAATGATGTATAGAAGAAAGGGAACTGTCTCAGCTAGTCATGAGAGCTCCCCCAGAAAAAGTGATGAGGTACAAGATAACCCTAGGCCATCAGGACAGCATGCTCCTTATTTTTCAAGTGCAGAAGCTGATATCCAAGGTGCATATGAGAGGCAACAGGGTGGTAGTATGAGAATGAGGTCGGAGGTGTTCCAAGAACGCCCATTTCTAGACCCAAGTGAAAGGTTTGAAGAGGCAGAGTCCCTAAGGGATGATGAGGATGATGACCAAAATGGCATGAGACCATCTACCTCCAGACCTAAGGATGAACAATTGGCTGAAGAAATCAAAAGTCTAAGAGCAGAACTAGAATACCTACAAGCCATGAAAATCAGAGATGATATACAGCAGAAAGTGCAAGCCTTGAGAACTGCCCAAAATAATTCAGTTCCTACCTTAGAAAATGCAAATATGCAAAGACATCAGCAAAGATATGAAATGCAACATCAACATCATGATGACAGACAATATGTGAATGATGCTAGGATACCACTGAACCATGCAGGAAACCAGAATGCAAACAGAAATGTTAATGTTAATCAGCCAAACAGACAGCCCATGCAGTTAGATAGATTCAGGCAGCTGGTGTTTGATGGTATTCCTGGGTATCCTAACCCCATTGACAAGCATCTGAGGCTGCAAGTGCCTAAATTTTCAGGAAACAATACAGTGTTAGGAGAAGATCATCTAAAGGCCTTCCAAAATGTCATGGATAATTTTGAGGTTGAGCATGAGGATGTTTTCATGAAGTCATTCATGCAATCCTTAATAGATGAGGCAAGAGAATGGTACAGGAATCTGCCTGACCGGAGCATATCATCATGGGATGATTTTAAGAGGATGTTCAAGGAGCAATATGGTGATAAAACTGACCCTAGCTTCTTTGTAAATGAATTCACCAGTATCACAAAAGGGTTAAATGAGCAGGTTGCAGACTTTAATGCAAGATTTACTAAAGTGTTGAACAAACTGCCACATCACATGAGGCCAAATGAACCAATGTGCATAATTTTGTACATCAATGCCTTTGATGCAAAGACTGCATATGGACTGAGAGATAAAGGTCCTGCCACTCTCAGGGATGCTTTCAGAATTGCAGTAAATATTGAAAACAATAGGAAAGCATCAGGCAAGACAAATAGAAGGGATGATGTAAAAATTCTGCAGAATCCAAACAAGCCTCAGAACACACAAGGTAGTACATCTGCTCCTGAAGATAAGATAGACAAACTGGCAAATGTTGTTAAGGACCTGAGCTATAGATTAGCTAGAAGTGAAAAAGGGATGGGTCCTGATAGGCAAGTCTATCAAAGGCAGGAAAAGAGGCCATCATTACATGATATGCCTTATAACACCAATTGGCATGATGGTAAGCCTGTATATCCACGTAACAACACAAATCAGAGGGCTCAACATGCCAAGGAAACTCCTGATCCCCTGAAGAAAACTATAAATATTGCTGATGATGCTCCGTGGTGTATAATCTGTCAGATGCCACATTCACAGTCACAGTGCATGATTGCTCAATCTTTGTATGATAATGCTACATCTTGTAATGAGTGCAATGAGCCACATCATGTGCAGGATGATGATGTTAACATGATGTCCATAGGCAATGGATATACTCTGTATGATGCTGATGAGAAAACAGATCATCAGGTTCAGGCCTGCCAACAGTCCCCATATGATGAAGATGATGAGGATAATTATGTGTATGCTCAGAACTCACACAATTTTCTAAGTAACCTACAACGACCTTCTGATGAGGAAATCAGAGCCTTCACAGCTGCAGCAGTTGCTCAGGTCAAGAGCAACTACAACCTCAGAGGTAGAAATCAGGTTGGCAGCCCACATCAGCCAGAGGATATTTCTGCAGGTCAGCTGGTGCATGGTCATAAAGGAACTGAACCGCAAAAAAGGCAGTGGGTGAATAATAAACAGAACTTTAGATACAGAGCAGGTCATGAATCTCAAGGACCAGAAAACAAAACCCCTCAGGCTGAAGATCAAAGTAGAGGTTCCCAAGACAAGAATGATGATCAGGGAACTATGAAAATGAAAACTAAATCAGCTCAGGATAAAAGCAAGATTGTGGAGCAAGCTACAACTGTTGTACAAAACTATGCTCCATTTGATATAGCCCAGATCCTCACTCAGGTAAAGGTCTCTGTTCCACTTATGGAACTCATGAAGGTGGAAGAGATCAAGAATAGGACAATATCCCTAATCTCAGGGGTACCTTTTCAAGCTAAGCAAGATGATCAGACCCAGGGTGAGAAACAGGTCATGTGTAATGAAGAGGATGAGACTCCTGAAGTCTATTTAGGAATGACCATGACAAAGTGTCCTTCACAGGTGGAACCATTTTATGTTTCCCTGGTCATAAACGGAAAAATAATTAGAAATTGTATGCTTGACTCTGGAGCATCCACAAATGTCATGCCTTTGGCTATCATGCAGCAAACTGGATTAAAAATTGACAAGGCATGTGGGAAGTGTTATGCTATGGATGCCAGAGAGGTACCAGTTATTGGAATCATGAAGGATGTAGATTTCAAACTGGCAGCATTTCCTGAAAAGAAATATAAGATGAATATAACAGTGGTTGACATCAAGCCACAGTATGGTATGCTGCTGTCAAGAAGATGGGCAGCACTAATAGGTGGAAGTATGCAGCTGGACCTGTCATATGCCATGATTCCAATGAATGGCAGGGATGTCAAGCTAAGCAGAGAGCAAAGATCATCAGAGACAGTGGAAGACCAGGAAGCAAATGAACAGATATGCTTTGTAGACACTGACTGTGATAACTTCAAGGTTGTCTCAGATGATGCAGAAGACAAAAAGAAAAATGCCTGTATTGATGAGCTGGATCAGCAAGGCTTATGGACTATGTTTTTTGATGGAGCTTGTGCAAAAGAAGGCTCTGGAGCTGGAGTTGTTTTCCTGTCTCCAACTGGTAAGCTCCTCAAATCCTCTTTCTTGCTGAGGTTTGATTGCACAAATAATATTGCAGAATATGAGGCTTTACTCTTAGGCTTGAATATTGCTCTCAAACATGGGATTAAGATGTTAAGAGTATTTGGGGACTCTGAGCTGATTGTATCCCAAATCAGAAATAAGTATGCATCCCAAATCAGAAATAAGTATGCTGCAAAGAATAAAAGACTGAAACAATACAAGCATGCTGTTTGGGATACTATTGAGTTATTTGATGCATTTTCAATTGGCTGGGTAGAAAGGTCAAAGAATGTTATGGCTGATTTCTTAGCCAATGTTGCAATAAGGCCGGATGACATCACTCTATCAGGTGTCACAGATGTAGAAGTTAAAATTAGGCCTGCCATACCAGAGAACATATGCAGTTGGCAAGTTTTTAATGATGATAGGGATTTGCTGAAATTTTTGCACTGCATAGATGAGTATGAGAATCAACAGATTGATTTCCAAGCTTTTGTGGAGACTGTAAATGGAAAAGAGACTCTTGTGGGGAAAGAGATCATTCAGTTGAGAACTAATAAAATCCCTAGAGGGTTAGTGGCTTTGGAAAGAGCCTTTGACAGTAGAGACAAAATGGTCACAAAGACATCCCCCACTAATAAGGAGGATTTAGAAGAAATAAACTTGGGGACATCTCAGGCCCCTCAGAAGGTATATATTGGCAAACAGCTCAAACCACACATAAAAAGTATGCTGATTGCATTGCTAAAAAAGTATAAACATGTTTTTGCTTGGTCATATGAGGACCTAAAAGCATATAGAGAAGACTTATTCCAGCATGAGATCCCACTGAAGCCTGAAGCTAAGCCATTTAGACAGAGGCAAAGGCCTATAAATCCTACCTTAGCTCCTAAGATGCAAGAAGAACTCAAAAGGCTCAGGGATGCTGGAATAATTGTGCCAATAAGACATTCAACTTGGGTGTCTAACCTTGTCCCAGTCAGGAAAAAGAATGGTGATATTAGGCTGTGTGTTGATTTCAGGAACTTGAATGTATCCTCTTTAAAGGATAACTATCCACTGCCTAATATGGAGGCTATGTTGCAGAGAGTGACTGGTTGTGAACTCCTATCCATGATGGATGGATTTTCAGGATATAATCAGGTAAAGGTGAAAGAATCAGAACAGTATAAGACTGCCTTTACCACTCCATGGGGGACATATGTGTATGTTAGAATGCCATTTGGACTAACAAATGCAGGTGCTACATTTCAAAGAGCAATGGATGTTGCTTTTGCAGGGCTGATTGATTCAATCCTGGCAGTATATCAGGATGACCTGACTGCCTACTCAAAGAAAGAGGAGCAGCATTGTATGCATCTGGAGCAGATCTTCATAAGAGCACTAGAATATGGTATTTCTTTAAACCCAAAGAAGTGTGCCTTTGGAGTAGTTGAAGGAAAGCTTCTGGGACACATTGTTTCCAAGGATGGAGTCAGGATAGATCCAGAGAGAGTGGCAGCCATTGACAGGATCCAAATGCCAAAAACTATGAAAGGAGTTCAGTCCTTCTTTGGACAGATAAACTTTGTTAGAAGATTTGTTCCCAACTTTGCAGAGATCACAAGGAACATCTCCAAGATGATGAAGAAGGATGCAACTGTCAACTGGGAAAGGGAAGCAGCAGAATCATTTCAGAATATCAAAGAGGCAATTAAGATGGCCCCTGTTCTTAAATCTCCTGATTTTTCTAGGTCATTCCAAGTGTTCTCATTTGCTTCCTTTCATACTGTAGCTGCATGTTTGTTACAGAAAAATGAAGAGGGTTTTGAACAGCCCATTGCTTTCTTCAGTATGTCCCTGCAGGCCTCTGAGTTGAAATATGACATTATGGAAAAGCAGGCATATGCACTTGTTAGAGCCATCAAAAGTTTCAGACCATACCTGGTAGGGTCATATATCATTGCATATGTACCTCATGCAGCAGTCAAAGACATATTCACTCAGCAGGAGGTGACTGGAAGAAGGTGCAGATGGATAAACAAACTGCAGGAATTCAACATAGACATACAAGTTACTAAGTTGATAAGAGGACAAGGATTAGCCAAGATGATGGCACAGTCAAACTTGGAAGCATGCCAAGTTAATGCAGTCCAAGATGAGAATGTAAGTGTATCAGGATCTGAATGGTACAAGGATATTGTCTATTATTTGCAAAATCTGAATTGTCCTTCCCATTTCAGTGACAATCAAAAGAGGACTCTGAAGCTACGTGCAATCAGGTATGTTGTTGTTCAAGGTGAGCTGTACTGGAAAAATCCTGATGGTGTACTGCTGAGATGTGTGGATGAGAGCATGGCTAACAATATTTCGATTGACATGCATAAAGGATTGTGTGGTGGCCATTATACTGCCCAAACAACAGCTCATAAAATTCTCAGGGCAGGATACTGGTGGCCCACTCTCTTTTCAGATGCACAGAGGTTAGTAAGAAAATGTGACCCTTGCCAGAGATTCTCAGGAAAGCTGAAGTATAATGGTGCTTTGCCCCTCAGAACTGTACCTGTGGATGCTCCATTCCAGCAGTGGGGAATTGACTTCATAGGGGAGATTGCAGACAAATCAAGTGGGGGACACAGTTGGATTTTGGTGGCAACTGACTACTTTACCAAATGGATTGAGGCCATTCCAACTAAAAGAGCTACAAGTAAGGTGGTGACAAACTTCATACTAGAGAACATCATCATCAGGTTTGGAGTACCATCTAAGATTATCACTGACAATGCTATGTGCTTCAGATCAGGTGAGTTTGTTGATTTCTGCAACAGGTATGGGATAAGCCTGTCATATACATCACCATATCACCCACAAGGAAATGGTCAAGTAGAATCAAGCAATAAGAGCATCATGAAAATTGTCAAGAGGATACTGGACAAGAACAAGGGAGCTTGGGACTCAAAGTTGAACCTAGCAGTATGGGCTGACAGAGTGACAGTGAAAAGGGCTATTGGGAAGTCACCTTTTGAGCTAGTATATGGTGCATCAGCTAGACTGCCCATAAATAATCTCCTACCAGTTTACAGGTTCATTCAGGAAAATGATGAGGACATTGAAGATCCCATGACAGAAAGAGTGAATCAGCTGGTTGCATTGGATGAAGACAGAAGGAAAGCCCACCAGATCAATCTCAAAAGACAACAGGATATGAAATATCAGTTTGACAGGAGAACTACAAAAAGGAAATTTCAAGTCAATGATCTGGTGCTTATTTGGAATGCTAAAGATCAGGAAAAGGGTAAACATGGTAAATTTCAGCCCTTATGGATGGGCCCATATCAGGTTTGCAATACTCATGGGGAGGATTCTTATTTCCTCCAGGCCCTAGATGGTGAAATTTTGGAATTGCCTGTGCATGGCCAATTCCTTAAGTCCTATTTTGCATGAATATCTGGTTGCTGTGCACATTTGTAAAATATGTGTGTAGTGTAACTGCCTTGTACAGCTCGCGTTTTTTGCCTTTTGTCAGGTCTGCCCGGAGATCTGGTTCTCGCTGCAGGTTTTCACCTGCACGTCCCCATTCGGAGCCACTGTTAGCACTTATTTTGACCTGGGGTTGATTTGTCATGATCAGGAGGTTTCTTCATCTGAAGCCTTCATCTTCTTGCCCAAATTTTCTAAGTGTTGGACCTCCTCAGCGTTTTTCAGCTGCAGCATCATATTTTTCTGAGGAGGAGGTCGTCATCATCATCTTGTCTTCGATGATGATCTTCATCAGCATGTTCTTCGTCGACTTGTTTTTCTCATCGCCATCATCATATTTCAACTATCGGGTGATGTTTGCTTATTATCCTGATGATACTGGTGAGCTACAGTGCGCCCTCAGTTGCTTGCGGGGGTGATTTTTCAAGTATCCAGTGATCTTCCTAATATCACCTTGCTCGAACATGATGACGATGTTGCCCCGATATCTTGATGGGATTATTCTTTAAGTGTTCGACCTAACTCGTTTTTTCCTAAGGGTCGTCATCATCATGATATTTCCAGTTATCATCCTGCTGCTTGTGGAGGTCATCATATTTTCTGCCTTCATGATATTTCGCCGGGGTGATATTTTTATCATCGGGTGATCTTGGTTATGATCATCCTGATAATGTTGTTGAAGAGTTCTAATTGCGACCCGATATTCACTAGGGTCATCATATTTTGAACGTCAGGATGATCTTAGTCAATATCATCCTGATGATGTTGTATCACTTCTTGTTCTTTGTTTCTCATCCTGATGATGCTGACGTCATCCGTATATCAGGGTGATATTTGTTTTTCTGCCTATCTGCATCATGATATTCCGAAGGAAGGGGTGATATTTTCATATCACCCGGATATATGTTTGCTCGAACATCATGATGATGTTGATATCAAGGAGATATCCGCCTGTTGGTTTCGCGCATTATCTCCGGGGGGGTGATTTTTTCAAGCATCATCATCATATTCAGTTATCGCCCCGATCTTATAGAGGAGCTACAGTGCATCCTGATATTTGAACGTCAGGAGGATATTTCCAAATATCCGGTTGTCTTCCGAATATCATGATGATGTTAATATGATGATGACGTCATCAAGGTCCGCGGGGGTCATATTTCTAACAACTGATCATCTTGAAGAGACCTCCTGATATTTGCAAACATGATGATGACGTCATCAGGATGTGAGGAGGTGCGCAGTAGGCAGATAGGATGATGACGTCAGCAGTATATGATGATGACGTCATCAGGATGTTCATCGGCCAGACTTTTGTTATAAGCTCAGCAGGAGGATGTTCCTCCGAAGGATCAGGTTGTGCCGATTATCATGAAGGTTATATTTCAAATATCATGATGACGTCAGGGTGATATTTCGAACAACAGGATATCATGCTGCTGGAGGATGATGATGATGAAGGCTATACTAGTGTCGTCAGGAGCAAAAGCGCCGACATGATATATGCTCATGACCTAGTATATAAAGTATTATTGAGGTCATCGCGGGGTGCATGTGGGATATTGTTATCCTGCATATTCAAAACATCATGATGATGAATCTCGGCGGGAAATGCTTGCGATAGTCTGTATGATGATTTTCCCAAGGCCGCGGGTTGGTGCGCCATTAATGGCGATTGTTGCAGAGGTATGGGCGATGGCGTGGGTCGATCTTGTACCCGACTGGAGGTGTCAATCAGCGGACATGGGCGCAGGGCTCGAGAAATCTTCCTGTCTCCTCTCCTACCTGCTGCATTCAAGTTTGGGCGCCAATACGGTTGTGTTTGAGCGCCATTTTCATGATACTGTGTATCTGGCGAAATTTTGGTCAACCATGTAATTAATTGCTGAGCACCTACCTGGCTGTTATAAGCAGGTGGTCTTGCTCATTTGAGGGGTTGTTGAAAGTTGATGATTTTGGCTCTGTAATGCATAACAAGCTGATCTGGTTGCTCTGTACAGCTTACCTGTGAGTTTATGTATCTCTTGTTGTTTGTTTTTGGCATGAACCCACTGATTTCATGATTAAACTTATATGAGAAATGCTGTTTAGCATGTGTTGTGTTAATTCTGTCTCCAGTATTGCATGTATTCTTCTTCTGAATCTGGATGTTTGGTAATGTTTGGATTCTAGAGCATAGAATTCCTGTGTTGACTGTCTGATCTTTTAACTTCTACTCAAGGGGTAGATTAAACTGTTTTCAGGTTGAACATTGGGAAGAGTATACTGCAGTAGGGATACCATAAGTAGAGATAACCTAACACTCTGTGTTGGGAGATGCCTGTAAGGCAGGTATCACACATATCCCCTTGAAATCCAGTTTTAGTTGTTCATGCTGATCATTCACAAGTGTATGTCTACTGACTCCAGGCCCTGGATAGGCACCAATCATGCTTTGTTTTGTGTTATAACCATATCCAGCTTTGCATCCACACTTAAACTCCAAAGCAAAATCTAAAACAACCATTAGGACTTTAGAGTTAGTTTAGGATCCTCAGTCCTCTGTCTACAACTGCTAATAGGCCCAAAGCTAGCCCCTTTGCTCTTATCATTCAGTTTTGGTCTACTTACAGGAGGACTATCTGCTTTCTGTCAGCATCCCAGCCTTGTATGCATATCCTCATGGATGTTGAGTAGGGAATACCCCCCTAGGTCTTGCAGAGCCTGAAGAAGAAGAGGAGATAAAATATAGAGTCTATCTCCTATACTGTTGACCCCCTGGCCCAGAGATCCTGTTGATCACTGATGGCTACCTTGTAGGGATATCTGGGAATAAGCATCCAGTCTGGGAAAAAGTCAACATACTGAATATCTGATCAACTCCTAGCTCATGCTTTTGACATTTATCGCTGGTGAAGTGTTGTGTAAAGCTAGTCTGAGCTTAATTTGTTTAAGTTCGATTGTGGATGCTTGTTTAAGCTACGCCATTTGATGGGTGCTCATATGAACCTTCATGATTTGAAAACCATTCGCATAACCCTAAGAGATAGCACCAACTTCATGTAGTTGTAGGCGTCCTTGGCGAAGTGAAGTTAAGTTTACTTAGGAGTTTGTCTATTCATACAACATCATTACCTCATTGACCTTAGATTAGTTTTCTGAACCTTGATCTTTTTCTATTTCTTTATGATTGAGACCTTGTATATATGTCATCCACATTGAAAGGAGGAATAAGCTAAACAAATGAAAGAAGAAGAATTTGCGTAAGTCCCTTTGTGTTTATCAGCAAAATCATCTTAAGTCACTGAGCTATCCGTTACAAAATCATAAAAAAGGAACCTTGGAGTCATCTTGTTTGATCACTTTGTTCAGCATTCGAGAGGCTTTGCTCAAGAGAGAGTTAGATACTCTGTATTTTACTCTATTATTGACTTGTCTAAAAACAAACATCAGCAGTACCCAGGTTCAGCTAATCAGCACAAGCTTCTCTATATCAATGCTGTTGCCCCATTTCTCAGTCTACTTCATCATGCAACTGTTGATGGTTGTTAACACTTGATTGCAGATTTTCAATGGCAGCTCTGTACTCTGGGAGAAGCCTTCTCTATATTCTCCATTTCTTCTTGAATTTTTCATATGGTGAGATTAAACTCATGGAGCATAGTGGGGATCACCATTGAGCTTCTGAGGATATACCCCATTTCTACACCAACATGTTAAACAGAGACAAGGACATCAAAGACTTAAAAGATTGAATCAACACTCAATTCTTGCCAACCCCCAGACACCACTCTCAGCTTAAGTGTCCCTCATTCTCGCTTCACACTTCCACAGAATTGTAAATAATATCATAAAATAACATCACTGTAAATTGTAGAACATGCAATATTAAAATTAGCAAAATGTCTAGTAACAGTAGAAACTTGAAGAAATTTCAAATTGGGACCTTTGTTCTGTTCATCTAATACACACACTGAAAATAAAGTACAGCAACCCTCCAAGCAGGCTATACGGATGATTTAAATACACTTATCCTAAATTTCTTGCCTATTGCAGGTGACAAAGCTTTTTAGAACTCATGATCTTGTCAGATTATTAACCCACCTGCGACAAGGTCTAAGTGGGCAAACAATTGTGAAGATTGCATATACTAAACCCACCAAATAAAGCTTAGAATGCTAAGACAAGTATGTTACCTCAGAATGAGCGTGGGAAGGAATAATGATGATGAACAAAAATTAAGCAGCGGAAATAATCAATTAAAATGAAAAAGAGGCAATTGCTGAAAGGCAAATTATTAGCTTGAATGAAATATAGTCAAAAGAAAGGGTCCATTGTCGAAAAGAGGAGGTTCGTTAATTAGTTATCAAATACGAAGAGTACAAATGCTAAGAAAAAGTTAAAAAGAGTCGAGAAAAAATGGGGTTTTAAAATAAAAAGACGAGAGCATAACAAGAGTTAAGAGAAAATAGTGTAACAGACAAATGAAAAGTAAAGATAGTAAGACAATTGAGTAACATCAATGATGAGAAAGAGCAATAATAAAGTGGCAGAAATATTAAAATATAATCATTAAAGTTATGAAAAAGTAATTAGAGAAATGTTGAGCAGCAAATTAAAGGATGTTATGAAACCAGGGGATTTGTGGCTAAACCTAAATAATTTACTCTCGTAGACATGATATTTCTACAGTCCATGTTTATAGATTGTAGTGCTCTTGGAAAAACTGTGTTGTTTTTTTTTTGTCTCGACGTTTTGGATCACACTCTGTGATCCATCATTAGGAAGAAAAGAAGAGAATGCAAATCACGGCATCAGGAAAAAGTGTGCGTTGTTTTTTTGTCTCGACGTTTCGGATCACACTCCGTGATCCATCATCAGGAAGAAAAGAAGAGACTGCAAATCACGGAGCGTGATTTGCAGTCTCTTCTTTTCTTCCTGATGATGGATCACGGAGTGTGATCCGAAACGTCGAGACAAAAAAACAACGCACACTTTTTCCAAAAGCATTACAATCTATCATCATGGACTGTGGAAATATCATATCTACAAGAATAAATTATTTAGGTTTATCGATAAAGAGAGCCCAGCTAACAATAAAGGAGGAGCATGATTTGCATTCTCTTCTTTTCTTCCTGATGATGGATCACGAAGTGTGATCCAAAACGTCGAGACAAAAAAATAATGCACACTCCGTGATTTACATTCTCTTCTTTTCTTCCTGATGATGGATCACGGAGTGTGATCCGAAACGTCGAGACAAAAAAACAACGCACACTTTTTCCAGAAGCATTACAATCTATCATCATGGACCTGTGGAAATATCATATCCACAAGAATAAATTATTTAGGTTTATTGATAAAGAGAGCCCAGCTAACAATAAAGAAGGAGCATGATTTGCATTCTCTTCTTTTCTTCCTGATGATGGATCACGAAGTGTGATCCGAAACGTCGAGACAAAAAAATAATGCACACTTTTTTCAGAAACATTACAATCTATCATCATGAACTATGGAAATATCATATCTACAAGAACAAATTATTTAGGTTTAGCGATAAATAGAGAGCCTAGCTAACAATAAAGAAGAAAGCTAAGATTGGAAGTGGAAAAGAACAAGTCAGATGGTCCATATCAACACCGGCCAACAAAAAGAAGCAAATGTTGCTGACTAGGAAATCAAGTCCGATGTCTAAAAAGGGAGTTTATTATGGATGATAAGAGGGGATAACCTCGCAAATCTTCACCTCTATTGAGATTGTTGTCCAAATGTTTGCTGATCTCGACATTTCTCAATCAGATGTCCTATCACGCACTTTGGTAAAAATTGGAAACTTGTATTATCAGATTTCCCGATTTAGATCTAATTTCTTGGATTTTGGCACCAATAGTCAGGACCAAATTTGAATTGTTAAAATCTGTAATCTTGCCATATGTTACAGTTTTGATTATATTTTCCAAATTATAATATAAATTTCCAGTGTGCAATTTTCCCTTGGAAGCCAATGAAGAGATTTTGTCCTTTTATGATCAGTTTCTAATCCCTCGAAAATGACAATCCTTAGAAATCTTACTGCTTTTCTAAGAGCGAAGGATATAGATCACAATCCACTATTGTTTATACAAGAAATAGGGGGATATGCACGACTAAGTCATGTCGCAAAAGGAGAATGAGGGTATAATTTGAAAAACCAACATACTGAATTTCTTAAACTTTGAGGCTTCCCTGATAAAGGAAGGGTTCCAAAGGCCATTACCAGGTTGTCCCACGAATCTGGCAAAGAATAAATAAGGGTCATCTTCACTTTGATTGAGTGCAACTAGGTCACAATCATATTAAATGTGTTCAAATGCTCGGCTACAGAATCACCATAGTTCATTTTCAAGGTATACAACTTCTTCTGTAGAAAAAGTTTATTCACTAGATAAATCCCCCAATTTTCATTAGGGGTCTTGTTTAGTGCCTACTTCATGTACATCTAACAAAATTGAATCTGCCAAGCAAAGCTTGATAAGGCTTTTAGCCTTTTTGTCCAATACATCAGCTTCTAGTTGGCTTGTGACATTGCAATTGGAGAATAAAATTGATCTTGCAGCTATAAGAAAGAAATTAACACAAATGCATACACTGTAACATAATAATGTATATGGAAAAATTACTTCAAGAGAAAATCCCACTCCAAAGCACAAACCAATTGTATTATTTACCAAGAAAGGTTTAAATACAATATATATGCACATGCCCTTACAAGAGTAATCACGAACTTCAAATAAGAAGTAATTCTAGCAACATAACAATACCTTCAAAACTCACTATGAAACCTCTATCTCTAGTATCCAATATATAGATGAAGCACAAATAGGAAACAATTCAATGGTTTTGGAAAATCACATATCATTCCAAACGAAGTATGGTGTCTAAACCTCCATAGCACAAATTTCAACACCCCCTAGTCTTGGTCTTTCAGGATATTTCTTGATTATTCCTTACACCCACCCACTAGTCTTGGTCTTTCAGGCTATTTCTTGATTATTCCTTACACTTTGTCATAGTTGTTGTAACGTGTCATATTTGACCACCCAACTTAGGCATTCCAATTTGCTCCATTGTCCATTCAAAGATGCTTTATGACATGCATCATAAACTATCATAATGTTGGTCAATATTCCAATGTAACTCTCCTATAATCAATGCTCTTATGCATCATAAGTAACTCTCATCTTACAATATCATAAGATGCTTTTATACACCATGATGATATTAGATGCTCTTAGAACTTCTTATACACATTTCATGATAACCGACATGTAGCCAAAAGTGCCACCTCAAAGTGGGACACTCTCTTTCCTATGTGAGAACAAATACAACTAATTAGTAAATGTGGGACATTAAGATGCAAAGTTGAGATACCTGCCCCAACAACAAGAACCTTTGAAATAATCTTTATAGATAACATTATAGAGCAACATAAACCTATAACCAACCAAGGTTTAGAAATATATTTTTTCTTGGGGAGGGGGGAGGGGGTAGGGAATAAGAAGACCTTAAAAAGTGCAATTCATTTCTTCAAAGACTCTTTTGGATTTCCTAGCTTCATGCACCACACCCATGACTTTATTTTCTGCAACCTCCAAGAAAACTTGACAAAAACCTACCAAGCCATAAGAAATTAAAGCTTCTTTTTTCCATACTAAGAATGACCATCCTTAATTCTTCCTCCGAAACATCTTTACGAGATCCTCATCAATCAATGTTGAGTTAAGACAACAGATGTTCACTAAAGTTTCTTCTTAGATTTCATTATGGTCCTCTTTATCAATTTTTGATACTAGGAAAAAGTTTACAAGTATTGCTCCTTCAAACAGTTGGAACAAATAACAAGACAAAAGCTCCAAAAGAACATCACATCAAAATAGTATAGCATTCAAAATTGCTCATAGGGAGCTACATAGTTGAAGTATAAACACTAATCAGCCCATAGAACCACAACACGAATAGCAACAAAAATATCTCAATATAAAAAGATTACATGTAGAAGGAATTGCTCCTAATTTCCTCTCCCTTATGAGATTTTTCTCTTTCATCTAATGTGTTCAACGACTGTTGAACTTGATCTCTTTAGCTTTCAATTTGAACTCCATGCACTTTCTAAACCATCACTTTGGAAAAGTGCTAATAGGAACATTTGGGTAAGGAGTGCAAATCTCATCTCCTTGCTCACCCATAAAACTATTTTTTGACCCATGTTGAGGTATAATCTTCTCAAGAATTTCAACAACATTAGTAATATTCTTTGGTCACTCATCTTCACCATAGAAAACTTTATCCACTTCATCACCTGAACCCCACTTGGGAGCTTGACTTGAGCCTTAACCACTTGCTATAATTTTTTTAAGTACACATGGGGTTTTATTCACCTAGAATCTGCCCTGTAAGGAAACCAATGATAATGTGTCTTTTTTGGAGAAGCCAGTGAGATCCATCTTATTGCCTTGGAAGAATTCTTTATTTCTTGCAAGCCATAAATACCAAAGAATTTCAATTGAAAAAATTAACCATAGTTTAGAGGAATATTTGGAAAGCTTAACACTACAAGAGATAGAACAAACAATATTTCCCACTAGTCTGTTCTTCTTAGATTGACAAAACCAAACATGTAAAAAAAGTTCCAAACTAACTAAGCATAAGGAAAGTGAAAGAACACATGGATTAAAGACTCATTTTCACCACATACAAGACACTTGTTTGCACTAGAAAAAGTAATTACTTTTTGGTAAAGTAATAACCACTTAACAAAATAATTTTTGGGTTCAAGACAAGAGGACCAAAGAAGTTTAAACCTCATAGTCGAACATTCAACAACATCATTAAGAGCCCACAGAGAGTTAAGTTTGCCAAATGTATCACCGGAGTAAGAAATCAATGAGTATATGTACTTAGTAGAAACTCTTGAGAATTTGCATCCTTTAGTCCAATGCATTCCATCACCATTGCAATCTTTCAACACAATAGAAGATTTCCCAATGGAGCTCTAAATTATTGTATATGCTCTTATGATTCTTTGGTGGGTAATATTTATCCCTAAAATATTCCCAAGAGAGAAGCCCCCTTATTACCTAAAATATTTTCAAAAAATTTGAATTCTTTTGAAGGGCCACACTTTTGTAAAGCATCCTCTTATTAGAGCAAGAGGTTTATCCTTATATTTCAAATTCCACCAAATGGATTTGGAAGCATGAGCAAACCCATCATGAACTAGAGATCCCTCACACCCTTTAACGAAGCTTTTCACAAACTCTCAAGCCCTCTCGATTGATTCAAAGGTAGGGAAACTAGGGTGATCCCACAATAGTGTCTCCCACTTTTTAGCCTAAGTGGAATGCTCAAAATCAACATTTTTTAGTATTTCTCAATTTGTGTCAATTATAGAGAAAAATGTCAAGAATTTAATGATGATGTAAACTAACAGTTGTGCCATTTTCTATGTAGATTCAAGTCGTAATTTTTAAACTTAAAAAAAAATTGTCATTTTTATTTTTATTTTTCAATCCATTTTTATTTTTTTTCTATTATTTTTATTAAGTTACATCATTCCATAATGAATAACTTTCACTAAAAATAAAAACTTTCCACAATTTCTTAGAATTAGATTATTAACTCCAAAGTCTAGCGCATAAATATTTTGGTAATTTTGATTAAATATTTTATTTATTATTAATTTTTGACATAGTACTAACAATTTTTTTTAGACTTATATTACTCTGTAACACATTGCTCATAGCATATATATCAAAATTAATTAATTTTCATTGAAACAAGGACATCTATGTAGAGTGCAGTGCATTTTTTTGAGTTTTTTCTAACAATGTTTGTTATTTTTTCCAATCTTGAATAAAGGCCATTGATTTTTCGTAATGGACCTACATTCATTAGAAAATTTTAAAAATATATAATATTAAAGATAACATAATACATAGATTTATCGAATATTAATATTTAGTAATAAACATGGATGTGATTTGCAACAAAAAGATGGCATTTGTGTCTGCTTCTTCGAGGGTCGAGCTAGGGCATCCGAGCCCTAGCTCATGATTAGGATTCTCTGGTTCCTACGCTGTCTGGGTGGGGTCTTTTTGTAATTTTGGGGGGGTTGCTTCCCTTAAACTGCTGTGTGCTTTCCTTCCTGGGGTTCGCGGCCAGTGATTGCTCCGTTTTTGCGTTCTTTGTCTGCTCGGGGGTCTCCTTGGTGCCCTGCGTGGTGCGTCCGCCTCTGGTGTTTCTGCGGTGGTGAATGTCATTTCTTGCAAGGTTTTGGCTGCTGTAGGTTAGTGCTACAGGGTGCGTAAGGCGTGTTGTGCTCAGGGTTTTTGGTGTGGGGTCTCTTTCCCCTTTTCTGGCATGGGTGAGGGTTGGTTCAGGTGGTGTTTGTTTGTGTAGAGAGCAGGCGGGGAAGGAGGTGTGGACCTGCCCCACACTTACCCTTTTGTAGTTAGTGCCTTTCTGTCTAGGGTTTGATGGCCTTTCGAAGGGTGAGGCTTCAGGGGTGTCTCCTAATTTGGACTTCCGGGCAGTGATAGGCTCGAAGTCTCCGGATCAAGGTATGAAGACTTTCGACAATAATCTTTTCACTCTGGTATCAGGGTTTCGTGGTGCGGATGCACCTCATGGTGCGCGGATCCCTAAGGTTAACGGCTGCCTCGAGTGCTGCAAGGAGAGGCCAAAGCTGGTCATTCCGCTTGAGATGCTTGCTGAAGACATTGAATATTATTCAAATCACTCCTTGTATTGCAAATTTTTGGGGATGAGGACTTTGCTACAATTTTTGGAATCTTGGGCCCAGAGGACTTGGGCACCGGAAGGTGAAATGGACATCATGCTGCTAGCAAATAGTTATTTTATGGTCACTTTTAACTGCTTGGTTGACCGCAATAAAGTCTTTGCTAGAGGCCCTTATTTCCATAACCAGGTGGGGTTGTTTATCAAGCCATGGCATGCAGGCTTTATCCCCTCAGAGGAGATGCCCAATCGTGTTCCAGTGTGGGTCCGTTTACCCCGGTTTCCGGTGGAATGTTGTTGGGAAGATACTTTGCAGTTGCTTGCATCACTGCTGGGTAAGCCAGTTGGTTCTTCAATGTCAACTGTAGGGAAAAAGGTTATGACTTATGCCCGCATCTGTGTTGAAATTGATCTTAGCAAGCCCTTGCCTGATGCTATGGATATGTGTGCGGGTTCTTTCTCTTGGGTACAACAGTTAGACTACGAGACTCTTCCTTTCCGCTATCGTCTTTGTCATGCTTACGGTCATCTGCAATGAAGGTGTCCTAAATCAAAGCCCCTGGACTCTCAGCCTTCACAACTTGCTCGCAACCCCCCTGGGGCTGATAAGGGGAAGGGCCTTGTCCCTGGTGAGGTGGCTGATGCAAAGGGTTTTGTTTCGGTCAAGGCTCGTAACAGGAATAGGGGTCAAAAGCGGACCTTAAAGGAAAGACAAGATGAGGATTCATTTAATAGGTTTGAGATTTTGGATGATCTCAATCAGTAGGAAGTGAACCCGGGGTTGATGAGTTTGGATTAGGTGGTTAAGGATCTAGCCCAGGAGATCAATACTACTGTTGCTTCAATAGAACCACAAGATGATGAGGCTTTGCACATGGATACGGATCAGCAGATGGTGGTTTCAGTGGTGCCAACTCCTTCTGTTGAAGCCTCGAAAGTTTGTGGGGATTCTTCTCTTTCTGGGAGGCCTGGGGGCTCAGTTGCAGCTAGGAGTAGTAAATCTTCTCCTCTTTTGGGCCTTATGCAGAGGGACCTTAAGAAGGGTGGGGCGGAGAAATCTGTCAAACCTAGTAGAAAGAAGGATCTGGAAAAGATCAAAATGATGGGTGAGACTTTGGTGGAGTCAGGGTCAGTAAAGACTCTGGATTCTCACTTTTCGAGCCCCTTGAAATGATTGTGTTATCCTGGAATGTAAGGGGCTTGAACATCAGCCCTAGACAAAAAGATGTTCACGATTTAGTTAGAAATTAAGGTCCTGATATTCTTTTTCTGTAGGAGACCAAGCTTACAGTTGAGTCTATGTTCAGTTTGGCTCCTAAGTTGTGGAGGAACGGGGATTGTCAATGCACTGGGGCCCATGGATATTCAAGGGGTTTAGCTTGCTTTTGGAACCCGTGGAAGATCTATCCTCTTTGGTGGTTGTCTTCTAAGTTTTCTATGACTATGATTGCTTCCAGTTTTGAGACGGGGGAAGTCTTACTCCTCTCTAATATCTATGCTCCTACTGACTTGCGTGGTAAACAATCTCTATGGACCCATCTCAGTTTTGTCCGCAGTTTGGCTCCTCTCCATCCTTGGATTTTGACTAGAGATTTTAATGCTATTTTAGAATTGGCTGAAAAGCGTGGTGGTACGGCAAGGCTGGATCCCTCTGCACTGCTTATGTGCAATTTCATTGATGCTTTGAATCTAGTTGATATTAAGCCCAGTAATGGTCAGTTTACTTGGAACAATCGCAGGGTTGGGGAAAATTGTATTGTCGAGAGATTGGACCATTTTTTGGTTTCTTATTACTGGGTTGGTGGTATGTGGTCCTCGTGTTCTGAAATCTTGGACTGGAGAGGATCCGATCACTGGCCTATCAAGCTTACTAGTGTGTCAACTCATGTGCCTCGTTCTCCTTCCTTTAGATTTCAACTCATGTGGTTGCGGGACCAGTCTTTGTTCGATTATGTGGCCAAATAGTGGAGGTGGGGCAGACCGACTTATGGTATGGTGATGTATACCTTTGCTAAATTGCTGCAGTATGTGAAGTATAAGCTCAAGTGGTGGAATCATCAATGTTTTGGGTATATTTTTCATGTTAAGGCAGCTGCTCAGGCTAAGTTGGATGGTATCACGAGATTGATAAGGGAGGATGGGGTGACTGAAGAATTACTTCAAGACGAAGCTCAGGCTCTGAAAGCTTTGGAGGAGTGTGAGCTGCGGGAGGAACTATTTTGGAAGCTAAAGGCCTGGATAGAATGGCTTCAGGAAGGGGATAAAAATACCACTTTTTTCTTCAATTCAATGAAAGCCAGGAGGCATGGAAATTCTATCTCGGATCTAGTAAATAATAGGGGTGAGCGGCTTTCCTCCTATCCTGAAATGTCAGGTGAGGCGGTGCAGTACTTCTCCTCTCTTTTTAGGGAAGTCTCGCATGGGGGGTCACCTGAAGAGGAACTAGATGGAAAATGACACATTACATATAAGGTATGTGGTATTTGAATATTTTAAATCTAAGAATAACTTGTCATTACACTATTAAATGGGTGATATGACTTGCATTTAGATGGAGAAGAACAAAGGGTTAACTCCACATCGTAAGAAGCTTACGAAGAATCCAAGGAAAAAATACAAGGTTATGGGGGGTCACCTGAAGAAGCCCAGGTTCTCTCCTGTATTCCCCCTCTGGTGACTAGAGAAATGAATGAGCTTCTTATGAAGGATATCACTCTTGAGGAGCTAGAGGAGACTATTTTCCAGATGAAGAAAGGGAAAGCCCCTGGTCTTGATGGCTTCCCGGTTGAGTTTTACCAAGAATTCTGGGACATTATCAAGCTGGACCTCTTAGTGGTTGTCCAAGAATCTCAATAGAATAAATAAATGCTTAGGGCTTCAAATTCAACCTTTCTCGCCCTCATACCCAAGTGTGAAGGGGATGATAGGCTAAGTCAATTCCGCTCCATTTCTCTTTGCAACGTTACTTATAAAATTATTTCTAAGATTATTGCTGTAGGTTAAAAAGGGGGCTACAAGAGTTGATTTCTGAGGAGCAGAGTGGCTTTGTGGAGGGCAGGCAAATTTTGGATGGTATTGTTATTGCTACTGAGTCCATTTATTCTATGGCCAGCTCCAAATATAAGGCGATGTTTATTAAGTTGGATATGGCTAAGGCTTATGATAGGGTCAGGTGGTCCTTCCTTCGGAAGACTCTCAGTGCCTTTGGTTTTGGGGAAGAATGGATTCAGTGGGTTATGAGCTGTATTACTTCAGTTTTCTTCTCGGTGCTTATTAATGGGGAACACACGGAGTTATTTGGTGCTTCCAGGGGGCTTCGTCAGGGAGATCCCTTGTCTCCGTATTTGTTTCTTCTCCTTGCTGAAGGTTTGGGGAGGCTGACTAGAAAAATCCTGGAGGGTGGTCTTATTCAGGGTTGGCGGTGGGGTGGTGAATTGCCTTCGCAGTCTCACCTGCAGTTTGTGGATGACACTGCTCTGATGGGCATGGCTACAATGAGAGAAGCTGTTAATTGGCACAGGGTATTAGATGTTTACCTAATTGCTTTGGGTCAATTGATCAATGAAGACAAGTCTTCCATCTTCTTCTTCAATACACCAAGCTCCATCTAGCAGAGGATTGCTCAGGCTTTGCGTTTTCAGATTGGGACTCTCCCTTTGATCTATCTAGGTATTCCTATCTCGGTTGGCCGTTTACCTAGGGAGTCTTGGTAGAATATTTTGGATAAATTTCAGCTAAAAGTTAATCACTGGAATTATCAGTGGCCATCTTTTGCTGGGCGTGTTCAGTTAATTAAGTCGGTGGTGCAGGCTTTGCCCATTTACAGGTGTATGCTCCATGTTGCCCCAATGGGATTTGTTAAGGAGTTAGATTTGGTTGCAAGAAAATTTTTATGGGCTGGTAGTCTGGCATCTTCCAAATGGAGTCTGGTTAGATGGGAGGTAGTTTGTAGCCCAAAACAGTATGGGGGTCTTGGTTTACGGCAGTCAGACTTGACTGGAGTTGCTCTGGCTGCGAAGCTGTATTGGTGTTGGTGCATTGAACAAGATAAGGCTTGGGCTAGGATTCTTTCTCAGAAGTACTTCCCGGGGATCCCCTAGTGTGATATTCCTCGCTACCCCCTTATTGGGAAAGGTTCGGCAATTTGGGGTACTCTAAAAAAAGGGGCTGCTCTTATTAAGGAAGGTTTATTCTGGATTTGTAAGTAGGGGTCCAAGGCTCTTTACTGGACCGATTCTTGGGATGGTTATCCTCCCATTATATCTCAGTCTCCTAATTTGTTGAATCTTTACCAGAGCTTTCTTGAGGTTGGTTGGTCTCAGGTGAGTGATTTTAAATCCTTTACTTCCTGCGGGCAATTGGAGGTGGCAAGCTGGAAGTCTCCTTATGCGTGGCCGGTTGTTGGTTCGCATGAGGAGCATGCCGAGTTGTTTAGTATCCTTTCTAGTCGGCGGTGTAGTTCCCTCCAGGAGGACGATGTGCTAGCCTAGTCTCCCAATCCTAAGGGGGTCTATACTGTTGCCTCCAGATATCAGGTTTTACTGTCTCATAGAATGGATGGGGAGGAAGTGGAGGAAGGTCTGGAACAAGTTCTCCTGGCCAAAGTGTAACTGCTTTGTTTGGATGCTGGCCTGAAATATGTGTTTGACCTGGGACAATATCCGGAAGAGAGGCTTCCTGGGTCGTTCTGTTTGTGTTATGTGTGGGGAGGCTGAGGAAGACTCTGCTCACTTATTTTTCCACTTTCCTTTTGCTATTCAGATTTGGCATTTTTGGTGGGATGTCTGGCAGAGTCCCTGTGTTCATGCTTCCTCCTTGATTGATTTTTGGAAGGGTGTGGGTAAGCCCCCTTCTATGGCTTCTTTCTTGCAGGAAGTGTGGTTTGGGGGGCCTATCTTCATGTTGTGGAAACTTTGGCTTGAGAGGAATCGACAGATTTTTTGTGGTGAGAAGAAGATGGTGCAACAAGTCTGGCAGAAAATCTTGGGAATGATTCAGGAGATGGTGGAGGCTAAGAGTGAGGTGAGTTTTCGTTTAATCAAGCGGGATGCTGAGGTGTTGGCGAGACTGGGGCTTCAGGGGTTGTCTATGACTTCGGCTTGTGTCAGGAGAGGTTGGAAGGCTAATAAGAGAATTCATAGGATTGGTCAGTGGTAGCTCCCTCCCGATGGGATTCTTATGATTAATACTGATGGTTCCTCCAGGGGCAATCCTGGGCCTACTGGTATTGGGGGGATTGGTAGGGATTCTGTTGGCTCGGTGATCTTCTTCTTTTCGATCCCTGAGGGGATGCAGAGCATCAACATGATGGAATGGCTGGCTATTCTCTATGCTTTTGAGAAGGCTCTTGCTTTGGGCTGGAGACAGATTATTTGTGAATCCGATTCCCAAGTTTTGATCAATTTGGTCATTAAGCGGAAAGTGTTGGATGTCAGTTGGCATTTGGCTTTGATTGTGCAACAGATTTTGTAGGTTAGTTTGTTAATGGAAATGGTAACCTTTGTCCATATTCTGCGTGAATGGAATATGGTTGCAGATTGCTTGGTGAAATGGGCATCTGAGCATTTAGAAGGCGGGAGAACTGAGGAGTGGGAACTGGTTCCTCTGGTGCTTCGCCATGATTTGGAAAGAATTCTGGATGAGGATAGGGAGGGTTATGGTGATGATTAAATTAAGTCTTGTTTAGTTCTTCTGCTTTTGTTGGTTCTTGGGATTTTGGTCCTCTGCTTTCTTTGTAATGCTCCTCTTTGATTTTCAATAAAGTTTTTACCCCTTGTCTTTTAAAAAAAAAAAAGATAACATAATACATATTATAATTTTTAGAAAGCTAACACTAAGGGCAACATATTTGAAACATGACATTTTCAAATAACTTCATTTGATCCCCTTAAAGGTGAAGCAACATTACCTTTTTGTCAGCATTTTGATAGGTACGGAGGAGACTCTGTTGGGGGTTTGATTTAATCCTAGAGGGATTCTATCCTAGGGTGTTTGATCTAACCCCCTTCAATCAAACTCCTTTATATGGAACCCCTATAGGCTTATATCATTAACTTTTCTAAAAAAGATGTGATTTTAGGAAAAAAATCAAGATGCCCCACAAGTGTGAAACACTATTGTGGGATCAACTACTAGCGAAATTGACTTTAAATAGACCAAATAGTAAATCCCAAGTACAAAGACCTTTCCATCTAGGTTTCTCTTTAGGGATCCTAGAGTTGATATTATTTCTAATTAACACCTTCAAAGGTTCATTTCCTTCCAAAGTATGAATAATCTATTTGAGAACAAGAGATATGTCATGAAGAAAAAGATTTTTAAGCCCCATAGCTCTAATATTCATATATTTAGTACAAAGGTCCCAAGAAACATTACATCTTTGTCTCAAACCCATACCATCTAACCATAAAAAATCCTAATCAACTTTTCCATCCGATCTATGTGTGTGGAAAAAACAAGCTAGCATGAATAGTAAATTGTAATGAGGAAAATATTTTTTGACAAACATGAAATCTCCTAGCCAAAGACAAAAAATGACACTATCATTTATAGACTTTATTGGAGATCTTATTCATTACTTACCACCATATCTCCTTAAAATAAAGAAGCAAAGCAAATGGGATCCGAAAATATCTAACTATTTTATTCGGCCCTCACCTACTCCAACCTTTATTTAAAATCCATTTTGGAGGAGATCTAGACCAACTTAGAATAAAGGACTTACTTATCAAAACTTTTGAACCAAATGCAATACAATACCGTGAAAGCCTCTTGTCCAAGCTTTCAAAGTTCACTTCTTTGAAAATAGGCAATAAGGAGGTATCACAAACAAATCAAACTTCATTCAAATCATCATCATTAGGTAGAATTAATCCTTTCACAGGTGGTGTAAGCACTAAAAGCATGCATGGGCCTACATGATGATCTGAGATCATGATGATTCGATGATGAGCTATAATCCTAAACATGTACATGTAAGCATGTAATTATGTCCTCTCAACAAGTGTTCTTCTTGGTGACACGTGGATGGACTTCCCTCATTCGTTCTTTCTTCTCCTTCCCTCTAGCTAACCTTTCTTGGACCTATTCCTTCTTCACCTCCCCTTGTCAACATTTCATCTTTTTCACTTTTTGGCCTCATCAACATAGCCTACTAGCATCATAACCTAGAAAATTCATCTTCCCTTAGACCATTTCACCCATTTCAACCTTCTAAAGGCCTCCAATTAACCTCCCATACCTTTCCCAACCCTCAAAATTAACCCGTCTTCTCTCTTTTCTGGATTACCCCCTTTGATTTTAAGATCTCCCCTGGGTGACCCTATTGGTAAACTAGGGGACCACCTCATATGCATCATTTTGGTCATTTTCAAGGGCCAGATGTCATCTCCAGCCTCCTAGGATCATTCTCAATGCTTCAAATCACTCCCAGGTCCTCTCTTTTCTGGGTCGCCCCCTTTGAGTTCAGGGTCTCCCTTGGGCGACCCTACTGGTAAATGTAAGGAAATGTGAGCATCTCAGAACTTATTTCTAAGAATAGTGGTGACTTTGACATATTTAAATTCTTTTCAATTGCTTCAAAAACACGCACAACTATGCCATTAAAGCGGAAACAGACATAGAACATCTCCAACATTGACCCTTAGAGGAAAGTACAGGCAGCATTACCCAGTTTCAACAGCAGAAAAAGTTAAACATGAAAGATAGAACAAGAACATAGATTTACGTGGGGAAAACCCTTATGGGTAAAAAGCCCCACAATCCAAATCACCAAGCCATTGTATTATTCAGCAACCAAATAGTTACAATACATTTACAGGCTCATAGCCTTTACAGGAGATTAATATCTTGTTCCTTCTGAAGAATAGCTGACAGTATAACCCTGAAAAAAGTTCTCTAGCACTTGGGTCAACATACTATTATCATGCTGCAAATAGCACACAGTACAGGTCTTTACCCTCTCGGCTAGAATCCCCTTCACCTGAACTCTGCTCTTTTTCGTCTCTCCTCAGTCCCTTCACATACTGTTAACATGCTGCGTACAACACACAACGCAGGACTTCACTGAAGAAGAAAATCAGAGCTCACCAGATTGAACTCTCCAACAATTTTCTATCAATTCCAAATTGCTTTTAGCAATCTAATCAAATCAACCGTCCGAGCAACCAACTGTTTCAATTACGCTCACCAACCGTCCAAACTACTATTTCTGACTGTTCGCATTCGTGAGATTAGTCCCACATGCATCCATCGACAAACACATCAACTGCATATATGCACGAACACACGGTAAGTTATCATCGGCACTTTTGCTGACAAGACCAAGCAGCTCACTGAACATCGGAAAGACCTTGGCCGACGTCTTCATCGAAGTGACTGAAACCTTTGACGTGACTTCTTCCTTCTTCACTGATAATGTTCCTCCTGCCGATGCCCAAACCTTCATCCTTCGACGTGACCGGCAAGATTGGAAAGACTTCTCAACACTGGGCTGACAAGCGCTTCTCACACCGATGCCCAAGCCAATGTCATTCATCGGAGTGACCACAAGCTGTCGGAGCAACATCTCAAGGTTGGGCCGATAGATGTTCTCACATTGATGCCCAACGCTTCGATCTCCATCGGGGTGACCTCTACCATCGGCCCAAGGACTTTACACTGCACCGATAAATATCTTCTCGCCAAACATTGGAATGACAAGTAACAAAGGAAGAACTTCTCTTCCCTGGGTCGACAGTTGTTCTTATGCCGATGGTCTTCACACCGACCACATCATCATCAAGACACAGATCATCGGTGACACTATTTTCATCTGCATTGATAGCAAACTTCATACCGATGACTGTGTTGGCAAGAGACACTATATGGACTCATGAATGTTGTCATTGATGGCAACAAAGGTTATCCCACACATCTGCAGGACATGATGAGTCTTTATCGGAAGTCAAATTGAAGAAGTGTTGAGGTCTGGTAAGCAAGAATAGAGCAGTCAGTAAGGTCCGACAGACAGGTCCGGATCTCTCAGAAGAAGTATCTCAATGAAGTGCAGATTTGGGGAAGTCAAGAGGAGTACCTTGACAAATAGAATCCAAGGATTTAGCCTCTGGTGTTGAAAGGATGAAGAGATATGAATACTTGAGTGTCAGGTTCCTGATTGACAGTGTGAATAGAGGAAGAACTGACTGGCAGAACATAAGACATTATTCCGGATGTGTTACTAATGATAGTAAAGGTTCTTAAGGCATAAGTTATGATTGGTCAACATGATTGATGACTTCTACAAGTATATCCTTGATCCGCATTCCTTGGTATGCAAGGATTCAGCCGACAGACCAGAGTTTGAGGAAAATATTGACTATTCCGGATGCCGACTAGAAAGGTGATGAAATTGTAGGAGTCAATGACAACACTGAGAGGGGGGGTGAATCAGTGTTGTGTAAATTCTTAACTTTTTGCAAACTTTACAGGACAAGTAGAAAGAAAGACATTAATGATCTGTTTGAGCTCATATGCACAAGACTGATAGTGAAAGATGTGAACCAAAAAACTTATCAACAAAACACAAATATGCACACATAGAGACAAGTTATGACACATAAATTTCTGGAGTGGAAAACCCTCTCGGGGTAGAAAAACCACTCATGAAGTGCCTCACTGGCTTAACCTTAAAAACTTCTTACAAAGCCTCACTGGCTGAATATTATGTCTCACTGACAATTGAAAGGTCTTACTGACCTACAAGCCTCACTGGCATACTGTGTGCCTCACTGGCAACAAAGTTTAGAAGCACCAGCTTCAAGGAGCACCAACCCCTAAAACAGAACAAACTGAAAACAAAAAACTCAGAGGGTTTCTCTGTTTCAATACAAAACATTTCTGTCAAATGGCCATTCTCTTTATCAACCCAAATCATGTACAAACTCAGATATTCAAAATCAATCATGTACCCTGATCCTCTCTACAACACCAATACTGCTTGACTCTCAACAACACTACTTGATTCTCAACAACATTGCTTGATTCTCAACAACACTTCACACACTGTATGTTTCATCTCTGTCTTTTTATAAAGTCACATCAATTCACCTGAAAGAAATATTGTAAAATAAAAATTCTTGAAGTTCCTCTTCTCTGAAAAATACAAACTCCATCTGTAATAATTTCAAGTGTATGACTTTAACCTACATATGAATCACACAACCTCAACAACTTTTGATGACCTTTCATATTTCATATTCTCTAACATTTTAGTCTTTTCATTTTCATCTTCTTCTCTGCAAATTCCTGCAATCAAACTAATTACATCTCTACAAAATAAAATCAATTTCTTTTCAATTTTCATCTTGAGTATTCTTTTTGTATTCTCCAATTTGCAAAGAATAAATCATGAAAATCTTGTTCAAAAAAACTCCAACCCTTTCTCTTTCTCTGCACAAAGGTCACATAAAAAATCTTCAATAAAAAACAATCAGATCCCTGTAAGAAAATAAAATCCTTCATATTATCTTTTCAAAACTCTCGATCTCCTCTGTAAAAATAAACTCTTGATCTTCTCAAGAAAATCAATCTTCAATGATTATATCTTCATCCTCAAAAAAAAATCTTCACCAAAAGAAATTACATTCAAAATCTCTGAAACCATCTGTATGAGCTCTTAAAAGGATAAAAAATCTTTATACAATATTACTTTCACTTTTCCTTTAACACATGAGATGGATTTTAAAAAAGAATAAATCTCTTAAATAGAAACTCCTGAAAACCTTAACATGTCCACCTTTTGTTTAAAGCATAATTAGAAAATACTTTTTAATGTCACAAAAATGACATAAGTAGAGGCCGCCACTTTAGTGGTTTGAAAATAAAGTTTCTAAAAAATAAACTCAAGCCATAAAAAGGCTTAGTGTTTGGGTATCCTTAATAGAAACTTTTAATCAATATATGGTAAGCTCCTCTAAAAGCAATTCAATGCCTCCTCTTCATAGAAATCGGGCCCTAAATGTTAGTGATGTTCTTATTAAAAAACATTCGATGCTTTTTCTAGTTAAAAGAAAACTTAAACTTGATTCTCACAGTGGGCTCCATTGACTATTCAATGTCATGCTCCTATTTGAAAACCTTTTCCCGCTCGAGCCTTTGATTTAAACCATTTGAAGCTCCTTTCCCGCTCATATTAAGTGAAGACCAGTATAGCAGGTTAACAAGGTGAAAGGGGCCAGTGGACAGATGTGATATAACCCTTTTAGCAGGTCCACTTAAGTGGAATGACTTCCAATAGGAAGTCAACTTCAAATTATAAAATAAAGTCCTTTAAAGAATGATCATTAGGAAAGTGTGAAATAGGATTTTTGATGTTTAAACAATCTTTTATAACTCTTGACCATTATTCAATAACCTCCTTGATATACACTTAAATACTGAATATCATGGATAACATCAAATGTAAGATAGATATCAAACCTTCACCTTCGCCGATGCAATACTGAGTCCTGAAAATAACTCTGCTTTGTCACATGATACAAAGAGTGTCAAAGTGCCACTAAATGATACAGAGGATGTCTTCACTGTTCGTTCTACAGAATACTCATCATTGAGAATATCACCAACAACTTTGTCTTGAGGAAAATCTTGGAAGCATAATGTATGATGACATAATATAAACAACTTAAAAAAAAACTTCACACTGATTATCGTGAATTATAACAAGAGGCATAAAAACTTCAACTCAATCCTGATTATAGCTTATGGCATGAGAACACATACATTTATATCATGTATCCTCTTTGGATGAAATCATGATAAACATATGTCCTGATATCTTCTTTTAACATCCTTGAAGATCTATTCATGAAGTCTTTGCACAAGTTCAAACACAACTCCATCAAACACCCTGCATCCTAAAACAGTCTTTGCAAGACCACTCATCAACAAGTCCTTTTTGACATCAATGACAACCAGTCACCATCAGAAATCACTTGTGTGGATATATATACATGATTGATTTAGATGTGAAGGAGTGTATGTGTTGTGTTGGTGCGAAGAAAAGCAACAGAGCAGAGTGAAGATAGTAAAAGAGGTCCGGAATGTGACAGTACAACTGCATCAAAAGAGAGTAAGAATGAAGTGCAGCAGATCAGTTTATTGAGCTTAACTGGAACTGAATCTCAGCATGTGTGGATGCTTCTCATCAGTTTAAACATTGAGTTACCTTCCTTTTCTGTAGACAGTGAGTCTCTTGTAGGCAGTAAGCCTCTTGTGAGAAGTGTGCTCGGGTAGTGAGCCCTAATTGGCATGTGCCATTTTGTATCTTCTATTCTTCTAACAGAGAATAATATCTTGGGTTAATCACCCCGTGGTTTTTTCCTTAACCAGGATTTCCACATCAAAATCACCGTGTCATGTGTATTAGTGGTATTTCCTTTTCATGGTTATGTTTGCTCATTTGATTTGATATTGCATTAACTGTTAAAGAAGTTCAAAAGGTAAAAGATTAAGATAACTAATTCACCCCCCCTCTCAGTTATCAACAGACTGTTCATGTTGAACCATTGAACCCGATGAACTCCTGAACGGTTCAATGAACTCTTGAACTATTGAACCTGATGAACTGAACAATTGAACCTATGCCATTGAACCAAGGAACCAATGAACCAATTGAACCAATGGGCCATTGAACCTGTAATCTGAGTCACAAGTACTCAACAGTAAAAAGGGCAACCCTGTCATGTTTTCAAATGTGATTTCCTCTTCAATTCAGTCCCAAATTATTGCATGCAAATTCAACCCTAACTAAGCCTATCTTATTCTTAACTCATTCTTCTATCATAATCAACCATAATTAGCTCCCATTGATCTATTCTTATCTCACCTTCCTCTCATGCTAACTCCCATTCCTCCATGTGTGATAAGATATCAAGCTTAGTTCACTTTCCAATCAATCCAGTTCTCTGATTAATCAAGCCTGTTAACTCTTCAATCGAGTTAACTTCTCAATCAATTTCCCCTTCTTGTGTGCCCTTCCAAGCTATAAATACCCCTCAGCTCTTCATTATTTCTCAAGTTGGATGTTAGGATTAAGGTGCCATCAACCTTGTAAATCCTATGTAATTTGTTATTCCTATTATTGTTTGTAAATCATCCATAAGGGTTTAAAGGTTTCACCAATAGTGATCTTGTTTCAATTGCATGTTTATATTCAGTACCTGACACTAATTCATTGCAATGGGGGGTCGCAGGGGGGTTTCCCGCTTGTGACGAGTCCGGGGGGATCATCCCCTGATGGGGGTTTGGGGGCATCGCCCCCGAAATCACATTTTATTTATATTTTATCATTGTAAATCTAGACCATTCGTCATTAGGTCACAGATTTGACATTCGATATTATGTTAGTTTTCTTGTCCTAGAAGGAAACTCCCCTTTTATAAGGATATTTTGTACTATGTTTTTAGCAAAGTTTGTTGGGATAAGTTGCCATTAACTTGCAATCCTAACCAATTCATGTGTCTCCAAAGTTCTTGGAATGTGTTCCCCAACACATTAAGACTATGAGAGATTAATTATTTATTAATTATATCACTTTGACTTTTGCAATTAATTCCTAATTAGCAAACTTGGGCGCCCACTTTGAGTTGGGAGCCATGAAGACTTTGTTGATTTGTCCTAAGTCTAAATTTAGAGCTTGATAACTCCTAGTGAGTGGGAGTTAGACTTGGGCATCCCCTTTTCATGGGGACTTATATTTAGACTTGGAGTTGTGTTTTTTTATGTACATGAGTGGATAATCTTGAGACACCTTGCATGGATATAATGTTGGAGTTAACTACAGTATTAGAAATGCATGAATTGGATATTACTTGCATGGACTTGCATGTTTTTGCATGTAGCTTGCATGTACTTGCATGTTGCTCCTATGGACTTGCATGTTGTTGCATGTCACTTATATGTGCTTGCATGTTGTTACATATCACTTGCATGTGCTTGCATGTTGTTGCATGTCACTCCTATGGACTTGTATGACCTTGCATGTTGTTGCATGTCAGTTATATGACCTTGCATGTAGTTGCATGTCAGTTTTGTGAGATTGCTTGCAGAACACTCCAACTCTAAAACTTGTAAGATGGTACATCTCAGTGTTTCAGGTAATGGGTATCAGTTGCATGTTGTTGCAAATGCTTGCATGTCAGTTTTAAGATATTACTTGCAGAACATTCCAACTCCAGAAAGTTGCAGGATGATACTTCTCAGTGTTTCTGAAAATGGGTATCAGTTGCATGTTGAATCTAGTGTTTGCATGTCAATTGCATGTACAGAACAAAGTAATTCAGAATAACCTTGGGGACATCAATCTTGCATGTTGTTTGCATGAAATTGATGTGTATTGATCACTTCAGTCGACATAAAGTAATTGAGAAAGTATGGACGCTCATTTGGAAGACTTTTTGTTGTTGCTTTTATTTGGAAATATGTTTGATGTTGGCAAAGCTATTTTTAGCTATTTTGGGCCCCCACATCATAAAAGGCAGTTAACTAAAAACTTGGACATTGTTTGAGTTCAGTCTTCTCAATTTACAGTGCTTGGTTTTTGTATGAGCTTTGGAAGCTATGTTATCAACTACAATTTATTGTATTTTGAGTTTCAAGCTTTTGAATAAAAAAACTCTTCAATTATGAAGCTTCATATTAATTAATTAAGAGCCCCATACATTTTCCAAAGAGTTGAAAGGTGAAAAAGACTTAGAATAAAAAAGCAATAAGTTTTTTGTAAAATACTTAGAGAAAAAAAAGCAAGAAGCTTTTTTGTGAAGTGCATCAAGGACTTAGAGGAATTTCAGTATTGAATGTAATATTTTCCAAAGAGATTTAATACAAGTAGGAAACATCTTTGAGCGTGGAGTTTTTTTCGGAAAGGGTTTCTCCACATAAATACTTTACAAGCTTCTTCTCTTCTACATTGGATTGAAAGTGCAAAATCACTTGTTCATTAATTGTTACAGATTAATCTTATTTTTAGCTTTGCATACACAAAATTTTAAAGTTTATAGCAACAGTTCTACCTTCATTTTCAACATTTGGTATCAGAGCTAATGGTTGTGAAGAGTGAGGGACGCCTTTCTCTTAAAGTGTTGAAGGTTTTTTGGCTGCAGTGGGAGTTTTGTTTTTTATAGGTTTTGCAGATTTCTAAAGGATATTGTATACAATGGGTTCTACCTCGTATGGATATTGAGAAATTAAATGGATCAAGCTACAAGATGTGGAAATTGAAAATGGAAGATCTCTTGGAGGAAAGAAAACAATGGGTTGCTGTTTCAAATGAAAGGAATCCCTCTACAACTATCAAAGATGAAGAATGTTTGAAACTTGATAAAAAAAGCACGAGGAACCATAAGGTTATGCCTTGTAGATGCCATCCTCTTAAATGTTTCTTCTGAAGCTACAACATACAAGCTATGGAAGAGGATAAGTGATATTTATCAAACCAAAAGTTTAACAAATAAGTTATACCTCAAAAGGCAATTGTATTTATTAAAAATGAAGAATGGAGATTCTGTTGCAAACCATTTGAATGCATTTAATTTGATTATGAGTCAGCTTGCTTTTGTAGATGTTAATCTTGAGGATGAGGATAAATGTATCTTATTATTATGTTCTTTATCAGAATATTGGGAAAATCTAATTGTTGCTATCGGTGGTAGTGGTGCAGATCCAAAGATGGACAATATCATTACTACTCTTCTTTCAGAAGAAATGAGAAGAAAGTCCAAAAATGGTGGATCCCAAGGTGCTTTAAATGTAAGGGGTAGGGCAAAGGAAAAGACACCCAACTGGGATAAGAAGAAGGGTAAGTCTAAAGGTCATTCTAAAACCCCTTCTGATATGAGCAAGGTAAAATGTTGGAACTGTGGCAAACAAGGACATGTGAAGAAAACTATAAGAACAAGAAAAAGAGTTCTGATTCTTCTACTAAAAAATCTTCAGAGGATGGCGACAATGATGCATTAATTATTTCAACTAACACAATAAGTAATGATGCTTGGCTTATTGATTCAGGTTGCTCCTATCATATGACTCCCAACAAGGAGTGGTTCTCAAAATATTCAACGTATGATGGAGGTGAAGTTTTCCTTGGTGACAATAGTACAAAACAGATAATTGGCAAAGGAAAGGTAAAGTTGTATTTTAGTGATGGAAGGGTTAAAACCCTTCATGATGTTTTGCATATTCCAGGACTAGAAGAAAGTTACTTTCTGTATCAAAGTTAAATGATTCCGGAATGAATGTGACATTTGATAAGTCTGGTTGCAGGTTGGTGAGAGGAAATTGGGTGGTTGCTAAAGAATCTCAGATGGGAAACTTGTTTAGATTAAATGCATCTACTTTGAATAATTTGGCCAATGTAACAGACACTGAAAATACATGTATGCTGTGGCACCATAGATTGGGCCACATCAGTGAAAAAGGTCTTAGGACCATTATTAATAAAAAAATGGTTGACGGTATTTCAGATTATTCTGTTGGCAAAAATGATTTCTATGAGCATTGTTTTGGTAAACAGAGTAGATCTTCATTCCTAGTGGAACAAATAATGCAAAGAGTATATTAGAGATCATACATTCGGATGTCTTTGGACCGGTAGATGTTGACTCTTGCAAAATCTTGATATTATGTCACATTCATTGATGATGTATTGTTGGTAAACAAATTTTTCACTATAACATATGGATTATTATATTGACTCTTTGCCCTGAAAACACAGTGAAAATAGGTACCAACAGTTGGTAAAGTTGTAGTTTTTCTATCAACTTACCTCTACGTGTAGAGGGGCAGCTCCCTCGTTTGATAAATTATGGATTTTAAGGATATTTGGGAAAGAAATGAAATTAAAGAAAGGTTTGGAAGACTAAGACAATGGGCTTACGGACATTGACTCAACCCACATGTATAAAGTTTAACAATCCCACCAAGACAATATAAGAACACTTCTTAAACTGTTAAAGCGAGTGTAGTATTAGAAAGAAGAAATGATTCAGGAGATATTCAACATACGTTGAAACATTGTCTAGTAATCAATTCCTTCAAGACTAGTTGTTATTCCACATTGCAGATGCAAGATTATGTAAAGAAAACATCATCCATCAACATAAGAGGAATGAATAATGTTAAAAAGATATTTGAGATCACACAATCCAAAATGTCTCTTATTTCTCCACACTAAGTTGTACAACTCTATTCCTTATAACATCCTTTGAAATGTGAAAGCCAAAAACTCCAATTTACAAACACCAAGCCTTGTATATATAGGCTTGTTGCCTGTAACCAACTTTATAACTACCTCATAACTACTTCTCCTAACTACCCAAAATATTTTATGGAAAATAAAAATGCACTTTAATTAATCTTTATACAGTCTTTTCAAAAGTTCCCTAAATAATAAAGTGCACTTTCTGTTTAATTACAAAAGAGTGACATAAAGTCACTTTCATAGAAGGAGAACTAAAACCTATCATTTTGCAAACTTTGAAAAGTAGACCAATATGATTGATCTCACAAGAAATCATTAGTTTTTATCCTCACCACTTTTGGTAACATCTGAAGATGTTTCTGTTGCTACAAACTGCTCTGAAGGAAGAGGTGACTTTGTTTTGTATGCTCTGAACATCCTGACTGCTGAGGCTATAAGTCTATTTTTAGGAACAAATACTCCTGTCATACGAAGTTTCCATTTAGATTGATCTTTATGGACATCATTCAAATTATGTCGATAATCTGATATATGATCAATACTAGAATTGACAACAACAAAGATGAGATTCAATTTATCCATAAGTCCTTCATTAAAAACCTGTTTATTGAACAACTCTGTATTAATCATGTTTTCAAAGTTTCTTTTGATAGCTTGAGCTTCCAAAACTAAAAATTTATCTTTCTTAATCACATCAAAATTGATTTCTAATAAATCAGCCTGAATCTTCATCTTCACCTGTTCACAAGTTTCCAAGAGCTTTTCTTGAGCTGCCAACACTTGCTTTATATTTGACAGTTTCCATTCAACTGAACAAAGCCAAGAACTAGATTGGTTTTCTTCAATGTTTGAAAAGACTTTTTCAGCAAATAATATCTCATTGTCAGTTTTGATCATCTCACTAAGGTCCTTGGATATTCTCTGCCATAACAATTCTTCTTTTTGGATACCTCTTATTTCCTTATCAAGTTCTTCCCTCTTTGTTTATGCTTCATCATATAGACTCTTTGCTTGCTCGACGAAACTGAATGCTTTTAATTTCATATGTTTAACCCATTTTTCAATCATCTTTCCATACAACTGATATTTGCCAACACTTTCAATAATTTCTTTTTCAACATTATTTTCAAGAGAAATTATTGGAGGTAGAGGAAGTATCAAGAGGTAAAGTAGATGTATCTATGATGGCTTTGAGATAGGATGTCAAAACTTGCACCTGTTGCTTTAGTTGATCTTTCGTGTGCCTTTCTTTCTCTGTTCTTTTTATTAACTGGGTAGCTGATACTTGAAAATTTTGCATGTCACCCTCATATGTAGATGGACCAAGATCTATCTTAGTGATGTTAAAATCACTTTCTGGAGCCTCATTCAAATTCTTTTCTGAAACAGGTTGTGCAACCTCAACATAGACATTGCCTGATGAAGAATCCACTACCATCCTTGATGTAATCTTGATCTTTTTAGATTTGGGAGACCTTTGCAGCAAATTGGAGATTGTATCAAAATCAGGCATGATTAATTGAGCATTGTTTCTTTTTCTTGACAAACTTTGTTGCAACCAGGAAGAAGGATTATGTGAGGATTCTGGTATATTTGTGGAAAGAGGCACTATGTTTGAGGGAAGAACATGCTCACTGAATATGTTCATAGGTGGCGGGAGTATAGATTGTAATGCATGAGGTGAATGAGGTGTTTCATGAGAAGGAGAAACAACAAGAAGTAAAGGAGGGATATTTAAATGCTCATCATTTTGATGGATTATTTCAGGACTTGTGGACTTGTTTTCCTCAACTACTTCCTGTAGGGGAGGCAATGCATTATCTTTTATTTTTGTCTTCCCCCTTTTCTATTTTTCATCATTTTCACAAATGCTCTTAGGACCCTTTCTTCTTGATGGATCTTCTCCGTCATCTCCTCCTTGAGTACTCTTATGTGAATCAATGCTTAAAGATGGAGAATGAGATTGAAAGGAAGAAGAAGAAGAATTTGAATGCTTATCTTTTCTACTTGATAATAAAGCATTATTACTTGTCGGTTTAGTAGCTGTTGCCTCAATAGCCTTTTTCTTTACCCAATCTTTAGTCTTTTGAATGATATGTGCAGTTCTTATACCCAAATCTTTGATCTCCTCATTAGCCCAATTGATAGGTGGTAAAGACTATGTTTCAATTTTATCAAAATACACAGGATCAATTAACTCTGAACCATCTTCCTCAATTCCATCTGTATTGCAATCTAGTTTGAATTCTCTGATTTGTGGAATGGTCATCCTCATCCAGTCTCATTTATGTACCTCATAATCATTTTCACAATCTTCCCAAAAGTCTTCAAGTTCTGGAAAGTGACAGTAACCTGCACGAAGCCGTAGATTGTCTCTAACATATCCTTTGCTATCAAAAGGGAATCTCATAGTATAGGCATACAAGCTGATTTTTATCAGAGATCTCTCTATGTTTTGAGCATCTGCAAAAGATTTGCAGCTATAATGACTAAGGCCAATGGGAAATGGAACTCCAGGTTTCCTCTTGTCTTTGCATTTCTTATTAAGTGAACCAATTTGCCTGCATAGTTCTATCAATACCATCTTGTCATCTACATATCTAGGCAACTTATATGGATATCCATCAAATCCGCCAACTCGCAGATAGGTAAATCTAGGATATTGGATGAAGTAGCTCCCATATATTTTGATTAAACTGGCAGCTTCTGGTGATATCCAGAGTGCAGTATTACCTTGAAGTTCTCTTACTCTCAACATTGTGAAAGCATCATTTACCCTACGGTAGTGCTTGTAACTTTGTTCTAGTTGTAACTGAGGGTAATAATCATAGATTTGTGTCATGTTATCATATGTTCCTTTGGTAGCAAGACTTGGCCATGATTTCATGCATGCAATTGCATAAAATAAGTAAGAGGACATGTAGAAATGTTCATTCAATTCAAAATTGGTCAACTGATAATGCAAATTGTCACTAATGATGCTGCCCTAATCAATAAACTAATTTCCTGCACAAATAACATTTACAAAAAGGAACATCCACATTTCAAAATTAGCTGCTTTTTCATCTCCCATTACTCTATGGAGTAGAACAATCATATTGGAAATATCCTCTATGAAGCATGATCTGTGAAGGACTTTAGGCAACTGTGATTTTCCTCCTTTCGGTGTATGTAATCAGTGTTTTGCAATGGTGTTGAGACAGTGATGTTTCATTTCATTAAAATATTGATGAGCAAGCCTTTTGTCTATGTTCACAAACTAATCTCTGATAGGTAACCTGAAAGCAATACTAATCGAAACACTGTCTAACCTGACAATAAGTTTGTCATCAATAGTTTTGATCTCTCTGGTTTCTAGATTGTAATGCTTCATACATTCTAAAAATAGGTCTGTGCATTGGATTGCCACGGGAAAACCAGCTGCTTGGGCTAATCCACTATCAAACAATTTCTGAGCCATCGGTGATCTTTTTCCTTGTTCCATAGTCTCCCAGAAATCTACCAAACTGATGTGTCCTAGAGAGGTATCTGATATTTCTGGAAGCGTTGATTCAAGGACTAAGAGAAACTCAAACCCTTGATATCTGTATTTCATGATTAAATATTTGCAACAAGCCGTGAAAACTTCCTGTATTTATTCTCTTTCAAAGTTTTCTATAGTGTTTCATGGGGTTTTGTTTGATAATTTGCAAATTGTTACAATGGATTTCAAGAGAAGATTTGAAAAATACATCATTCAAATAAGAAGGCAGTAGGTGTCCATACCCGGGCATCTGCATGAAGCATGAAATTCTTTTGAGGTTGCTTATGTGTCTAGTTTATGTCTTCCACAATCGACATACATGCTACATTCAAAGTAGTCATTACTGCATTTCAAGAAAACTGTATTTGTCTGCAATGTTTGATCAAATAGTTCGTAAGCCTTTTGTATGTTTGCTAGTTTTGTTGCTAGGTAGAGGTGGTAGAACTTGATATGGCACTTGCCAATTGCACTTGTTTTAAAAGTTCTAAAGCTTTTTCAATAAAATGAATAATACCACCTCCATTCCTTTGCACGACTATGCTGGAGGGTAAAATTGTGCATGCATGGACAACTTTTAGGCTGAAAATGCCGTCATACCCTTGGTAGTTGCATCTGTTCAAAAGTTTATACAACTTTTTCAATAATATTTCAATCATTCATGCTTCTCAATCATTACAAACAACAAGATGGCAATTGTTTTGAAGTATCTTCAGCCCAACCATTTATATTTTGTATGCATCTATGTTTTACATGTCGACTTGCCTATGTATTTTCAAACTACAACATCCAATATCATTTGATGGGTGTCGATAACAGTCGAAGAACTCGCACTGTTCCACCAACTGTATTTGTTTGAGAGATTGTAAAGATTTTCAACCATTCTTTTTACACACATGCTGCAACTTTTGCATTGCACCGTAACTACATTTCTTTTGGGCGTCTGTCAAATGCTCCTGCAATATGTGTTGCAAACAAACTTTGGATACATGTCTCCTAGGGCAGTTGTGTCTACAATGAATGCTCAAAATCCATTTCACATATGCTTCGATGAATGTGTTTCACCCTACTGTTATAATCAAACAAGTATGCGACTTCCATCTTTGACGAGTGAAGAATTGAATATTTTGGGCCATTGCTTTATATTATTCTCCACTCCTCCTTCTTCACTACGGTGTTTCATACGCAGTGCCTCAGCTTGACACAAAAACGTGTCTCGATGAGCAAGCAGAAAATAATGGTGCGATGCATTGTCTTTTCCGTCCTTTATACTTGCACCAGATTGGAGGCTATTAAAACTATTGACAATGAATCCATTTCATATGCCATCTTCATGGATGTCAATTCCTTGTTCTAAAACTTCTCATTTGAGTGCCGGCGGTAGGATGCTGGATGTTTCATTCTTTCATGGAAAAACTATGAGGTCACATCACTTTTGAAGAATTTGTATTATACAATGCGATACGATTCATCATGTTTCACACTTTACATGCAGGTTTATCAGCTTGCATGAAGGTTTTCACATCTTCGCTGCCAGGAGTCCGCCGATCGGTCAGCTGTTTGAGTCGTTCTTTCACCGGTAGAAATGATAACATTCTTTAAAACACTTCTTAACAACCGGAAACAATATGCCACGACACCCCATGTTAAAATTTTGTTGTTTATGGTTGCTAACGGCGTACAGAAGATTCACTGTTTTATCATTTCTATTTCACACTTCTTTTTTTATATGTCGACTATATGGCCACTTCTTCGGCATGTAACTTTCATATGTTTAACATATAACTTAAAATAACCGTTACGTGCACAATGGCAAATGTTTATGATTATCAATAGTCGATGTTTGTGGCATGATTCTAGGGAAGCGTGTCTACCTTTTTCTTCGTTCCCACAAGGTTTTAAATATTTTTGCTACATTTTGAGAGCTGAACGTGAATTTATTCAGCTTTTACCCAAATGCACTAAGTGACTTGAAACCTTGGATACCTTTTAGACTTGTTTTGAAGGAGGATAACATGCCATTTATGATTTTAAACAATAAAAATTACTTTTTAACCCTCGACTGCCACAAGTGGATGTAAACTTCTTCATCTCTCCGAATTTGTAGAACTATGCCATTGGTAAAAAGTGAAAGTGTCCAACTTAGCCAAACTCACAAGTCACGCGCACTTAGTGAAAGGCGGAAATTGACGCGAGTTTTGCGAAGATCAAAAGCCAATGCATTGTGGACTTGGCGAAAAACAAAAGTTAATGCGGGCTTAGCATAAATGAAAATGGACGCAAGATAAAGTCTTACTAAGCTGTGAATTTTTTTTTTTTCCTTGGCATAACATTTCTATTAAAGCTTTAATGGAGAGAAATAAGATAAGGAATGACGCTATGATAACGAATTATCGACATGATTTGACACAGGAAACACGACACCGACAAATTGCAACCAAAAAGATGACCTAGTATAGAGGATTAATTTGCAAAGGGTTTTAAAAATTGGGTAGAAAGATGGGGTAAACATGTATCAAGATACACTTGGATTTATTTTATGAATGCAAAATCTGAAGTTTTCATTAAGTTTAAAGAATTTAATGCCTTAGTTGTGAAGCAAATAGATTATAAAGTAAAGGTGTTGAGATCAGATAATGGTGGTGAATATTGTTTTAAGGAATTTGATGAATTTTGTAAGCATGCAGGTATTGTGAGATAGAAAACAACACCTTATACACCCCGATGGGGTAGTAGAAAGAATGAACCAGACCTTAATGGAAAGAGCTAGGAGCATGTTAAGCAGTGCTAAGCTAGATCAGTCCTTTTGGGTTGAGGCTGTAAGTACTTCTTGTTACTTAATTAATAGATCTCCTTGCTCTAGTTTTGAAGATAAAACTCCTTATGAAATATGGTTAAAAAGAAAACCTTTGTTTTTGGTTGTGAGGCTTTTGTTCATGTGCCTAAAGAGAAAAGAACTAAACTGGATCTAAAAGCTCAAAAATGCATCTTTGTAGGTTATGGTGAGAATGTAAAAGGTTACAAACTATGGAACCCTCTAACCGAGAAAATGATTTTATCAAGAGATGTTATTTTTAGAGAGTTTAGAGCTTATGAAGGTGAAAAACAACCAAAGGAACAAGAAAAGGGTAAAACAATGCATTTTGAAACACATACAAATAAGCAAGAAGATGCACATGTTGAAGAACAACTAGATGGGTTTGGGAATGGAGAAGAAGAAGAGAGTTCGGGAAGTTCAGATAATGATGTTCAGGATGAGCATATAGAAGAACATACATAGCCTCTTACTCCTACTGTAAGAAAATTCACAAGGCAACATAATCCAATTGACATGTATAGCCCTCCTAACTTTCATTGTATATTTGCTTTATTGAGTACTAATGATGAACCTAGATATTTTAGGGAGGCTCTTTCTTCAGAAGAAAGTGAGTCTTGGTTGCAAGCTATGCATAAGGAAATGAATTCCTTAGACACTTGTGACACTTGGGATCTTGTGCATTTACCCAAAGGAAGAAAGCCCATTGGTTGTAAGTGGGCTTATAAAAAGAAAATTGGTGTAGATGGTAATCTAGAAAGGTACAAGGTTAGATTGGTAGCCAAGGGCTACTCCCAGATAGGGTATTGATTTTAATGAAATTTTATCTCTAGTTGCTAAATTAACTTCTATTAGATTCCTTTTGTCTATTGTTTCAAATTTTGATTTTGAGATAGAGCAAAAGGATGTTGAAATTGCATTCTTGCATGGGATCTTAAAGAGGAGATTTATATGAGGCAACCTGATGGTTTTGTTGTTAAAGGGAAGGAAGACTTGGTTTACAAATTGAAAAGATCTTTGTATGGTTTGAAACAGTCACCTAGATGTGGTATCAGAAGTTTGATTCTTTTGCATTGAAAGTTGGTTTTGTTAGAAGCGAAGAAGATCATTGTGTTTATCTTAAGATTATTGATGATCAAGTTCTAATTATTGTCTTGTATGTTGATGACATGTTGTTTATTGGAAACAATAAGGAAATGATTAGAGAGCCTTAAAACTCAGCTTTCTAAATCTTTTGATATGAAGGATTTAGGGGCTGCAAAATATATTCTTGGAATGAAGATCAACAGGGATCGTGTTCATAGAAAACTATGGTTAAGTCAGAGTAAGTATGTTGATACAATTTTGCAAAGATTTAATATGCATGATTGCAAACTAGTTAGCATTATTTTTCCTATTAGTACTAAGATGAAATTAGACATGTGTCCTACCACTGATGATGCTTTTGAAGAGATGTCTAATGTTCCTTATGCTAGTGTTTTTGGTAGTTTAATGTATGCAATGGTTTGTACTAGACCCGATATTGCACAAGCAGTGGGAGTTTTAAGCAGGTTTATGTCTAACCCTGGTAAAGAACATTGGAGTTATGTTATTGGGTGTTTAGATATTTGCGAAGAACTTCTGATTATTGTTTGGCTTATTGTGGTATTGATAGTGTTGATAAATCATTAGACATATAGGGTTTTGTTGATTCTAATTGGGCAAGCGACTTGGATAGTCGAAGGTCCAAAAGTGGCTATGTTTTACTTTGTTTGGAGCTGCAATAAGTTGAATGAGTAAAAGGCAACCCATGGTTGCTTTGTCTACTACAGAAGCAGAGTATATGGCTACTACACATGCCTCCAAAGAGGCAGTTTGGTTAAAGAGACTTGGGAAAGGTATTGCTTTTGATTGCAGGACAGTAAGACTTAATTGTGACAGTTAGAGTGCTATTTGTTTAGCCAAAAATCCTATGTATCACACTCATACTAAGCATGTTGATGTTCAATATCACTTTGTGCGAGAAATGTTTGAGAATGACAAGGTTTTGATTGAAAAACTTGACACTTTGGTTAATGTTGCAAATTATCTTACGAACCCAATTACTATAGATAAGTTCTCTTAGTGCAGGAAGGCCACTGCCCTTGATCACTGTACTTGATTTAAAGTTTGATTATATCATTGAGAGTTATTGTAATGTATAATGTCAAGTGGGAGAATGTTGGGATAAGTTGCCATTAACTTGCAATCCTAACCAATTCATGTGTCTCCAAAGTTCTTGGAATGTGTTCCCCGACACATTAGGACTTTGAGAGATTAATTATTTATTAATTATCACTTTGATTTTTGCAAATTAATTCCTAATTTGATAAAAGTAAACTTGGGCACCCACTTTGAGTTGGGAGCCATGAAGACTTTGTTGACTTCTCCTAAGTCTAAATTTAGAGTTTGATAACTCCTAGTGAGTGGGAGTTAGACTTGGGCATCCCCTTTTCATGGGGACTTATATTTAGACTTAGAGTTGTGCTTTTTTATGTACATGAGTGGATAATGTTAAGACACCTTGCATGGATATAATGTTGGAGTTAAATACAGTGTTAGAAATGCATGAATTAGATATTGCTTGCATGTGGTCATAATAGCTTGCATGGACTTGCATGTTTTTGCATGTACTTGCATGTTGTTGCATGTTGCTCCTATGGACTTGCATGTTGTTGCATGTCACTTACATGTGCTTGCATGTTGTTGCATATCACTTGCATGTGCTTGCATGCTGTTGCATGTCACTCCTATGGACTTGTATGACCTTGCATGTTGTTGCATGTTAGTTATATGACCTTGCATGTAGTTGCATGTCAGTTTTGTGAGATTGCTTGCAGAACACGCCAACTCTAAAAAATTTGTAGGATGGTACATCTCAGTGTTTCTGGTAATGGGTATTAGTTGCATGTTCCAAATGCTTGCAAGTCAGTTTTAAGATATTACTTGTAGAACACTCCAACTCCAGAAAGTTGCAGGATGGTACTTCTCAGTGTTTCAAGAAATGGGTATCAATTGCATATTGAATGTGTTTGCATGTACAGAACAAAGTAATTCAGAATAACCTTGGGGACATCAATCTTGCATGTTGTTTGCATGAAATTGATGTGTATTGATCACTTCAGTCAACATAAAGTAATTGGGCAAATATGGACGCCCATTTGGAAGACTGTTTGTTGTTGCTTTTATTTGGAAATATGTTTGATGTTGGCAAAGCTATTTTTGGCTATCTTGGGACCCCACATCATGAAGAAGCAATTAACTGAAATCTTGGACATTGTTTGAGTTCAGTCTTCTCAATTTAGAGTGCTTAGTTTTTGCATGAGCTTTGGAAGCTATGTTATCAACTACAATTTATTGTATTTTGAGTTTCAAGCTTTTGAATAAAGAAGCTCTTGAATTATGAAGCTTCATATTAATTAATTAAGAGCCCCATACATTTTCCAAAGAGTTGAAAGGTGAAAAAGACTTAGAAAAAAAAACAATAAGTTTTATGTAAAAGACTTAGAGAAAAAAAAAGTAAGAAGCTTTTTCTATGAAGTGCATCAAGGACTTAGAGGAATTTCAATATTGAATGTAATCTTTTCCAAAGAGATTTAATATAGGCAAGAAACATCTTTGAGTGTGGAGTTTTTTCCCAAAAGGGTTTCTCCACGTAAATACTTTGCAAGCTTCTTCTCTTCTATTCTCTTCTCTTCTACATTGGATTGAAAGTGCAAAATCACTTGTTCATTAATTGTTACAGATTAATCTTATTTTCAGCTTTGCATACACAAAATTTTAAAGTTTATAGCAACAATTCTACCTTCATTTTCAACAAATTTAAGAGTAATAGGCGCCGTTGGATTGAAGACTGAAGAAGAAGAGGAATTGCATATATTGTAATCTCATATTTGAAGATAATACAACTTGGAGCCTCTTTTCTTGGTGGATTTTTTTACCTGAAAGGATTTTCTCCATGTTACAAATTGTGTTATGAGTGTAGTTCTTAATGCATGTTATTTCTATGTAGTGGGTTTTATTTCTGTTGCAATCTCCATTGATTCTACATTGTTTAGAGGACATAAATAAGGTTCAAATCAAATTGTCATTGTGTGGTTTGCACCTCCATTTCTAGCATTTGGTATAAGTGCCTAGCCAGTTTTGATTCTTGGGTGGTAGTGTGAAAGATTTTTAGTTGTAGTGGGAGATTTGGTTGTTTTTGTTTACAGATCTTGTGTAGATATCATGGTTGCATCCACTATTGCTTCTACCTCTCAGTTGGACATTGAAAAGTTCAATGTTACGGGGTACGAATTATGGAAGTTGAAGATAGAGGATTTGCTTGAGGAAAGAAATCAGTGGTTGGCTGTTATGAAAGAGAAGAAACCCAACGATGTTGCTCAAGATGAGTGGTATAGATTGGATAAAAAGGCACAAGGTACAATCTAGCTATGTCTTGTAGATTCTGTTCCACTAAATGTTGTGAGTGAGAAGTCTGCACATAGCTTGTGGAAGCGTTTGGGTGAGATCTACCAATCCAAGAGTATGGTAAACAAACTTTATTTAAAGCGTAACTTATTTTCCATGAAAATGAAAGAGGGTGAATTAGTTGCAAAGCATTTGAATTCGTTTAATTTGTTATTGAGTCAACTAGCATCTGTATATGTTGATGTGAATGAAGAAGATAAATGTATATTGCTTCTCTATTCTTTACCTAAGTCATGGGAGAATGTTAATTTAGCTATCATTGCTAACCTCACAGATCCAAAGTTTGATGCTCTTGTTTTAGTTCTGCTGTCACATGAATTGATGAAGAAAAGTTTAGATAGTTCAGTGTATGCTCTTAGTGTTAGGAGAAGGTCTATAGAAAGATGACCAAAAGGAGATTAGAAGGGACCATCTAAAGACAAGTCTAAGGGTCATTCTAAGACTCCTAGAAAGAAGAATAGAGTCAAGTGTTGGAACTATAAAAAGAGAGGACATGTGAAAAAGGAATATAGAAACCCAAAAATAATGGGATTCCACTACTGATAAGTCTTCCAATGCAAGTGATGAGGTTATAATTTCTACATGTAATGTTGTTTCTCATAATCATTGGTTGGTTGACTCAGGATGCTCATACCACATGACCCCACATAAAGAATGGTTTTCCACATATGAAGAGCATGATGGAGGAAATGTGTACCTCAGGGACAACTCTACATATCCTATTGTTGGACAAGGAAGGTAATGTTGTGTTTCAGTGATGGGAAAATTAAAACCCTCCCTGATGTTTTACATGTTCTTGGATTGGCTAAAAATTTGATTTTTGTTTCATAGTTGAATGATTTGGGAATGCATGTGACATTTGATAAGCATGTCTACAGATTGGTGAGAGGAAACTTGGTGGTAGCGAAGGGGAAAAGATTGGGAACTCTGTTTAAGCTAGAAGCCACTACTGTTTGTAATGCCTCTTATGCATCTGAGGCTATTACTGAAAATACATATATGCCATGGCACCGTAGATTGGGCCACATAAGTCAGTCTAGTTTAAAGACTATCTTAAATAAAAAAGTTGTTAGATGGTTTATCCTATTCTGATAAGAGTTTCAAAATTTGTGAACATTGTGTGTTTGGAAAACATAATAGATCTCCATTTCCTTCAGGTAGTAATAAATCTAATGATAAGTTGGAACTTATTCATTCAGATGTTTTTGGTCCAGTGGATGTTGAATCAATTGGAAAATCTAGACATTTTGTTTCCTTCATTGATGATATCTCAAGGTTTACATGGATTTATTTTATGCATCACAAATCTAAAGTTTTCACTAAGTTTAAGGAATTTAAATCTTTAGTTGAAAAGCAATCAGATTATAAGATAAAGGTTTTGAGATCTGACAATGGAGGGGAATACTGCTCTAAGAAATTTGATAAATTCTGTAAGCATGTAGGTATTGTTAGACAAAAGACAACTCCATATACACCACAGTAGAATGGAGTGGCAGAAAGGATGAATCAGATAATAATAGAAAGATCTAGAAGTATGTTAATTGAATCATAGTTGAACAAATAAATTTGGGAAGAAGCTATGTGTACTGCAAATTACTTGGTTAATAGATCTCTGTGTAAGGCTCTTGTTTCAACTCCTTATGAAATGTGGATAGGTAAGAAACCTTGTCTTTCACATTTAAGGGCATTTGGTTGTGAGGCTTATGTTCATGTGCCTAAAGAAAAATGAACTAAGTTGGATCCAAAAGCTAAAAAGTGTACTTTCATTGGATATGGTGATAATGTAAAAGGTTATAAGCTTTGGAATCCACTAACCTAAAAGATTATCTATTCTAGAGATGTTATTTTTAGGGAATTTAGTGTTATTTTAGAATGTGAACAACCAAAGGAAAAAGAAGAAAAGGTGAAGAGAGTGCATTTTGAATTAGAGCATGAAGATGCACCTTAGGAAGAACATAATGATGGATTGGGCGTGAAGAAGTAGAAGAAGACTCGAGTGAAAGTTCTGATGAGGAAGAATCTATTCTAACATAAGAAGTTGGTATAAATGAGCATGCATAAGAACTTGAAGATTCTATTACTCCACCTCTGAGAAGATCCACAAGACAACAAAACCTAGTTGGAAGGTATAGCCCTCCAGATTTATATTGTGTATTTTCTTTATTGAGTATTGATGATGAACCTAGATCCTACAAGGAAGCTATTCATGCAGATGATAGTGAGTCTTGGTGGTTAGCCATGCAGGATGAGATGATGGTTTTAGACTCTTGCAACACCTGGGATCTTGTCTATTTGACCAAAAGAAGAAAGGCCATAGGATGCAAGTGGGTCTTCAAGAAGAAGCTTGGAGCATACAGTTCATAGAGAAGTATAAGGCTAGACTGGTAGCCAAGGGCTACTCCCAGAGAGAGGAAGTTGATTTTGGTGAAATATTATCTCATGTTGCTAAATTAACTTCTATTAGATTTATTTTATCCATTGTTGCAGCCTTTGATTAGGAAATAGAGCAAATGGATGTTAAGACTGTGTTCTTGCATGGAGATCTTGAGGAAGAAATTTACATGCAATAAATAGCCTACAAGTTTTGAGGTAAAAGGGAAAGAACATTGGGTTTACAGATTAAAGAGGTCTTTTTATGGTTTGAAACAGTCCCCCAGAATGTGGTACCATAAATTTGATTCATTTGTGTTGAAATTGAGTTTTGTTAGAAGTGAGGAGGATCACTGTGTTTACATTCATTATATTGATGATTCTATTCTAATCATTGCATTGTATGTTGATGACATGTTATTTTTCAGCAATACTAAGGGTATGATTAATGAGTTGAAAGCCCAACTTCAGGTGCATTCGAAATGAAGGATCTTGGAGTTGCTAGGTATATTTTGGGGATGGAGATCAAAATGGATAGAGGTAACAGAAAGCTTTGGTTATCACAAAACAAGTATGTGAATACCATTTTGCAGAGATTTAGTATGCAGAACTGTAACCCAGTTAGAGTTCCTTTACCCATTGGTACTAAGATTTCATTAGACATGTGTCCAAATAATGAGGATGATTTAGAGGATATGTCTAATGTGCCATATGCTAGTGCTATAGGGAATTTGATGTATGCAATGATTTGCACTAGACCAGATATTGCCCAAGCAGTGGGAGTTTTGAGCAGATTTATGTCTAACCTTGGTAGACAACATTAGAATTATGCAAAGAGGGTGTTTAGATATCTAGCAAGTACTCCTAATTACTATTTGGTTTATTCTTGTATTGACAGTGCTGGCAAAACTTTGAACATACAGAGATTTGTTGATGCAGATTGGGCAGGTGACTTGGATAGTCAAAGGTCCACCAGTGGCTATGTGTTTACTTTATTTGGTGGAGCAATGAGTTGGATGAGCAAAAGGCAGTCCATGGTTGCTTTGTCCACCACCGAAGCAGAGTTTATGGCTGCTACTCATGTCTCTAAGGAGGTATTTTGGTTGAGAAGATTATGTACAGGTATTGGTTTTGATTGTAGGATCATTCAGATTGGTTGTGATAGCTAGAGTGCTATGTTTTTGGCCAAGAACCCTATGTATCATGTTCAGACTAAGCATGTTGATGTACAATATCACTTTGTTCAAGAAATGGTTGCAAGTGGACAAATTGAGCTAAAGAAGGTAGACACTTAGGAGAATGTTGCAGATGCTTTGACCAAGCTTGTGAGCATAGAGAAATTTGTTTGGTGTACAGAGGCCATGGACCTTGTTTATAGTGCATGATTATTTTATCGTTTTCCTATGGGTATTTACAATGTATGATATCAAGTGGGAGAATGTTAGGATTAAGGTGCCATAAACCTTGTAAATCCTATGTAATTTATTATTCATATTATTGTTTGTAAATCACCCATAAGGGATGAAAGGTTTCTCCGGCAACGATCTTGTTTCAGCCACATGTTTATATCCGGTACCCAACACTAATTCGTCTGCGACAGGGGGTCGCAAGGGGGTTTCCCCCGTGCAAGGGGTCCAAAAACACATTTTATTTATATTTTATCACTGTAAATCTAGATCGGTCATCATTAGGTCACATATCCAACGATCGATATTATGTCAGTTTTCTTGCCCTAGAAGGCAACTCCCTTTTATAAGGATATTTTGTACTATGTTTTTAGCAGAGTTGAGAGTAACATGCGCTACTGGATTGAAGATTGATGAAGAAGAGGAAGTGCATGTATTGTAATCTCATATTTTAAGATAATACAACTTGGAGCCTCTTTTCTTGGTGAAGTTTTTTACCCGAAAGGGTTTTCTCCACGTTACATATTGTGTTATGTGTTCAATTCTTAAAGCATGTTGTTTCTGTGTAGTGGGTTTTATTTTGTTGCAATCTCTATTGATTCTACATTGTTTAGAGGACATAAATAAGGTTCAAATCAGATTTCTGTTGTGTGGTTTGCACCTTCATTTCTAGCATTGGAGAATGTTTTTCTCATCTTCACAAGATTTTTCAAGGTTCTTCACAAGCCTTTGAGCCTCTTTGTTCATTTCTTTAGTTTTTATTTTTGCAAAGCTTCAAATCTTTCTTATAGGAGGCAAATCCATTGTTGTGGTCATTTTATAAGCTTTGGTTTTTCTCTCCATTAGCACTTTCATGCTCATGCAGGACTTGTGTGCCTTTTATTTTATGCTTAGGATAGATTATCAATCTTTCTAAAGCTTCCATAGCATTGACATGCTCTCAAATTGCTTCCAAGCCATAGCCATTGTACTCAATTAGTATTTTCATAGCACTCATAGCTCCCCCTAAGCTCATTCATTTTTAATTTTAGCTCTCAAAGCTCAAGTCAAGTCATTACAATTTCTCCCTTCATCTTTGTCGCCAAGAGGAAGACCCCGTTGCTACAAAGGAGAAGAGATTTCCAAATACAAGGATTTCTAAGGATAGTACGAAGCTCATGCGCCAAAGTATTTAGGTTCTTTTCATGTTTTCATAGCTAATTAAATCACAATTTGCTTTTGGATAAAGTAATCATTGTATTGTAATTTCCTTGATATAATTTATTTCAAGTCGGCTAGATTAGCATCTTTTAAATTAGTTTCATTATAATTCATATATTAGATTTCATTCAAGTATTTTCTATTCCTAGTTTAGATTCAAAATCATCTCAAAAAAACACAAAAACATAGCTTAGGTTGCATTTGAAAAATTCCCGTTATTTGCATCCATCTTTCAATTCCTAGTTAATTAAATCATTTTATTATTTATTTATAAAAAAAAACAAAAAAGTCATTTTGCATTCATTTAGTTGCATACATCAAAAACACAAAAGCATTAGGAAAAGAGAAAACCAAAACCCTCAATTTCATCACGAGGTCAATTTCAAAACATATTCAAAAACTCCCTCATATCATCACAAGGTTGAGTCATAGAAAACATTTGGTCACATCACAAAGTCAAAGTTGAACAAAAATTCAACCCAACGTCAACCCTAGTCAAATCTCTCTTATTCAAGCATACAAATGTTCCCAGGAGTTAGAGGTGAGTGGGTTAGAGATATCCTTGAGGAAATAGAATTGATACACCCAAGACCACAACACACTCAATAGACACAAGAAGAACAAGAACACACCCTTAGGGTCATACAACAAGCCAACATCATACAACAAATTATACAGGCTAATGAAGAAAGGTTACAACATTCTATAGACATCAATGAACACAATCGACATCCATCTAGATGTTGGAACCTTAGGAATCCAAACAGGAGGTTGACAACTAGTGACCCTTCGGGTCATAGGGTTATCTCCATTACAGAACAAACATTGACATAGACAAGGCCCTAAGACTGGCCAACTGCTCTTTGTGACATTCTACTTCCACATGAACATAACCGCCCCCAGGTTATGCTTCCACTCGACTAGATTTTGCCATGAGAGCAAGAGTGAATTGGAGGTCACCATCAGCAAGGAGAGGGTTCATGTGATGTATCAAAGTTGACTCATCCGTGTTTGTTCCTAAATCATGTTTTGATGAGTACAAGTGGCCCCAATGAACAGTCTCTAAGAAAGTAGTGAATGGATTCAACAATTAGAAAAGGGTATGAGCAAGAGGACACCCTTGTTTAATATACATTTGAAGGGGGACATGATGAGAGAGATCTCCATTCACACTAACTTGAGCAAAAGCATCTTAAAAGTACTCTAACATGTTTACAAAAAGTTTCTCTAAATCCCAAAGCATTCATAACTAATAGAATAAATTATCATTCAATCCTATCATAAGATTTTTAAAAATCAATGAGATCCATGCAAACATTTTGCCTAGATTATTTAGCCCATTGCATTCCTTTCCAACAAGTAAGAAGGTTTTCTAAAATGTATCTTCCCTTCACAAAATTAGTTTCCGAAGAAGAAATCATTTGGGGGAGAATTTTATCCTCCTAAGGCCAATACTTTTGAAAAATCTTGTAAGACACATTCAAAAGAGCTATGGGTCTCCAATATTTTATTTGAGTGGTGTCACGCTATTTGGGAAGAATTTTGATCACTCTATTGTTGATTTCCTTGCATAAGGTTCTAGTTGAAACTACCTCTTTGTATACCTCCAACAACACATGCCCAATCTAATCTTTTTTATAGAACTTAGCCATGATATCTTCAAAACCAAGGGATTTTTCATTACTTAGTTAATCAATCATCTTACTAATCTCTTCAAGATAAATATCATCATCCAACTATTTGGACATATTATTAGACAATTTGCAAGATAGAATTTTAGACACAATTTTTGTATCCTACCTTCCTTCATCTTGTCCTCAAAAGTAAAAAAAAAAACTTGTAAGAATATTGAAAGGAAAATCTAATTTGAACATCTTCCTTCACAAGCACACCAACAACATTAATGGTAGCAATCTTTTCTTTGACATGCTAAAACTTCAAAAAAATTGGAAGAAATACCTAGTGCCTTTATCCCCAAGCTTTGGCCAAGTGAGCCTAGACTTGAGTTTATAATCTTTTCTTTTATAATTTAGTTCACATCTTAGGTGGTGTTTGGTGTAGGAGCACCTTGTCAAATGTTGGTCAAAGGTTGTATATAAGGGTCTTTAGAAAATTTTGTATGTTCAAGTCATATGTTTGGTGCAGTAAAGTCCAATTAAGACCATCTGGATGTATTTTGGTGTCATATAGGGGTATAGGTGGAAAAGTGTGTCAAATGTTGCATTGTAGGTGGAAGGTGAACATTCATTTTTGAATTCTAGTTGATGACCACTGGTTTTTAGTTGCAAATGTGTTTAAGAGGCATGGAGAACTTCAAGGGAAGGGCATTGGTGGTCGTGGAATGTGAAGAAGGATCAATAAATCAAAATACCCTGTTTTGCGTTTCATAAACTCTATTTTTATGTGTTTATTGTTGTTTTCTGCAAGTGTACGACCCTGTCATGCATTGAATTTTGGTTGAGGAGATAGTACTATGTGTTCACTTTCTTTTGTAAGTGGTTGGATGCAATTTCATCATCGTTGAAGGATTTTATGGTCATTTGAATGAAAACTGTTAATAAACCTAGGGTCTAGGGTTTTATGTAAGTAATTTGAATTTGTGAACTTTCCAGCCAATGAAATCTTGTAAAATGTGGTAGAATGGAAGAATGACATGTGTTTCAAAGGATTTTGTGACTTTGTGGAGTAGGGTATACAGTTTTGGGGATATTTGATCAAATCCTAGTTAATTTTGCAATGTTTTTGGCTTGTAAGCTTTTTTGACTTGAACCCATGTAGCACAGTAAATTAATGAGGCTTCCTGTTGATAAAACTCACATAATCTGTTCTTGTGGAATGTATTGAAGACTATCAAGTAGAGTTTGGAGGTCTGGAGGTAGAATATCAAGTATTTGCTTTGGAAAAGTGGCCTAATTAGGCTTAGGAGCAGAAGCAACAGTGAATTATCTAGTAGGTTGGTCTGAAACAACCATAACCAAGTTTTTGGTATGTTGAGGAAGGACATAAAGGGTATCCAAAAAGGTGATTGATTTGTGGGTTTGAGGTCTCTTTTGGAAAATATGTTGAAAAAACCTCTTAAGTAGGGCTACAAGGAATTAGGACAGTCTACAAGGGAATGGTCAAGAATTGAGGATGCAGATTTGGGTGAGGATTTGGAATGGTTGTGTCTGAGTCCTAGAGAGGTAAGATGACCTCTGGAAACCTTGTTTGGGTTTGAAAAATTGAAAACCGAAGTTGTGCCCTTGAAGAAGGAAGTTGCATTGAGAAAATTGCTTTTGAGCCCATTGTTGTGAAATATGCCTCCAATGGAATAGGTTTGAACCCATGATCTGCATCAGTGTTTAATTAACATAGCACTTTCTTGAAGATTCTCATCTAAGGAGGAGAATTGTAACTACATCTCCATATTAATAAGATTCTCTTGTAGATATCTAGTTCTTTGAGCCTTGGCTCTAGACTTATTCGTACCATATAGTCTTATAAAATTCTAAGTATCTTCAACAAACTTGTCCTATTTCATTATTTTGGAATGAGATTGATTTAGAGAAGATAAATTCTAAATATTGTTTAACCCATTTCTACAAGATTGGTTATTCAAATGAGAAAGATTCATATTAAACAAACCATTGAATGTTTGAGGAGGCCTAAGAGTGGAGGACGAGAAGAATTCAATCTCAATAAATTCGTGGTTTGACAAAGTGTATAGCAGGACTTAAACAACATTATTATTATTTTGATCAACCAAGGAGGGATTAGGGCCCTCTCCCATATAAAAAATAGATGATTACATAGAGAGTCCTATAGACTGGGATACTGAGTTAGATAAAGCTAGACTCCAAAGAAAAGAAACAACATACACATAATAGACTAGCACCCCATCACCATACCAAAAAATAGATTAAGTCATAGCTTACCCAACCCAGATGAAAACATACAATATAGACCATAAGCCAAAAAGAATCAATGCAGTAGCTTTAGACAAACCACATATTAAACCAAACCAAAGGATCCATCCTCCAACTTCACCATCGCTTCCTGCTTTGTTAGAACTTTCATCACAACCTCAACCTTAGCATATTAAATCTCTCCTACAGAGGAGAGGACTTCTCAGGATGAAGGAGCTTGAGCACATCAAAACCAAGCCTAAAGTTCACATACCCTTTACCCAACAAGAGAAAAGACAGGATATTTGCCACCTCTAGGACCAGCCTTGCAAGCCTTTTATCAATATTCCTAACCACACCCACAAAAGCCAACCCGCAAAATTCATAACCCAAGACCGACAGAGAATCAATCTTTCCATCAACATTTTCTCCACTTCCAACTCAAGCCCCACATGGAACTTATCCCAAATGAAATTTCTATCCAAATCCTTTGAGAGCTCTTTGTTTCTTGTAATTCAAAGCAAATTCTCTACAAACATGGATGAGATTTCAGTATTTACTTGATGTTTAGTTTTGCCTTCAACAAAATCCCATCCCAAAATCTTGATAATAGCCTTCATAACTTCATCCTCTTGGAAGAACACTTTTTTCAACCTCCTTGTTATTTCTCTACGAAACGCCATTTGTCTCACCATTGATTGCAGCTATAACATCAGCTCCATTAAAACACAAACCCAGGAAACATGTAGCATTGAACAACATTATTATTATCGACATGAGATAAACCAAAAAAGTTTTGTCTCTATAAAATCTGTGAAGTCTAGAGAAGAGCCTTTTAGGAACCTTTTTGAAAATTTCTCTAAGTAAACCAAACCCCCTTTCCATTAGATTTACATCTAAACAAGGGACCCATCACATTTCTTTTCCTCTTAAGTTTTGATTAGAAGAAAATTCATTTCCTTTCCAATCAAATTTACATCCTCCAAGTTTACTCTCTTCACTCTCCACCAAATTAAAATTGCCTCCAAACTCCAAGGAATATCAAGTAATTGGATGGCCATCTAGTTCCACAAATCAACCTTGTCTTTGTAGTATTTTATGAAGTGTGAATGGAATGAACACCAAATGTTTTACAATCTAAAAACAAAACAACCCATGCAAAAAAATTACAATGAGAACATCTAGAGGAAACCACATAATTTAACCATGTATGTGTAAGAAAAATAGAGCCCCCCTTTACCTTTACTGTGATTTATAGAAGAACATAAATCCCTTGGCCAAATAACCTTTAAGCACATTCCAAACAAAACCCTACATATTTTACCTCTTGCACAAGTAACACATCAACTATTTATAAATAGACTTGTAGAATGACCTTACAACAAATCATATGTCTTGGGCTTGAAGCCCTTTGATGTTCCAACTAACAATCTTAATAAAAAATAAGGGATGAACTTATTAAAGTGAGGGGGAAGACCCTCCACCTTTTCATCCATTTATTACTCCTTTTCCCCATGCTTCTATCACAAAATCCCTATTTTTGCCTAGTGTTGTTTGCAACAAAATAATTAATATTTTGTTTTTAAGGCAAATAAATAAGAAATAGGTGTTACTGAATCTAACCAAGTTACTCACCTTGCTTTATTTGTACTTCAACTGTCAATTTTGATAATGATGCAAAAACATTGTTTAGAGGAGTGTAAAAGGATTTGGATGGGCATGTGTTGTGCTTAAACAACATTTTTGGGTCTATGGCATAGTTCACTAGTCATTGGCCTATGCACTCCATCAATCATTCTCTTGTGCACTTCATCAGTCATTGTCCTGTGCACTTTTTCAGCCATTAGATTGCACACTTTGCTAGCCACTAGCTTGCACACTTTGTCAGCCACTCTACCTATGAACTTTGTCAACCACTAGCTTGCACACTTCACCAACCACTTTGCCAATGAACTTTGTCACCCACTAGACTACGCACTTCATCAACCTATGTGCTTCAGTAACAAAGTAATTGGATAGCTAGTAAAAAATAAGGCTTGAGCATGTGGCTCCAACTAGATATATGGTAGTACTCTTAGCTAATTTGGCACCATATCATCAAGCCATCTTTTAATATATTGTTAGGTCATATTTAAATTGAATGGGGAATCGGATCTCCTATTTTTGTGAAAGAATATTGTTTTGGCTAAAATTTCTCCCTAAGTTTAAGGAATTGATAAAACTCTCTTATGCTATTTTGTATAGGATTTTCATTATAAATACAACCTTATAGTTATGTAAAACATGGTGTGATCATAATATCAACATATTGATTTATGTGAGATATTTCTTGTTGTTGTTTATTGTTGTTGAATTGTGTTTGAGTTGCAATTGGAATGAGAGGTGGTTCTATTGGAGAGAAAGGGTCTACTCAATAGCTAAGCCAAACTTGAAGTTCGTCTTCCCTTGTTTATTCCTACTTATGTTTATTTATATTATGCAATTTGGTTTACTTATGTTTTGGAATGTATTGTTTAAATATTTAATTTATTGAGTTGGTTTCATATTTAAATGGTTTGAAAAGAATAGAAGAATATGTTGTTGGGATTAGTCTTCTATCCTTACACTCTATTTCTTCCAAGATAGAATTGCATTTTCATAAATAGGTTCCTAAATTAAGTACCTATTGCTCTCGACATAAATATGTCAGGACACAGGCATTAGTTTATGTCCTTGAGGTTTGACATTTGAGTTGCCAAGACTACATAGTCTTAATTTTTAAAGTTAAACTCATTTTAATTAATTAATTAATTAATCAATTGAGTGCATGTCAACTAATCATTTTATTCATTTGGTTTGTATTTCAATTAGTGAATTTATTGATTTGCATTGCACTTTGGTTGGAAAACTCCCTCAAGAAATTCTATCCCTTTAGATCCCATCATTTTTGGTGTCACTGCCAAGGACAATGTCTAGGAACTAAAAACTACAAAGTTTGCGATAGAACCAGTATCTCAGCAATAGGGTTGATAAATAACCAACATTGCCTAGTTTTATTCTTGAGCATACTATTTAATTTAAGTCATATAAATGCATGAATCATAAGTGATGATAAAGAGAGATTTCTTCCAATAGACAAAACTAATCCTAATCATTGTTTTTGATGTAAGAACAATAAAGAGAGGCACTACTAGAAAAGTATTGAAGCCACTAACTCACATACTGGCAACATAGTGTGAGCCAAATTTGTCTAAAGTTGGGTTGATAAATAACCAACATTGCCTAGTTTTATTCTTGAACATACTATTTAATTTAAGTCATATAGATGTGTGAATCATAAGTGATGATAAAGAGATTTTTTCCAATAGACAAAACTAATCCTAATCATTGTTTTGGTGTAGAAACAATAAAGAGAGGCACTACTAGAAAAGTATTGAAGCCCAGACCACTGAGTCACATACTGGCTAAGGTTGGAGTTGAGCAATCATGTGGATATGAACTTGAATTTAACATGGCTACTTCTCTAGTTCAGACCACTCCTCCATTTGTAGAAGATGAGCTTGGTGAAACTGAGCCATCATTCAATCTAATACGAAAGCCGCCGAGTCCTATATCATTTGATTTTAGAGACGCTTTTCATGCATCCTACGCAACTCGAAAGGGAAGTGCTTAGAAGACCCTAACAAGGCAATACAAGCTTCAACCTTCCTTATTTAAAATTCATTGGGCATCATGGGTAGAATCAACGATGGTAGAAGAAAATCTAGGAGGCAATGGAGGACGAGTTAAGAGTAGTGTTGAAAGATCTTGATCAAACAATGATCCCATAACTTTTGAGTTTCCCAATAAATTTCTTGAGGATGAAGCCTGCAGGGAAAATATTCCACATTGGGGTTTTACCTATTTTTCATGGTTTAAATACTAAAGATCCTTATATGTTTTTTTTTTTAGTTTGATGTGCTTTCTTGTAGTTATGATTACCATATTGATGCTTGATGGTTGAAATTGTTTCTAGCCGCTTTGAAGGATGCCTCTTTAAGATGGTTCATAGGATTAGGATAAAATATAATTGACTCATGGAAAGACATCACTCAAAATTTCTTGGTAATTATTTAGATTATTGTAAGGAAAGAGATATTCGTAACTAAATGTTCCATATGTTTCAACAACAAGATTAGGCTACAATAACCTCCAAAATTAGACCCTCAAGTCTTTATTTGAGGGGAAGACTTGTAGTTAAAGCACATACTGTGTCTCATAAATCAAGTTCACCTCTATTGAACTTCAAAAGATAGCCATGTTAGAAAATTAAGGTTTACATTTTGTAATAAAGTCACCTTAGTGACTTAGTGTTAGTTTCCTATCGGTTGTGAGGTAGTTTGGGAAGTTAATTTTTGGAAAGGCTTTATAAAGGCCATATTGTAGTGAATCATAGATATCCAAATTACATCATAGTATAGTTAACTATTATTATTTGTGAATCATGGTGTGATATTCTGCAATTATGTGCTCATTGTTTTTCAACAAGCCATCCACGTCCATAGAAAGTAGATCTAATTAAGATCCTATTTCCTTGGAGGTGTTGTATGTATCTCCAATTATAGTTAGAACTGACCTTGGTTTGTGAAACTCAATACATCCTTGAGCCACGGGCTAGTTAGTTAACTTACTACATTCAAAATTACACATTTATCAAGTGTCACTTGATCAATTGAAACTCATGCAAGTGCCAATTATTACTTGACTAACCCATTTTCAATGCATAGCTAAGTCACTTGGCCAACTATAGTATCTTGCACTATTTCAAGTGTCACTTAACTAGGTACATCTAACATGCATGAATCAAGTGTCACTTGATATAATCATGAGTCCTTCATTACATCAAGTGAATTGATAATTATGATCTTGAGCAAGAGTAAGATATATTATGTCATCTTGGTACCCTCATGTTCCTTTGTCTACATAAAGTCTTACTTGATCATAATTGAACATTTCATTGTATGAAGACATTTCATGCCTTCCATACATTGATGTGTTCTTTCTTATTGCATCAAGTGTTACTTGATCACCAAAGAACTTAAGTTACAATGGGTTAAGTTTTGACCCTTAATGCAACTTTTTTTTGGATTTTTTTACTTGTTCCCAAGTGTCACTTGCACAAGTCTTTCATCCTATTTATCTCAAACCATGCCATGTTCTCCAACTACCCAGACATTCATAGTCTATTAATCTACCCATAAAGTTTAATTTTATGCATGTTTATTAAGTCATAAAAACTTTTCTCAACCCCCTTTTTATTTTCATGGTTTACATTTTTAACAGTAAGCACTTGCCTTCCTTTATTTTATGTTGATGATTTTGTAATTAAATTCACCATCTCAAGTTAGTTGTTTAGAGCATCACTTTTAAGTACAAACCTCTTAATGGAATATACTGATGTTATTCACAACATTATGACTTAGTTTAGTTTGAAGTAATCTACAAGTTAAGATTTGCTAGGTTTATATAATATTCAAGGATTAACCAATTCTTGTTCATTGATGATATGTGATGAATTCTTACCTTTGATCTAGCTTATTCTCAAACTATGATTTACTAGAATTGTTTTTCTTATCCATTTGTAGTATTCTAATTCTTATGCTTATAATATTTGTATTTCAAGTTTTCAATTCAAGTTCTCATGACAATATGATTTGCCTTGACTAACAGAGTAGCACTTGTCTACCACTAGAATGTTAGAAATGAAGGTGAACAACTATAGAATGGAAATCCGATTACAACTATAACTATTAATCTAGTGTAGAACCAAAATGGAGACAGTATGAAATCAACACAAAGAAATAGTAGAACAAAAGATCAAACACATAACACAGTGTTTACGTGGAGAAACCCTTTAGAGAAAAAACTCCACACAAGAAGAGATGCACCAGTCTATATTAATTTCAAATAGAGTTAAGAATATAACACTATCAATCTCCTCTCCAGTCTTCAATCCAGTAATGCCTATAATACTCTCATACACAATCGCAATACAATATCCATATAAAAAGGGTTGCCTTCTAGGGAAAGACAAGCCAACAAAATTTCCACCATCAGATCTGTAACCTAATGATGAACAACCTAGATTTCCAATGGTAATTTATATATAAAATGTGGCTTCCGAGGGTATTGCCCTTGGACCCCCCACCAAGGGGGCCATCCCCCTAGACCCCATAGGGAGGTACCCCCCTTGTAACCCCCTTGGATAACCTACATCCATTGGGTATTGGGATCAAACATGTAGCTGAATTAATTATTAATTGGTGAATACTTCATCCCTTATGAATGATTTATAAACAATATTAGGAGTAATTAAATACATGGGATTTACAAGGTTGATGGCACTTTAGTCCTAACATTCTCCCACTTGACATCATACATTGTAAATACATCCATAGGAAAACATAAAACAACTAAGCACTAGGAACAAGGCCCGTGGCCTTCCTGCACCACATAAATTTTTCTATGCTCAAGAGTTTAGTAAGTGAATCTGCAACATTCTCCTGAGTGTCAACCTTCTTTAGCTCAATCTAACCATTAGTAATCATTTCACAAACAAAATGGTATTAAACATGCACATGCTTAGTCCGTGCATGATACATGGGGTTCTTGGCCAAACATATTGTACTCTAGTTATCCCAACCAATCTAAATAATCCTGCAATCAAAACCAATACATGTACACAATGTCTATAACCAAACTACCTCCTTAGAGACATGAGTAGCAGCCATATACTCTACTTTAGCAGTGGATAAAGCAACAGTGGGCTGCCTTTTACTTATCCAACTCACAGCTCCTCCAAACAAAGTAAACACATAGCCACTAGTGGACCTTTGACTATCCATGTCACCTACCCAATCTACATCAACAAAACCATGTACATCCAATGTCTTATCCATATTGTTAGTACCAGAATAAACCAAACAGTAATCAGAAGTACCACGCAAATATCTTAACACTCTCTTTGTATAATTCCAATGTTGTCTACCAAGATTAGACATAAACCTGCTCAAAACTCCCATTGCTTGGGCAATATCTGGTCTAATGCAAACCATTGCATGCATCAAACTTCCTTATGGTACATCAGACATATCCTCTAAATCATCTTCATTCTTAGGACACATATCTAATAAAATCTTAGTACCAACTGGTAAAGGAATTATAACTGGATTACAATAATGCATGCTAAATCTGTGTAAAATAGTATTCATATACTTACTTTGTGATAACCAAAGCTTTATGTTACCTCGATCCCTTTTGATCTCCATTCCCAGAATATACGTGGCTACCCCTAGATCCTTCATGTCAAATGCACTTGAAAGTTGAGATTTCAGCTCACTGATCATACCCTTAGTGTTACTGAAAAATTACATATCATCCACATACAAGGCCATAATCAGAATATGATCATCAATACATCTAATGTATACACAATGATCTTCTTGTTGAAATATGTTTGTCATTGATGTCAAAGGTATAGTGTTGCATGATTGAGTTGATGGTGATGCTTCACGAGTTCATGCTTCAAGATGCCATGCTTCAGGAGTTCACATGTGCTTCACTATTCATGAGTTATTATGGTGAATCAGTTGGTATGATGTTCATGGTCAGGATCATCTTGTAAAGGACAGTAAGGTTTTATGCTTCATGATGCTCATGCTCTCATTTCAGGAGTTCAAACAATGTTAATGAATCAAGTGTTATGAAGGAGGTGTGTTAGTTGATACAAGTGTGGATTATGACAGAGGAAGAACCTTCTTCACAGTTGCTTCATCACATGGCATTATGTTTCCTAATGGTACTTATTTGTTGATGATGTTGATCATCACATGATGCATTTTTCTTTGGTTGATGCATAGTTTTTGGAACTTGCCATGATCCTACAGTTAGTGTCATCAGATGATCATGTTATAAGTGTTGTCATAAAAAAGGTTAGTTTTTGAGTCCTCAATAACAATTTCATAAATTGATCAAGTGCAAGCTTAAGTGGATCCAGTTGGAAGTTGGTTTTGCAATGCTCTCAGTCAGATTGAGAGTTGCTTCTTGACAAGGCACTCAATTAGAGGTTTGATAAAATGGGTTGTAGTGGTGTGGTTTGTTGTTGTTGATTCCAAGGCACTGGGCTTCCATGTTGATGCAAATCTATACTTCACTATTGATCACTATCCTCTAATGTTGATCATTGTCCTCTAATGTTGTAGACCTCTTTGATGGCAGAGTTGAAGACAATTGGTTTGGTAGAATTAAAAGGTTGATGATGTCTAAAGCTTTTGAGTAATCTTTGGGTGGTTTAAAACAAGGATATGACATCTTTAAAAGTTGAAATATTTTCTTAGTAAATTGCTTTAATCTACATGACAATGAGTATTGCTGAAATTCTTCATGATAGTGGGTTTTGGTGAATTTAGGGTTTATAAATTTCTATAAACCTAATCTACATGTTTTAATCTCTAAATCTCTAAGGTCTTTTTAAAGGTTTAAACCCTAAGCTACATCTCCTTAAGACCTTTCTCCCACCCGTCATCTCCATGATGCACTTTTATTTTATTTGTTCATTGACCTGCTATAGCAGGTGGTATGTCACTTAAGTGACATCCTTATGGGGTCATGGTCGTGGTCTGACCAGCCCCCTCTTCCTAGTGGGACCAGCTCCATCTGTGTTTCTTTGTGTGCTTGGGTGCCAATATGGTATCAACAATCCTCTTTGAAAGTTACAAACGTCGATCGATGGTCAAAATTCAAACTTCGACTCCAACTCCCCGAGTATCATCTTTGACGTGTCTGTAACCATCAAGTCAATGTGGTTGCACAGAATAAGACTTTTTAAGGCTATTTTTAGCCATTCTTTAAGGCAAATTCTTGTGGGATTTAAAAGCTCTAATTTTTAGGAGATTCCTTCTATTCTTATTCTCCCCACTCGTGCATTGAAGATAAAGGAGGAGTTTTTTTTTAAAGACGGAAAATTTCTTTGTGGAGATATTATTCTTTTTGAATGGTGATTAAGGTCTTTTTATTTTCTTTTCTTATCTTCATGCAAAAGGTTTTTGAGAAGTGGATTCGAAGATGGAAAATGATATTATTTCCTGTCAGGGCAATCTGATTTAAAATATTATTGAAGATTTTTTAGTTGCAGGTGGTGGAGGCTATTTTAGATTTTTATTGTTTGAAAAGGGAAAATGGATATGCAAAGATAAGATGAAATGAAAGGTCATTTCATTTATAATGACATTGCAGGTTCATTATGAATTGATTTGAGGTCTGAGATATGTAGCATTGAAGACATTTTTTGTGAGGTTTTTGAAGAGAAAATGCAGGTAAATCGGGTTATTGAAAAGGTGAATATTTTGTCTAAGAATTGAGAGATGTATGAGATATTTTTGCAGGGGTGAATCAAGCACAGGATGAAGACATTATGTAGCAAATTTACAGAGTGAATCATGTCTAGTTTAAAGACAATATGTAGCCGATTATGGAGAAATATTGAGAAGGAAATGCAGATTGAGTTGAGTTTTATTGTAAGGGATATGCAAGTTCAGTGATTTGTATGGAAATAGAGTAACCCTTTGTATTTGTAATTATCTTTCTGTATGCAGAGAGTGGGTGCTCCTACAAACCTATTTTCCAGTGAGGCTATGTCAGGGAGTGGGTGCTCCTGTTGATATTGTAGTTGGTGCTCCTAGATACATTGTTGCCAGTGAGGCTTTGTAACCAGTGAGGTTTTTGTCTTTCCAGTGAGTCTTAATGAAGTGAATGCTTTAGAGTGGTTTTTTATCCCTATGAGGGCTTTCCACTCATAAATCATGAGTTATGTGTTGTCTTGATTGTGTATCAATTTGCATTTGATAAGTCTTTGTAGTTCAAGTTTCTTGTACTGGTTGATATTATTGCGATTCACTTATCATTTAAAGTCTAATTGTTTGAAGTATCTTGATTCTCTTTGTTCTGTCAATCAAGTGGTTTGAAGGTGTTAAAAGTTTGAAATATTATAGACCACTGATTCATCCCCCCTCTCAGTGGTCGTGTACTCCAACACTTCTTCACTTCTAACAAAGCATAATGTTAGAACTAAAAATTAACCTAAAATTTTTACCAAAAAAAATCCATTTTTCCCACCATAATCCAATCACCTAAATGTGTCATTTTAGAATTTTCTCATCCAAAACAATCTATTTATCTGACTTAGAAGCCATTACCCTAATAAGTTCACATTTTGTCACCCTTACCCTAAGTGAAAAGTTCATATCGAAGAGATTCTATTATATCGGTAAGAGCCATCCTAAGGTTCCTTCGAAGAAGCAATATGAATGATGTCGATGAGAAAATTCTACATCGAGGAAACTCATTTTAGAGTCCCTTCGATATCCAATTAAAGTTGTGTCGAAGACACCGCTGCATGTCAAGAAGAAAATGCTTAGGCTCTCTTCGACAACCTGAGAAATAAACCATTGAGGGAAATAAACATTTTATAACTATGGTGTGGCTCATCAATATTTTGTAGTAACAATAAGAGATCGAGGGAACAAAACTAGACTTATACACTTGAAGAGTCGAAGAGTCTACAAAGTATGGGAGTGATGATTTAAGAGTCCCTTCGATATCACTACATCACCAAAAAGTTCATCGAGGAGATAGATATACATCGGCAGGACATGTCACATATTCCCTTCGATAAACTAAAAGAAATATTTGACTTTGGAGAGACTTCATTGTGTCGGAATGACTAGTTCATGAGTCTCTTCGATGAACCGATATGCATGAGCATGTGATACATTTTAACATCATCGAAGGAAGAGTATCATGTCGGTAGGAGATTACATAAGTCCCTCTGATATACCAATATGGTGGGTCCTGAAGATTTTTCAGTCTATATTCCAAAGCCTACAAAATAAACATCGAAGGGAAATATAGCCATCGATGGGACAAGGGAATTTGTCCCATTAATAAAACGATGGCATTCGATACAAAGGTAACAATAAAGATTTTTGAAATGACTCCAGGATGTCAGAGTGAGGTGATTCACAATCCCTCTGAAAAGGGAAAGATAAACTAAATAAGTAAACGTCGAAGGGATGGATCCATATCAGGGAAACCCAAATATTGGTTCCTTCGATAAAAAATTGTTACCGTAGTGCAATGAACTCATGAACACATCAAAGAACTAAGAAGATATCAAAGAGACTACCCACAAAGAGAGTGTCAAGAGGATGTTGTGATATTGGTATAAGACCATTTGGGGTCACTCTGAAATCATGAGGGAAATAAAAGAATTAACTAGTAAAAGGACATCAGGGAAAGGGGGAAATATCGGTAAGATCACAAATTGGTCATCCCGATGAAGTATTAATAAGATAATTTGGCGGTGATCAAATGACCCATATTCAAAAAATTAATTATCCCTTTGATGACATAAAATTTGCCATGAGACGTCATTAATGAACCAGAGCCGAGTGCATTGAAATCAAATTCTAAGAAAATTGTGAAACCATTAAGCAACTGAGGAAAATGATGGCAGGGCGTAGCTAAGGACAACAACTCCAGAACCAGAGAAGATGTCATCTAAGTAAGTACTCTAATCTTGAGCTAAAAATTGTAGAGTACATAAACTGGTTCAAATTATAATCACAGAAGTAGGGTTTTTTCTTTTACAAAGTTATATGATGGAAAATGTGACTAAGAACCCTAAAGGCAAGAGACAAAAACTAGTAGAGAGACATCTAAATCAGGATTTAATAGATCAGTGCCCAGGTTCTGGACAAAGTTCTAGAATAAATGCATAATTAAACCCCCAAGATGAGAAATTGGAGGACAGAAACAAACAAGTGGGTGACACATGGATCCCAATAAGGGGGTCTGATTTGTTTCTATATCATTATAGAAAAATGCATAGGCACAAACCTATCTCCAACCTGTGGAGACTAAACTTGGGAAAATTAGTAGTGCCTAATGTGTTCATCAATGTGGAATTGCTCAAAGCATTGGCAGATAAATATAATCCCCAGACTCGTATCATTGAATTGAGAGATGGATCTGCCTTCATTCTTGTCACCAAGAATTATATATCCATGGTGTTTCAATTGGACGCCAGTTTTGAAATGAGGTTTAGTATTAGAGATCTCTTAAATGAATACTATAATCTGAGCACGAATTATAAACGGTGGAGATTGCCATTACACAGGCCTCGAGATGAAGGGAATCGACTCATAGTGTTCTTAGGGGTGGAAGATTCCCCATATTCTGTGGGTTTGTTTGAGGAGTACTATCAATACACCTACTATTTTCTTTGCTAAGTACTTGGCTTGGATGCCCCCACATTTATGGAGGTAGCACCAATGGTCCTCACAACTGATGTGCAGAGCCAGGATGCCTGGCCTCTTGACTATGCTGAATATCTTGCTAACAATCTTCACAATGACTTGGTTACTATAAAAAATAGAAGTGGAGGTGTTAAATTCATGTATTACTCTTTGTTCATGCATCTCATTTTATATGAGGGACATAATATTTGCATGTGGGATGAATGTCTGAGAATAAGAAACCTAGATAAGGATGGGAACATTAGGCCTATATAGATGTGGACAGCTATTTGGGATAGTAGATGTGAGAGATCACATTATTTGTATTTTGAAAAGTACTTTGTGAAGCCTTTGTATAATCTATTGAATCATCCATGTGATTACAACATGTCACCAGAAGTGCAGAAGTTCCTGAGACCCAAGGACAAGGGTGAAAGTGGAAAGATCAATCACAACTGGGGTGATTAGTATGCTTATAGTGACTGCACAAAAATTAGGATCTATGGATATGAGGGAGCACCATTTTTGCTATCAAAGACCTATCCAGATAGAATTGCTTATTTGGAAATTGTGAGGCAATTAGCCTATTTTGATTTTATGCATCTCAAAAGTTATAATAAGCAGTCATTGATGCCTAGAACATTATGTTTTGGAGATTTCACTGTTGTTTTTGAAAAGGGATATGAATTGATTGATAAAAAACTAGAGCAGTACAAAATTTCTAAAGGAAATGCAAGAGAAAAATTTGACCCAGAACATTTCATACATCAAGTGAAAACTAGTAGAAAATTAAAAGGGTATCATCATATACTCTTTGTGGATGATGATTTGATCAGAAATGTTGATGAGAATTGTGCAGTTGAGAAAAGAAATGTGTATCATAGAACAATGCTAGTAGAGGCTTAGAGGATAACCAATAATCCCACATATAAAGGAACTTTTCTTGAGATTGATGATCCTATTGAGATGATAGATACATTAGTTGCACATGAAACAGAATTGACTGGGGATGTTCCCCCTTGGGTTTTTGAAAAGAGAAATAAGAACATCAAAGAAACACAAGCTGAGTACGAAACTCCACTGTGCCATATTTCCCATCAACCTACACCAGACATTAGTTTCTCTATGGACACCAGTACTGTAGAGCAAGAAGTTGAGAGTGGGGATGAAGGTGTATAGGCATTCCAGCCTATGATTGAAAAATTTGAACCCTCTTTTGAAAGAGAGGTTGTCATAATGGAAGCCCCGGATGAACTCTCAGATGATATAAGACACAGTGCAAGCAAAAATTTTGTTTCTAATAATGATTTTGTCAAAAACCCCAAGTTTAAGGCCTTCTTGTATGAATACAAGGGCAAACAAACTAGGGAAAGGATAAAAAATGTCACCCCTGAATTAGAAGCTAAGGCCTTGAAGGACCTGCAAGCAGAGATTGACAAAGAAATGGAGACTATAACCCCAGAGAAAGGAAGAGCAATATTAGAAGAGGTAGGAGCCATGCTAGTCTCCAGGTGGGATATGACCTCTGCTATTGTATTTGATAGTTTTCAAAGAAATAAAGACAAAAAGGTGCAGTTAAATATTGAAGGAGTAGATAGAATATGCTCTGGATCAGGCTATGATCCAGACAATGCCACTTTACTGATGTGGGCTTTGTACCCACCAAATAAAAAGCCTCAAGTTATTGATGACCCAAATAAGGCATTTGGCCATCTTTTGGTACAACGAGTTGAGGACACTGATCCCATGGAAACTGCATATTTGAATAATAATGTTGCCAAATTCACAAAGGCCCAAATTGAGAGGCCGATAAAGAATAACAAAATGTATATGACAAAGAATGAAAGATTGAGACAAGAAATTGATAGCTACAAAGATAGACTACCATCCTCCTCAAGCAGCTATTCACCATGGTTGGAAGCTGATAAGGTGGTAGAGGCCAAAGCTGAGACTGCTTATTGAAAGATTAAAGCTGAAAATTTTTAGAAACATGGTGATCAGTTAGAAACAAAAATAAAATTTGTCAAATATAAATGGCCTCAAAATTAATTGAGAAAAGATTCAAGAAGATGCTAGGGAATGCTAATAGGGTATGAGCAATGCATGATAGAACACATATTGCCTACCAAGAGCATAAAAGACTACATCTCAGGGTTGGAAAAGAAGGAGGAGTTGATAACCAAGGGAGATGTTGATACACAGGTGTTTAAGAATTATGATGAGCTGATCGACATGCATGAAAAGTTTAACATTGTGTTAACACAAGATCTTGGTGATTTTGATCAACCTTTGGATATGGCTTTTCCTAGTTTCTTTGATGATGAAGGAAATATAAAAGAACGGAGCATTTAGAAACATGAGTTGGCTCAGTTGTTACTAGTGGCTCTCGATAAGGTTAATGATGAGCCATGGTGATGGATAACATACATATACAGTTAGAACAAATTTTTACTCTGGAATTTGTTATGAAAGAAATAATCTCTACCACTGGTACTTATGCTTCTCAAGAATATGTTGATCATCTTTCTAAAATTAACTTATTCATCTCTCGAGCAACATAAGGGGTCAAAAAGCTTTGCACCATCCATGTCTACATCCTTAACTAATTAAAAAATGGAAGACAATGGTTAATAAAGAAGCTAAAGAAGCTATAAAATCTAGAGAATCCTTTGACCCTCATGATAAACTTGAAGTGAAATTTTGCCAAATGCTAATTGAAGAATTTTTGTGATATTAGATTCAAAGGTTAAACATAGAGGAGAAACAATAAATATTGCATCTAAAATGATAGTGGGCAAAGCATGTTCATCAGATACGGCATCATTGGAGAGGAGAACCTTGCTAGGCCAGCGGTCATGGGTCCTCTATGATGATTAACGGACTCATATCATGATTACTGTGGATGCCTAGATTACTTTCTTTGTTTATTTCTTAATTATGTTTAAGAACAATCATTAGTTATCTGAAGAGATGTAAGTTATGAAAAGTTGCCTTGTTTTGGCCTGAAGATTGTTTACTTCTCGTATATAAGGGAAACCAAGGCCAAGTTTAAAAGATATCAGAACATACAATATATTATTACATTTTCAGTTATGCTCATAGAAAAGAATACATAAAAACCTTTATGAATTTTGAAGTAATATAATGGGAAAGAAAGTTTAATCGGTGACTCAATCTCTGGTGTTCAACTACTTTGTTGATATTAATTCTTATGAGTTATTTGGCTGTCTCCATATTGGTTTTTTCTTGTTATTCAAATTAAGTGTATTGAGCATATATTTAATTTGTCAAGACACATTTGTTGCCTCTATGTGATTTTCTTGATTGGTTTTGGAGAGAAGAGAATTAAACTCCTTCTAAGTGATTTTTGTTTATTGGTTTCTGCCCAGAATTAAAATCCTTTAAACAAATCATCTTAATTGGTTTCCTTCAGGCTATAATTAAAACTCTTTTAGACAATCACAGTAACTCAGAAATATATCAATGGGATTTATAAGAAGAGCCTAATAGCCAACAATTTTGCACATTTATACAAAGTACAAACATCCAAAAGTGCCAAGTAGTTAGAGTTAAGCCAAGTAGATAAATCTGCATATCACATAAATCTTGACCCCATTAGCTCAATAGGAATAAGCATTGATCACACTCAATTTAATGTCATAATATTTTTAGAATTAGCTATTACTTTTGTATCTATTTCACACTCATATGCCATTAGGAAATAGATTAATATAATCAAAGCATACATAAGCCTTAAATCTGCTTAAATTATTTAAAGTACAACTGCCTAGGTCTAGTAAAACTTGAAGAGTATGGAGTTCTACATCACAATGGTTAACTTTGTTTCATTGGCCAAAACCTTGTTAGTCTGACCATAGGACTTGGCATACCCTTAGGATTAGCAAGCTACAATTTTGGGAACCAACACATAATTTCAAAATAAATGAATCAAACTTTTGGTACCACATTTTGGGGGACTGTTTTAAACCATAAAGAGACCTTTTTAACTTGCATACCTAGTGTTCTTTCCCTTTTACTTCAAAACCTATAGGCTGTTGCATATAAATTTCTTCTTCTAGATCTCCATGTAAAAATCCAGTCTTAACATCCATTTGCTCAATTTCAAAATCATAAGTTGTAGCCATGGATAAAAGAAATCTAATAGAAGATAATTTAACAACAGGAGAGAAAATTTCACCGAAATCAACTCCCTCTCTCTGGGAGTAGCCCTTGGCTACCGGTCTAGCCTTATACTTCTATAATGAACCATCTACTCCAATCTTTTTCTTGAAGACCCACTTACATCCTATGGTTTGTCTTCCTTTGGGCAAACATAGAAGATCCAGGGTGTCATGATTCTAAAACCATCATCTCCTCCTACATGACTAGCTACCAAGACTCACTATCATATGAAAGAATAGCTTCCCTATAGGATCTAGGTTCATCATCAACACTCAATAAAGTAAATACACAATGAGAATATAGTGGGCTATACCTATTAACTAGGTTTTGTTGTCTTGTGGATCTTCTCAAGGGTGGAGTAAGAGATTTTTCCTCATGTTCTTCTGTATGCTCAACTTCTTCTGTAACAACAAAGTCTTCCTCATCTAAACTTTCACTTGAATCTTCTTCTTCTTCTCCATCCTCTAATCCATCATTTTGTTCTTTCTAATGTGCATTTTCCTATTGTAAATCAAAATGTACTATCATCTTCCTTTCTTTTTCTTCTAACTGTATAGGATTAGAAATAGCTCTAAGTTCCCTGAAAATCACATCTCGAGAAAAAATAACTTTTCTGGTTAGAGAATCCCAAAGCTTATAACCTTTTACATTCTCACCATATCCAATAAAGATACATTTTTGTGCTTTTGGTTCCAACTTAGATCAGTTTTCCTTAGGCACATGAACAAAAGCCTCACAGCCAAAAACCCTTAAATGTGAAACATAAGGTATCTTATATGTCAACACTTCATAAGGTGTCGAATCAAGATCCTTACAAGGAGATCTGTTTAACAAGTAATAAGTAGTACTCACAACTTTTGCCCAAAAACATTTATCCAACTATGCATCACTTAACATATTTCTGGCTCTTTCCAATATTGTTCAGTTCATCCTTTTTGCAACACCATTTTGTGGTGTATATGGAGTTGTCTTTTGTCTTATGATACCTACATGCTTACAGAACTCTTCAAATTACTTAGGGCAATATTCCCCTCCATTGTTAGATCTTAATATTTTTATCCTAAGTCCTGATTGGTTCTCTACTAAGACTTTATACTCCTTAAACTTAGTGAAAACTTTAGACTTATGTGTAATGTTGATGCAGGAGCATCTGGGTTCACTGGCAATCCTGTGTCACCACAAAAAAAAATTATTTTCTAAAGTTGGTTTTGGCTTTGTTTTCTTTGTAGTTTTGGTTTTGAGCAAATACAGATTTATTATGACCAAGTAAAAGCATCATCTTGTAGAAGACCCAAATGGGTATCTGTAGTTTCAATTGGCGAGATTTGGACAAAATTTGCCTAAGTTATGGCCAATAAGAGTTTTTGGCAGGTTCTGAACCTGGCAAGTTCGTCGGTTCTGCCTTTTCCTTATTTTCCCACAGGCTTATATGTAATATTCTTTTCATTTATCAACACTTAACAGTTTGAACAAAGAGCATTATCAGTGAAATCTCAGGTTTCAAAACCTTATCAGCAAAATTATGCGTTAGCGAACTCACTAGTTTATCGATAGTCTTTTTCACTGACAAGTCTAACAAGTTGAAGTCATGCACTCTTTGGTTCATGGTGGCATTAAATAACCTGATAAAGGCAGAATTTTGGAGTTTTATTTTCCCCGAAATTGTCGATTGAAGGAATATGGCTTTGTCCGCTCATATTGGAATTCTCTAGTTACTTTGTAGGTCCTTACATTTGTCGATAAGCTGATAAGGCTTAAGTAAGGAGTTTCATTTTTCCTTGAAGTTCCCAATCGTGCAGAAGTCAACTATTGACTATTCGAGTTTCATAAAGCTCAACTTTGCCGATAGAAGGCAAAATTGCTTAGTCGGCTCAACTTAAGATTTTTGAACTAGTTCAGGATTTCTAAAAGTTGTCGATTCACCGACTAGGTTCAGAAAAGCTCAGTTTTGCCGATAAAAGGAATTCGAAGATATTTGATGGTTTGGGATAATTAAGTTTATTTGATAAGGGACCCTGAGGTTCGTGGAATTCATAATTTACCATTAACATGGGCAAGTGTGTAAGTTCGTAATATTTTGTTCTTGGAAAGTGTATTTTATTGACAAGCTATTCAAAAGAATGGTTCACGGATGGGTTAAATCGCTGATAACTTCATACAAGTGAACTTTTTTCGATAATCCCTTATAATGAAGGTTCAAAAAACTAACACTTTGTCGATACGCACCTATATCGAGAGTTCGGAACATATGATTTTTGTCGATAACATGTGAGTTTTAGCAAACTGTCTTGAGCTAATTTTTATTTATTATCGGATGCAACATACTATGGCGACAGGGATATATTATGTGGAGGCTCTAGTAGTAACATTTCAATTTCTATAACTACCTAGTAGATCATGTCGTTGCTAACGAATCATGGCGGTTGAACTGTTTTCAGCGAAGAATGATAAATACGAAGAAGAAAACTAGATTGGGGATTCGGTATGGGGGGAATTGTTAAAGGAATGTGAAGTAATTGATTGGGGCAATTTCTGTATTCTTCTGGGAGGCAATTTGGTGTTGTAAGCACATTATAGATTCTACTACAGTATAGTGTTGAAGGGCCAATGGATTTGTAATTGCTGATATTTTTTATGTTAATAAAATAATTTCATTTGTGCTTCCATTGTGTTATGACTGCATGACTAGGTAGTTTGATAAAACCCTTTGGTCTCAAATGCATCAAGTGGTATCAGAGCAAGGTTTTCTTGCTGGGAGGAGATACATTGTAGAAAGTTTGAAGGATTGTCTCAGAGGGCTCGAGAGATTATTGTGGTTGTGAAGAGGAGTCCCCATAATTACTGAGGGATGAAGGAGATGTTGGAGTTGTGAGAAGAAGAGGATTCTATTTCTACAGTGAGTGTGGAGAGTCAGCAGTAGCGGTTGTAATATGAGAAGATGCTTCTGAGAGAAGAATTCCCATAATGGAAGAAATGTTTGAATAGTTTTGTGTTGAAATGAGGAATGAGTTGAGAAATTTAGTTGCTAGATTGAGAAGAGACCCAGATTGTGCAAAAGATCATGCTGATGATGAGGATGAAGTTGTGGAAGATAAACAAGAGGGAGAACATGAACAACCAGTAGATGCTGGAGAAGAACGATTCTTGAGAGTGCTTGCTAGATTTGGAGGAGGTAACAAAATAGAAATTTCTATTTTTTCTGGAACATTGAATCCTGATGAATTGATAGATTGGATAGGAGAAATAGAAGAATATTTTGAATATGAAAATGTTTGTGACCCTTAGAGGGTGAGACTGGCACAAACGAAACACAAAATACATGTTGCCTTATGGAGGGGATTGCAAAGAGAGAGAGTGGCTAATGGAGATTCGAGAATAACTCGGTGGAATCAAATGGTTACTCGATTGAAAACCAAATTTACTCTTGGAGACTATGAGTTGGAGATGTTCAGGAAACTTCAGAACTTGAAGCAAAAAGATATGAGTGTGAAGGATTACACTAAAGAGTTTTATAAAATGGTCATTAGATCTGGGCATCATCAAATGGATAAAGAGAAAGTAGCTAGATATATCAATGGGTTGAGGTTTAATATACAAGATGGGATGGGTGTGCTAAAGATTTCTATGCTAGAGGAAGGATATTAATATGCTTTGAAAGTAGAAGAAAAGGTAGAAAGAAGATAGCAGAGTAATGCCAGGGGAAGAGGGAAATTCTTAGTTGGGCAAGGGAAAGGAAATAGTGGTAAAGGTAAACAAGTTCAGGAAGAAGAAACAAATTCCAAATGGAATAAGGAGTCAAGTCAAGAAGTGAGAGGAAGAGAATACTCTACAAGAGAACGTGGTAGCAGTAGAAAGGGATTCCCTAGGAAATGTTTTTAGTGTGGTGAGGTAGGACATAGAGCTTATGAATGTCCACAATTACATCAAGAGAAGAATAAGAAAAGTATGGCCAGAAATAACCTTGTACAAGAAGATGAAGAGAGTGTAGCATCATCGAAAGCGGAAGAGCTTGAAGAAGGAGAGTCTCTTATGTTCAAGAGAGTGTTGATAACACTAGAAGTGGACAAGGAGGAAGCATCTTAGAGGAGAAGTCTTTTCAGAACTGTCTGAAAGTCTAGAGGTAAGTGTTGCAAAGTAATTGTAGATAGTGGTAGTATTGATAACCTAGTTTCAGAAGAAATGGTAGAAAAGCTAGGTTTGAAAAAGATGAAACATCCTAGTCCTTATAAAGTTACTTTGTTGCAAAAGGAACATGAATTAGTGGTGAAAGACCAATGCATGGTTAGTTTTCAGATTAGGTCATATAAGGATGATGTATTGTGTGATGTTATGTCAATGAGTGTCTATCATGTGTTGTTGGGTAGACCTTGGTAGTTTGATAGGGAAATAATCTATGATGGTAAAAGGAATTTGTATACTATTGTGAAAGATGGGCAGAAGTATGTGCTAATTTTAGTAAAAGAGAAGACACCCCAGGTGAAAGAGAGTAGTTCGATAGTTTGTTGTAACTCTGACAAATAGTTTCTTAAGGTGACAAGAGAAATTAGGAATGACTCAATGAAGGGTCCCATGGAGAGGACTATGGTTGAAGATAAAGGGAGCGATACTGATTTTGTGCAGCAACAACAACCTAAAGTAGTGGCCAACAGTGTAAAGATTGTGTTGGACAAAGGAGTCATGGCTTGGATAGGAAAGAAGATAAGTCACAGTTTGGACATTTACAAATTTATTCAGAAGGATGTAGCTCAGGAGGTGCAAGTGGAAGTAAAGCATTTCAGTAAGTGATGAAGAGGAGAGGTCAGGTAGATAAAGAGGAGGTGTGGATAAAGAATAAGCATGGGATCACCATCCCAAGAATTTTCAAATGTTTATGAGTATTCCAACTCATGGAACATTTCATTTACCTAGGGTGTCTAATACAGGAGCATCCGAGTTCACTAGCAATCCTGTGTCACCAAAAAAAAAAAAATTCTAAAGTTGGTTTTTGGCTTTATTTTCTTTGCAATTTTGGTTTTGAGAAAATGCATATTTATTTTGGCCAAGTAAAAGCATCATCTTGTAGAAGACCCAAATGGGTATCTATAGTTTCAATTTGGTGAGATTTAGACAAAATTTTCCCAAGTTATGGCCAGTCAGAGATTTTGGCAGGTTTTGAATCTGGCAAATTCACCGGTTCTACCTTTTCCCAATTCAATGACAAGCTTATACATAATATTCTTTTCATTTATCAACACTTAACAATTTGAACAAAGAGCATTATCGGTGAAATCTTAGGTTTCAGAACCTTATCGGCAAATTTATGCGTTAGCGAACTCACTAGTTCGCTGATAGTCTTCTATGCCGACAAGTCTAACAAGTTGAAGTTACGCACTCTTTGGTTCGCAGTGGCATTAGATAACCTGATAAAGGCTTAATTTTGAAGTTTTGTTTTCCCCAAAATTGCTAATTGAAGGAATATAGCTTTGTCAGCTCATATTGGAATTCTCTAACCAGTTCGTAGGTCCTTACATTTGTCGATAAGCTGATAAGGCTTAAGTAAGGAGTTTCATTTTTCCTTGAAGTTCCCGATCGTGCAGAAGTCAACTATTAACTATTCGAGTTTCATAATGTTCAACTTTGCCGATAGAAGGAAAAATCGCTTAGTCGGCACAACTTAAGATTTTTGAACTAGTTGAGGATTTCTAAAAGTTGTCGATTCGCCGACTAGGTTCGAAAAAGCTCAGTTTTCTCGATAAAGGGAAATCAAAGATCTTTGATGGTTCAGGATAATTAAGTTTCTCCGATAAGGGAGCCTGAGGTTCATGGAAGTCATAATTTGTCATTAACATGGGCAAGTGTGTAAGTTCGTAATATTTTGTTTTACCGATAATAAAGGGATGTTCCCAAGTTCCTTGAAAGTGTATTTTACCAACAAGCTATTTAAAAGAATGGTTCACGGATGGGTTAAATCACCGATAAATTCATACAAGAAGACATTTGTTGATAAGCCCTTATAATAAAGGTTCAGAAAACTGATAGTTTGTCGATAGGCACTTATATCAAGAGTTTGAAACATATGATTTTTGTCGATAACATGTGAGTTTCAACAAATTATCTTGAGCTAGTTTTTATATATTATCGGATGCAAAATACTATGGTGATAGGGATATATTATGTGGAAGCTCTGGTAGTAACATTTTAGTTTCTATAACTACCTGGTAGTTCCTGTCGTTGCTAACAAATCATCGTAGTTGAACTATTTTCAGCAAAGAATGATAAATATGAAGAAGAAAACCATATTGGGGGTTTAGTCTAGGAGAATTGTTAAAGGAATGTGGAGTAATTGATTGGGGCAATTTCTATATTCTTCTGGGAGGCGATTTAGTGTTTTATGCACATTATAGATTATACTGCAATATAGTGCTGAAGGGCCAATAGATTTGTAATTGCTAATATTTTTTATGTTAATAAAATAATTTCATTTGTGCTTCTATTGTGTGTTATGGCTGAATGACAGGGTAGTTTGATAAAACCCCCCAATCTCAATTGCATCAAATGCCCACCCTAGTTTGTGCCTTTTGTGCTTTTTGATTCATGTGTTATATGTTGCTTCAAGTATTTATCGGTGTATTATGTGATTATTATGCTTTGATGCATTGCACCGAACTTGCTGATGAGGTCTATGGTGCCATCGATGGGTTCTGAGGGGTATTCTGCATGACCATCGAGGTGTTTCTGATGGGGTTGTGCTTTGTTATTTGGTTTCCAACTATGCATTATGGGATGTATACATTGTGATTGTGCATGTTAGATTATTCCAATAATTCAGCTTCACTATTTTCACCATACTTGTTATAGTTGTGATTGTCGTAATATTCCCGCATTATGAAATGTTTCTATTTATGCATCATGTTCCTGGATCATACTAGTCATAGATGATTATAGTGGATGTGATTATTTGATATCATGTGTGATTATACCATGTTGGAGTGGATTATGTCGCTTCGGCTATTATATGTGGAGTAGGTACACTTGATGGTTGAATTGAGTGTGCAAGTAATTATAGGTGTTAACTAATGTGGGAAATATGGAGAAGGTTGACATGGGATGCTAATCCATCTCACCCTTATCATTGTGTTGTGGAAACCCGTGACATGTGTTTGGAATCATTTGTGTGTGTTTCCTTAGCATTCTTGCACTTTATTTTAAACTAGTTTGAAAACTGTGTTTTCTGTGTTTTTAGATTAAATTAATGATTTTAATTTAGAAATTGTTATTTCTGATTTAGCGAAAATGTTTGTTGCATCATTATATGTTTGTGGAACAAATTTGAGTGATTTCAGTTTAATTCTAAAATTTGATATTTTTCTGTAAAAAGGTAGAAATTGCATTAAATGAGAAAATTGAATGCCTAGTATGGCATGTTTGTACTTTTCATAATGATACTGAGTTATATGGCAATAACCTGCTTGGAATAGTTGAGTTTGTTTGACTAACTATTTCCCTATTGCTTTGAGTGAATTAATTGGACATTTTTATTGAAAGAATTATTAATGTGTTATTTTAAATGTCTATTTGATTTGCAAAAGAGACATTCAATTATTTAATTGTTGAATTAAATGAATTAAATAGTTTAATTGTGCAAATTCTATAATTGTGAATTGATTGGTTAAATCACTTAAAGGATTATTTTATTATCAAAAAAGGAATAGTGTCTTTGGAGGAATAAAAGGAAAAAGACATGTATTTTGCATTATTCTTTTTCTCTCCAAAATTTGCTCTCCTTTGATTGAAACCCTCTTGCTTGAAAAATGGATATCTGATTGCTTAGAAGGAAGTTTTGCTTGGAATTGCTTAGAGTTTGGATTGGATTTAGGAGCTTGGTGTTTGCTTGTTGTGTGTGGATCAAATCTAATATTCAACCTCATTCTTTTCCTTGGATTTTGCTTGTATTGGAAGGTAAGTTTCTCCAATCTTCTCATTTAAATTGTTTATTATGTTTCCTTCATGCCACACCATCTAGAATGGTTGAAGATGGCTTTGCTTAGTTGTAGTAAACTTATAAAATTTATTTCAGCTGGTTATTTATTTATTTCATGTATTTTCCATCTTGGAAACATAGAAATACAGACAAAACCCTGGCAAACTTTCTAAGGAAATCCCCAACTCATTTTTATTACATATATTGGTTGTTGGGCATGTTATCTATGATGGGTAGTTGTCAGATTATCCATAGCCCTTGTTAAACAAAAGTTAGAAAATTGGTCAAACTTTGGTCAAGGTGCCAAAGAGAGCTCCAATGGAGTTTTTAGGGCCCTGTGGTTATTTTGGCATTTTAGAAAACCTAGAAATTCACTCTTAAGTAATTGTGTATTGAATTTTGATGTTTGGTCAAGTGTCTCCCTAATGTTTTGAGATTTTACATCTTTTGAGACTATGTCATGTTTTGGGACATTTGAGTGCATTGAAATTCGTACCACTTATTTCTTTATTTTTGAAAACATGAAAATTTCTTTGTAGGAATTTCCTTGATGAATTTGAATGTGGGATGAGTAGTCTACCTATTATTTTAAGATTTTACATCTTTTAGATTATATATATATATTGTTGAAAATTTATGCATTGGTTTGTGTGCCACATCTAAATTCATAAAATTGTTTTGTGGGATGAGTTGTCTCCCAATTAAAATGCAAATCTACATCTTTTGAGAACATGTGTTTTTGTCAAAATTGTGATTTTGTCACCTTGTAAACTGTGTCAAGCCCAATTGGCTAAATTGGAGCTATGGGTGTTTAGGAAGAGGTCTAGGGGTAGGAAAGGAGTGGCTTCCATCGTGCACCACGACCCAAAGAGGTCATTGGAATTAGAGAATGAAAGTTTTAATCAAGAATAATATTTAAACACATTGGGTAATAAAATTTAATAATGAGATCATCTACACCAAACTACATGTCCTAGTGAAGTGTTCGGCTTGCTTTGGTTTGGGTGTAAAGAGCAATCTTTGGTGTAGTGTTTGGTTGCTATGAGGAGGTTATGCCCTCATGTTCTGCCATGAGGTGAGTATTGCACTCGTTTGACACTTCTTGTCCTAACTACCTAGGTCTCTCTTCCTTCTTCCACCATCAGAGTTTGACTCGATCTGTGATGTTTACCATGTCATTGCATGTGCATTGTGATGCATGATTCATGCTTGTATGTGTCTATGATGGACTATGATTTATGTCTCATTTGGTGTGCATTAAAGGTGTGATTATTTTCCTTATGCTTGAATGTTGTGATGTCATTCTATTATGCTTTGGCAAGTGTGCCATATGTTACTTGAATGCAATTGGATGGTAGTTGTACCATGTGTTGTTTATACATGCATTGTATTGGCAGTTGTGCCATGTGTATTATGTGCATTGATTGGCATGTATGCCATATGTTTCTATGTATACTGTGGATTAATTGAGATGATGCTATCGGGTTTTCCATGATCACCTTCTCCATAGCTCAGGGGTTGCCTAGACTTGCGTAGACAGCTATTGCGCTCAACGATGGCAATATGGTTGGGAGGTGAGCAACATTTCCCCATTGGTCCTTCATGATGATCTTCAAGTGTTGGATTATTCCCTTATCTTATTGCAGGTTGATTATTTGTGCTTTGTGTCTTGTTGCACCTTAGAGATCATGTTGGTTTTTGGCTGGTTTATGCACTTGTATATTATCATTATTGATTATTGTAACCTTTGTAATGTAGGTCTTTTGAGACCCTTGTAATCATATGTAATTAATTCTATCACTTGATTTATGATGTTGGCTATGATTCATCTATGTTTAGGATGAAGCCCTTCAAATATTGTAATTATTGGATATTGTCTTGTATTTTCCCACGCCTCGGTTTGTGAGGACGTTGGCATGTTTTGATAGATTTTACATTTTATAATCTAGCTATGTTAGAATGTTTAGACTCAGTTATTTGATGTTGTATTTGATGTTTATGAATATGTTTGTGTTGGATCATATTCATCCCACATAGGTGATGAGGATCTTATCTTTTCTTTTGGCATGTATCAACGTTGGTGTCAAACATGCATAGCCTTTTGTATCGTTTTGTCCCATTTTTCCTGTTCAACCCTTTCGTGAAGTTTGTTGTCTAAGGTGCTCATTTGACCACCTGAGTGTATCCATGGTGTCATTTCCATGATGTGATATGCACTCTTGTATTATTCCCTCTTTTCTTTGGGAAGTGTGCCTTTGCATGAGTTCAACTAGTGACCATTCTAGTTGGTTGAGGACTCGTACCTCCTAGTTGAACCATCTCAAGGGTGAGCGTTAACCTTGTGTTTTGGATGTCTTATGTTGTCATGGAATGGATTGAGGTAGATGTCATCCTCATCCTACTCCATGTGTTCATGAGGGAGTGATGTCATGGACATGTATCTGATCCTCGTCATAGGGTGAGCTCCACCTCTCACTTGGTCATCGTGGTGAGTTGTCACATGATGGGTGAAGTCTTCCACTTGTGCCACCTTGTATTGTGCAATGGTGATGTCGCTATTGGTGTTGTTGTCCTTGTTGCGAGACCTTATGTGTGTGTGAGTGCAATGCGACGTGTAAGTGTCGCACTTGCTAACGCAAAAAAATTGTTGTTTCAGTGTTTGTCTAGCTAATGCCTTGGGTGAATGCTTGGGGCATTACATTTGGTATTAGAGCTCATGTTGCAGCATTGGGAGCTCTAGGGTGTGTGTTCTACTTAGCTTGTTTGAGCATGTGTGGGGTCCTTGTGTGTTTACGTGTTGTAAGTAGCATGTGCTTTCTTTCGATATGTCTTCCTTGTATGAGTGTGTTTGAGTGACCTTTGTAGGGTCATGTTTGTGCTTGTGTGACCACTTTTGATAGTGGAGTTATGGGAACCTTTGTGTGAAAGGAAATACCATGTTCTTGAGTGTGATTGGACATGGTTTATTCTTTTAAGAGTTATGAATTTGTATGTGAAAGAGATGATGTTTTGATCATATGCATGATATGTGTTACGTTAGAAAATGTACTCTTGGGGGCTTTTCCCTCTTAAGGTTTAGCTCCTGGGTCCTTAAATTGCATTTAGAGCATCTTGTGTGTTATTCTTGACTCCTGATGAGAAAACCCTGAAGTCTTATGGCAAATAGGACCTAGGGGATTACATTTTGATGATCACTGAACAAAAATAGTAGGTGGGCTTGGGCGCTAGCACCCTAGTCCTACCTTATTTTGGGTCTGCCCTAATTTCAAATGTCATTTTTATGACCATTATTTAGGTCCTGTGCCGACATCTCAAGTTTGAATTATAAAATTCTTAGAGGGAATGTTTGTAGTTACATAAATAAGCATGATTAGGTTTCATTTGCAAACTAGATGGAAATTAGATGGACATTTTGATTAACAAGCTTATGTGAAAGTGATTCAAGACATTCATTGTGTTGCAGAGCAATAATTTGTTGTTATTGTGTTTGTATTTGCAGATTTTACATCCATCTCCTCATTGCATGAAGAGCATCTTCCTTCCATGAGATCTACACTTCAAAGTGATATCTATTGTGTTTTCAATTATTTATCATTTGGATTTTTGCCTCTATCCCACCGAGATACGCACTCTTATCTGACAACGATGTTCAGAAGACTTGAATGTCTCTCTGGGGCTTGACCAAGGCAAGCCTCTAAACACCACAACCCCATCCCACACTCCTTTGTGATTGCAAGTTACAGGTACCGAGTTTCACGGAGTGGAGTTACAGAAAGGGAGTAGCAAACATTAAAGATTTTAAGATTTAAGAAGCAAAGGACTCCCATGAACATTCCTAGACTAGGGTGCTAGTCCCTGTGTCCTCCAGTTTTCTTGAGGTAGAAATAGAAGTTGCAGTGTTGATCAGTGTCGGAAGAAGTTTTATATTCGGTGACAAAAAGTGCACCTTGGACTTGGGCGCTAGTCCCTGTGTCCCCGACTTCTTCGCTTTCTAAATTTCAAAAAATAGTGATTCGATAATTTTCTTACTAGCTTGCATATTTAGGGTTTTAAGTGAAATTGAGCATTAAATTAAGATATTGTTTGATACATCCAAGATTCTGCATCTTCCCAAGTGACAGCCCAACCTGATAGGTGAATCCTTTTGCACAAATTGGAGGTTCAACTTTGTTAATATGCCCTTGGAATGTTTTGTGTGAAAGGAGGATTCCGCATAAACCCTTGAAACTCAACAATCAACAATCCCCCTTTTTCTTATAAAACAATATGTAAAGAATATTGTTGTGGTAATGCTAGTTTAAATGAACCTTGTACTATGCACCTTGTTGTGTATGTTTGTTGCAAGAGTAGCATATCCTCATAATGCTTATCATATTTGTTTATTAGTTGCCTCTATATGGTGATTGGAAATGCTTTCTTGAAATGCATATTCCATTGTCTTCATGAGAGCATGTCCCTGTGTGTAGATTGATTAAGCACTTGTAAGAAAGATAGTGTTGCATTGCATTGCTAGAATAGATCATTTGGGTAATGACTTATGTCCCCAAATTGCATTCTTCCCTAGGATTTAGGTGGTAACCTTGGTGTGACTATTGCATTGTATTATTTGAAAAGTTATAGAGTTAAAGAGAAAAGGGGTTGTGAAAAGGATCATTTGCATAGTCCTTGTTATGTTTGAGGTGTTAGAATCATGAGTGAAGTAGCAAACCCTACATCTTGTGTTTATAAGTTGTGTTTACCCTATTGTAATGTGTGCATTTAGTATGTTTATCATCATGTTGTGGAGAGATTTAACATCATTGGATGGAACATTGGGTAAGAGGTTGACCCCCAACCTGATTCTCCCTCATGTTTTGATTTGTGTTGAATGAGAATGTTGCATTAATGCATTATTCATATGATTGGTGAATCCTTGTTTGGCAAAAAATGTTAACAGCTGCTTGTTGGAGAGATTGATGTGTTTAGATATCTTGGTTTGTGAACCTAATTTTGTCCTAGCTTAATCTTGGTTGTTGGATGTTTGCTAGTGTATGACTGTGTGTATCTTTGCATGATGATTGTGATTCACTTGAATGGGATGCAACCTTTATTTCAAGGCATATTGAGCGATGTTTGTTTGGTTAAGTATAAATTATCTCATGTTTTGACATGATTGTAGTCTTAGAAGACTTCTTTGCTTAGCGTGATTGAATGTGTTGTCTTACTTGCCTTGGATTTTGGAATTTAGGTGTAGTATAGCAAATTGTAATCCCTCTCTTGTGACTAGAATTAGTCACGTAGTTCATGTAATGTGGAACTTTTGAATTTTGATACTTCATTTATTTGACTTTGGTGAATTCACTAAATATTGTAAGGGCCAACATTGAATTTTATTCTTGTTTATGAATGAGTATAGCCATCGAATTTGAAATTTATTTATCTTGTGATCTTTATGATCATACTTGATTTACTATTGAAATTGAGCTCATTTTATGCCTTATTGTTGGAATTAACTTTTCTTCCACTTTGGTATTTTATTTACTTATTATTGGTGGCTATTCTTGAATGTTTTAATTGCTGGTCATGTATCGTGTTATGTTCTCTCTCATGTCCATGATGGGACTCTGATGGATTGTATAAGGGAGTAGAATGTGAAGAATATACTAATTCTTGGTGTGCGTGTTACTGGAACTATGGTACATGGAATTCCTTGGTTTTTTGTTAGATGCAAGTGAATATTGTGTAAAGTGTTGAGAAAGTTCTAAAATGGTTTTGTGTGTCTATGGATCACTTGATGTGACTTATCTTATTGATTGGTATGTTTCTCATGTTTGGATAGTAGTGAATGATGTGAAATGAATTCTTATATGAGCTTAAATGTTGATTCTTGATTGTGTCTATGTGAATGAGATATGTAGAGAGCTCATTTAGATTGAATCTTGCTTTTAGTAATTGCATTTGGTTGAATGTTGACTTAGTCCACCAACTATGGTTGTTCTTGCTTGTCTCATTCTTGTTAGTCTTGGACATGATGCCATGCTCCCAGTGTTTCAACATTAGTGGAGTGTATGATGTTGTGTCCTTTTGATGTGAGTTCCATAACTACACTTATGTTTTGACATAGTGTAGGGTATGATGGAGCCTTAGTGCATGAGCACATATTATTTATATATTTATGGTATTATAGTTGTCTTCTTGCTCTTGTTGAGTTGCTAACCTAGGGAATTTGGTTGCTTCAAGAATTTGGTGTGTTGTGGTCACCTTAGATGTGCTCCTAGTGAGTAACGGGTTGCCAAGCCTTGCTTGATGGAAGTGCTTATGATGTTAGAGGATGTGGATTAGATTCTTCCCACTGAGAACATGTTTGGTTCATCCTAGTTTTGGTGATGTAGAGGTAGAGTGTTAGAGAAACCCTCTCTTTTAGGAGTGGAATGTGAGGAAGTACCTCATGTAGGGAAACCATGTCTAGAGTTGAGGCATGCTTTTGGTCAGGATGAAGGTGCGGTAGTGGTGCCTATAACCTTTTTGAGTTAGCTTTCCTTGATCCTTGAGTTCTTTTGTTGCGGGTAGTGCCTGAGGAAGAACTGTTGAGAGAGTAATCTTTTGTTTGTAATTATCTAAGAGTGGATATGGTAGCCTTGTGATTTTTCTTAGACTTAGTTGAGAGCTTGAGAGGTTATCCCAACATAGTTGTGATCCTGAGTTTTACGGACTTGACTTGCTTGTGGTCTGTTGTGCCTTTTGGCTAGATCCTCTTCTCATTGCAGTGGTAGTTGAAGGATGGAGTGGTGTAGTCTCTGAGGAGTTGTATGCATGATGGCTGGTTTTGACCTAGTTGATGCACCTTTGGAGATTTGTTTTGTTGTTTTGAGACCTCGACCTAGTTTTGGTTAGGAGGACTGATCTTTTGAGATATGTTTTGTTGTAAAGGATTGTGTAATCCTTGTGTTTTTGTAGGCTTCCAGGAGTAAGCCCAATGCTAGTGGGGGAGGATGTAATGCCCACCCTAGTTTGTGCCTTTTGTGCTTTTTGATTAATATGTTATATGTTTCTCTGAGTGTTTATCAGTGTATTATGTGATTATTATGCTTTGATGCATTGCACTGAACTTGCCAATGAGGTCTATGGTGCCATCGATGGGTTCTGAGGGGTATTCTACATGACCATCGAGATGTTTCTGATGGGGTTGTGCTTTGTTATTTGGTTTCCAACTATGCATTATGGCATGCATACATTATGATTGTACATGTTAGATTATTCCAGTAATTTAGCTTCAATGTTTTCACTATACTTGTTATAGTTGTGATTGTCATATTATTCCCGCAGTGTGAAATTTTTCCATTTATGCATCATGTTCCTGGATCATGCTAGTCGTAGATGATTATAGTGGATGTGATTATTTATATCATGTGTGATTATACCATGTTGGAGTGGATTATGTTGCTTCAGATATTATATGTGGAGCAGGTATGCTTGATGGTTGAGTTGAGTGTGCAAGTAATTATAGGCGTAAAATAATATGGGAAATGTGGAGAAGGTTGACATGGGATGCTAAGCCATCTCACCCTTATCCTTGTATTGTGGAAACCCGTGATGTGTGTTTGGAATCATTTGCGTGTGTTTCCTTAGCATTCTTGCACTTTATTTTAAACTAGCTTGAAAAGCATTTTTTCTGTGTTTTCAGATTAAATTAATGATTCTAATTTAGAAATTGTTATTTCTGATTTAGCAAAAATGTTTGTTGCATCATTATATGCTTGTGGAACAAATTTGAGTGATTTCGTTTTAATTCTAAAATTTGATATTTTTTCATAAAAATGTAGAAATTGCATTAAATGAGAAAACTAAATGCCTAGTATGGCGTGTTTGTACTTTTCGGAATGAGACTGAGTTCTATGGCAATAACCTGTTTGGAATAGTTGAGTCTGTTTGACTAACTATTTCCATACTTCTTTGAGTGAATTAATTGGATGTTTTTAGTGAAATGAAATTATTAATGTGTTATTTTAAATGTCTATTTGATTTGCAAAAGAGACATTCAATTATTTAATTGTTGAATTAAATGAATTAAATAGTTTAATTGTGCAAATTCTATAATTGTGAATTGATTGATTAAATCACTTAAATGATTATTTTATTATCAAAACAGGAATAGTGTCTTTGGAGGAATAAAAGGAAAAAGACATGTATTTTGCATTATTCTTTTCTCTCCAAAATTTGCTCTCTCCTTTGTTTGAAACCCTCTTTCTTGAAAAATGGATATTTGATTGCTTGGAAGGGAGTTTTGCTTGGAATTGCTTGGAGTTTGTATTGGATTTAAGAGCTTGGAGTTTGCTTGTTGTGTGTGGATCTAATCTAACATTCAACCTCATTATTTTCCTTGGATTTTTCTTGTATTAGAAAGTAAGTTTCTCCAATCTTCTCATTTAAATTATTTTATTGTGTTTCCTTCATGCCACACCATCTAGAATGGTTGAAGATGGCTTTGCTTAGTTGTAGGAAACTTATAAAATTTATTTCAGCTGGTTATTTATTTATTTCATGTATTTTCCATTTTGGAAACATAGAAATATAGACAAAACCCTGGCAAATTTTCTGAGGAAATCCCTAACTCATTTTTATTGCATATATTGGTTATTGGGCATGTTAGCTATGATGGGTAGTTGTTAGATTATCCATAGCCCTTGTTAAACAAAAGTTAGAAAATTGGTCAAACTTTGGTCAAGGTGTCAAAGAGAGCTCCAATGGAGTTTTTAGGGCCCTATGGTTATTTTGGCATTTTAGAAAACCTGGAAATTCACTTTTAAGCAATTGTGTATTGAATTTTGATGTTTGGTCAAGTGTCTCCCTAATGTTTTGACATTCTGCATCTTTTGAGACCATGTCATGTTTTGAGACATTTGAGTGCATTGAAATCTGTGCCACTTATTTCTTTATTTTTGAAAACATGAAAATTGCTTTGTAGGCATTTCCTTGATGAATATGGATGTGGGATGAGTAGTCTCCCTATTATTTCAAGATTTTACATCTTTTAGAATATTGTCAAAAAATATATATATTGTTGAAAATTTATGCATTGGTTTGTGTGTCACATCTAAATTCATAAAATTGTTTTGTGGGATAAGTTGTCTCCCAATTAAAATGTAAATCTGCATCTTTTGAGAACATGTGTTTTTGTCAAAATTGTAAAAATTTTGTCACCTCATAAACCGTGCCAAGCCCAATTGGCTAAATTGGAGCTATGGGTGTTTAGGAAGAGGTCTAGGGGTAGGAAAGGAGTGGCTTCCATCGTGCACCACAACCCAAAGAGATCATTACAATTAGCGAATGGAAGTTTTAATCAAGAATAACATTTAAACACATTGGGTAATAAAATTTAATAATGAGATCATCTACACCAAACTGCATGTCCTAGTGAAATGTCTGACTTGCTTGGGTTTGGGTGTAAAGAGCAATCTTTGGTGTAGTGTCTAGTTGCTATGAGGAGGTTATGCCCTCATGTTCTGCCACGAGGTGAGTATTGCCCTCGTTTGACAGTCCTTGTCCTAACTACCTAGGTCTCTCTTCCTTCTTCCACCGTCAGAGTTTGACTCGACATGTGATGTTTACCATGTGATTGCATGTGTATTGTGATGCATAATTCATGCTTGTATGTGTCTATGATGGACTATGATTTATGCCTCGTTTGGCATGCATTGAAGGTGTGATTATTTCCCTTATGCTTGAATGTTGTGATGTCATTCTATTATGCTTTGGCAAGTGTGTCATATGTTACTTGAATGCAATTAGATGGTAGTTGTACCATGTGTTGTTTATATATGCATTGTATTGGCTATTGTGCCATGTGTATTGTGTGCATTAATTGGTGTGTATTCCATATGTTGCTATGTATACCGTGGATTGAGTGAGATGATGCTAGTCAGTTCACCATGATCACCTTCTCCGTAGCTCGGGGGTTGCCTAGAGTTACATAGATAGCTATTGCGATCAACGATGGCAATATGGTTGGGAGGCGAGCAACATTTCCCCATTGGTCCTTCATAATGATATTTAAGTGTTGGATGATTCTCTTATCTTATTGCGGGTTGATTATGTCATGCTTGTGTCTTGTTGCACCTTGGAGAGTGTGTTGGTTTTTGGGTGGTTTATGCACTTGTATATTATCATTATTGATTATTGTAACCTTTGTAATGTAGCTCTTTGAGACCCTTGTAATAATATGTAATTAATGCTAATTGAGTTCATTTATAATGTTGGATATGATTCATCTATGTTTAGGATGAAGCCCTTTGAATATTGTAATTATTAGATATTGTCTTGTATTTTCCCACGCCTCGGTTTGTGAGGACGTTGGCATGTTTTGACAGATTTTACATGTTAGAATCTAGCTATGTTAGAATATTTAGACTTGGTTATTTGATGTTTATGAATATGTTTGTGTTGGATCGTATTCATCCCACATAGGTGGTGAGGATCCTATCTTTTCTTTTGGCATGTATTGACATTGGTGTCGAACATGCATAGCCTTTTGTATCACTTGTCTTGTTTTGCATGTTCAACCCTTTTGTGAAGTTTGTTGTCTAATGTGCTCACTTGACCACCTGAGTGTATCCATGGTTTCATTTCCATGATATGATATGCACTCTTGTATAATTCCCTCTCTTGCTTTGGGAAGCCTGCCTTTGCATGAGTTTGACTAGTGACCATTCTAGTTGGTTGAGGACTCATACCTCCTAGTTGGACCATCTCATGGGTGAGCGTTACCCTTGTGTTTTGGATGTCTTATGTTGTCATGGAATGGACTGAGGTGGATTGCATCCTCATCCTACTCCATGTGTTTGTGAGGGAGTGAGGTCATGGACATGTTTCTAATCCTCATGGGTGAGTTCCACCTCTCGCTTGGTCATCATGGTGAGTTGTCACACGATGGGTGAAGTCTTCCACTTGTGTCACCTTGTATTGTACAATGATGATGTCACTTTTAGTGTTGTTGTCCTTGTTGTGAGACCTTATGTGTGTGAGAGAGCAATGCACGTGTAAGTGTCGCACTTGCAAATGCAAAAAATTTGTTGGTTTAGTGTTTGTCCAACTAATGCCTTGGGTGAATGCTCGGGACATTACATTATGCTTTATAAAACAAATTCATGTGAATCTGGATACATCATCAATAAAGGTAATGAAATAACGAGATTTTCCAATAGAATCATTATCCACAGGTCCAAACACATTTGAATGAATAATTTATAATTTATCTTTTGCTTTATTGCTTCCTAAAGGAAAATAATTTATGTTCTGTTTACCAAACACACAATGTTCACAAAAATCAAAGTGCTCATCAGAATAGGAGAAACCTTCCAACAAGTTTTTATTCATAATTATTTTTTAAAACATTTTCACTTTTGTGGCCCAATCTGTGGTGCCACAACATACATGTATTTTTAGCATTTTTAGTTACATTAGTGGATCTACAAATTTTAGTGGCCTCAAGCCTAAAGAGAGTTCCCATCCTTGTTCCCCTGGCTACCGCCAAGTTTCCTCTCACCAATCTACAACCATGCTTATTAAATGTTACATGCATTCCCGAATCATTCAACTTTGAAACAGAAATAAGATTTCTAGCCAATCCAAGAATATGTAAAACACCGGGGAGGGTTTTAATCTTCCCATCACTAAAACACAATTGTACCTTTCCCCGACTAACAATTGGATATGTAGAGTTGTCCCCAGGGTAAACATTACCTCCGTCATATTTCTCATATGTGGAGAACCATTCCTCATGAAAAGTCATGTGATACGAGCAACCTGAGTCAATCAACCATTGTTCATTAGACATAACATTGTAACATGTAGAAAGTAAAACTTCATCACGTGCATTTGAGGACATTTCAATAGAAGAATCCCACTATTTCTTTGGATTTATGCATTCTTTCTTCACATGCCCCCTCTTACCATTGTTCCAACACTTAACTCTGTTCTTCTTCCCAAGAGTTTTAGACTAACCTTTTGATTCCCTAGGCCCCTTATGATCTCCTTTTGGTCCTCTTTCCTTAGACCTCCCCCTGACATTAAGAGCATCAACCGAGCTATCCATAGCCTTCTTCCTCATTTCCCGTGATAGCAGAGTTTCAACAAGGGCATCCATCTTTGGATCTTCAAGGTTGGCAGTGATAGCAAGAATAAAATTCTCCCAAGACTCGGGCAAAGAACAAAGAAGCATAATACACTTATCTTCCTCATCTATCTAAACATCCACAGAAGCTAACTGACTCAAAATCAAATTAAATGTATTCAAGTGCTTAGCTACTAAATCACCCTCCTTCATTTTAAAGGAAAATAACTTTCTTTTGAGATACAGTTTATTTACTAGGCTCTTGGCTTGATAGATTTCACCCAACCACTTCCATAACGCATGTGTAGTCTTCTCAGTAGAGACATTCAATAGGACAGAGTCTGCAAGGCATAACCATATTGTTCCTCTTGCCTTTTTGTCCATCTTGTCCCACTCATCTTGACTAATAGTATTGAGCTTCTTCTCTTTTGTCATAGCCAACCATTGATCTCTTTCTTCAAGGAGATCCTCCATTTTTAGCTTCCATAGCTCATAACCTAATCCATTAAATTTTTTGATGTCTAGTTAGGATGAGGATGCAGCCATCGCTTCTACACCAATCTGTTAAAAAAACCCTCACACTTCCACCCAAGACACAGAACTGGTCAGGCTCTGATACCAAATGTTAGAAATAAAGGTGAACAACTATAGAATGGAAATCTGATTACAACTATAACTATTAATCTTGTGCAGAATCAAAATGGAGATAGTATGAAATCAACACAAAGAAATAGCAAAACAGAAGATCAAACACATAACATAGTATTTACATGGAGAAACCCTTTCAGGAAAAAACTCCACACAAGAAGAGATGCACCAGTCTGTATTAACTTCAAATAGAGTTAAGAATATAACACTATCAATCTCCTCTATAGTCTTCAATCCAACAATCCCTATAATACTCTCATACACAGTTGTAATACAATATCCTTATAAAAGGTGTTGCCTTCTAGGGCAAGACAAGCCAACAAAATCTTCACCGTCAGATTTGTGACCCAATGATGAACAATCTAGATTTACAATGGTAATTTATATATAAAATTTGGCTTCTAGGGGTGTTGCCCCCGGACCCCCACTGGGGCGCGCAGCCCCTGAACCCCCCGCTGGGGGGCCATCTCCCCAGACCCCGCAGGGGGATGCCCCCTGCACCCCCCAGATAACATACATCGATTAGATACTGGGATCAAACATGCGGCTCCAAAATAAGATCACTACTTGGTGAATACTTCATCCCTTATGAATGATTTACAAATAATATTAGGAGTAATTAATTACATAGGATTTACAAGGTTGATGGCACCTTAATCCTAACATAGAAATGTTGCAAGGTATTTGTTATCAGTGTTTGTAACCACAAAGTTTCAACCCATATTTAAACAAGTCACTACCAAATCCTTATGACTTAAAGTACATACCATTCTTATGCATTCTCTTAAAAGAATCTTAGACACATTTTTGTTTTCTTGTTGTTATATTGTTTCACAATTGATTAGCAAAACTCTATAAGCAATCTATCTATCAGGACTATTAAATGCAATGTCCAAATAATTAATACTTAATTAGAACATTTGCACTGTAAGCATACTCTATTGTTCCCACACATTCATAACACACTTACAAAATACAAGACATGACTATAGACAATTGTAGTTACTTTCAACCAATTGCAAATCACTGTCAAATCTATAGACTAAACCTTGCCTTAGATGTCAAGCATTAACTCAAAAACAATGCCACACTGTTCCAAGATCTTATCATACAAATGTTACATGTCACTATCACAACATTACTATATAGATGTAGTATTTCATTGTCAAAATATTAAGCCTTAGATCATATTACAAACTCCATCAAACTATAAGGTTTTAAATCATTAAATGTCTTACAAAGTTCAAATCAATGAATACCTACTAACTCCATAGACATTACATTGAGACTAAGTCACAAGCAACACCAAAAAGCCTATTTAGAACTAACCTTCTCATCTTTCATCCATTACTTTACATCCTTACCATTACCTAATTTAATCATTTAGGGTTAAATGCACAAAGTGGTAGTAGAAACCTTTTTCCATTACATGACTTCTAAGACCAATTGGCTAAATGGTCACAAGACCTCTATCCACTTTTCAAACTATTTGCCACTAGTAATAGGAATGACATGCTACAAGAGACCCCTGATTAAAGTCCAATAGTAATACAATATGTGTATTTCAAAGATCAACATGAGTATTATCACCCAATATGCCACAAAAAGATGCATTAAGAAACCTTATTGGTTATATCTCAAAACAATGTACATTAACTATATAATACAATAGCCTAGACATGATGCCACAAGCATATACTTAGGAAGATTTACTAGGGTCTAAAGAATAACCTTCTACTCACCCCATGGCACCAAAAAATAGTGAACATAGTGATAAAACTCTAGCATACATCTATGAACAAATGAACAATAAAATGCATTACTAAGCCAAATGAAAAACTCCATAGTTCATCTAAACTCCACACATTATTACAACTAGCAATACACCTAAAATATTCTCTATAATAAAATGACTTCAAGTTTAATCATGACTTGGAAATCCATGGAGCCATAGAGAACCCACTAGGTCTATAGACTGATGAGAGATAATAATCAAATCATGTTATACAAACTCATTTGCTTTACTACAGTGAAACTCACATATACATTGCATACCAATATATACATGGAACCCCATTATACAATGAATCCTCCAATTGTAGGGTTATATTTTACAATTGTGAAAAATATAACTTTCTTATGTTTAACACAAATAAATATTGCTAAGATATTATATTTTATAGAATTCTAGCAACCTTTAACCTACCATGAATCCACTGATATGCTACCAGTCACACTCACACAACCAAAAGAAACTCCTATAGTCAATCACCTAGACATTCTCAACCTTATGAGGGGATGTAGGGATGCAAGTTGACCCTAACCAAGGATTCTTTCATCATTCAAAAACCCCCACCTAGGGATGACAGATCCAACTTCATTAGGACCTTATATATAACACACACACAAAGAATGACTACATTATTGGGTTTGTTACTAGAACTCACATGATACCTCCATGCACCACCAAACCCCCTTATGGCTTTAATAATGACTAGGATAACATGTTGGCCAAAACTCCTAAACCCTTACAACAATTGACAACAAAACTTAACAACAACACTTATAAAGGAAGAAAACCTTGAAACAAACCCCAAATCATAATTCATAGGTGAACACAAAAGATCATCCTTCATGATAAAACTCAATCACACAAAAGATAACCACCTCATATCTATTGGTGGGTTTTTTTAAGAAAACTAAAAGATACAATAAATTGTATATTTCCCAAATAAGAAGGTCTAAGTAGACCAAAAACATGGAGGTCCACTCCATTGGAATTGTACCCATCATAAATGAGTCCAAATAGGTATTTATATCTTCTTTATATAAAACACATCAAACACAGTATTAAGCAAAAGCCTTTACTAGAAAAGACAAACCTAGAAAGTTACATTAGCACTGGAGAATGGAGAAAACAAACAAAGCATAACAAATTTCTTTTCCAAGTTACTAATATCTTGCTCATTGAAGAAACCAAAAGCTTCTTGCTTCTCTAGCAATGAAATTGCTCCAATTTTCTTGCACCTTCTTGGTCCTGCCACTTTCTTTCTATAACTCTCTTTCATATTTCTTGTTTTTCTTTCTTTTCTAAACCTCCCCTATGCTTTGGAAAGATAGGACAAAAGTTAGGCCACACTCCCAACCAAAATCCAAGATTATTGGCCTCTCAACCACACATAGAAGCAAAAACCAAAACCAACTAAGGAAAAAAAACCCAAATGAACAAAATGCCTCACAAAACTTCTCTCTCCAAACATTATGGGAGATATTTCCTTCACCAACTTTGAGGAGCCAAAAAACATTTAAGTTTTAGGACTTTGTTTTAAATGTCCAAGATAGTGGTGAGTACTCTTACCTTTTTACGACTCCCACCAAGTTGGCAAAGCCAACAATACAAAACCAAAAATTTAAAATAGAAAAGGTAACTAAAGTCTTTGCATAAATATAACATCATTTCCAAAGAAATGAAATAAAAAGAAGGACCTTATGCCACAAGGACTCCTCCCAATAGAGCAAACCAACCACACACAAACAATGATGTGAACACCTTGTGAAAATCGACAAATAAAACATGAAGGAAAAGTAACACCAATCGAAAATGATAACATCAATTCAAAACTAACTAAATTGACAACAAACCATGATACAAGTACACAGTGTTTCTCTCTCAATCACCTGATAAGAATACTGTCTAAATGGAATTGCCATGACAAACCCAATGAAAATGCACTTGTACACTCTTAACAATGTCAAGAATGTAGACCTACATAGTAAATGAGAACACAACATCAACAACATCCAAACTTATCAAAGTACAATAAAATAAACAATAACAACACCATCAAATAACTCAAAGTATAAACTAAATACTAAAATTAAATATACATTATAGTTTAACTATAGGTGATGTTCTCATTTGATAACCTGCAAAGTCAAAAATATAACCAAAAAAAAATCTACTCATAATAATATTGTATAGTAATGTCATTACATGCAAGTTACACCAAAATTAGGTTATGATAGAGGCACTAAAGGATTATCTAGAGTAGTTTATGTTCAGTCATTAATGCTCCTAACAACACAAACTCAAACCTAATTCACTTAAAATTATCTTCTTGTGAGGAATTCAAGACAGGTGTATGCAAGATCTCATTCTCATTGGTGGAGGTGATTTATCAAAGTTAACTTTTGAAGAGATTTGTGAAATTTGTAGAAGTTATTCTCATTCTTTCTCACAAACCACTAGAGCCTATCTTGGTCTTGGCAGCCAAGATCGTCATGCTACTACAAGAATTATTAAGTGGGATATAAGGAATTTTCTATATGATCTCAAAAAAATATTCTAAACCATATGCAAAATTAACTTGACACATTTTATGCTAGGAAAAGACAAGAAGATGAAGACAAGGCTTTTTTAGTGTTCTATCCTTTATGTTGTATATGAATTTCTATTTATCAATGTCCATTAAATAAAATTAAAATATCCAATCTAGAAGAGGCAAGTAGAACTGCTACCTTGAAGCCTTTTCCTCAAGGGGAACTAGAAATAGAAGAAAGAGTTTATTTTGTGGCTCAACATCATCCATCCTAGCAACCTAGCTCAATGAAAAATCTAGGTATAAGCTATGATCCTTAGTATTCTTATCTAGGTTATCAAAATTACTACCCTACTCAGCAATATTCTACATAACTTAGCTAGTACAAAGGGTGGCAACAATATAGACCACCACCTCCACAACCATATAGTCAGAAGTGATTGAACTCACCCCAATGGCCTCAATTCTCTTAACCTCAATTTTTGCTACTATCATAACAACAACAATGGTGGGGTGACTTTATGTATCCACCACCAAAACTTCCCATATAATAACAATCTGCCTTATAAACAAGCATTAACATTACCACCACCACCTACCACTACACAACCAACATCTTCCATGCCACCTCTAGGTACCCCAATGCTTGCTCAGTATGCACCAAACCCAAATAATAAACTGATATACAATAATGAAATGGGGAAATACATGGTTAATGTGATCAATATTAATGAATTACAATTACAATCTAGTAAGGTTTGTAGGTACTTATCTACCTATCATAATATATATGGAAGATGAAATAACCTTCCTTTAAAGAAGGAATCAGATCCACAAGTAAACTTGCAACCCGCTAAATAGGATTTGGCCCCATCATTTCCTATGAGATTAAAAATTATGCATAAAGAACCTAAAATAGAGTTTGATTTTGTTGTAGAATTAAAAAATGTGTCTTAAAATGCCTTTGTTTCAAGCAATCCATGATGTGCCAATCTATAGTAAAACCATAAAAGAATTATGTCTCAAGAAACGAAAGAAAAAGTAAGATCCACAAACTACACATGTAATTGGTTAATTAGCTAAATTAATGATACAAGTGACTATACCCATTTTCTCTAATCCCATAAGCCTAATAGTTACTATTTTCATAGGATCCACCTTAGTTTCAAACACTTTAGTGGATCTTGGTGCAACAATTAATGTGATGACCAAAGACACAATGGATAAATTATACCTTGAAGGTCTTAGAGAAAGTCCTAGAATTCTACAAATGGTAAATCATTCTATAGTCAAATTAGGTGTGATTATGGATGTAGTCATTTTTGTAGACTCCTAGAAGTAGCCAATTGATTTTATAATTTTACAACCTAAGGTACAATTAGGGCTTACCCTCTCATTTTGGGAAGGCCATGGCTTGCAATAATTGATGCATACATTAGCTGTATATCAAGACACATGGTCATTTCTAATGGGAATAAATAAATAGGTTGGCCTTGTATGCATTTACCTAACCATTCCTTTAAACTAAGGAGCCTTTATGGGTGGATGGTGATATTGTAAATACAAAGTCCATTCAGCTCATCCTAACAATTGACCAAAATCTTGCTTTACGTGAATTTGATGAAGACAATTATTTTAAATTTCTTTGTATAATATTCATGTAGTTAAGTTTTAGAACAAATCTTATTTCATGAGTGTATAGATGATTCATGTCCTTTTGGAAAAATTTCCTCAATATTTTCCTACATTCCAAGTGTTACTTCATTAATGTATATACAATCCATTTTTAGTAATTGAATCAATTGCTTCATCTATGTCCAAACCAATGGAATTTTTTCTTGAAAAAACATTGATCATTAATCCACACTTGGAATTGACATAATTAAAAGAACTAATTGGCATTTTGTGCCAACATAGTTTTATATTTGCATGGGACTATTAGGACATGATGGGTATACACCCAAACACATTCACACATCATATATATATATATATATATATATATATATATATATATATATATATATATATTAGAGATGAGTGTTGACCTATCTAATAGCCTCAAAGAAGAATAAACCCCATACTTAGAGAGATTATCAAAACAAAACCTCAAAAACTATTAAATGTAGGGCTCATTTATCTTATCTTGACTAGTTAGTGGGTCTCACCTCTAGTTGTTATCCCTCATAAAAATGGTAAGTGGCATATATGCGTTGATTACAGGGAACTCAACAATGCAACAAGGAAATATCATCTTCCCTTACTCTTCATCAATTAGGTGTTGAACACACTAGCAAGTAAGATGTAATTTTATTTTCTTGATGGGTTTAGTGGTTATAACCAGATACATGTTGTAATAAGAGATTAGGAGAAAACAAAATTTACATGTTTGTGGGGGATATTTGCATATAAAGTCTCACCTTTTGGACTTTGAAATGCACTTGCAACATTTCAAAGGGCAATATTAAGCATTTTCTTTTATTTGGTTCAATATTGTGTAGAAATCTATATGGATGAATATATTGTTTATGGAAATACATTTGATGAAGCCAAAACTAATCTTTAAAAGGTTTTATAGAGATGTGAAGAAAAAATCTTTCTTTATTCCATAAGAAGTGCCATAGGTTGATGATAGAAGGCATAGTGCTAGGATATTGATTTAATGCCTTTTGCAAATGATTGACAACAACAAAAAAATAGGTATAGATGACTAGATGTTGATGTAATCAAATGATTCATTATTGATGCTCTGATAATGCTCCTTAAATGACGATGTAAGTAGGAATGAGAGATTCTAGATTATTTCTTTATGATAATAATAAATTGAGTCTAGTCCTTAGATATAAATCCAAAGGATGCAAATGAACTATTTTATGCTTCAAGTCAACACACTACAATCACTTGGGAAGGGGTTATCTTGGGCCCAAATTTGAATTTGAATTTTAAAATGATTGGGGTCATTTCTACAAATTTGTGAAACTAAACTACTTAAGTTTTGTGACCATTAATCTCAACCTAAATGGTAGATGGGTAAACTAGGTTTCAAGACCAATCCCAAGAAATGAATGCAAATTAAATCTAGTTAGGTTTAGTTTATGTACCAATTTTTACATAAAAATCACACCACTTGTAAAGTATTCATCACATAAAGGATAATCAAATCAAAGTGAGTGGGAAGGAAGGCAAGAAGGGAGGAAGGGAGAGAGGGAGGGAGGTATGGAAAGACTTAACCACTATAGTTTAACATTGTGGAGGCTTTATTTTTAGAGCTCAACTATGATAGAGAAAAGAAAAGTGGAAGACATCTTTGATCGTTATAGGTCACTAAATCTTTCTTTAAAATATTGTGTGAATCTATTAAAAAAGAGAGCATCTAAATATAAAATAATCCCTAATCTTTAATTAAAAAGAACAAATTATCTTTGAAATATCATAACCTTAATCTTCAACCGAAAGGAACAAATCTAACAAGTATAATATTTTTGTAGAGTCAAACCATTTGTTTGAATTCAAAATTAATAAAAACAAACCTCAAGTTCTATCATAAAAACTTTCAAATTACATAATAAAAAAAAATAGTAACACTAAAAGTCAAATGATGTATTTTCAAATTACAAATACAGACGTTGGCAAAAGTTTGTTTAAATTATAGTTAAATAACTTACACTTTAAGAGGAAAAAAGGAACACCTCTTCTAAAATTGTATTAATTTAGGAATAATTAAAGGTTGATTAACACCTAAATCAAGTCCTAGACCCTAAACTAATATAACAAGTTGAGTCACTAACATGACAAGTAAAATGTTGAATTGAACAAGAATTTAGAGATTTTCTTAGCTCTTAGATGACAATGATATGTGAATGTGATGAATCAAATTGTTGATGCACTCCCAAGTAAAATTCACACTTGAAGTGCCACTTCTAAAATAAATGAGTTTTTGATCCTTGTGTGTAGTAATTGGATGCAATTGTTGTTGCAATCTTGAATTCCTCTTCCATAATTGAATCCTCCCTATTGCAATCCTATCTTATCAGATGCCTACTCCCATATTATTTACCTTTGACGTGACAACTAAAATAAGGTCAAAACCATGTTAAAGAACACCTTTAGGGACCTGATTTAATTGGATTGAAGTGTTAGACTTCCTCAACCCTATATCAAGCCCTTTGATTATTATTTACAATTCATAGAGAAGAATTCAAGACTCAAAATGTAGGATGTATGATAATATGAATGTTATTTCTAAATGCATGGTTGCTCTAATCTAAATGCTTTTGAATTTCTAATGTAATGAACTAGTATGATTTGAAAGAAAGCTTTTAGATGGTGACAAATGCCCTAGAAGCTTGCCTTTACATATGCAATCCTAAGTCTTGATTTGGAAGACTTGATGCATGAGCCAATGTGTAATGGTCAAATTCTAGAGTTAGGAACCGGCTCGAGGAAAAGGTAACTAGGTTTTCACAAAGGATAACTAGATCATGCTAGCCAAGGTGAAGAAATGGGTACAATCTAGGTTAGGTCAAAATCATAAGGGATGAATCAAATAAAAGGATGAGATAAGGTTGCCCGTTCAATTAGCTTGTGCCCTAGAATCTCTTAAAATAAGTACCAAAATGGTACATTTATTAATGAGGCTAAAGTGAGTACAAAATAAGTGTAGAAATGTGTAACATATGGACTTTTATATTCTAAAACTCTATATAAAATCACCTAACATATTCTCACAATTCCAATCATTTATATGAGTTAATTTGATTTGGAGTATATATTGCAATATGGAGTACCTTTCCCCATTCCTTTTTGAGATTTGAACCATCCCATTGAAATGCAATATTCCTTTATGTGGATGCAAAAATATGAGCAACTTCAAAGAACCCTTAGACCACGTAATCAACAATCATAACTTTACAACTCTAAAATGATGTATTCCACATATATGTGTGTGTGTGTGTGTGTGTGTGTGTGTGTGTGGTAATTTTTATAATATATCAAACTATGTGGTGATTTATTAGTATTCAACTACATAGTTTTGATTCAATCTATATCAACCCGTACTTTATGAGTAGTGGTTCAAGAAACTTATCTCTCATTACCATGAACAATCCACTTAATTTTTGGGATTAGGTGTCATACACTTGTAATTCCCAATGTTTTTATTTATTAATTATTTTGTAATATTAATATGCTCACATGGAAAAGGGTGTCCCACTTGAGGTGTCACTTTATGCCACATGTAAAATGAATTACAACATGTTCTAAAAAGTGTTGAATGCCATGTAAGATGTGAAAGAGTATCTATGAAATTGAAAGATGCATCAAAGATTATAAGATGCTTAAAAACATGTAAGAGAGAGTTACAAAGTGGACTATAAAAGTCATGGATGACTTTTGACCAACTTATGACAAATAAGAGCATCTTTCTAATGAAGTAATAAGTCCAAAATGGAGTGCCCAAGTTTGGTGGGTGGTTATGATATGGGGTGCTATATTCCTTATTAGGAATGCTAGCCTATTATGATATGGGTATTTGAATTTGTGCCCTAGGATTTGGGCACTTCATTTTCCCATGGTATCTATACATGGCTTTGGGCTTTGTCTATTGAATGGATGCTTGGGATGGAGATATAGAGAGGCAGTTATATTCTCCAAGGGGTTATGGTACTAAAATTTCTCCAAACATAGTTAGTGATTGGGATAAAGGAGTGGATGCTTAGTGAATATATTGTAATAATGGTGATTGTGATAATACATTGAGTGCTCATTTGTTGTTATTTTTTTTCTTGAAAGGGTCTTCCTAGGGTATTTACCATGTAATGTGTCTTTTGCTTGTGTTGCATGTATTACATGTTTGTGTATATCTTTTTAAAATTATTGGATCTATATCTTTTTAACATTTCTTTCCTCTCAATATTATGTAGGAAATTGTTTAGTTGTATATGACTTCCTTTCATTCTACTCATTACATCTTGTAAGGGTGAAAAGTTCATACCCTACACTTTTACCCTTTTGTTTTGGACTCATTTTGACTAGGTTGTCCCTAATGTAATGACTATTGTACGGGTGGCATGTTTTTGCACAAAAAATAGTAAATTAATTGAATCTAATTTGATTCCACTCACACACAACCCAATGGAATAGTCTTGATCCTTAATTTATCCATCCATCTACCTAGGTCGAATCCACAGGAATGGAAATGATCATGCACAAATTTAATCATGGGCCCAAGTTGACCCCTTCCAAATTATGTGTTACCATTTGACTTGAGAATAAAACATTTCAAATTGCATGTTAGGGTGTTGTATAAAGGAAAAACCCTAATTCATTTCTAGACATCAATAGATTCATTTAAGCATCATATAACATCACCATTCAAGCATAGGGCATTCATTGCATCAACTAACACTAGAAAATGCACTTAGAGGAATATTAAGATATCTTGCATGGTTTCTTTCTATCTTAAATCCTTGTTTCAAAACCATTAAATTAGAATCCAAGGGATTGACTAGAGGAGAAGATCCTTACTTGGCAAAGTCCTAGAGGTTTTCATAAATGTTGCCTTATTTTGTAGATACTTATTCCAGAAGGCAAGGTGAAGAAATTATAGGATATAGGAGGGCATAGTTCATTTTTGTAAACAAGTTTTGATTCCACAAACAAGGTTCATTTTTGTAGGCATGAATTTCATTTCCATAGGTGCAAATTTCACCCAAGATAAATAACTACTTATTCAATTGTTTGTAGCATTCAACAGTTTCAAATCTAGTCTTAGAGGACAACTTTAGATCATAAAGAATAGTCTACAACAAAAAGGTCCTCAAATCACACATAAAGCTAAGTCTTAATCCCTCTTTGTTAATTAAAAAAATGTGCTTGTATATCAATAAGTGTCACAACTAATTAATCATAGGTTAATTACTTGCTTAAGTGGATTTTATTACTTTACCCTAAATATTATAAAATACTCTTTTCATTTCCTTTCACATCTAAATGATGCTTACACTTGAATAAGTGCCACGTAGTGGCTAGTACCTGTCTTGTCTTTTTGATTGGGTTGTGAGAGATAGATATTATTAGAGATGAAGTTTCATGGGTCAAGCACACATTCCAAGCCTTAGTCATCCCCAACTATAGGTCTTATAAGGAGAGGTCATTGAGTTCTTATCAAATATTTATTGGTCTAGTAACCCATTTATTGTAAATTTTGAATTTTCACATTGAATATTTTAGCTTAATAAGGTATTAATTGTATAGTTAGTATAATTTTGTATAGAATTGGAAATATAAGGTGTAGATTCATTTGAGAGAGGTTGGACTACACCATCCCATATCCTAATTATTTGAGCTTCTTTAGGAAATTTCATTTTAAAATAGCTTGTAGATCCCAAGACATAGAGATCTTTGCGAGTAGTGAAAACAAATAAGTATTTTAATAAGAAAAATCTAAACAAAATAGTCTCAATCGAATACTTATCAGTGTATCAAAATTACATTTCTTCTACATCTAAAGAAAATATGTTCTTTGTATATGTAGCTCATCTAGCTCTCTTCGCATAGATAAGAAATTTTCTATTTTTAACAATCAAGGCTACAAACAATCATTATATATACTCAATATAGACTTAGAATTGTATATCAAGCTTTAAAAAGATCCTTTCTAAGAAAAATAATAAAACATATTTAATGAGAGGAAATTGCAACAAAATATACCAATTCCACATAACCTTCATGAGAGAAAAAAATACAAAATAATTATTTAGAATTCACAATGCAAAAGAATAACAAATCATACCACAAGATAACACCAAATGTAACCTAGAAAAACCCATCCTCCAAAAGCATCCACATAACTCAAATATATTATCTCAAGAGAAAGATTACAATACACTTGTAGAGTCTCCATGTAAGGCCTCTAAAATATCAAGCAACTCAGTTGCACTCCTCCATGTGAACAAGAAAATGAGAACCATGTAGCTACACATCCCAATCCATGCTTCCTCCAATCACATATGCAACCTACAAGAAATGCTCAATCCAACCTTATCCAACAAGCCAAAGGTTACACAAACCAACCTCAACAACTCATGTGCTTTCTTTTATAGAACAAGCTTGCACTAAACCACTAAGTGGTACATAAACCATCTGCCTCAAAACCATGACCCCAAAATTAAATATTTGGTACTAGTGATTCCCAAATTAAATGTTTTTCCAATGTGACACCCACAAATTACATATTTATCCTAGTGTTTCATGCAACATACAAGTGTCCCCAAGAATGTCTATCCCATGTGGTATCCACATCTCTAATAAGCACAATGAATAAATATTTATTTTTACATTATTAACATTATTATGCAAGGTTTATAGCACACCTTTCTCATCATTTCAGACATAGAAAGATTTAAGAAATTAGTAGTTTGATACAATCAAATGCATCAAGCTTGGAAATTATATGCATTTTATGCCTTTGCCTTACCAAAAAACCATGGAAGGAAAAATAAAGGTTCACACAACATGAAGATGCCAAACTCAAATGGAAAAATTAAACTCACTATCTCATGGGTGTTAGTGCCTTTTTTTCCCTGTCCTAAAATTGCAAAAATCTTGTGTTTAGACCCCTCTTTTTTCCCCTTTTATTTGTCTCTCATGTTTTCCTAAGTATAAAAATACTATGTATGTGAGAACTCTTAAAAATCCTTGAAAATCCTAAATTCCTATGTGTTTGAAATGTTCTAAGTGTGCCTTTCGAAAGGTTTGCAAAATGGCGAACCTGTTGAAAGAGTTCATTGGTTCTTGATTTTACTAAAACACCAAAGAAGAAAGAGAACAAAGAAGGAACAAGGAAAGTGAAATGAAGAATGCTTCAGCAAGTTCTTCAGTTCATGAACTTGCCAAATCACTGACAAACAAAGAGCAAAGAACAAAGAAAATATAGATGAGGTTTGTCAGTTTTCAAAATCATCGAGATGCCGAAGAATAAAGAAAATAGAACCACAGAGCTATAGATGCACTTAATGCGATGTTTCCAGGTGCCAGCACTGTGCAACTTTTCAAGTTGTTAGTTCTAACAACTTTTAAATGTTGTGTCATTGGTTAAAGCAGTGCTAAGTCATTTTCAAGGCAAGCCACTTCTTTCTTTAAGTTTCAATCTTTGATGCTTTCTTAATGCAAGGTGACAACACTGCGCACCTTTTAAAGGGTAGCAAAACTAACACAATTTTCCTGTTGTGCCATTGGTTGAAAGGTATGAGTCATCAGCAAGTGGGCCCTGATAAATTAAAAGAAAAAGCAATACACCAAGGCTTTTCCTCAGGATAGGTGGCAGCACCGTGCACAATTTAAAGCTTCAGCACTGACACTTTTTAAGTGTTGCGCCATTGGTTGACAGTGGTGACTGAGCCAGTTGGTGGGTCCGGCTCAATTAAATAAAAGAGGAACCAAGGAAAGCATATGGAGGAGACACTTGGTGCAACCGTGCAAAAGTTCAAAGAAGACAAGCCTAACACATTCTAGACATTGCGCCATTATTTGTTTAATGCCAAGTCACAGACTGTGGGTCCCATTTTCTTTGTGAGGCATCAAAGGCTCTGAACCGTCGATTATAAGATGAAGATATCCAATGGTTCGTACATCACTAGGATTGTGTTAGAGCCAACAAGTGTTGGGCATTGTGCCATTAATCAAAGGAAGTTAGTCAATAAGTCTCCAAGCCTTGTGAAGAAAAATACAGAGGCTTGCACCCAAGATGCCATCAATGCAAAATAAAGATAAAGCACAAGTAGGTGGCGGAGTGGGTGCGATTCAATGCCAAGGTTACAGAGGTAGATGGGTAGGTGATTCCTACCCAGATGTAGGAGACGAAATAGAATGTTATATATACATGAAAATAAGATGTAATGTGGGTTGGTCGTGGAGTCAATTTGGGTCTACAAGTGCTTTAGGTAGTTTTAGAGCATCAAACAAAGCAAATGTCTAGGTTACAAACATGGGGTATGCTTCTGGTACAATGTAGAAAGGATTTTGTAATGCAAATATTTATATGATGATATGTCTCCATGGAAGACTGTAGTAGTTTAAGGGGGTGTTTTAACCCAATTATTCATCCTCTCTTGCCACGCTCGCCAATATGATTGTAACAAAGATTTGATATGTGTGACAATATTTAAATCAATACAAGCTTTTTTGTTGGGTCATTCCTTTGTTTCAAGTGGATTATTGCATGTATTTTCTAGATCATTAAGTATGTCATATGAGATTTAATCTGAGAAATATGTTGGCACCTAAATTTTATAACCCAAATTTTGCCCAAAATCTATTGAAAATCCTAAAATCCTATGTGGAATGCTTTGTTTTATGCCTGGGAGTACTCACAATCTTGTTAAAATTTTGTAAATCCCAAAAAACCCAAGTTTACTTAGCCTTTTTGTTTCTAGTGGGAGTTTTGAACCCATTTGCATATGTGGAACATTGTGCCCCTACCAGATATGTGAGGTTTTCATCAGGATATGGATATATCCTAGCCCACTTCGCCTCCCCACGTCCTTTTCTCTCCCGCATCCCCACAAATTTCCCTTTGTGCATCTTCATTATAGATATAGACCTCCCCTCCAACTCCACTTTTTGATCCCGACTTTGACTTTCACATTTCTTCTTTAAGTCACTTAGTGGAGGTTTGGAGTGGACGCTGATGTTTCTGCTTCCACCCTCTAGACCCACTTTTCCATCTATCTCCTAGATTTTTGCAAATTTGGGTACCCTCGTTTCTCTATATTTTCTTCTGCACTCCTTCCTACAGGAACCTCACCCCGAACTTGGATATAACTACTTCCCCTTGTTCTTCTACATATCCCAATCACCCCTCTAGACCCATAAATCCATGTCTCCCTTTAACTTGTGCATCCTAATGCCTCTCCTTTCTCTGCTAGCTTTCCTTACCTCTTCTGCGGGGATTCCCTAGAGACTCAAACATGTCCTAAACCCCTCGAAAGCTCCACAAATCCCATCCTACCTGAAACTCCCACAAATCCTAAACCCCCTTAGGATTCCGTAACTTTCCACAAGGCGTAAAGTTTGAAAAGCAAACACTTCCAGCTACCTCTTGATGAACTAAAAACCTGTGCAGATGGCTATTGATGCTATTGGATGGTCAAAAAATGGTACATTTAATGTTGTGGGTGAGTTGGTTAGGTTTTTCCTACCCATTCCATCATTAAGTTCATGAGTCAAAGGCTATAAATAGAGGTTTTTAACTCTTTCCAAGGGTTGGTCTCTTTGAAATTTTCAAGCTACTAGTACAGGTGGCTAGGGTTTCAAATCTTCAAGGGCAACATTTGTAAACTATATGGATGAATTGATGAACATTTTGTAAGCAGAATCATATGTCTCCATTGTTGCAAGTATCCATTTAGATAATTTTTGTTGTTTGCAGGATTCCTCTTGCCACAATTGATGGTATGATCATAATCTTCATTTGAAGGATTTGACAGATCTATAACATATTACATGTTGTAATGGTCATTTTGAGATTGCAAATGAATGAATATTGTGTAGGAAGGGATTAATAAGTATGTATGTTTTTGTTTTCAAGTTTCATGCATCTGGGTATTCTAGTTAGGCAACTACATGTTATTTCTCTATTGTTCTCCCCTTTGTTAATTTGAAAAATGTGTAACCCAATGAAGGCACCGGTCTAGGAGGTGTTCTTGATCAACCCAACTCTTTACAAATCAAATAAAATCAATCTAGTGTGATATTGAAGTAGTCAAATCTATGCGCTTTTTGTGATTTGCAATATAACCATGGAATATACATTGTAAACTCTTCAGAAAATGCTTAAAACAATTCACAAGTGCATACTAGCAACTTGTAGCTATGCAAGTTTGCCATCATCATCTTAAACTAAGGTCATTTTATGCAACAAGTGTGTTTTAATTAAGTGACAACATTCATTGGGATTAAAATAGCGAACTAGGTATTTTTGCAAAACTATAATTTTGAAGGCATTTACTGTGTAGTTTTCAATCCTTGTTAAAGGATACCTCTAGGATTACCCTCCTAAGCCTAGCTGAGCTTGAAGAGTAGAAGAGAAGAGATTACCCACTCTTATAGTTGGCCTTCAACCATCTCAAATCTTTGGATGAGTCCATGTTCTATTTTCTTGATGACATCCCGTGGCCTAGAAAATATGAACATACTCTAAGATTAGGAACCTGCAAATCCTCCCTTCACCACAAACATTCAAGGGCATATTAACTGAGTTGAATCTCCACTAGTAGGAGCATTCACCTATCAGGTTAGGCTACCACTTGGAACGATGTAGAAGCTCAGATGTATCACACAATATCTCAATTTAATGCTCAAATGCTTTCAAAACCCTAATTAAGAAAAACAGTAAGCAAATTGATGAATTATGGCAAGTCCTTTTAAGACAAGGTGAAGGACAAAGATTCTTAACTTGGTATTTTTCAAAGTTTAGCAGGTGGAAAAGTCGGGGACACTGGGACTATAACCCAAGTCCTTGGAAGGTACTATTTTCTCTGTGGAATCCAAATCTTCTCTCGACACTAATCTTTCCTATAACTTCAGTTTCTGTGTGTGCAACTTTGGAGGACACGGGGACTAGCGCCTATGTCTCGAAAAAGCTCCAATGTCCCACTTTCTTTCAGATCCTGAATCCTTGTTGTCTGTCAACCTCCTCTACAACTCCATTCCATGAAATTCAATACCTGTAACCTGCAATCACAAGGAGTGTGGGAGGTGGTTATGGTGTTTAGAGACTTGCCTCATTCAAGCCCCGAAGAGACATTCAAGTCTTCTGAACACTGTTGTTAGATAAGAGTGAGTATCCTAGCAGGATAGAGGCAAAAATCTAAATGATAAATGATTGAAAGCACAATAGATATCACCTTGAAGTGTAGATCTCATGGAAGGAAACTTCATGCCATGAGGAGATGGAGTCAAATCTTCAAATACAAACACAATAACAATGCTCTGCTCTGCAACACAATGAATATTTTGAATGCTCTATAATCACAAGTATGCATAAACTCCATCTAGCTTGCAAATGAAACCTAATCATGCTTATATATGAAACTACATTTATTCCTGCTAAGAATTTTATAATTCAAACTTGAGATGTCAGCATAGGACCTAAGTAACGGTCATAAAACTAACATAAAAGTTTAGGGCTGACCTAAAATAGGGCAGGACTAGGGTACTAGCGCCCAAGTCCACCCTCCCATTTTAGGTTAGGACTCATTAATATAGCACCCCTAGGTCCTATTTGCCATAATACTTAGGGATTTTCTCATGTGGATTCAAAATTAACATGCAAGATGCGTATAATGCATTCTAAAGACCTGAGAGCTAAAACTTAAGAGGGAAGAGCCCCTAAGGGGACATTTTCTGACATAACATTTAGCCCCCACTTTAATGTATGTATAAACGCAAGGCCAATACATGCATTAAAGTAAGGTCAACAAACACAGCAAACACGCCAAGCACGGTGAAGACATGCCAAACACATTGAGTACAATAAAAGGCACACAAAACACGGAAAAGACAGTTATAGTCACGCAAAACACGGAGAAGATAGCATTGAAGACATAGTGAATACAATGATTAGTTCTTTTTCATTTTAGCATATATATGAATGCAAATACATGGAAAGTAACAATGCAACATACAACCCCAAAGGGAAAACACACCATACAAAACCTCATGTGTAAGTGGAGCACGTCGCTACACATACGCGAGAGGGGAAAGCACGTCATACAAAGCCCAAGTGGGGGTTAGCCACACAAGGGGGAAAACACACAGAAGACATGGAGAAAGCATGGCAAAAAAGGCAACAGAAGGAACTTATTGCTAAGCCCCCACCATCTCAAGCACACACCAACAATTAGGCTTCGCCACAAAAATCACCGAAGACACACTTAAGGGTTAGGATAGTCTCAAATCTGCCCCGCCTCCGTAGAGGGCTTAATGATTGTAAGATAGAAAAGAAAGATGTGCACTCACTCAGAGATACGACATCTTGCCTCAGTAGAGGGCTTACAAGCATGCTTCATTAGTACCAAAATCTTCAGACAACTTACCTTATATATGCCCCCACCTTAAGGTGGTTGATATCATGTACCGATATCAAGCACGTTAAGGTAGAGATAAAACACACAAGGGAACATGAGCTCTCGCAAAGCCCTTGCCCCCTAGAGGTGACATGCACTTTACGATCGCCAAATGTTCCCACAAACACATAATTTCCTGCAAGAAAAAGTGTTAGCATCCATATAATCATGATAAACAACAATGCAAGGCTAGATCCAAGATAGATAAATTGCACAGAGCAGCAGTATTGTTGTGTTTTGTAAGTGCAATACGACAACATCAAGATATCACACGGAGTGATTCTACTAGCCAAGCGTCGGATAATATATATCAACCCCATCGTCATGTATGGACTAGGTCCGTTTTTTGATTTCTCGCTGAAGGGACATTAGGTTCACATCAGTATAATAAGTTTTTCATCATCCGCCAGCTAGATAGAACCATTAGAGGAAGGTAAACAATAAATCAAGAGAGGAGAACAAGTGCCTTAGGGACAGTCATGTAGGAGGGTGCCCCCAAGTCACCAACCGCAACGCTATGTCCATAAGACATGACATACAACAATGAAAATAGAGGAGAAGCAATGTAGAAGAATGATGATACAAATAGAAGAAGGGTAAAAAAGAGGCAGTCTCCCGGTATCCTTGACCTTACAAGAGTATCAAGGGTCATCCTAGGAGGCCTAAACAACACATAACACATCACAGGGAAACACATCATGGAGGTAAAGGGTTAGAAATACTTAACTATTTAACCCAATGTTAAGAGAATACATATCTAGGATACCTCTCATGTTGTTTTGGTCTTATTGATATTGTATTAACATTAAGTTTAGGATGACGAGAGGCTTTCTTTTCTTTAGAAGGATTATACCCAATGCCACTTGAATAATGTCTTGAAGCGGATTCTATAGGTACTCAAATCCCTTATTGATTTACACCACATCCATTACCTACATAGTCACAAATGTTATATAAAGGATTTTATGTCCTCGACCATAGAGGGATGGTTGTTCCTTAGAAGATGGTGAATCCTCATAGGTATCATAATTTGTAGTATAAGTAAGAGTATTGTTGTTTTCTATCAAGGAGGCTTTGTTTCTATTAGAGTTTCAAAAGATTGCTTGGATGAGATTGATGCGACTTTTGATGTGTCAAGGCTATTAAGTTTATATTCTCCTATATTGCAAGGATTAAAATCCAATGAACCACAATCGTCACCAAAAAGTGCATTCGATGGTGTAGAGTCTTGCATTACATTATCCGTGGCAAGAGGCATTGATGAATGAACTTGTAAGTTGTTTAGTCTTTGCTGATTTCTATCTTATTTTTGCTTTTTGATATGTGAACAAGTATTCGGATCAGGATCGCATTTCCAAATGTAGAGTTTGTCTTGATAAATGAACTTAATTGATCGATGAAGGGTAGACGAAACTGTCCCCATGTCATGAATCCACGACCTACCAAGAATCATATTATATGAAAGTGAACTGGGAAAAACATGAAAAAGAGTATCTAATGTCACAGGTCCAACCATTACAGGTAGGATTATAGTACCTACAGATTGGCTACCTTTATTATCAAAACCACGAATGCTAGTCTTATCCAGTTTGATTAAATATTTGTCAATATTGATTTTATGTAGTAGGTCAATGCCACAAACATTAAGAGTCGAGCCATTGTCAATTAGAACTCACTTTATCAACTTTTATTAACAGTGACAGATTATAAGGGGATCATATTCATCTTTTATCACAGGTATTTCATGTTGTTGAAAGAGAATATCATTTTTGTCTCATTTATACTATCTAACACAACTGCTACATCAGTCAGCTTAGCAGTAGGTGGTACAATCACCTTTTGTAAAGCTTCTTGGAGCATTCCATGGTATGTAGGTGATGTTTGTACTAAATCCCAAAGAGAGATCTTAGCCGGAGTAACGTGAAGCTATTCGACAAGATCATATTCTTGACCATTTTTATGAGTAAGACGAGGTGGCAAAGGGAGCATAGGTTGAGAACATGGAAGGGAGATAGGCACATGAGGTGCTTGCTTACTTTGCTTGTTATTACGAGTGTTGTATGTGTGAGTAATCACATTATGGTGTGGTTGTTGAGCACCTTGAACCATAATCACCGGCTTTAAGCAAGAAGGTGCACTAGGTGCCCCCCGCACAACCATCTTAGGAATATTACTACAAAGTCTATTAATGAATATTGAATTAACATTCTTTTCCTCTTGATTATACCCAACATCTATCCCTAAAGGATTTAATGTGAGAGACCTTTTTTTATCCACTAACTCTACATCTTGGTCAGGAAGAGCATTGGAATGAGAGGAAGGTACGGTGTTGTTAGAAAGGTTAGGTGTTGTAACATTAATAGAGTTATCCATAGTCTTCTCATCTAGGGTTCTTGAACATTCAACTATAGGAGAAATAGGATAACCTATGGAATCATATTCTTTAGCTATTGATTTCAAAGTATTAGTAGAAAAGGAATTTTCACTCTCATCTTTCTCATGAGTATCCCTAGAGATGAATTTAGTTAAATCTTCTAATATCAAAGGATATGCTCCTATGAGTAATGTGAAGCTATTAAAATCATGTGTATAACAAGGTAGTTTCAGCTCAGATGTAGAACATATAGAAGCATCAATACTACTTACAGAAGCTATGTGCTCTAGAACATGAGGATTCTCATTAGTGAATTTAGAGAAATTTTCAAAATCTAGGATATACTCATATAAAGATTTTAAAGATGAATAACATGAAGATGACATTATTAAATGTATTGTATCAGCAATGTCAAATCAGATTTTAAAAGTTTTTCAAAAGTTATGCAAGGAACAAGTGCAAAATTATATGTGAAAATGAGCTAAAATGTTTGATTTTTCAAATTTTTCCAATGCAAATGAATGAAAGCAAAGGTGTTGTGAAGAGTTTCAAGAGGGACAGCAAAGTATATGCCTAATAACAGTCTAATTATGCAAAATTATCATCCACAACATGCTTGCAATGCAAATTTAAAGAGTCAATAAGCCAAAACGTAGTGAAAGTATGCTAAAATATGTGATTTTTCACCAATTCTCAATACAAATGAATAAGAAAAAGGGTGTTGTAAGGAAAATTGTGATGGAAAGAAGGTTATAATAGTAATATTAGTCACTTAATGCAATAAAATCCATCACAACGTGCCTATAGTGCCAATCTAAGTCAAACCCTAGTGAAAATATAGCTAAAATATGCAAATTTTCACAAATTTTCAATGCAAATGCCTAGTAGAAAGGGTGTTGTATGGAATTTGAGGAGAGGAAGAAGATAATAACCCTAATATTGGTCCAATAATGTAGAAAAATCCCTCACAACACACTTGTAATGCAATTCTAGAGAGACGATAAGGTCAAATCTAGTGAAAAATGCAAATTTTTCAAACCCTAATTATAAAATTAAGACATGAAATTATGCAAAATGATATGTAAATGAACTATAATTAGATTTATGATGTAAAACCAACTCAGCTCAGATCTTAAAATGATTTAAAACCCTACAATGCTCAATGCAAGTGTAATTTTATGAAAAATCAATGAAAAATGCTAGTTTTTGTTGAAATTTTCTATGTGAAAATGCAAAATGAATGTAAAAAGACACTAAAATGCAACACTACATGCGAAATCAGATTTGGATGAGTGCCTAAGATGAGTAGTAAAATCTAAAACAAGATTTTAGCTACAAACCCTAGTTTTTTTTAATTACTAGGTTATAAGAAAAATTCAAAATTTCAAGCAAACCCTAGCAATTTTTAATATGAAAAATATAATGCAAAGGAGAAATATGATGAATTTATATAATTTATACGAGATCTTAATTTAAAAATTAGAAATTAAATTAAATTAAATGAAAATTAATTCAAATTATTTGAAAATGCAAAGCCAAAATGCAAATTTTTTCAAATTTTGTAAATTTTTTTTGGTAAATTTTTGAATGCAATGAGATGAAAATTAAATAAATGAATGAAATGAATTTCAAATTTAATGCAAAAATCAAATGAAAATGAAAATTAATTCAAATTAAATCAAAATGCAAGCTAAAAATGCCATCTTTTTCAAATTTTTCAATTTTTTTGTAATTTTTTCAAATGCAATATGAAAATTATGAATTAAATAAAAATAAATTTTAGATCTAATGCAAAAATCAGAAATTAAATAAAATGCAACTAAATTAATGCAAATTATGTGAAAATTCAAACCCTATGATGCACATTTTTTTGAATTTTTTTCAATTTTTTTTGTAATTTTTTGAATGCAATAAAATGAATGAATGTAAATCTATCAAATAACACTCAGCAAGGTGCAGAAATCATGGGTTCACCAAAATGTTTAGGTGTAAAAAGAGGGGTTTACTTTTAGTTTGGTTTCAAAGGCAAATCCTCCCTTCACCATAAACATTCAAGGGCATATCAACCGAGTTGAATCTCCACTAGTAGGAGCATTCACCTATCAAGTTAGGATACCACTTGGAACGATGTAGAAGCTCAGATGTATCACACAATATCTCAATGTAATGATCAAATTCTTTCAAAACCCTAATTAAGCAAAACAATAAGCAAATTGACAAATTACGACAATTCCTTTTAAGACAAGGTGAAGGACAAAGATTCTTAACTCATTGTTTTCGAAGTTCAGAAGGTGAAAAAGTAAGGGACACTGGGACTAGCACCCAAGTCCAAGGTATTATTTTCTCTGTAGAATCCAAATCTTATCTTGACACTGATCTTACCTGTAACTTCAATTTTTGTGTGTGCAACTTCGGAGGATAGGGACTAGCACCCATGTCCCAGAAAAGCTCCAATGTCCCGTTTTCTTTCAGATCTTGAATCCTTGTTGTCTACCAACCTCCTTTGCAACTCTACTCCGCAAAACTCGGTACATGTAACCTACAATCACAAGGAGTGTGGGAGGGGGTTATCGTGTTTAGAGGCTTGCTTCAGTCAAGCCCCGGAGAGACATTCAAGTCTTTTGTACATTGTTGTCAGATAAGAGTGTGTATCCCAGTGGGATAGAGGCAAAAATCCAAATGATAAATGATAGAAAGCACAATAGATATCACCTTGAAGTGTAGATCTCATGGAAGGAAGATGCTCTTCATGCCATGAGGAGATGGAGTCAAATCTACAAATACAAACACAATAACAATGCTCTGCTCTGCAACACAGTGAATATTTTGAATGCTCTATAATCACAAGTATGCATATAGTCCATCTAGTTTGCAAATGAAACCTAATCATGCTTATATATGCAACTACAAAGATTCTCGCTAAGAATTTTGTAATTCAAACTTGAGATGTTGGCATAGGACCTAAGTAATGGTCATAAAACTGACATAAAAGTTTAGGGTTGACCTAAAATAGGGCAGGACTAGGGCACTAGCACCCAAGTCCACCCTCCCATTTTAGGTCATGAATCATTAATATAGCACCCCCTAGGTCCTATTTGCCATAACACTTAGGGGTTTTCTCATCGGGATTCAAAATTAACATGCAAGATGGTTATAATGCATTCTAAAGACCTGAGAGCTAAACCTTAAGAGGGAAAATCCCCTAAGGGAACATTTTCCAACATAACTGTTATCACTGGGAATTGCACCCGTATGCAAGGCTGGTTAAAGCACTACAATTCCGTGTAACATGGGACTAATCTTAGGTTGTCGGTGCCATATGACGAGATTAGACCTCCAGATTATGGGCTGGTTCCCTTCGAATGTTCTATTGAGATGTATGTTTTTACTTTTTGGGAAAAGGGAAGAAAGAAACTAAATGAATGCTAAAGGTAAAATGGTGATGCACCTGATATGGATAAAAATAATGTAATCTGATCCACAATGTTTACTCAGAAATTTAACTTTTACGCAATCTAGACTTGGCATAAATACCACAAAAGTGATTCTAAGGATGGTTTGAAAACAAGTTTTTATGAAGGAAATGGTTTTTTCACAGCATAAAAAGACTATTTCTGGTTAACACAACCTAAGACCTGTGATGAATATATGCTTTAATGCTGCAAACAAGGAGGTGAGACAATAATTTTGAAGGTTTAATAATAAAACACAACAAAATTTCATCAAATCACTTCAACATTCAGTACAAAAAGGAAAGGCAATTCAACTGATCTGAAATAAACAAAGGAAAGCTTTGCAAAAAGATAAAAGATAACCTGTAACCTACCGAACTCTCAATAAAACTATAAAAAGTGAGCTACAAGAATTCTCCAATTCTGTCTGAATTAGAATGAGAATCAAGAACTAGCAAAAACAAACTTTTGCTTTACAATATATAGGTCTTCTCTTTCCAAGAGGCATGCAAAAAATATGGACTTGCAGATAACTACCTCTAAAAATACTCATTCTTGAGCAACCTCAAAAATCCTCAAAATTAGGGCCTAAAACTACCACAAATTGAGCAAAAATAGATTCAATTTGGGCCTCTCCATATGTTTGACCAAAAATTTTGACCAAGGACCCTAAAAATACTCCTAAAAGTCATGCAAAACCTCCTAGGTGGCCTAACTAATCAATTTGCATGATTTTGCATGAGCAAAATTGATTGTGAGTAAATAATAAAGTAATAGAATATTACTCTATTATTGGTTACAATTTGTTCTATTTGTGATTTTACAATTTGTTAAAAAATAATAAAGTAATTTATAGAATATTACTTTATTATTTATTTACAATTAATTCATATGTAAAATCGTGCATGATTAGAAGAAAAAATATCACTCCTTATCACTCTAATTACATTTGCCTATTTTGCATGATATGAGCCAAAATTAGGACTTTAGGAGAAAAAAGAAAACTCCTTATACCTCCATGTGGGAAAAAATATCTCTATTTTGCATGATAAAATACCCCTATTACTCCATTTTTGTATCAAAAGAAAACAAATATCTAATTATGCCTTATCACTTCATTCTCCTTTATGTAAAAAAGCAAGAAAATCTCTGTCACTTTATCTGCTCCTTGCAATCTCCTATTACAATTGCCTTTATGCAATAATCAAATCAATACAAGACAATGCCTTATACATCCCATTCAAAACATACCTCCACCATGCTTGAATGCTTACCTTTGAAAACTCCATGTATAGACTTATGCATATGCCATGTCTAAAACCACACCTTCTTGGCTTTGTTAGCCACTATGCATAATGAGGAGATATCCATGTCTTTGGATTTTTTGAATGAGGACAAGGAACCTGAGCATGTGTATTGTTGTCTATGCAATACCCGACCACCAAGGAATCTTTAAAAGGTTTATAAGGCATAAAGCCTTTCTCTCCCATCATATCGGCCCTCTTGACTTAATAAAAATCAAGTCTAAGCTTTGTTTGTCGGCCATTCCATGTTATGATGGCTAGGAAAAGGTTTTGACCACAGCACTGCTTTGGATAAGGTAATTATTTCTTTTTTGTAAGTCAAAAATACACTTGAGAAGAAGAAACTTTCGAACAAAAGAAAGAATCCAACCCTAAAAAATGTTTATTATTCATTTTGCCTTCCTTCTTCGAAGCTCTGCAACTTTGCTCCACCGACTTAGGGTTTGAATGCCTCCATCAACTTTGGTCTTTCTCCCTTTGACGACTCTTCTTGGTTGTAACCTTGGAATTTTGAACCATTAATGGACAAGGTAACACCTGTATGAGTTTTATATTAGGCATTTTATTGATCTATAGTTCTATCCTTTCATGGCTACGACCTTCTTCTTCATTCATGGCTCTCTATTTGTTGTGCATTCTTTAATACCTTCTTTTTTGTTTCTATGTGCTTCTTCCTTCATGGTCTTCATCTGCTCTTTGAAAGTTTAAGGCCACTGTGAGGCCGTGGAAAGATCTCTCCTGCTGTCAGAAAAAGGGGTAAGCACTTGGTCATTTTCATCTCTGTAGCTTCAATTTGTCTTTGGTTTGACACTTTGCAGCATGACAAGTCTATTAGTAGACATGGGTATAGCATTTTATAGCAAAAAATGCTATGTCACTGTCGGCCATGACTGTATATTTCTTCTTTTTTCCTTGATCTATTTTTATCATGCAGAAACTCTAAGGGTTTAAAGTTTTGAAATGAGGGTTTTGACATCTTTTCTCCATTTTAAAGCCTCTACCTGCTATGGCTATGCTCCTCCTGAAAATAGGCATCAAATGCTATAGACTGTCGAGGGTTTGTGAGCTTTGAAGTTAGCGTTTCAACCCTTCTTGCACAAAAAACCTTCATAATGCCATGGCCATACTCTTTCACTTAATCTCTTTCTCTTTTGATTGTAAAGAAACAATGGTTTGATATATCTTTGAAAAGATCTTGTTTAGTTTGCAGATGGGTATACCTTCTTTCATGTTTCTTGCTCTTTTGGCATGGTTATGACCGTATCATCTTTCTATTTGAAACTTCTTAACTATGTTTGCAAAAATGACATTAGGATTTCATATCTTGACATAGGTATACATTTTTTCATAAACAGTCTCTCCTTCTGTGTAGCACTCCCTTGACCGTGGATTTTTCTGTAGGCAAAGCATTTAAGAGTTGAAGTGTTAGCAAATGAAGCTTCACACAACATCTTCCTTCTTCTCCTTGTGACTGTCATGTATTAATGATGATACATTTTACCTTGTCTGACTCACTGTAGCTACTCGGTATAAGCAAGTCTTGATATTTTGTATGACAACAAATCTTGTGATATTCTGTATGATGATTGTTATCATCTACTTCCATTTGCATGAGTATCATACATTTACATTTTTGTGAGGCTCTTCTGTAGTATAGATAGCTTCTTTAACTTATTTGCATATGATAACTTGTACTCTTCAACTTGCAAATTGTAGTATGATGAACTTTTGTCATGTGGCATCATCTTTGACTAGGTACTATCTTTGTTGCAACTGGATTTATACTATGGCATAGATATCATGCTATCTTCTCTTGACTGTCATATGTATTGGGATTCTTCTGTGCATAGATATCATGCATTTTTCTCCTTGCTGTCTGTGGCATTCTTAAGGTATAGCTGTAGCATAAATAAACATATTCATACATTCACTGCTTGTCTCATCACTTGAATGTTATAGTATCAAATGTATCATACATTTTTGTCTCTTGTTGTCTGTTTACTATGACTGCATCATGATGGCATATCACTGCTACCTTCTTTTGTGACTGTGTTTGCAAAAAATGTACCTGTAGCTATGATTACATGTTCTTATCTCTCCTTGATGCTTCTCCTTCATTATTGACTAACTCCTATAGATGGATATGGTAATTGTCATATGCTCTGACTGTCTCTTGCTTATATAAGCCATTTTGCTTATCACTGTCCATGGTGATGGTGACTGAACCTATATTTGTTCTTCATGGTATCTTACTTTATGGCATTGTTAACTATATCAAGGCATCATTGTAGCTCCAATGTGTATGAGGTAGAGTTTGTTTGATCAAAACAGTTGATGAGGTGTATGGAAACCACCTTGCTGTCTTTGGGCTGTGGTATTCTTAATACTCTACTGTGTATACTATATTTGGATTCCTTCCTTGCTCCAGACATGACTGTCTCTTATTCTTGGATTTGTACTTGACTGTCATGTCTGTGATGACCATTCATTGTGTTCTGGTATTTTCTATGCATTATGTGCTTCATTCCTAGATGCTTGATTGTTTGAACATCTGACTATATTTAGATTGTAGCATTCATCTTCATTTATAGGTTCTCCTTAATGCCTGAAACATATGAGATTCTTGGCCTGGCTATTTCATCCTTGAAAATTAAGACCCATCTACTCTAGTTGAACTATTTCATGGTATCTTCATGTATCTTTGATGGTTTGAAGTTTTGAGGCATTGGTGACAGCCTTTTGCAAAGTTCATATCCTTCTTTCAGGATGACTGCACACTTATCTCATACATCTTGTGAAGTTTTACTTTATGGCAGTCAAGTTGGCATATTGTTTATGATTGTCTTGCCTTCCACTGTTTCATCTATTGTTCCATGTGGCATTTTGCTTGACTAGCTCTATGAGACGCTTGCAACTTGAATGTGATAGAACTGTTTAAATTTTGATCATCTTAAATAGTAGGAAAACAACATGAGAACTCCTTTGTCACAATGAGATGACCCTTCAAATGATTTATTCTGCAACTTGTTCAAATGATACATAAGTTCATGTATCCTTCTTTACTCTGTCTCTTTTCTCTTTATCAGGAACAATAATCTGAAAACTTGTATCACCCCCTTAGATGACTATAATCTGATTTCTGTATTTTATCTTTTTGTCAATCTTGACTCAGTCATATAACTTTGATTTGCTTAAAACAACTGTAATAATGTCATGATGACATCTCCTTTATGTAAGTTGATTAGATGATGCATGATATAGCTTAGAATGATGCATCCTATCTTTTCTGATACTCTTTTCAAAAATGAAAAGAAACATGCTGGGCTCAAACCCTTGTGGGAGCCACATTTAATCCACATGTTTATTTGTCTTCAAATCAGCAACAAAACTTGTCCTATACCTGCACAGTGAACAAATAAGTTAGCATAAAAAGTACTTGATAGTGTTGATTGATCTTCTTCATGATTTCTTCCTAATTTGTGTCATTAGATCAAATTTGAATTCTTATCTGAATGCATGATATGATAAGTAGATGTCTCTATTTGATAAAAGCATGTGATAACTGTAAACATCTGGAGCACTAATAGGGTTGTCCCCAAAATTTTGCAGGTTTCAACTGGATGGTGGCTTGGACTGAAAACTGAAGACTTGAAGGTTGGCTTCAACAGCAACCTCCATCATCAGGCAATGATGGATGTTTAGATTTATCATTTGTTCTTTTCTCTTTTCTTTTATCAAATAGATATATAGCTTGCATGTCTGCAATTGCTCAGTCTAGTTACTCCCATGGCTTGTGTGGGACACATTTGAACACTTCTTTTAAACATGATCAGTTAGTTTCTCTGATGCATATGATGTATATGTATTTCCTTTTCAATCAATGCATGAGATAAAGTAACAGATACCTGGATGTATGTTCGAAACATGACATGAAATAACAGTGTAATACAATATCTTTCTCTTTTATTCAAAACTAATTAATTGAATAATCAATTTAACTTATAACTCCTCAAAGATCAAACTTTGTAGAACTATATCTCCTTGAATGTTTGATCCCTCGATAATCAATTATTTTGTCATGATAACTTATCAGTCCTGATTGGACTAATAGGTTACCCTGACAACTGGGTCTTCTTTTCTACTTCGTCAAGGCATCAACCATTCAAGAAATGCATAACTTTGAAGTTTTCTATTATTCCTTCTGAACAATTACACTTAGGTCCAACTAATTTTAAGTGTGGACAAAAAATTAGTAACAATAACAGGTCCCAACATTTTGGCATTATTGCCAAGGGTTCAATTGATTCTAGTTAATTGTTGTAATTTTGTTATGCTATCAATTTCATTGAAATATCTTCCAAAAAGGTAAGTGGCAACTCTGTTTTAAGAACAACCTAGAAAATTAGTTTGAAATTCAAAAGAAAGGAATTTGCTATGGACAGAAGAAGAAACGAGGAATAGCCTGGGCATGGTGGTTCTTCAAGTAACATAAGTGACCAAAGAAGTAGATGGAGAGAAAGAAACATTGTATTGTTGCCATAGTTGAAGGTTCATGACCAAGTAGGTACTTTCGGCCAAAATGATGCATTTTTTTAATGAAATAGATCGATTCTAGTATACATACGAGGACTTGGTTGATAATGCATTAAGAATTAATAGAAGATTGGATAGCAGTGACTATGATGTCATAAGGAATGATAATGTTATTGGTAGGAGGAGTCGAGATAGGGATGCAAACATGAGAACATTTGGAATGCCAAATGAAAATGAAGAAACAAACCAAGTTGTCCAGTATCCTACCTCACCTACTAGATCAATTAGAAATCAGCAAGACAATGTTCTTAATAATGATGAACAACCTGGATTTCATACTATTGATGAAAGGAAAAGAACTCTTGATGATGAACTAGAGTTGCTTGATCATATCAAGTAGAGGAAAAGAGAGGTACAGGCCTTACTTGATGCACAATAGGCTCAACTTGCCCAGCAAGCCCAAGTAATCAAAATGCATAGCAGCAAGGTATTCATAAGCAATACAATTAGCATCAAGGTAGGAATCAACAACAATAGTAAAATCAATAGCAATACTGACAAATGTGATAGCAAGGTATGAATTATGCTTGAATGTTCAAAATGTTTGTAACCAGCGAGCACAAAATCAAGTGAATCAACAGTACGGTAACATTCAAAACCCTAGGCCTGCACAACGAAGACAAGCACACAGATTTCCTCCACTAAGGTAGCCATTGGGAGCTAAAAGGTATAAGTGACTTGATTTCTTTGGCATCCATGACTTTCCTAATCCAATTCCAAATGAGATTAAAGGAAAGATTCCAAGGTTCCAAGGCAACAATGATGTCATAAGCGAAGATAATCTAGACATTTTATTAATGTTACTAACGAATATGAAATAGAAGATCAAGATGTCATAACGAAATTGTTTGTGCATTCATTAGAAGAAAGTGTTAAGGAGTGGTATAAGGGACTCCTAGATAATAGTATTGATTCACGGGATGAGTTCATGAGAGTATTCTAGTTTCAATATGGGGATAGGATTGACCCCAAGTTTACCATCCATGGACTTGCAGCTATCAAGAAGGCAATCAATGAAATAGTAGTTGAATTCAAGAGCCGCTTCATCGTGACCATGAGAAAGGTACCTCCACATCTAAGGCCTAATGAGTCAATGTGTCCTATGTTGTAATGTGGTGCATTTGACTCTAAAATTGGTTATTGTTTGAGGGACAAGAGTCCACAAACATTAAGAGAAGCCTATGTCACAACCATTAACATTGAGAGCAACATGAGAGCTTCAAGAAAGCACATTAAGAGATTAGATGTAAAACTTTCCTAGCCTAATAGGGCAGCCTTTAATAAGCCTTTGACAATTGAATTCAAGTTAGACAAACTCATGGAAGTCATGAAGGACTTATCTTACAAGGTGGCAAGAAATGAGAAATGGTTGCCACCTGAGGGTGCAACAACACACTTCAATGAGGGACAAAGACTGCACAATAGACCATATAGTACTGACTGGTCTAAAAGCCCACAACAAAATGAAAGATAGGCAGCCCTAAAACATCTAAGCTTCAAACAACAGAATGAAAAAGAGACTCCCGACCCTTTGAGAAAAGATCATGTAAATTTCTAAGAGAATCCTTTATGGTGCAATGCATGTTATCTTCCACATTATCCTTCAAATTGTGCTATTGCTTATTTAGTAAATAGGGAAGATGAATTTCCCAATGAAGATGGCGTTGCAAAATAGTATGAAGATGACATCAATCAATTTGATATAGAGAGTTTTGAGAAAATGTGTGGGAATGATGAGTATGACAACTATGAGGAAGATGATCACATTTTCCAATATGATTATAATGCAGGACCTAAGAAATATCAGTTGTCTACTCATGATTTTGAGCACTTAAGAGATCTCATGCAAAAGAAATACAAGAAGTCCAAGCCCTCTGATGAATATGCGAAGGCCTTGACTGATCCAGGTGTTATGCAAGTGTTGTCTCTCAAATTTGCACCCTTGTCGAGTTGTAAAACTTGGCAAGCTGGAGAAACATGGGATCTTTCCAAGGTCTGTGGGTCACCTGTGTTTGGAAAGAACCTCCAGAGAAGGCCGGCTTCCTATCTGGTTATCACCTAAAATCTACTGGATTTGCAGAGGAAAAGGGAGAAGGAATGCTCTTAAAGATGAAAGATAAAACATGAAAACTTGAAAATAAGGGTGATTCACCAGGTTGAATATAAGAGCCCTCACAGAACTGAGAAAATGTACAACACAACCAGATACAGCAAGTAGATATACACAGATTCAGATGATTCTAGCAAAGGTAAAAAACAAAATGGTTGAGAGGAACAAAACATTCACAGACAATCATTTGCAGATTCACACTAAACTAAAAATCAGTAAAAGAGGTAAAATAACTTGCATATATTCAATAAGAAGGCATGGTTACAGTAGAGGAATGCTCTATTTGGAATCAGAAGCATAGATTACTAAATCTTCCAACTTCCAACCCTTTTTACATCTCATGTCCATGCATATATAGCATTTTTTGCATTTAACCTAAGTTAGTTACAATGAATTTCACCCCATGGGCTCTATCAGAAAATATCTGCGTCTGAAAGGACGTTCACCTGCAAGAGGTTATGGCGTGAAATATCTAGAAGAGGGGTAGATGGAAGATATTTTGAAACCTTAATGTGAGCTTCTGAATCATTGGCCTGCACCCATAAATGCAACAAATATCTGCATTTGCATATGCCAAATTGGTCGCTGAAACGTCCAGTCGATCGAGCCTACAGATTTGCATCAAATTTTGAAAGTGAATATATCCTCCATAAAGCCCTCTAGATGAAAGAGGAGGCAAAAATAAGCACTTTTTCCTTTTGAAGCATGTTGAAATTCGCCAGAATGAGGGAGATACGGGCGGTCAAAGTTACGGTTAACTGCATCTTGCATCTGTATATCACTTTGCATCTACACTTGTATATGCTTTTGTATTTGTATCACCCTTTGCATACATGCCCTTTTTAGGTTCACTTGGTACAACATACAAAGTCTCCTTCACTTTTGCCTTTTGCATATTCAATTCGCTTTGCATGTGCGATTATATGTGCCTTTTTATCTATTTTTTGTATATGCAAATGTATATGCAATACAATTGCCAACATACAATCGTGGACCTTTACTCTTGTATTATCTTTTGCATCTTCCGTCCTTTGAATCAGCCCTGACACATGGCACCATCTGATTTGCCACTGCACTGAACTTGGGACCCATCGCTGAACAAATGCATCTTCCTTATCGACTGTCGGAAAGACATTAAACTGAGCCACTGATGCACTAAGTCTCGCCGAAATCCTTTGTATGTGTGCTTTGTACATCGCAATTGTATATGAGATACAATTGCATGTACATACAATGCGAAACTTAGAGGATTATTAACCAGAATGGATTATTAGAACAGGTCCACCTTGTATCTTTGCCATTTTTGCATGTTCCACCTTTTTGACCTTGTATATGCAATATACAACTAGCGGACTCCAAACGATTATCTGCCACATTTGATTCTTCAGTCACATCCGGATTGTATGTATTCCCTTGTATATTGCCTTTGTATATCGCATATACAATGCGAATATATAAATAAAACTACATACTCTTTGAGGTCTGGGCTTTGTATGTCAGAAATGTATATGCCATTGTATATGGATTGTATGTGCAATATACAATCTCATATACATGCAAAAAGCAAGCCCCACCTTTTGTATCTCCCCTTTGTATATTGAATTGCATATACAAGGATAACATGATATACATTCTCATTTGTATCCCGCCTTGCATATTGCCTTTGCATCTTCCCCTTGTACATTACCTTTGCATCTGCGCTTGTATGTGCAATATACAAATGGAGATACATACAAAGATGCATAACGAACCTGATGTACATTCTCTTTTGTACATGACCAAGATACAAGGAAAAATGTAGCTGAGATACAATTCGACCAAATGATAGAAAACCCCAAAACAAGGATGATGCCATCATCATATACATGAAAAATGACTAAGTGTAAAACTAAGAAATCTCTGCAATGGAAGGCACTTGAGGACAAAAGATTTCTGGGTTTTTCTATGTTTTTTGCAAGGAATCTCCAAGTGAGATTTTGGGATTTTTAGCAAGGCAGAGCATGAATAATTGAAGGATTTAAGCTTTGCAGGGTCATTTTCTAAAAGATATCCAAGGAATATACAAGGTGAACTATTTAACTCTGGACAGAGGAAAATAGGTCAACATTTTGGCGACTTCTCAGGGATGTTTGCCTGCTAAACAATTAGACCAGTGGCCTTGAGCATCCATTGGGCGTGGAGTCACACAGAGATTAAAAAATACCTTTGACAATCAATCTTGACCTCAGTAACTCAGGATATCAGTGATGAAGAACACTTGGAAGACCAAAACCAAAACAAAATGCTAAAAGCAACTCACCTAACTGTGCTAGACAGCACTTAGGGAAAAGAAAAAGGGTCTAGACTATCGTGCAATAGCACTTATTGAAAGCAAGAAACCTAATCTACTATTTTACAAAGCAAGTCATACCTCAAAACACCTCTTTAGGTATATCCCATTGACTGGGATAGGCAAATTTTCTCCATCCATGTTTGATAACTGAAATACATTATGCTCCTTGCATTCGGTAATGATAAACGGGCCACTCTAGAAACTGTCAAACTTGGAGTGCTTCCCTAGCCTGCTTTTCAACTCATCCCATTTGAGTACCAAATCACCCTCCCTAAAATTTTTGTGAGTGGCCTCCTTATCAAAAGATCTTTTTGTCTGAAGCTGATGATACTCCATAGCTTTCATAGATTTATCTCTAATCTCTTTAAGCTCCATAAGTTGAGCATATCTGACAGCCATGGGGTCTTCTTCAAACATCTCCAGTTGATTCATGATATCAAGTGCTGGCAGCTCCACAGACATAGGCAATCTTGCCTCTTTTCCAAAAACTAACATATATGGGGAGTTTCCAATAGACCTCTTGGGAGTTATTCTATCTGCCCACAAAGTCAATTTCAAATTGGTGTGCCAGGTTCTCTGGTTGTCCTCCATTGATCTTTTGATAATCCTTATGAGATTCTTATTCGTAGATTCAGCCAAACCATTACCCTGTGGGTAATAATTCGATGAAGTGTTCAAATAGATTCCATTCTTCACAGCCCAGTTAGTTATCGTTAATCCAACAAAGGCTAAACCATTATCTGAGATAATTGACTCAGGTACTCCAAATCTAAATACCAAATCATAATAAAAGTTCAAAACAGCATTCTCATTGGCTTTTTTCAAAGTCACTGCTTCAGTCCACCTTGTGAAATAGTCTGTTGCTGTAAGTACCCACCTGTGGCCTGCACTTGACGGTGGGTTAATGGAACCTATAAAATCAATGCCCCATCTCATGAAGCTACTTGAATTGGCTGCAGAGGTAAAGCTGGCAGCCTCTCTTTGCCTGCAAAAAAGGCACATTTTACACACTTCCTGGCCCATGCATGGGCGTCTTTGAATAAGCTGGGCCAGTAATATCCAACTCTCATTATTTTCCAAGCAGTAGTCCTTGGGGCAAAATGACCCCCTGCTGTTCCATCATGAAACTCATGCAGCACCTTGTTAGTTTGATCATTATCAATGCATCTTAACAACACACCATTAAAATCTTTTCTGAAAAGGATGCCATTAATTAAAACATATGGAATAGACTGCAGTCTAAAATATCTTCTCTTGGTTCTATCTAAACCTGCTGGACATTCACCAGTTTGCAAAAAATGAGTCATGTCATTAACCCAACCTGTTGCAACTACTGCTCTATCATCCTGATGTTCATCTTCAATGGTCAGAAGCACCTCTTCTTCTTTCTTTGTTTCACTTTCAGAACTAGTAGCAAGTTGTTCGCTGAGTCCTCTACCTCTGATGAGCTTGGTTATTTTGATATCTACGTCATATTCCATGACTTTGGTAATCCAACCAGCTCTTTTCTCATTAACATACTTACCTAACAGAAACTCTTTCACACTAGGGTGAGCAACCATCAAATGTACCTTATTGTTAGAAATAAGATGCCTAAACTTCTTGAGACTCTTTACCACTGCAAGGACATGTTTTTCAATGAAACTATACCTATGTTCATACTCCTCCAGTCCTTGACTAAAGAAATCAATTAGTTACTCAAAGCCTTCACTTTGCTGTTGTACCAGAATTGCAAAAATTGTATCTAGACTGCCATAAGCAAACAAAATAAAATCTTTGGAGAAATTGAGATTTACTAGAGTTGGTGCAGCCGATAACGCTTCTTTTATGGATTCAAAGCTGAGTTTGCCCTCTTTCGTCCAACTGAAAACTATATTTTTCTTTAACATAGAGGTCAATGGCTTCAATAAATTTGCAATGTCAGGTATAAACCTTCACAGAAAATTAATTCTGCCAATAAAACTTTGTAGCCCTTTCTTGTGACTGGGTAAAGGCAACTCCAAAATAGCTCTTATTCTTTTTGTATCAATGGTAACTCCCTCCTTTGACATAATGTGTCCTAAAAGCTTGCCTTCATGCATAGCAAAAATGCATTTCTTAGGATTGAGAGATATCCCAAACTCTTTACATCTCTCAAATACTTGTTTCAAGTGGGATAAATATTTAGCTGCATCTTTAGAGAAAACTATGATGTCATCAAGGTACACAAGTACCAATTTATAAAGCAAACCTTTAAAAGCCATATCCATAGCTCTCTGAAAAGTAGAGCCAGCGTTTGACAGACCAAAAGGCATCCTTTTGTAGGCCATGGTGCCCCATTTGGTGGTAAAAGCAATTTTAAATTGATCTTCCTCCTTGACTAATACTTGATTATAATCAGAAAATCCGTCAAGTAAGGACAATCTTTCTGAACTAGCCACTACTTGCAGAATTTGCTCCATTGAGGGCAGCGGGTAGCGGTCTTTCAGGGAGGCTCTATTAAGGTCCCTAAAGTCAACGCATAGCCTAATCTCTCCATTCTTTTTCCTTACAGGAACAAGATTCGAGACCCAAGAAGTATGCATGATCAGAAAAATGATATTTCCCTCAATCAGCTTGGTTAATTCTTTAATCATCAGAGGCTCAAGTTTTGGATTTAAAGGTCTTTGTTTCTGCCTTACAGGTTTTGCACTTGGCTCTAACTCTATAGTATGCTGGGCAATATGAGGGTCAAACCTCTTTAAATCTTAGTATTCCCAAGCGAACACAGCCTCAAATTCTTGACAAAGAGAAATAAAAGCTTTCCTATCCTCAGGTGAACAGATTTTACCAATTTTAAGAAGCTTACCTTTAAAAATTTCTAGCTCCTCATAATGTTCCTCTTTGACCTGCATGTCAGTTTTGCTCTTTTTTAGCTGATCATCAGTACCGAAAATGGATTCCAAGGTTACCAATCCTCTAGGCAGCTTATTAGTCCTTAACTGAACAACTTGATCATCATCATATTATTGTTTGAGTTTGTTCTGATTCATCACATAAAACTCATCCTCTTCTCATCACTCTCAAAAACCTACCAATGAATGTTATTGTCAGGGATAGAGGGCCTATCAACTGTTTTCACATGAGGCTGTACCTTTTCTCTTTGAATATCACTGGGGATATCGAACTGAGCCCCAATCACAGCTAACCTATCTGCATGATAGTTATGATTTCTTGGAATAGAGATTAGATTGAAAGTGTCAAACTCCTCAATCATATCCCATACCCTATGTTTATAGCTTTTGAAAGCATCATTCTTTGTAACATACAGTCCCCTCACTGTCCCCATACACCTGCAAACAGCCAATTTTCCTCTTCCTTGCCCACTGCAAACCTTGAATCAACCCTTCATATTCAGCAGTGTTATTTGTACATGAAAAAGCGAAACGGAAAGCAGAATAATAGCTGTCACTTTGTGGAGACACAAGTATTTTACCACCACCAGATCCATTCCTATTCCTAGAGCCATCAAAGTACATTTTCCATACCTCATCTTGTTGTTCTATCTGTTGTTCTGCATTCTTTACAAGGTTTGGAATTGTTGTTTCAGGCTCGTGCAGCATGTAAACCCCCATACCAATTTCTTGAATGTGTCCCTCAGGATCATCTACAATATTTTCTAAGGCCTACTCCTTTAACAGTACTTCTAGTATACTTTCAGCTTGCAGTTCTTGAGCAGCAACAAGCTCAGGATCATCAGAAATAATGCAATTTGCATTAACAACACTTGGGACATAAGGCTCGATGTGATATTTGGTAAGCAATTCAGATTTTAGGGTCACTTTTGTGCCATATCAGGTCCTAAAGAACATGTGGGACCAGTCTGAGGATACATATCCTCCTATCTTGGCTGTGAACTCTCTTGACAAACACATGGCAAAATGAGGAGGTAAATCTATGATGAACGCCTCTAGAGAAATGGAAACATTTGGATAGGTATGCAGAGTGAGACCTAGATCCTTCATCACACCTACAGTGTTAACAGTTGTGCCATCTAGCTGGAGCACACCCTTCGTAAGGGGCTAGTATTTCAATCCTAATTGTTCTGCAATCTGTATTTCATTTGTCATATTTTTTATGGTAATGAAGTTGTTATATCCCTAGTATATGTTACCTTTTTAGTTTAGGAGAATAGAAGGATCTAATAGATAAAATTGATTATAAATTGGGACATTTACAAATACAATGACCTTGTGATAGTCAAAGTAGGTAGAGAGTAGTAAGAACCTTGAAATATAAATGCTAATTTTGGTTTTGTGTTATAGTTTACAAACACAAAATATTGGTTGCATTAATTCATACTCATGTAAAATGTCTTTTGCATGTGGTTCCAAGGTACAAATGTTGAGAGACAAATTTGAGATAGATGAAGACAAGTCTGTAGAAGGATATTTGCTTTATAAGTTCCAATTTGCCTCTCTATAAACAAAGAGGCAATATTTTTTAGAGTTACTAAAGCTTTTCATGTAGCCATATCAATTATCTCTAAAGTGATTTGTTGCAAATGCAAATAAAGAAGAGTGTCTAGGTTGTTGACATAAGAACTGGAGCATTGATAGTTGGAAATTCATTAAAAATGAGCTTGTCATTGATGCGATAGTTCTCCAATTGCAGATGTTCCTTGATTCAATACATGCATTGATAATTCGTGTCTATCAACTTTTGTACATCAATAGTGCATAAAGTAGATGTAACATTATTATTACTGCATATGGGAATAGTAGTAGTAAGCATACGTGGTAGGCTAATATCATAGTCGATGTTATCGCCACTGTAGACACCTAAAAATTACCCAAGTCTTAATTCCCTAAAGCATCTTAATTTGTCTTAATCCTGATCATTTATTGCCCAATCCTGATCAATTATTCCCTAAATCATCCTAGGTCCTGATTCATTATTTTTCCATTTCCCTAGGTCCTAAATCACTTTCCCTAAGTCCTAGTCCCCTTCCTACACATGATTTAATTAATCTATTAATTAAATTTCAATTTTTCCCCACCCAACAACCTAAAAATGAATAAAAGAACTAGAAAATTATTTTATTCTCCACCACATATCTCATAACTATCTCTCATAAATCTAAAAAATGAATTAAAAATCCTTTTAATTTTCTACTGTCCATCTCGCCACGACTTAACCAACTTAATATAGACCGTCAATTTATCAATGGATCTCCATCGTTGATCATCCAACCTACGATCCTATAAATGGACCCTTCAGGAGCCATTTTTAAGTCATCAAAGCAACATCATGTTGTTAGTTCATGAGCAACCACATTTCTCATTGCAATCATTTTGAGCACATCTACCATGTTGGTACAATATGGATCGAATGTTGAGTAAACTTATGTCATTCATTGCTTTTTTGATTTCTATACTCTAACAGAGGTGTATAGTGATTATGAAAAGAGGTTTTTAACATTTTGGCTTAAATCTTGTTTTAATTTCATATTTCATTGTTCACATTTTTGGCACACGTGGTGGGACCCCCTGTCCCTTTTAACCTTTGTCTTGTAGGTTTTTTTTTTCATTTTTGTAAGTTTTTAGTGGATTTATAAAAAATATCAAGGGTCCTCTTTCAAAGAGGCTTCTTTGGTCAAAACAGAGGTCACCATTGTGCTTTGAGCAACCAACAGACAAAAATTGACATAAAACACTTCATATTTTGGTAATTAAAAAAATTGCAATTTTTTAAATTTTTGGGCCTGTGTGAGCAGGAAAAATCGGGTTAATAAGATCAAACATTACAATCAAAATCCAATCCTACCACCTTCAAAGAATCCATCTAAATGACACAAAAATAGAAGCAAATCAAAGAACAATGTCACCTCGATTGCTTGATTCCTTGGTTGAATTGTCAATTGCTTCTCAATAGTGAACAACCATAGTTGCCATAGCTTCCATGATGATGGATGATATGCTCAAAGTGTTCAATGGATGCAATATGCATAAGATGATAATTTGGACTCTATCTGATTGTGTGGGATGATATGAAATGAGGTGAGAGGGTGTATATATAGCTCTCTACTAAGATTGATCAACGGTGAAGATTAGGTGGCTATGTGAATGGTTGAGATGAAACAAGAAGCTTGAATGAATGTGTACAAGACATGTGTTCATAGAGATATCTTTAATTAAATGATTGTAGTTGGTTTGTTGGTAGTACTAAGATTGTTTTTCTTAAAATAGGATTTTTTTTTCTATTTTAAGGATTAGATGATGTGGATGATTGATTTTAGAACCAATTAAATCATTTTTTGTATTTAATTTAGGATAAGACCTATCTTGTACACATAGAAGAATGTGATAAGATAAGGAAATGATAATACAAAAAATAAATTAAACAAGTAAATTCATTTAATTTATTTTTAAATGATAGAAGAAAAGCTAAATTTAGAAAATTGGAGAATGAACATAAATTAAATAAATAAATTTATTTAATTTATATGCATGATGAGAATATAAATAAATAAAATATTGATTTTATTTATTTATAAGAGGAATAATGGGATAATTAAATAATTAAAGATTATTTAATTATAGATGAAGAATAGAATAAAATAGATGAAATTAGATGGAATTAATTAAATAAATATAATTTATTTAATTAATGATAGAAGACGGTGACTTAGAAGAAAAATAAATGATTAACCCAAGTGTGCTAGACAAAATTGACATATGAGATGGTGAAAATGCAAGAAATTGATAAATAATGTGAAGGGTCAATTTTGGGTGTCTACAGGGCCTATCTCCTTGTACGACTGTATCGTACAGTCTGCATCCTTTCTACTGTTACTGTTGGTTGAGTTTTTACACACTGTGTAAAGTATTGAGTCACTGGTTCTAAGCTTTGTTTGCAAGTTACTTGTGTTATCCACTGTTAAATCTTTAATTCTGTCTGTAAAATATTTGTATTGTCAGTGGATTAAAACTCTATTTTCCTTTGGCTCTCAGGTATTGTCCATTAGTTAAGATTCTATTTTATCCACCACTTTGTATTATCTAGTGGACTTTCTCTTAGCCCTAACATTTTAGTGGTGCTAACGATTTCTTTTAATTATTTGTATTAATGCTTAAATCAAATGTTTATCGTTAATAATGTTTATCATTAACATGCGAGTTAATGTTTAATATTAACATTAGTTGTTATCAATTGTGGATTGAAATTTTAATATTAACCATCGATAGTGATTCATATTTGCATTCAAATTAAATGTTTAAGGGTTAGCATTTATTTTAGCATTTAACATCATTTGTTGGTTGCAGGTAAGTTGTAAGTGTTTGACATAGATTGTGGGTTATAAAACACTAAGCCATAGCATGGAATATAAACAATAGTTTATAAACTTTAAAATATGAACATCTATTTCTATTGTAAGAATTTGCCATTATCTTTACTCATTACACAAGTTGCAGACCTCTAATAGTTACCCACAAGCATTTAACACTGACCGCGACCTATAACCCTCAATTCTAAACCATGGCCCATAACCTAAACTTTGAACTATGACTAAGTGTAAATGGCAATAGAAACTTCAAAACTATGATTGTAAAACCTTTAATAGTCAATGTGGTAGGAAATGTTAACACAAACTTTGTTTTAAAGTTTTAACTATTCACTTAGCTGCTAGTCGTTGGCACCCAAGTTTGTAACCGCAGTCATACGGAGGACCAGGGGTTTCACTAAGTCCCTAATCACTAGGTTGACCACCACTTATAAGCTACTTGCATGTCAGCAAAAAAGCTTAATCGCCAAGAGTTGGTAACCGCCTAACTAGACCCCCTTTGCCTTCTAAGCCAAAAAAATAATGTTTTTTTTCAATTGGGTATAACATTTTGCTAGAGTATCAGATTTTTGTGTTCTTATAGGTGTTGGAAAGATGGCTTGGAGCACTACGCTGTGGTGAAGATCATTTTTTAGATTCTTTCTATATTTTGAGGTACACTTGTTTGAACTCATTTTTTCGTTAGAAACTTTAAACAAGCATAATTTTCATGTACAAAATTGAAATTCAAATAATGAACACTGTGGTGCCATCAGTTTCTTTGTGTGTCGACCTATGTTGCTAATTTTTGTAGGATTTCAAATTTTATGCTAATGCATTTTCCTGTAGTAAAACACTCGTCAAAGACTCAAAATCTTGAAACCACTCACCTATTTGTGTAGCTACATTTGTCAAAGACCAATTAAAAAAAATAGTTTAGTTGCGCATATTTTTTTTAATTGGGAATGAACAATTTTTTGTTGTGTCTGTGAGAGCTTCTAAGTGTGTATGCTCTTCCCTTGCACCAAAAGGTGATCTTGGGAATTAGAAACACTTTTAAGTTCTTTATTTTGTGTTATCCCAAGATTCCAAGTTGTGTATGCTCTTCCTTTGCATTGCAAATCAGTCTTAGGAATTAAAAACATATATTTATTTTTCTTTAGTAGGCCTACCTCAAAATTTTATCACCTCAGGGAGCGACCTGAACCACATGTTCTAGTGGGTATACAAAAGGGGGAGCAAAATTTGTACCTCAAAAGTGGAGCTATCATTTTGGGCCCACATCAAGGCTATGACACTCAGCAAAGTGAATAATCACACAGCTTCAACAACACACCAGTTCATGGATTTTGGCCTCATGTACCAAGTGTTTAACGAGGACATCCCCTAGTCACCTATAAAGTTTAGATTAAGAATCTTTTGACCATATTTTTTTATGGTGCACCAATAAGCAATTAGCCCTAGGAAGTTACTCACATTGTGCTTATGAGTTTGTCAAGATAGAGCTCATTGTGGGAAAGGTATTTTCCTCCACGATAAGGGTGTATAGGTGGTACATGACCTTGCATTCCCTAGTTATATGTAGCTTAGTAGATATTACATTTGTGGGCCCACATAGATTGATACACCCACCTGAATAAAAGAGGGCATTAATGTGTTTGATGTACTTTCATGTGCTAAACTAGTAAATATCCTTTGCATCCATTCCTCAGACCAAAGTGTTTGATGTGTTTGTTGAGTCCTCATGCAAAAAATCCTTAAACAAATTTTGAGTCCAGACCATAAACTTTAGTTACAAATAGTCAAGTCAAAAAACCCACTTTGCGAAAACCACATCAGAAGCCTCTTGCAAAGAGGTTGAAATCATTTCCAATTCTATTTTGTCCAAGTAATAGGTACACACCTCATCTTGTGTGGAATCCATTTTCTTAATCATATTATCATACCAAGCCTACTAAGTCCAAATATGCACACACTTATACCTTGAACATCCCATCATTCTTAATCCTTTTTGTTGGTTCCCAAAATTACTACAACCTGAAACCCTAAAACATTTTACAACCACTTAGGTCAGGGGTGTCATCAAGGTGATTGAAAGAGGTCTGTCAATAGGTTAAGGGTGATTTTGGCCAACTTACAAGAGTGGGTAGGCTCCTCTACACTTTGAGCTCAGCTAGGCTCTAGAGGGATATTCCAAGGGGTATACCTTAACAGGTATTGAGTTCAAACCAGATGAACAAAAAAAAACCAATGAACAACCAAACCCAACTCATTATCTTCATCCCAAAAATCACTAAACCAAGAACAACTGGCTGCCACAAAACCCCTATATAGTTGATACAAATTGTGCAAGTATACATGCGCAGGAGCGATGGTCCTTCCCGTAAACCATTGGTAAATGTTTGTTTTAAATGATATGATATTGGTCTAATGGAGCCAAGACTAGTGCCAGTCCAACTGGGCTACAAAGTCTTAGGTAATAGAAAAGAAAATAATGGAAAGGAAACAAAGAAAATTGATCTAAGCATATGTTGTATCAGATTGCAAGTTTTGTTCTTCAAACGTACTTTGTTATCTAGAGTGAATTGCATGCATTCAAATGGAGAGAAAAAATTACAATTACAAAGCTTGTAATATATTTAAAATGTTGTCACATTTTCAAATGTCCAATACAAACTTATCAGCAATTGTGATAAGAGGAAAACCCTAAATGCATACAAACAAACACGGAGACATTATTTGCACAACCCCTATAGCACACTATCTTTCATCTATGTCACCACTCCATTACTTCTTTGCAACTAGACATGGCATGATTTAGATCCCTAGAGACATTACTGAACCTACACAACCTCCATTTACCACCAAAGAAGCAACCCCTAGAACATCTCTCAATTATGTATATATAGCATTATTTTCACTTGCATTCTAGGTAGGAAAAAACTACCCTACCAACCACCATTACTCTATGTGATCAATCCCACCTACCTCACCACCACCCTATACATCATCTTCAATTTTGTATTCATGGAGGCCTGAGAGTGGGTAGGCATTTTAAAACACAATACCCATTTGAAAAATGTGTGTAAAGCTTTTACAACACTTAAAAAATACATTAAAATATTACATGCTTTATTTTTCATCTTTGACTTTTGCTTTTCGGCACATTGGGCATCTCATGAATCCAATACCATCCTCCCTTTTCCTTTCTTGGCAATTTGTCCTTCCTTGTCGGTAGCACACCTCATGGGTGAACTTGCAAATTGGTGAACCTCAAGGTTCGTGAACTTCCACCTCCACCGAAAAGTTGTCATTTCTTTTTCAACCTTGTCTTCTTCCTTTGTCAGCAATTTTGTCTATCAGGGAACCTCACCCTATGTAAACCTCTGTTGGCGTTTCGGCGAGTTCACAAACTTGTGAACTCACCACAACCTATCTTCTTTTCTTCATCTTTGTTTTCTTATTGTTCTTCCTTGTTCTTTTCTCTTCGTCGATGAGTTTTCCTATCAATGAACATGGTGGTCGACGAATCAAAAGGTTTGCGAACCTCCCACTTCATTGACGAACACTTTGCTTGTCTTTCCTTTCTATCACCCTATCAGCCAATTGATGAAACCACGAACCGAGGAACCATGGTCAACAAGTTTAGCCATTTGTGAATTGGTCGAACCATCGACAAACACTTTTAAAACATGAAAGGAAGTTGGCGAATCGACAAATTTGTGAACTTTTGAACTTGTCGACAAGGCACCACTTAGGTATTTTCAAGGATTTTACACTTAGGAAATTTTGGATGGGGGGTCACAATAAAATAATCTCTGATTGGATATTAACATTTGGAAATGGGCCAAGGAAAATAGGGAAACAACCATGCGGAACTTGATGGATTTTCAGGAAATAAAATGCAAGTTGGGAACCAAAAAATTTGGGTGCCAACACTGGCTCTGATTTGGCATGTGTGTTAAACATTGACACAACGAGAATCCAGAATATCTCCGGGCAAACCAAAAATGCAAAAATGAACAAAGGGGGAAACAACACAAGATGTATTTACAAGGCATACAGTCATAGGCATGGGAGCACAAAAGGAAGGATGATTGTAAACAAAATTTGAGAACATTGCAGGCCATCCCTACAAAAGACTAATAAAACTACTTGCCTCTATCAAAGACAAGATGGATTAAAGAGTTGATCTCCCTCAAATTAAATTTGCATTGGTCACCTAGAAACAACATAAAATATTTCTTCCACACATACACCTACAAGTTGTTGATGTTGGTATCATCATGTTGGAAGTGAACTTGATAGTCAACCAAATAAGGCAACCATAAAATATAAGAGCCATTGTCATCCTCGTCCATATGGCCACTTTCAACTTCAAACTCTATGGGAGAATGATACGTGTTCAGACCTACACACAAATCTATATAAAGAAAATAAATTCTTGAGCATCAGTCTGGAGTGTGCCTTGCTCTAATGAGACCCCAACCTGGGTTGTGTCATATGATTGCTCAAATTCTGGTAACTCAAATGTACCACCAATATTGATGTAGTTTTTAATAATTGAATCAAAAACCTTATTCAAATCTAACTCCACACCATCAACATACAAATCAAAATTCTAAGGTATTTTCTATGAAGATTCACATTCTTCAAGTTGCCTCTTTTTTTTTTTGTATTCCTTAACACACTCTACTGCGTAAAAATTATTTTAAGAAAATCACTCATGATCTGCTATCCTTCACTCTGTAGATCAAAAAATTGACCCACTTGAGAACACCTAACTTCAATGTTATCAAGCCCAACCAATGAGCTCAAAAATATGCTCTCAACATGATCCACATCAATAAGAAATAATTGCCCCAAACAAAACTCTAAAATTGTATCTGTGACAGAGCATTCATAGTTGGAAACTGTTACCTCAACATCTCTGGTAGTTGTATAAGTGCCTATCCATCTGAAGCATAATCTATATGGGAAATAAAAAGACTCTTGCATGGTAAGATAAGGTCTCACATACACCCTCATGCTCCTCATCCTCACAACTCTCATAGGCAAGGTCTTCAATTTGAACCTCATTGGTTGCACCATCATTTATCTCTACAACCCTATCATCCAGTGCAACTACATCTACATCATCCTCATCCAAATGTATGTTAATGGCTTCAAAGTCATTATTGGGGATAAAAGAGGGTAATACACCAAACAAGTTGTTGGGACGGGAAAATTTCAAATTTTTTTCTATACCCTTATCCACCCCCTGTCCAACCAAATCAGAACATTATACCCCCAAAGTCATAATAACAGTCGATAAATTCCACAAGCATGACATGATTTGTATGATAAGATCCCTACCATAACTATTTGTCTCACCTCCCAAACCATAATCTAAAAAAAAAACTTCAGTTCTTTGATTTCGGCAAGACCTCAGTTTTTCATATCGACCCATGTTCCATTTGAAGCAAATCAAATATGTATCAGCATTAGGAGTAAGGTCGAAATAAGAATGTCAAGAATCCCTGATAAAAGAAGTTATGTTGATGATCCCTTATTGGAAGGAGAATCCCCAGTCACACCGAATTGATCAAAAACAAGGACCATTGGGATGAGAAATCATTGTCAGAAAATACTTTGAACATTCCCCTGACAGCATAGATCACACCGATGGGGAAATTCGACAAGAGTCCTACTAAACAACTCAGGAAATAGATGGAATTATCAACTCATCGGTAAGAAATGCACATCAGAACAAGAAATCAATGTTTCTCTGACCTTATGATGTCTCAACGACAATAAGGCATTTTCAGCCAAAGTCATACCAATATATGTCAAAAATATAACTCATCCGCAAAAGGAAACAGATTAGAGTACGATTTATAAGTCCTACCGAATCTATAGTCACAACGACAAAGGACTTCGGTGACATAAGATTGTGATCATTCCGATGAAGAATAGAAAGGAAGGCATCGGGGAAACAACTAGGATCAGATAAATCAAATGAAGTCATCCTGATAGCATATGTTGTTATGATGAAGACGGTAACCACACACATCGATGAGACTCTTTCTGATAGGTCATAAAGACAAGCGATATCAGTATCAATTTCTTGGGTCTTAATGATTTCACTAACCTACCCTGTAAAAAGAAGTTGATAAACATTTCGACAAGACTCATATTGATATAAATAAATAACATCAGAGAGATTTGAAATATCAGAGTAGGATGTTGTTCTCACAATGATAGTGTAAGTCAGACCGACAACAGCTCCTATGCTCATTCTTATATCGGATAGACCTTGAAACGTCTTGTCGATACAAACATATATGTGCTTTCATGAAAAGTGACATCGAGGAAATAAAATAAAAGGTCACAATGATTGAGTCGAAGCATTTAGATCGCACTGACATTACAAAAGTCATGCCGATGAAGGACGTTATGACGATGTGACATTTCAAAATGATTATGGACATTAATGCACTGAAAGTATTAATTACAGGCTGAGAAGAAATCCCTTGAGAGGTCATTCTAAATCATTGAGATTGTGTTCAAAAGAATTGTCTAAGAAGAGCACGCAAGCGAGGATTTGGAGGGGAAAACAAAGGAATTCGGTGATCGTCTCAGGCAATAGGTAGACACATAAAACTTCTATGTGGTCACTTACGATTTAAATTTGCTATTCAGAAGTACAACAAATGGAGACACCATTAAAGGGCAAGGATAGAAAATAGCAAGGTGAAACCAGTAAACTTAAGAAACAGAAAACTGATAAAGGTCCTGATGAAAAAATGAAAGAGAGAAAACTAAATCAGGATTTGATAGATCAATTACTTGGGTCTACCCCTAAAGCCCGAAGGTCTGCACAACTCAGGGTGGAGGTAGAGAAGTTAGAAGACAAATGCAAATACCTAGGAAATGTATGGACACCAATCAGAGGCTATGAATTGTTTAAATTCCATTATGATAGAAGATTTAGGAATGTCCCAGTGTCTAATCTGTGGCATTTGAATTTGGGTAAATTGGTCATCCCAGATGTGTTTATGAATGTGGAACTCCTAAAACTCTTGGCTAAATATTACAATCCCAGCCTCAAATCCATATGCAATTCACAAGGAGAGCATGTTATACACTTATCCAAAAATGCCATTTGTGAGGCATTTGATTTGGACGACTTGTGTACACTTCCCATAGTATATGAGGATCTAGACAAAGAATACTGGAGGATGGACATCACATACAATGGATCGAGATTGCTTCTCCACGGGCCTAGGGCAGAGGGAAAAACAATACCTTTTGATGACAATGATGGACCTCCATTCCATGTGTCCTTGTTTGAACCTTATATGCAATACACATATTATACCATTGGCCAAGTACTAGGGTCAAAGGTTCCTGATTTCATGATAATTCCATTAATCGTGATAGCAATAGATATCCAATGTCATAATGCTAGGCAGTTTGACTATGCTGCTTATATTTTTAGAAAGATTGATTCTATCTTAATTACAATTAAGAACAACGCCCCAACAGTTTATTTTGAGCATTATTCACTCCTCATGCACATGGTATTATCCTATGGCCAGGAAATGGGAATATGGCCAAATGAACTAACAATTGCTCAAGTAGACCAAAGGGGGCAAAAGTTGACTATGTAGATGTGGACAATGGTATGGGATAGTAGGTTTGCCCACTCCAGTTACATTCATTTTGAAGAATATTTTGTAAAAGTGTTGTATAGATACTTTAATCATCCTTGTGAATATTCATTATCAGATGAAATAAAAAGGTTTCTCAGACCAAAAGATTTTGGTGGTCCCCCAACTGTCACCCACAATTGGTATTGCTTTGAGGATTCAACAATGTTCAGAATTTATGGCTTTGAAGATACCCCATTTATATTGCCCAAGATAATTCCTGATAGGATTACTTACTTAGAGATAGTTAGGCAAATGAACTATTCTAATGTGATGAACTTAAGTGCCTATGACAAATAATCCTTCATGCCTAGTACTCTGTGCTTTAGGGATTTTATTGTGGTGCCTAAGGAAAGTTATGGTTTCATCAGGGATAAATTAATGCATTACAACGTGAGGTGTGCCGAGGCAAGAAAAGGATTTGATCCCGAGGGTTTCATTGATTTTGCTAGAAGAAAACAAAATCTCAATGGATATACACATATTCCATATCCACATGATGATATTATTAGGAACATGAAAGAAGCCGAAGTTGAATTGGTAATTGAAAAATATAATAGAGAATTAGATGAGAAAAGAAAACAACTTTCAGAAATAGAGTTGTTGTCTTCTGGTGATGAGGAATCCGCAGGTGAAGAGGAGCTCCATGAACAGACAACTAGAATCTCTAGACAAAAAATGGAATGTTATCAACTTCCTAATAGAGAGTAGGATGAAGAGGGGCCTGGTGATGAGGATCCTAGATAATTAGCATATGATTCTTTCATTGCAGATGATCAATTTATTCATTCTCAGGAATTTAAATCATTTTTGTATAAATGCAAAGGAAAAGAACTTAGAGAATCAGTTGAAGATGTCACAACTGATAATGAAAGACAATTGATGGATGTGTTAAAGACAACAGTAGACAATGAGTTGAGGGCTATGACTCCTAACAGAGGCAGACAGTTGCTTAGAGAAGAAGGTGTCATGATATTTCCTAGACTTGACTAAATTCTACCTTGGTATTTGATAGTTTCTTGCACAATACTGATGATAAATACAAACTCACTTCTGAAGGTGTAACAGAGATATACATGGGTACCAAGTATAACAATGATGAAAACTCACTCATGATATGGGCCTTATACCCTCCTCATAAGAAGACTCCCATTATAGATACTGAAAGAACCTTTGGGCATGTTATGACTTTGAAAGCAGGAGAAACTGATCCTTTGATTACTGCAGACATTGGTATAAATGTTGCAAAACTGAATAAAGCACAGGCTCAAATGCTGATCAAGGAGTGTGATGCATATAAACTTAGTTGTGAAAGATTGACAAAGGAAAATGATTTCCTAAAAGATACTATCAAGAATGCCTTTGGAGGATCAGTTAAAAGATTAAACCAAGGAGAAAGTTTCCAAAGTACCCAGTCGCCATCTGTCGATCAAATAGCCCAGGTTCAAATTGACACACTTGCAGCAGTGCTACAGAATAGGCATATCAATATGATGCATTGGATGAATAAATTCTGGGATGTCTACTCTGAGAATCATAAGGTTATCCAAGAACATGAGAGGTTAAATAACATGCTCCAAGAGAAGCTCCATGAGATACAGAATAGGGATACTCCTAACAGTATAGGTATCTCCAGTGCCAAAGATTTGATCAAACAACATAAGAAATATCATGACCAGCTTCAAAATGATGCCAAGGAATGTGTTGAGGCTTCGAAAGCAGGTGTACCTATGTTGTTCAGAAATGATAAGGAGTTGAAGAGCAAAGATGAATGGATTAAAGAATGCTAGGTGATATTACAAGAGGCTTTAGAAGCTCTCAAAGATAAAGACTCGGCATCTGGGGAGGCCTACAAGCATTTGGAAAAGATGGTGACGATAGATATGATTACAAGAAATGCTATAGAATTTGTTGATACAAATTGAAGCCAAGAGTACCTGAATCATGTTGCTCAAATATACTTGTGGCTTAGCAGAGCTTAGGGTCATTATCTTTGTTTATTATGTTAATCCTTTTAATTCTCAAAAGACATTTTGAAGAGTTATGTCTCTTCACAAATATTCTATATAAGTTGGACATATGGTGATCAATCATCATTAGTAGTAGGAGATAATAGAAGAAATCCATAATATTTAAAAGACCATGTTGCATATATTATATTGAAGAAGTTAATATGAGCTCTTTGATTCTGTGGCTCTATATTGGCATCAATTGTTTGTTGAAATTACTCAGTTATTTGGTTGTCTCCAGTTTAATATTTCTTTATTATTCAAATTGATGTATCAAGTATATATTTAATTTGTCAATGCACATTTGCTGTATTTGTGTGATTTGATTAATTGGTTTCCTTAAAGAGGAATTAAAAATCCTTTTGGTCAGTCACAGTAATCTGGAATTATTGATTTAGATCACTAAGAAGAACTACATTACTAGGATTGGCATTTTGTCTCCAAGTTGATATTATCTACTATTCTTGCATGGTTCATTCAATTGGTTCCTTCAAGAAAGGATTAAAATTCCTTCTGGTGAATAACAAGAAACCTGATTGTGTCAGTTGGATATTAAGAAGAGTTTGTCAATCATTCCTCTACACGTTTATACAAGTTATAAACCAAAATATTGTGCCAAACAGTTAGAGTTATTGCCCAATATAAGCCACCAGTCCTAGATTTTCACTTAACTCTATTTACCCAACAATGCACTAGTCTTACTCATTTCAATAGTTTAATTCATTTATCAGTTTTTACCTTGATATTGCTTATACAATTTATACCAAATCATCTTTCATACGTTAGATATAGAACTAGTTAGCAAGCTTTCATCTATTCCACACCATTTGCCACTATGGGTAGATCCATTAACTTAGTCACAACACTTACACTCATTTAATCTGCCTTAACTTTCAAGGTCTACCCGCCTAGGTATAGCAGTGCCTAAAGTGCAGGGAGTCATTAACCCTATAGGTTAACTCCGTCGCGTTAGTTCAAAAATGTTGCCAATCTGATCATAGAGTATGGCATCCTCTTAGGATTTGCAACCTGTATTTTTGAGACCTAACAAATTGGCGACTCTATTGGGGAACCAAATACAAAGAACCTTGGTAAGAGACCATTCTTTTATAGAGTCAGAAAATTCAAGAATACAAATTGGTAACTCTGCTGGCAAGAAGAACCTGGAAAGATAAATTATAACCTTTTTCTATTTACAAAAATAGGTGGCAACTCTAGAACCTATTATAACGGAAAGTTAGTACCAAATGGATGGTAGAAGATCCAAGATGGAAGGGAAGAAGTTACAATCATCCCCACCAATTAGAGCCCTTTCCAAGAAAAATGGAGCATCAAGTTATTTTCATTAGAGTAACAATTAGGAGGCTCAAGTGGATAATACAAAACAAACTATCATAACTCACAATAGTTTTATCCCTCTGCATGAATCAAATGAGAATTTGTCTCAAATCAACAGAGTAACTAATGATATATTGGCAAAGTACAGACCTGATCCTCAAGAACAGCTTGAGTATGAAGCACAGGCCATGAAGGAAATTGATCAAAGGCAGGTTGAATATGATTATAAAATATCACTACAGCAGGGAGAAGGGGTAAAATATGGATTCATGAATCAAGAGATGAATAAAAGTCCAAAGAATACAAGGAATATAAATTAAGTGTAGTAGAATGTGCTTAAGCTCCATGAAGAACTTGAAATGATCAAGATAGAGGAAACTAAGATGCTATTAAAACATGAGATTCAACAGATAAAGAATAGGACTAAAATAGCTGCCCCAAAATATATACCTCCACATAGAGGAAATACTTTGAGGAACCCATAGCAAAACTTGCACCAAAATATAGGTGGTGCTTCCAATCCACAAGCATCCGGAAGTCATATTCATCAAAATACCCTCTCGAATAATCCTAGACCACCTCTCATACATAACACCTCTCAACATATGGCTAATCCATACCCACCCCCTGGCCAACAGTATTGTAGACCACAATATCATCATATGAACCCACAACAGCAACATGCTTATCATCAGCCTCCATGCGGATACAATTACTACCGTAACCCACTACCCATGAATGTTCCTCCACAAAACCTCACAAACATATGCGGGCAACTTGATTTGACTAGATATCAATTGTATCCATACCCCACTGACAGTAGTTGGAGGAATATAGTTTCCAAGTTCACTGGAAACAATGCAGTATCAGCTGAGGATCATATCAGAAGCTTCAATGCCTTTGTACAAGATATTAGTATAGACTATGAAGATGTTAAAATGAGATTATTCATGATGTCTCTGATTGAAGATGCAAGACACTGGTTCAACAGCTTACCAGATGCCTCAATCAGTTCCCTAACAGGTTTCCATAGTCAATTTAAGAAGCGGTATGGCAATCAGTATGCCCTTGAGTTTGCATTTCACGAATTAATAAGTATCCAAAAGTACCAAAATGAGTCAGTATATGATTTCAATATGAGATTCTCCAAATTGCACAATAAAATACCACATGGATCTAAATTGACTGACTTAGCAGCATTAAGTATTATTTGAAAACATTTGATCCTAAGACAGGTTATGAACTTAGAAACCAGTGCCCTAGGACCTTAACTGAAGCACAAAAAGTAGCGTTGACTATTGAAAACAATAGAAAAGATGCAGGCATGGTTAGCAAAAGAAATAATCCTAGAATTCCTTAAAGCCCAAATATTCAACAGAATAAACAAGAAGGTCAGCATAGAAATGAAAGACCTAGGTTGCATGATATGCCATATAATACAAATTGGAAGGATGGGAGGCCTATTGAAAGTAGTATAAAGCAACATTATGGCAAAGATACTCCTGATCCTCTAAAGAGAAATGGGGCACATATGGTAGAAGATAATCCCTGGTGTTTGGTGTGCATTTTACCACACTCACTTGAATATTATGTAGTGGCTAAAACAGTACAACAGGAAGAAGCATTATATGACTATAACAGAGACAACCACACAATAAACATGATACAAGATGCACCATACTTGCTAAATGAAGACTATTCTTCTACAAAAGAAGAGGGATATGAGTATGATGTGGGGAACCAGAAACATCATATCAACATGGGAAAACAAGAAGTATTCTCAGATGAGGAGGACAGCTACAAGGGACCTACTTGTTATCATAACAAATTACCATATGATCAATGGAGGAATCCCACTGAAAAGGAAAGAGAAGTTCTTACAATAGCTGCAATAGCCCAAGCTAAAAATGCCTATAATCTAAGGAACAAGACAGTAAGTTCAGAACAGGGAACACCTGGGAGTGTCTTTATAAAAGATCAAAATTACAAAAGGAATAACACAAAGTCCTTATTTAAAGAACTAGAAAAAAATTGAGCAAAATAAAACAAAAGACAAATCACCAATTCAAGAAAAAGAACATATAAAAATAGAAAGGAATGATTAGAATATAGCCCATTCATTTGACATTGCTCATGCGATATCCCAAGTAAAGATATCAGTACCACTTTTAGAAATGATGAAGATAGATAAATACAAAAGTACAGTGGTTAAACTAATTTCAGACATACCAAATCAAAAATATAAGGAATCAAAGAATAGAACAAACAATGTTCAGTAAGAAACAGTCCAAGTTCCTAAAGTATATCTGGGTGATACCTTAACAAAGAACCCCTCACAAGTGGACCCTTTCTACACTACCTTATTAATCAGAAATAGGCTAGTGAGGAACTGCATGATTGATTCGAGCGCAGCTATGAATATCATGCCAATAGAAGTCATGAAAGAATTGGGAATGTGGGTTGACACTACATTTGGTAAGTGTTATGTGATGGACAATAGGTCTATCCCAGTTGTGGGCATTATGAAGGATGTGGAAATAAAACTAGCTTCATACCCTGAAGCAACCTATAATATTGATATCACTATGGTTGATATTCTACCATATTATGGAATGCTCTTATCAAGACAATGGGCTGCAATGGTAGGAGGGAATGTCCAATTAGATTTATCATATGCCACAATACCAGTGGGAGGCAAAGAGATCAAGTTGTGTAGGGAGCCAAGATACGAGAACATCATAGAATGCCTAGATCAAAATCAAATAAATCTATTCTGTGATACAAATTTGGGAACCTTCAAAATTGAAAATCAGCCAGAATTCCAAAATACTGATCCAATGTATCTAGAATCTAAAAAAGAGGAGAATTATGTGTGGAAAATGTATTTTGATGGTGCATGTAGCAAAATGGGAAATGGGGTAGGAGTACTATTTATTTCACCAACAGGAAAACTTTCAAATACTCGTTCTTATTGACATTTGAATGCACAAACAATGTAGCAGAATATGAGGCTCTGCTCATTGGTTTAAATATTTCCATCAAGCATAAGATAAGAAAGATGGCTGTATACAGGGACTCATAATCAGTTACTTCTCAAGTAAGAGGGAAATATTTATCCAAAAACAAGAGGTTGAAGCAATATAGAAATGTTGTCTGGGATGATGTTGAGTTGTTTGATGCCTTCTCAATCAACTGGATTGGCAGATCAAAAAATATTATCGCAGATTTTCTAGCGAATTGCATTAAAAAGGGATGATATCACATTGGGGGGTATTACAGAAATTGAATTCAAAACCAGACCCGCTATTCCAAACAATGTCCATAACTGGCAAGTGTTTAATAATGATACCGATATAATCAAATTCTTACATTGTGTCGATCACTATGAAGACCAAGAGATTGATTTCAATGTGTTTGTGGAGGAACATGATGGAAAAGAAACTCTCTTTGGTCAAGAGATAGTTCAGCTAAAAACAAACAAAATACCTGAGGGATTCATAGTGCTAGAGAAAGTGTTTGATGGATGTGACAGATTTAAAATGAAAGACACACCCATAGTACAGAATGATCTTGAAGAAATTAATTTGGGGACACAGGTGGCCCCAAAGAATGTATACATTGGAAAGAAGTTGAATCCCAAAATCAGGAGCATGCTCATCAACCTACTTAGAAAGTATAGACATGTATTTGCATGGTCAATGATGACTTGAAAGCATATAGGGAGGATCTTTTTCAGCATGAAATACCATTAAAGTCAGATGCTAAACCATTTAGACAAAAGCAAGGCCTATTAATCCCACACTGGGCCCTAAAATGTTTGAAGAACTCACAAAGCTAAGGGATGGAGCTATTATCAAACCCATTAGACATTCTTCTTGGGTTTCTAATTTGGTGCCTGTCAAAAAGAAAAATGGTGATATTAGATTATGTGTGGATTTCAGGAATCTAAATAAATCCTCTCTTAAGGACAACTATCCCCTTCCTAACATGGAAGTAGTACTGCAAAAGGTCACAGGGTGTGAACTATTGTCCATAATGGATGGTTTTTCAGGATATGATCAGGTGAAAGTCAAAGAATCATAACAATATAAGACTGCATTCACCACACCATGGGGAACGTATGTGTATTTAAGAATGCCATTTGGACTCACGAATGCTGGAGCAACATTCCAAAGGGCGATGGATGTAGCCTTTGCAGAACTGATTAACAAAATTATGGTAGTATATCAAGATGACATGACAACATATTCCAAAAAGGCTGAAGATCATTGTACACATTTAGAGCAAATTTTTATTAAAGCCTTAGAATATGGAATTTCGTTGAATCCTAAAAAGTGTCATTTCGCAGTGACAGAGGGCAAGCTGCTTGGTCACATAGTCTCAAAAGATGGAGTAAGAATAGATCCTGAAAGAGTAAGAGCCATTGACCAAGTTCCCATTCCTAAGAATGTGAAAGCTATACAATCATTCTTTGGCCAAATCAACTTTGTCAGGAGATTCATATCAAATTTTGTAGAGATTGTTAGTCCCATATCAAGAATGTTAAAGAAGAATACAGAAGTGAACTAGATAGCAGAAGCATTAGAGGCATTTGCCACCATTAAGAAGGCAATCAAGGAAGCCCCAGTTCTGGTGTCTCCTGATTTCAGTAAGCCATTTCAGTTGTTCTCATTCGCCTCATATCATACAGTTGCAGCAGTAATGTTGCAAAAAAATGATGAGGGACATGAACAACCCCTTTCATTTTTTAGCAAGTCTCTACAAAATGTAGAGTTAAAATATGACATAGTTGAGAAACAGCTATATGCATTGGTGAAAGCAGTCAAAGCTTTTAGGCCATACTTAATGGGAGCTGAAATAATAGCATATGTGCCTAATGTTGCAGTGAAAGATGTATTAGTCCAAACTGAGGTCACGGGCAGAAGGTGCAGATGGATTAATAAAATTCAGGAGTTTAATATTGAAATCCAAATCACCAAACTAGTGAGAGGACAGGGTCTTGCTAGACTAATGGCTGAAAACAATCTTGAGGCTTCTCAGATATGTAATACTGATGAGGTTAATAACATGATTTCTAGCATTGAGCATATTCCATGGTATACTGACATCATATATTATCTAAAACATATGAAATGTCCTAAAGGATATGATGATAACAAGAAAAGGACACTTAAATTACAATCTTCAAAGTATGTATTTATCAATGGGAATCTTTATTGGAAGAATAGGGATGGTATTCTGCTACTATGCCTAGATGAACATTAGTCAAAACATGTCATGAAAGAGTTACATGAAGGAGTCTGTGGAGGGCACTTCTCAGCAAAAACTACAGCTCACAAGATCCTGAGGGTTGGATGCTATTGGCCTAGAGTTTTCAGTGATTCATATCATTATACAAGAAAATGTGAGGCATGCCAGAAATTTTTAGGAAAATTAAAATATCAGGGAGCATTAGCCTTGAAACCTATGCAGGTGGAAGCTCCATTCTATCAATGGGGAATTGACTTCATATGAGAGATTTCAGAAAAGTCAAGCAGAGGACACAAATGGATTTTAGTGGCAACGGATTACTTCACAAAATGGGTGGAAGCAATCCCAACTAAACAAGCAACAAGCAAAGTGGTGATCAATTTTTTAATGGAAAACATTATATTTAGATTTGACACACCAGTGAGGTTGATTATAGACAACGGAATGTGCTTTAGGTCTGATGTGTTCAAAAGTTTCTGTAGTACATATGGCATCACTGTGTCTTATGCTGCCCCTTATCACCCACAAGCAAATGGCCAGGCAAAATCTAGTAATAAAAATCTTTTAAAAATTATACAAAGAATGTTGGAGGGAAACAAAAAGGCATGGGATTCAAAGTTGAGAATGGCTGTGTGGGCTGATAGGATTACTATAAAGAGAGCAATTGGAAGATCCCCTTTTGAGTTGGTGTATGGAATACAAGCAAGGATGCCATTAGAGAACCTTCTACCAATTTACAAATTTGTTCTTCAAGAGGATCTAAAAATTCCTGAACTAATGGAGGAAAGAATAGAACATCTTGCAGAACTTGATGAGACACAGAGAATGGATCAAAAGTAGAACATCTAATTGCAATCACAAGTAAAATACCTTTTTGATAAAAAGGCTAAGGATAGAAAATTTGAGATAGATGATTTGGTATTGATGTGGAATGTCAGATGCCAAGAGAAAGGAAAGTGCAGAAAGTTTGAAGTTTTGTGGTTGGGTCCTTTTGTTGTCATTAGCAGAGGAGGAGAAGATTTCTACTATCTACAAAATATGTCTAGAGAAGAGCAGGAACTGCCAGTGCATGGACAATTTCTGAAACCTTTCTTTCATGAAAGCATCAAAATCATGTACAAAGAGAAATAAGTGTTTCCAGTGCATGGACAACTCTTAAGCAATTCTCAAAATACTCCTATTCCATGCACAGTAGCTTAGGGTAATCAAGAGAGATTAGGATCTACCGATACATGGACAGTCCTAGGAATCCCTCAGCAATAACAAAAATCTTTTCCATGTACAGTAGTATAGGATCATCCCCATTTTAAATCATTGTCACTTCCAGCACCCATTCTCATTTCATCCATATATATTCCTAAAATCCTGTAAAATTGTCATCCCTAATGAATAAAATACCTGGTCTACTCTCCCAAGAGATCTGAATTCTTGTTACACCCACAAGGGGTATACATCCCAGACAGAGCCACTATTAGGACAGGAAAATTTTGAAATTTTTTCTATACCCTTATCCACCCCCTGTCTAACCAAATCATAACATTATACCCCCAAAGTCATAATAACAACCGAGAAATTTCACAAGCATGACATGATTTGTATGATAAGATCCCTACCATAACTATTTGTCTCACCTCCCAAACCATAACCAAAAAAAAAAAACCTTCAGTTCTTTCATTTTGACAAGAACTCAGTTTTTCCTACCGACCCATGTTCCATTTAAAGCAAATCAGATATGTATCAGCATTAGGAGTAAGGTCGGAATAAGAATGTCAAGAATCCCCGATAAAAGAAGTTATGCCGATGAATCCCTAGTCACACCGAAATGATTGAATACAAGGACCATTGGGATGAGAAATCATTGTCAGAAAATACTCTGAACATTCCCCCGACAGCATAGATCACACTGATGGGGCAATTCGATGAGAGTCCTGCCAAACAACTCAGGAAATAAATGGAATTATCGACTCATCAGCAAGAAATGCACATCGGAACAAGAAATCAATGTTTCTTCAACCTTATGATGTCTCAGCGACCATAAGGCATTTTCAGCCAAAGTCATATCGATATATGTTAAAAAAATAACTCATCGGCAAAAGGAAACAGATCAGAGTATGATTTATAAGTCCTGCCGAATCTATAGTCAAACGACAAAGGATTTCAGTGACATATGATTGTGATCATTCTGATGAAGAATAGAAAGGAAGGCATCGTGGTAACAACTAGGATCGAATAAATCGAATGAAGTCATCCCGATAGCATATGTTGTTCCGATGAAGATGGTAACCACACACATCGATGAGACTCTTTCCGATAAGTCATAAAGACAAATGATATCGGTATCAATTTCTTGGGTCTTACCGATTTCACTAACCTGCCCTGTAAAGAGAAGTTGATAAACATTTTGACAAAACTCATACCGATATAAATAATTAACATCAGAGAGATTTGAAATATTAGAGTAGGATGTTGTTCTCACAATGATAGTGTAAGTCAGGCCAACAACAGCTCCTATGCTCATTCTTATATTAGATAGACCTTGAAACGTCCTGCCGATACAAACATATATGTGCTTTCATGAAAAGTGACATCGAGGAAATAAAATAAAAGGTCACATCAATTAAGTCATCTACAAGTATTCATGCCATGAGAAGCATTTAGATCGCACTGACATTACAAAAGTCCTGCCGATGAAGGACGTTATGACGATGTGACATTTCAAAACGATTATGGACATTAATGCACTAAAAGTATTAATTATAGGCTAACAAGAAATCCCCTGAGAGGTCATTCTAAATCATTGCAATTGTGTTCGAAAGAATTGTTTGAGAAGAGCACACAAGCAAGGATTTGCAGGGGAAAACAAAGGAATTTGGTGATCATCTCAGGCAATAGGTAGACACATAAAACTTCTGTGTGGTCACTTACGATTTAAATTTGCTATTCAGAAGTATAACAAATGGAGACACCATTAAAGGGCAAGGGTAGAAAATGGCAAGGTGAAACGAGTAAACCTAAGAAATAGAAAATTGATAAAGGTCCTGATGAAAAAATGAAAGAGAGAAAACTAAATTAGGATTTGATAGATCAATTGCCTGGGTCTACCCCTAAAGCCCGAAGGTCTGCACAACTCAGGGTGGAGGTAGAGAAGTTAGAAGACAAATGCAAATACCTAGGAAATGTATGGACACCAATCAAAGGCTATGAATTGTTTAAATTCCATTATGATAGAAGATTTAGGAATGTCCCAGTGTCTAATCCATGGCATTTGAATTTGGGCAAATTGGTCATCCCGGATGTGTTTGTGAATGTGGAACTCCTAAAACTCTTGGCTAAATATTACAATCCCAGCCTCAAAGCCATATGCAATCCACAAGGAGAGCCTGTTATACACTTATCCAAAAATGCCATTTGTGAGGTATTTGATTTGGACGACTTGTGTACACTTCCCATAGTATATAAGGATTTAGAGAAAGAATACTAGAGAATGAACACCGCATACAATGGATGGAGATTACTTCTCCACAAGCCTAGGGTAGAGGGAAAATTAGTACCTTTTGATGACAATGATGGACCTCCATTCCATGTGTCCTTGTTTGAACCTTATATGCAATACACATATTATTCCATTAGCCAAGTCCTAGGGTCAGAGGTTCCTGATTTCATGACAATTCCATTAATGGTGATAGCAACAGATATCCAATGTCATAATGCTAGGCAATTTGAGTATGCTGCTTATATTTTCAGAAAGATTGATTCTATCTTAATTACAATTAAGAACAATGCCCCAATAGTTTCTTTTGAGCATTATTCACTGCTCATGCACATGGTATTATACTATGGCCAAGAAATGGGAATATGGCCAAATGAACTCAGAATTGCTCAAGTAGACAAAAGGGGACAAAAGTTGCCTATGCAGATGTGGACAAGGGTATGGGATAGTAGGTTTGCCCACTCCAGTTACATTCATTTTGAAGAATATTTTGTAAAAGTGTTGTATAGATACTTTAATCATCCTTGTGAATATTCATTACCGGATGAAATAAAAAGGTTTCTCAGACCAAAAGATTTTGGTGGTCCCCCAACTGTCACCCACAACTGGGGAGATTGGTATTGCTTTGAGGATTCAACCATGGTCAGAATTTATGGTTTTGAAGATACCCCATTTATATTGCCCAAGACAGTTCCTGATAGGATTGCTTACTTAGAGATAGTTAGGCAAATGAACTGTTCTAATGTGATGAACTTAACTGCCTATGACAAATAATCCTTCATGCCTAGTACTATGTGCTTCAAGGATTTTACTGTGGTGTCTAAGGATGGTTATGGTCTCATTAGGGATAAATTAATGCATTACAACATGAGGTGTGCCGAGGCAAGAAAAGGATTTGATCCCGAGGGTTTCATTGATTTTGCTAGAAGAAAACAAAATCTCGGTGGATATACACATATTCCATATCCACATGATGATATTATTAGGAACATGGAAGAAGCCGAAGTTGAATTGGTAATTGAAAAATATAATAGAGAATTAGATGAGAAAAGAAAACAACTTTCAGAAATAGAGTTGTTGTCTTCTGGTGATGAGGAATCCACAAGTGAAGAGGAGCTCCATGAACAAACAACTAGAATCTCTAGACGAAAAATGGAATGTTATCAACTTCCTAATAGAGAGCAGGATGAAGAGGGGCCTGGTGATGAGGATCCTAGACAGTTAGCATATGATTCTTTCATTGCAGATGATCAATTTATTCATTCTTAGGAATTTAAATCATTTTTGTATAAATGCAAAGGAAAAGAACTTAGAGAATCAGTTGAAGATGTCACAACTAATAATGAAAGACAATTGATGGATGTGTTAAAGACAACATTAGACAATGAGTTGAGGCCTATGACTCCTAATAGAGGCAGACAGTTCCTTAGAGAAGCAGGTGTCATGCTATTTCTTGGACTTGACATAAATTCTGCCTTGGTATTTGATAGTTTCTTGCACAATACTGATGATAAATACAAACTCACTCCTAAAGGTTTAACAGAGATATACATGGGTACCAAGTATAACAATGATGAAAACTCACTCATGATATGGGCCTTATACCCTCCTCATAAGAAGACTCCCATTATAGATACTGAAAGAACCTTTGGGCATGTTATGACTTTGAAAGCAGGAGAAACTGATCCTTTGATTACTGCAGACATTGGTATAAATGTTGCAAAAATGAATAAAGCACAGGCTCAAATGTTGATCAAGAAGCGTGATGCATATAAACTTAGTTGTGAAAGATTAACAAAGGAAAATGATTTCTTAAAAGATACTATCAAGAATGCCTTTGGAGGATCAGTTAAAAGATTAACCCAAGGAGAAAGTTCACAAAGTTCCCAGTCACCATATGTCGATCAAATAGCCGAGGTTCAAATTGACACACTTGCAGCAGTTCTACAGAATAGGCATATCAATATGATGCATTGGATGAATAAATTTTGGGATGTCTACTCTGAGAATCATAAGGTTATCCAAGAACATGAGAGGTTAAATAACAGGAACTAAGAGAAGCTCCATGAGATACAGAATAGGGATACTCCTGATAGTACAGGTATCTCCAGTGCCAAAGATTTGATCGAAAAACATAAGAAATATCATGACCAACTTCAAAATGATGCCAAGAAATGTGTTGAGGCTTCAAAGGTAGGTGTACCTATGTTGTTCAGAAATGATAAGGAGTTGAAGAGCAAAGATGAATGGATTAAAGAATGCCAGGTGATATTACAAGAGGCTTTAGAAGCTCTCAAAGATAAAGACTCGACATCTGGGGAGGCCTGCAAGCATTTAGAAAAGATTGTGACGATAGATGTGATTACAAGAAATGCTATAGAATTTGGTGATACACATCGGAGCCAAGAGTACCTGGATCATGTTGCTCAGATATACATGTGGCTTAGCAGAGCTTAGGGTCATTATCTTTGTTTATTATGTTAATCCTTTTAATTCTCAAAAGACATTTTGAAGAGTTATGTCTCTTCACAAATATTTCTATATAAGTTGGACATATGGTGATCAATCATCATCAGTAGTAGGAGATAATGGAAGAAATCCATAATATTTAAGAGACCATGTTGCATATATTATATCAAAGAAGTTAATATGAGATCTTTGATTCTGTGGCTCTATATTGGCATCAATTGTTTGTTAAAATTACTCAGTTATTTGGTTGTCTCCAGTTTAGTATTTCTTTATTATTCAAATTGATGTATCAAGTATATATTTAATTTGTCAATGCACATTTGCTATATTTTTGTGATTTGATTAATTGGTTTCCTTAAAGAGGAATTAAAAATCCTTCTGGTCAGTCATAGTAATCTAGAAGTATTGATTTGGATCACTAAGAAGAACTACATAGCTAGGATTGGCATTCTGTCTCCAAGTTGATATTATCTGCTATTCTTGCATGGTTCATTCAATTGGTTCCTTCAAGAAAGGATTAAAATTCCTTCTGGTGAATAACAAGAAACTTGATTGTGTCAGTTGGATATTAAGAAGAGTTTGTCAATCATTCCCCTGCACGTTTATACAAGTTATAAACCAAAGTATTGTGCCAAACAGTTAGAGTTATTGCCCAATATAAGCCACCGGTCCTAGATTTTCACTTAACTCTATTTACCCAACAAGGCATTGGTCTTACTCATTTCAATAGTTAAATTCATTTATCAATTTTTACCTTGATATTGCTTATACAATTTATACCAAATCATCTTTCATACGTTAGATATAGAACTAGTTAGCAAGCTTTCATCTATTCCACACCATTTGCCACTGTGGGTAGATCCATTAACTTAGTCACAACACTTACACTCATTTAATATGCCTTAACTTTCAAGGTCTACCCGCCTAGGTATAGCAGTGCCTAAAGTGCAGGGAGTCGTTAACCCTATAGGTTAACTCCGTCGCGTTAGTTCAAAAACATTGCCAATCTGATCATAGAGTTTGGCATCCTCTTAGGATTTGCAACCTACATTTTTGAGACCTAACACAAGTGACCATCCTCTTGCTCATTCTCAACATCATTCACATGCATACACTCTGCATAACCAGCATTAAGAACTGATTGATTGAGTTCTTCATCATTGTACACATACTCCTCTTTGTCCACTTGGTTTCCACAAGCAATATGGTCATATTGATAATAAGGCATTTGATTCTTCCTTTTCAAAGTTGATAGCTCTTTGAGCTAATTCTCTTCAAACCCATTAAACTCTAAGTCACTTTCAAAAAGGGGATTATCCATGCACCAATGATAATCAAGAATTATTCTACCTAATGGATTTGCATGGTCTTCATAGAGGACATTGTGCCTTATGTTCATTCCTTCATCATCATTTGTATCATCAATGTATATATGCTCTGTATAATCAATTACCTAAGATGATTTATTCAATTTTTTATTTGCATACATACCTTCCTAGTGGTCGACAATACTACAACAAATAGTAGGGTCATAATTCTCTTCACCAAATTGTGAATCATCATTAATTTTCTCATTATCATCATCCAGTGATGACTTCAATCCAATTTAAGGTAGGTGCAAACACTGCTATTTTCATTTGTATCACTATCATACACTGCACTGACACCTTCCTCTACTCTCCTTCACACAATCATCACTTCACATTGTGCCTGAATCACTTGAAGCATCGACATCCTTGCTGCCTACAACAACCTGTTCATTACCAACCACTTTTGCATTTGAGGTTAAGGATTTTGCAATCATATCCCTCTTAGTCCTCTCAGCATAATCAATTATCAAGTATGTTTGTTGCATGCTCAGAAGATTGAACTCCTCCCGTATAGAACCTGAGCCTAAGGTAACATCGTAGGCTCCAAGATACATGTCGATACAAGCAGGTGAATCATGTTTGAAATCTTTTGGGATGTGAGATAGGACAACTGCAAATCTGTGGCTGAAGTCCATACTGGACTCTCCCTCTTCCCATCTAATGTCTTCTAATTCTTGGACAAGGTCGGAAGGGTCTAGATGCAATACAAACACATCTTCAAATGTAGCAACAAGTGCATTCCACAAAGCAAAGAAATGTTTAGGAAAATTTTGGTACCAGTCTCTTGCCTTTCCACAAAGTGGCCTAACAAAGAACCTCATCCACATGTCTTCATCATTGAATTGATGTTCTTCCATGAAACCAGAAAACATTTTGAAATGTGCATCCCCTACTTGAAGGCTATACCCATCATACCTCGGCATCAATCTGAGAATCTTAGGTTTCATTGTTTGCCTATCATAGTTGACCCAAGAAAGGTCAAGTTGCTCATATATGGGATCAAGTGGAACTACTGGGGGTGGAGATATCTATTTTTCTGTAACAATGGGGTGTTTACTTGATTGTAGGGCCCTGACCCTTTGTTCACATTATCTTTCAATCTCATTGAGGACATCTATCCTTAACATGTTTTTACGTATTGATGCCTGTATGTCTGAATGCGAATTTTCAATTGGTGTTGGGATGTATGAACAGTAGGGACCTTCATCCTCATCATACTCATGGACACTCTCTTTATCATAGTATATAGGGCTTTCATCATATTGATACATTTGAAAATTTTTCCCTAGGGTAAATTTGTCCATTCCATTCATCCATAGTTGATTATAAATCACTTGTGCATGGAGAAAGGAGAGTAAATAATACATGTTTCTTTACTGCAAAAGAAACCATGGTTCGGAGCTAGAAGAAAGAACATGTACTTTAACCAGCTGTAGTCTCTTTGAACCATGCACTTGAGCACATGCACATAGCAGCAACACTTTGTTCTCTTTAACAGTAGAGTCTCCATGTCTTCCAAAAAAGAGGAATTCCATGAAGCGTGACAATCTTCAAGGCTACAAAATAATTTTGGGTTCTTCAACTAGTAGAGTCATCAAATTCTTTCCAACCCAACAATAATCCATCCCTGGCAACGGTGCCATAATGTTAGCATAAGTTGACAGGAGGCCAAACTTACCCAAACAAAATGCACAAATGTAGATTATTGTTACAGAGGCATGAAAAATGCTCCAGCTACCTAAAACATAGCAAAGACTAAAGTAACTTTTATCCCTGACAATGACGCCATAATGTTCATTTCCAAAATTACCACAACCCGAAACCCTATAACATTTTACAACCACTTATGCCAAGGGTGTCATCAAGGTGATTGAAAGAGGTTGGTCAATAGGTTAAAGGTGATTTTGGCCAACTTACAAGAGTGGGTAGGCTCATCTACACTTCGAGCTCAGCTAGACTCTGGAGGGATATTCCAAGGGGTATACCTAAACAGGTATCGAGTTCAAACTAGATGAACAACTAAAAGCCAATTAACAACCAAACCCAACTCATTATCTTGATCCCAAAAATATCACTAAACCAAGAACAACTAGCTACCACAAAACCCCTATATAGATGATACAAATTGTGCAAGTATACATGCATAGGAGTGATTATCCTTCCCTTAAACCACCGATAAATGTTTGTTTTAAATAATATGGTATTAGTCTAATAGAGCCAAGACCGGTGCCAATCCAACTGGGCTACAGAGTCTCGGGTAACAGAAAAGAAAACAATGGTAAGGAAACAAAGAAAATTAATCTAAGTATATGCTGTATCAGATTGCAAGTTTTGTGCTTCAAACATACTTAGTTATCCAGAATGAAATGCATGCATTCAATTGGAGAGAACAAATTACAATTACAAAGCTTGTAATATATTTAAAATGTTGTCACATTTTCAAATGTCTGATAGAAACTTATCAACAAATGTGATAAGTGGACAACCCTAAATACATACAAACAAACATGGAAACATTATCTGCACAACCCATATAACACACTATTTTTCATCTATGTCACCACTCCATTACTTCTCTGCAACTAGAAATGGCATGATTTGGATCCCTAGAGACATTACTGAACCTGTACAGCCTCCAACTACCACCAAAGAACCAACCCCTAGAATATCTCTCAATCATGTATATATAGCATTATTTTCACTTACATTCTAGGCAGGAAAAAACTACCCTACCAACAACCATTACTCTTTGCGATCAATCCCACTCATCTCACCACCAACCTGTACATCATCTTCAATTTTTTATTAATGGCAGCCTGAGAGTGGGTGGGCATTTTAAAACACAATGCTTGTTTGCAAAGTGTGTGTAAAGCTTTTACAACACTTTAAAAATACATTAAAATATTGCATGCTTTATTTTCTTCTTTGACTCTTGCTTTTCGGCACATTGAGCATGAAATGAATCTGGAACCATCCTCCCCTTTCCTTTCTTGGCACTTTGTCCTTCCTTGTTGGTAGCACACCTCATTGGTGAACTTGAAAATTGGTGGACCTCAAGGTTCGCAAACTTTCATCTCCACCAAAAAGTTGTCGTTTCTTTTTCTACCTTGTCTTCTTCCTTTGTCAGCAATTTGTCTATTGGAGAACCTCACTCGATGGGAACCTCTATCGGTGTTTTGGCGAGTTTGTGAACTTGTGAACTTGTTGCAACCTATCTTCTTTTCTTCATCTTTGTTTTCTTCTTGTTCTTCTTTGTCCTTTTATCTTCATCAGTGAGTTTTCCTATCAACAAGCATGGTGGTCGACGAACCAGAAGGTTCGCGAACCTTCCACTTCATCGATGAACACTTTGCTTGTCTTTCCTTTCTATCATCCTGTCAGTTAATTGGAAAAACCATGAACTGAGGAACCATGGTCGGTGAGTTTGACAGTTCGTGAACCAGTTGAATCACCTATGAACACTTTCAAAACATCAAAGGAAGTCAGTGAATCAGCAAGTTCACGAACTTTTGAACCTACCGACAAGACAACACTTAGGCATTTTCAAGGATTTTACACTTAGGAAATTTTGGATGGTGACCCACAATAAAATAATCTCAGATCAGATATTAACATTGGGAAAAGTAGGCCAAGGAAAATAGGGAGGCAACCATGGGGAACTTGATGGATTTTTTGGAAATAAAATGCATGTTGGGAACCAAAAATTTTGGGTGCCAACACTTTCCACCATGGACCCCTGGTTTGAAAACTTCATTATGCAATATAGAACCCCTATGTCTATTACCTTGTGTATGACTCATGCGAAACCCAAAATCACAACTAAAGCAATCACATAAACTATGCATCCATTAGGTGAAATCTTTTATCCAAATCCAATCAACAATCCCTTTGTTGATGATGATGATAGTCTTATGGATCAAGATGAATATACTAATGATAATAGCTTTGATGATGGGCTTATTGCACACAAACTTGCCATAAAATTTCATCCCTCACTCATGAATTTGCCAGAGCCTTACAGTCATGAACCAATTAGCGCTAGCCATTATGATGAGTCTAAGCACATATCTATTGATCATCCTTATTATATCTTTGACAAGGGAAGCACTATCTTAGATCAAGGTCCTTATACTCAATCCATGTTTCTAATTTCAACCTCATATGAGCACTCCATATCCTCCCCATCTTATGCAGATCCTTCATATTCATCCTTACAATCCAACTTATCTCATCATTCCCATCATCAATCCATCCAAATCTTTAACACATAATCCAAACCCACCACATCTAAGTCATCCTTTTCAAATTTTACCCAAGGACTACTAGTAGAGGAAAGGTATCAAACTAGAAAACACAAATCCAATGAGTACACCTCTCCCAAGCCTATTCAAAAGTCATATGGTATCATGCTTATCCCTCAGATATTACTATGTGTTATCAAATTTTTGAACTATAGTAAACACTACTGAAATATTCAATAGCTCAATGGAAATAAGACAAATGTAAGCTAACAAAAGATAATACCTTTCCAAACAAAATTACCTTGTGCCTTCCATTGTTGCCTATCTCGTATTGATCTTATGAATGAGTTGAGCTCTCAGAAGTGTGTACTTCCTTGCTGTTGAAGATGACAATAGGAGAATGGCTATGATTGGATTGTGCACTAGAGATTAAACTAACAATGAAACTCTATGAAGATGGATAATGGAGACATGGAGACATGGTTGGATGATTGTGATGATAATGGGATTATGCAAGTGCAGTGAGGATACTTTTCTAAAGGCACACTGGTAGGATTTTTGCAGAGTAAGATTACTAAAGCTTGAGATATGAAAATGAGTGTGAGAACCTTGCTTTTATAGGCTTGAGGAGGCTAAGATCAGAGTGTCAGTAGATCCATGACTGGAGGAATTATCTGTGATGTGTATAGTTGAGATGGAGTTGAGGGAGATAATCATGGGAAATGTTCCTACTACATTTACAAGGTAGAGGAATAAGTGGATCCATGAGCCACATGTCACTGTGCTCACAAATGACCTATGAGTTAAAAGTGGAAGACTTTGAGCAGATTGTGGAAGAAGGTCTCTTGACTTGTAGGAATGTGAGAGATAAACTAGGATTTGAAAGACAAGTGTCTCAAACCCTGGAGACGATTGAGAAATAATAGGACACATGTGGAGAAGAAGTAGGGATGATTAGAGGATAAATAGGACATGTGGGTGAGGGTAATTAGCTAATTAAATATTAAAAATATTTAATTATGTGTGCAACATGGTGAGGTGTAAAGTGAGGTGGAAAGTGATGTGGATTTATGAATTTAAGACTTAGGATGTACAATTAATTAAATAATTTGGGACTATTTAATTAGATGAGACATTAGAGGAATTTAGATGATTTAATTAAATAATTTAATTTTTATTTTATTTTTTGGAATAATGAACCAATTAAATAAATTAGAATATTTATTTAATTGATAGATGAAATAAGAATTAAAATAAATATTAAAATATTTATTTAATTCGACACGAGGCATTTTAGGTGTATACATTTTGCCCCTCTTTGATGTATTGTGTTTTATCATGTTATTTCAAAGAACAAAAATTTTATGACTATGATACATGCCCCAGTTTGCCCCTGGTACAGGTTTGATGACGAGAGGATGCCCCCTCGGGAGATTGGTCGGGTTGGATGGAATTTTGTGGAATTAGAACGGACGATCTCACGCTAAGCAAGAATGATAAACGATGGCTAAGAAAATAGAGGATGCAAGATAAGGGATGGATGAAAGAGTTAAATGACATGCTACGCAAGGTAAAATGATAACATACACAAGCAAGTGTGCATAGATGATACAAGAACAAATGATGTATTGGCCATGTCAAACTGTAAACCAATGATTAATTGATAATGATTGATGACGATAGTGTTGTCATTGTGGGGAACGATATATCCTTAAATCAACACAAAGATGCGGGAAAGACATATCCCATTGATAATGATGATTGATTGATTTGGTTTGTGACCAAATTAGGATCAAGACCATTGATTGTGATTGGATAATTTGACAAGATTGATGCACTCGATTGTTATGCATTAAGGATGACTTGCATTTGGATCATTGCTTGATTTTATTGAATTGATTTGATGATCAGATGAATGGTTGGATTGGTGATTGGTGAGGCCTCAGTCACTCAAGAGTGAGGGTGACAAGAAAAGATAATGGTAAGTTAGCGAATAAGATGAATGATGATGATGATGACGCCCCCTCGGGAGGACAATTGGTGTGCTCTCAAAACCAAAAGTGAGAAAAGGGTGAGTAGATAAAGAGATGTAGATAAAGAAAGGACTTGGATCTTAAGCCACTTGGAAAATGATATGTATGAAATTCTTATAAATTAAATGAAATGCAATTTGGTAAGTATGATAGTGGATTTTGTCATCTTCTTGTACAAGTTTTTGAAGTACTTTGTTTCATCATTGAGCTTTTAAAACATTGTAAGAAAATACAAGCATCTAGGTATAATTAAACCATGATGACCTGAGTATTACTTACATGAATTTTAATTTAGCAAGTTAATACAAGCATCTAAGTATAATTGAACCAAGATGACCTGAGTATTGCTTGTGTATCAACAGACAAGGATTACACCTATTTCATGTTTAGACCTCTGATGTCCTCGATGATCATTATGTTGATCATGTCTTTAGACAAGGCTTCACATTACTAAAGATAAACCCACAAACAACAAACAAATAAAATAATTATGCCCCCATCATAGATCCTCTAGTTTTTGACATCCTTGAGTACAATAAAAAGACATAATAACAAGAATCATGATATAAGACTTAAAACAACCATTAAACCTTCTTGTCATAGATATATTTTTCATCCAATAACTGATAGAGTCATGTTTGATGGAATAGTGAATGCGATGTGATGGGCCCTAAGGAACTGACCTAGTGCCTCGGGGGCTCATCAATGATGGCCTTGCCTACGTGACGACGCAGAGGCAATGTAGTTCAGGATGTGGACTATGTGGACCTAAGACCTAGGTGATTGGGAATTAGGTGAGATTAGGATAAAAGGATGGGTGATAAGGGATGGAATGGATAAACGCGTAGGAGAGCAAGGATGTGATCTCAAAGGACTATGTTGCATAGGAATAACATGCCCTATTCTAGGTGTAAGGCTTGGGATTTTGACAATGACAAAGCTTATGACAAAGGAGGATGATAAGATTGGTTTGAAAGGGATGAGGTATGTCAAGAGATATCCAAAACATTTGTCAACATTGTGCCCCTGATCTTTATCAATATCAAAAGGAGAAAGAGAGGATGAAAGGATAACAATATGATAGGTATATGTAGGATAAGGATAATAGGATGGTATGATAAGATAGGATGGTATGGTAAGATAGGATGGAAAATGATAGGGTCGATGAGACAATGTGCTCCCAAGGGTAAGTGACATAGAAGATCAACCTACACACGACACTTGTTTGCCAGGTTTTCCTCATGGTACTTATCCAAGGCGGCACCAAGGGTGGTTTTCATTGTTGGACGAAGGGATTTTTCTTTACTTTTTTTTTTTAATTTTTGATTTTTTTTTTTTGAATATTTGGATAGGATAGGTAGAATATGGACGAGAGGGACTCAAGTGTCTAGTTCCATGAAAGGTGATAGTCCCATTAGAGATGGATGTCGTCGCATGGACCATGTCAAATGTGCTCATAGATGTTGGTAAGGGATTGCATGAGAGGGAGATGGGGTAGGTGGATAATGGATTATGATATGGGTTATGTATGGAAGGAATATGCAATGATTGATGGGAGATAGTGGATTATGATGTGGGTTATGGATGGAAGGATAGTGGTTTATGATGTGGATATGGAAAAGCATGGACCATAGGGATATGATGGGTGAAATATGTGGGATAATGGATGAAAGATGGGGAGATGGAAGTATGTGGAAATGTTGTGGAATGGGAACCGAGACCAACAATTGCACACACAGTGATAAACATTGAAGCTCTTGATGTGGAGGTGGTGTAGGAAGCGATGGCAATGTTTGCTTAGGAGATGGGTGACGTAATAACCTAGGTACCCACATAAACTTAGTATTTTTATGATTTTTGTTTTGCTTGTGGGATTTTTGGAATTTTTGAATGGAATAGGTGGATATGGAAGGGGATGGTTGGGATTTTCGAGATGTGGATGCTTCATTTGAATTTCTTTATTTTTTCTTAGGAACCCATATCATCTTAGTTTTGGACTTTTCTTGTGAAGATATGGTCTCGGTACTTTGCTTTTTTGCTTTATATTTGTGCTTTAAAGCATGAGTATTTTTGGGATATTTTTCTCTATAGAAGGAGGTATCCACATTTTTATTTTTATATCCCTTGGGGTTGGTCGAATGAGTGAAACCTTCATGTTTAGACAATGTATGCATATGTTGGTCATGATTAGGAATTTTAGGGGATTTATGACTAGAAGATTTATAGATAAATGGATAAGGGGATTGGATGACAGGGACATTAGATGTTGGGAGAAGTGGTGGTAAAGTGGATGGTGGGATATTAGGAGTTGGAAGTAGCGGAGGTAAATTGCATGGTGGAAGGTGTATGGTCACATGCTTTTGACATTTGTAGGATGATGGAGGTGGAATGGCAATATATGTCTTGGGTATATGATAGGGTTTACGATGGGAAGTGGTGGACTTAGGTGGAATGGAGGAAATACTAACATCTTTAGATTGTTCAACTTGGGGTATGTATCCAAGGACATATGAGTGAGGAGGGACACTGACATGGACGGGCTCCAAAATACCTTGTTCGTGAAGGCCTAAGCCTTTCCCTTGGTAATTCATGTTTTGGAGCATGCAATGAATAATTAGATTATGCAAGTGCAATGAGGATATTTTGCCAAAGGCACACTGGTAGGATTTCTGTAGAGTAAGATTACTAAATCTTGAGATATGAAAATGAGTGTGAGAACCTTGCTTTTATAGGCTTGAGGAGGCTAAGATCTAAGTGTCAATAGATCCATGACTGGAGAAATTATATGTGATGTGTACGGTTGAGATAGAGTTGAGGGAGATAATCATGGGAAATGTTCCTACTATGTTTACAAGGTAGAGGAATAAGTGGATCCATGAGCCACATGTCATTGTGCTCACAAATGACCTGGGAGTTAAAAGTGGAAGACTTTGAGCAGATTGTGGAAGGTCTCTTGACTTGTGGGAATATGAGAGATAAACTAGGATTTGAAAGACAAGTGTCTTAGACCCTGGAGATGATTGAGAAATAATAAGACACACATGGATAAGAAATAGGGATGACTAGAGGATAAATAGGACATGTGGGCGAGGGTAATTAGCTAATTAAATATTAAAAATATTTAATTATGTGCACAACATGGTGAGGTGTAAAATGAGGTGGAAAGTGATGTGGATTTATGAATTTAAGAGTTAGGATAGATGATTAATTAAATAATTTGGGATTATTTAATTAGATGAGACATTAGAGGAATTTAGATGATTTAATTAAATAATTTGATTTTTATTTAATTTTTTGGGATAACAAACCAATTAAATAAATTAGAATATTTATTTAATTGATAGATGAAATAAGAATTAAAATAAATATTAAAATATTTATTTAATTCGACATGAAGCATTTTTAGGTGTATACACTATGCAATCAAAAGCCTAACAACATGTCCATCTATGATCAAGTGCCATCATGTAAAGACCCTATCAATCCTAGGCCTATTAAACATGAAGAAGAGCCTCCTAGTATCATGCCTATCCATAAAACACTTGCATGTAACCCAATGCCTATCATGCATGTCAAAGAGTCTCTTACCATAAGCTCAAGTTAAAATCCACTATCCAATCATGTTGTCGATGATTCCAAGCCTATCAAGTCTATCCAAGAAACCTCTATTTTGATCCAAACTCAAGAGTCATGTCAAGAATCAAATATAAAGCAGCATCAAATGTTCCCTTAACCAAATCAAGCTCAAAGCATACTAATTCATTCTATCCATGATCAAGATCAAACCATCCAAGCCACACCTATCCATGATGAAGATCCTATATATGATTAAGAGAACCACGTCAATCCCCTCATCCAATTTTGTGTTATTCATGATCAAGAGATACAAATAACTATATCAAATATCTAACTACAACATCGACTTCCTATGATGGGACACTTGGTCCCCATGAGCAAATTGTAGACACCTGAAAATGGTCACAACCATTTCCATTCCGTTCTCGCATTCTAAACCCGACCATCCATATCATTCTATTCAATCCATACATTAATTAAATAGTTCCCAATTATTTAATTAATACATCCTTCGCCTCCCCCTTTCACCAAAAATCTAAATTCCTCTACTATAGTTTAAAAATTAAATATTTTACAACTATAGTTCATATTTCATTCATCAAAAAATTAAATAAATATCCATATTTATTTAATTCCCTATTTTGTCCACTTTTGATTACTTTTAGTAATCATCAATGTGCACAAGAATTAATTTTAATTAATTCTCAATTACAAACCCCCATGTTTCTAGAAGTCCACTTGTCATTCCATCTACATGCATGTACAAGACAAGTGGTACTTTGGAAGCATGGCCAAATCTTCCAAAAAGTATACACTTGTCTTCTTTCTTCTACCCCACTCCAAGTGTCACTATTCATGCAAATTTAAAATTTCATGTAGCACTAGTCATGCACTATGTTGCAAATATGTGCCTAATCGGTGTTGTCATTGATGTCAACATATCCTTGTTGTCATTAGTGTCAACTTTATCCCATTATAGAAGACTTGTATGTTGAGGATATTGAGAAAATTAGCCTCTCCGGAAGAAACAAGTGAGCTACATATCTCTCTTCAAGAGACAGTAAAGACAGTGCAGTTTAGTGAAGTAGATTGCTCTGCATTTCTAGTAAGATGAAGTTCAGAGTCTGCAGACTAGAAGGTGTTGTAAAGGATTGTCTGAAGTTGCTCTAGTTAAGATTTGAAGGATCCGCATAAAGAATTTGTGAAGTTATGGCCATCTGAGTAGAACCGGGTTTTGCAGTTGTTCAAAGGTGACAAAGTGACAAGAATTTGGTCCGGATTGATTCGCATTGGAATATTATGATCTACGGATCTAGAGGTATGTTTGGGATGTTAGTGTGTATCCTCAACTCAAGTGGTTCATGGTTTGGAGGTTCGCAAGCAATCTTTCTAGTGTGACAGTCATGACAGTGGGTGTTCTTACATTCCGGTATGAAGATGCAAGTGATTCTGATGATTTGAGGTGGTGTGGTTGTTCTTGTTGATTTCATTATGCTTGTGGAGATCTTTGGAATATGTGCCTATTGTGTTGGTGATCTGCATTGAGATTTGAGCTCGTAGTTGAAGATTTCTCTTTGGATGTTGTTGTTCTTTCCAGTCTTGGCCGACTGGATACTTTGTGCATGTTGCGGATGTTCTAAGAGAGGTTCTATGAAGTGTAGGGTGTTGTTCGAGGAAGATTTGGGTCCCAACCATGTTTGGCTAACAGTATAGTGATTCGCATTAAGTAGTGCTAACCTTGATGTTTATTCCAAGGTTGATGAAGCATATAAATATGTGTGGTTGAGTTGTGGAAATGTGTCCTCATGCAAAAATGACAAGATCCTAAGAAGGGAAAAAGGCAGAGCAGAGAAGAGGAAGAGCAGTAAAGGATGAGGAGTTAGCAAAGAAGTGTTTGGGGGCAAAACAGAAGTATTGTGCGCATCAATGGAACTAAACTTTGCATGAAGTAGATGATGTTTCTCAGTTCAATCTTTCTATGTTTATCATACAATTATCTAGTAGGCAATGAGCCTCTTTGAGCAATGAGCTCTGGTAGTGCGCCCTGAAGGCAAGTGCCTTCCCCATTTTTCTATTCTTTTAACAGAGAATAAATCTTGTGGGTTAACCCCCACCGTGGTTTCTCCCTTAACTAGGTTTCCATGTAAAAATCTTGGTGTTATGTGTGTTGATTTTATTTCTGCTCATGAGTTGTTGATTTATGCTTTCATGGTTATATCATTAATCTATTAATAAGTGATAAAGAAGATAAGTAGCAGCAGAAGATAAAGTTTTTGAGACAACTGATTCACCCCCCTCTTAGTTGCCTACCCTAATTTCAACAATTAGTATCAGAGCCAGTTCCTCTAAAAGAAGCTTGACCACTTGAGGAGATCCAGGATGTCGACTTACAAGAAGGACAGTCTGAGATTTGATGGAACAAATTACTCTCTTTGGAAGAGTCGCATAGAGTGCCACTTGCAATGCATGGGTGATGCTTATTGGTTAATAACTAAGGATGAGTATAAGCCTCTGGAGAAAGGTCCTTCAACTGCAGATGAACTCAAAGATGTTGAAAACAACATTCGAGCTAAAGAAGCTTTGCTGAGTGCCCTGACTGGTACAGAAATGACAAATGTACTAGAATTGAAACTGCTCATGAAATCTAGAAGAAGTTGGAAACTAGATATGAAGGTGATGAATATGTCAAATGTGCTAAGTTGTAGAGCCTGAAGGGTAGGTATGAAAATTTGAGGATGAGTGAAGATAAAAACATCACTTCCTATGTGCAAAAGGTGAATGAACTTGTGTGTAGTATCAGGTGTACTGTTGGAAAACTGGAAGAATGATAGATTGTTGGCAAAGTACTCAAATCCTTACCTACTTCATACAAGCATAGAGTTGCTGCTATTGAGAAGATCATGACTATGACATCTGTTACAAGAGATCAGTTGGTTGGTAAGCTCTGAGCATTTGAAACGAGTGAGTTTGGTGACTCTCTTCCTAAATCTAAATCTGCATTAAAGGTTGGTGTTTTTGGAAAGCAAAGATTTGATTTAGGTGAAAGCTCTTCAAGAAGACTAACCAAATTTGAGAAGGTAAGGAAGGATCTTGAAGAAGATGAATTGGAGCTTGAAGAACTTGAAGCTCTTTTTTCCAAAGACTATGAAGAGGATCCGGTAAGTGTGAAGGAAAGTTGCCTTTCAAATGTTTTGCTTGCAATAAGATTGGTTATTTTGCCTCAAGATGTCCGAAGAGGGTTTCAAAGCCAAACCCTAATAGACCTAGGGTTCAAAATAAATGCTACTATGTCCAAGAAGCTGCTGAAGAAGGAGTTACTAATGATGAATCTGATAAGGGAAGTACCTCAAGAAATGAATGGTTGTTCATTGCTATTAAAGAAGAAGATCCAGTGCCTACCAAATCTGCTAAATGTGTGAACGTGGAAAAATCCTTGGCTGCTCAGGTTGAAGAAAAGGATGAATGGGTGATTGACAGTGGATGCTCTCATCATATGACAGGTGAAAAGAATAAGTTTGTAAATATGGAAAGGTATGAAGGAGGAATTGTGAAATTTGGAGACAATTCAGCTAGCGGAATCCGTGGCAAAGGATCCATCTCTTTTAATGGTAAGCACAACACTAATGATGTTTTGTATGTAGAAGGGTTGAAGCATAATCTTCTCAGTGTTGGACAATTGGTTGACAAGGGATATGATCTTTGATTCAAGGATGGAAAATGTAGAATCTTGGAAAGCTTCGGAACTGAGATTGCATCTAGTACATAGACCAGAGGTAACTGTTGCAAGTATGGGCCTAACTGGTGTTGTCATTGATGTCAACATACTCCTATTGCATTAATGATAAGGTCTAGATGAGCCGTGAGCTGAGGATATTGAGAAAATTAGTCTCAATCAGGAACAGTGAAGAATAGTGATGACTGTAAGACAAAAGTCCAAGATAGGATGATGATTAGAGGATGCGGATTAAAGGGTTTGTAGATATGTGTCTATAGGTGATCCAGTAGAGATTTCAGAGGTCTGCATGAAGATATGAAGAAGTTGTGGCCGCTCAAGTAAAATCGGTTCTGGTAGGTGTTCAAAGGTGACAGAGTGTAACAAGAAAGGTCCGGTGAATCTGGAAATGAAGTTTCCTATTTTGTGGATTTAAGGGAGTGCTGAGGAAGTCTTTGTGGTGTATCAACTCTATTGGTGCATGGTTTGAAAGTCTGCAAGCATCTATTCTTTTGTGACAGTTATGACAGACTATGTTCTTAAGGTTCCGGATGAAGGAGAGAAGGATTTCAGTAAGCAGAAGAAGTGTGGATGTTCTTGGTGATTCAGGCAAGCTTGTGGAAGTCTTTGGATCGTGTCCTGTTCGTGTTAGTGGTTCGCATTGAAGTTGGAGCTCGCAATTGAAGAGTATTCTATATGATGGTGTTCTTCTTGAGACAGGCTGACTGGATGAGTTATGCATCTGTTGGATGATCTTATGAATGTTTGCTGACTTAGATGATCATTCCTAAGTTGATGCTTGTATAAATAAGGGATTGCGAAGTCAATTTGAACACGCCCTTTTGTGTGGAGATGAGTGTGTGGTAGCGAAGAGGAGAGTGAAAGGCAGAGCAGAAGTATTGAGCTTAATGGAACTGATTCAAGCATGGTGAAGATGCTATTCTCTAGTTCATGATTGTGATACTTATTTCTTTGTAGACAGTGTGTCTCTTGTAGGCAGTGAGCCTCTTGTGAGCAGTGTGCTCGGGTAGTGAGCCCTAATTGGCATGTGCCATTTTGTTCTTTCTATTCTTCTAACAAAGAATACATTCTTGGGTTAATCACCCCGTGGTTTTTCTCTTAACTGGGTTTTTCACGTCAAAATCTTGGTGTCTTATGTGTTGATGAGTTTCTGCTTTTGATTTGAATCCATTATGTTTCATGTTTAATATACTGCTAATCACTAAGAGGATTTAATTGTGTAAATTGGAGAAATTTTTGCACAACTGATTCACCCCCCTCTCAGTTGTGTGTCATAAGTCTAACAATTGGTATCAGAGCCAAGTTCCTCTAAAAGGAGCTTAACCACTTGAGGAGATCCAGGATGTCGTCTTACAAGAAGAATAGTCCAAAGTTTGATGGAACCAACTTTGCTCTTTGGAAAGGTCACATGAAATGTCACTTGCAGTGTATGGGAATGGCGTACTGGTCCATGGTTACAAAAGTGTATGTACCTCCACAGGGTGGTCTGACAACCCTAAATGAAATCACAGATGCTGAAAACAATCTACAGACCAAAGAGGCTATTCTAAGCGCATTATCTAACTCAGAGCTCTCAAATGTTATTGACCTACCAACTACCTTTGAGATTTGGAATAAACTGGAACTTTTGCATGAAGGAGACCAGTATGTTAAATGTGCAAGGTTACAAAGTCTAAAAGGGAAATTTGAAAAATTGAAGATGAGAGATGATGAAAATATAACCACTTTTATGTCAAGAGTGAATGAGCTGGTTTGTGGAATTAGAAATGCTGGTGGAGTCTTGGATGAAAATGAGATTGTTGGTAAAATTCTCAGATCCCTTCCTGCTTCTTACAAAATCAAGGCTGCTACCATTGAAGAATTCAGAGCCCATACAACTATCACAAGAGATCAATTGGCTGGGAAATTGGCTGCATTTGAAATGACAGAGTTTGGAGACGACCCCCCCAAGACTGAATCTGCATTCAAAGCCAGTGCCTCTGTTAAAGGTAAACAAACGTTTGATTTGGGAGAGAATTCTTCAAGGAAATTGTCATGGTATGAAAAAACAAGAAAAGATCTAGAAGAAGAAGTAGAAACTACTCAACTTGAAGCCCTTATTGCAAAGAGGCTGCCAAGAGGATCCAGTAAGTATGAAGGGAAATTACCTTTTAAGTGTTTTAACTACAATAAGATTGGTCATTTTGCCTTAAGGTGTCCGGAAAGATTTTCAAGGCAAAATCCTAACAAACCAAGGTTCCAAAAGAACTGTTACTATGTACATGAAGATGATGATAATGACGGAGTAACAGATGATGAATCAGAGATAGGAAACAAATCTGGAAATGAATGGGTGTTCATTGCCATCAAGGAAGAAGATCTATTGTCCTCTGTATCTGTAAATCTTAAGACTATGGAAAGAGCTCTAGCTGCCCAAATTGAAGAGAAGGATGATTGGGTCATTGACAGTGGATGCTCTCACCATATGACAGGTGACAAAAATAAGTTTGTAGATTTGGAAAGGTATGAAGGAGGAGTGGTAAAGTTTGGTGATAATTCTGCTGGTAGAATCAGAGGAAGAGGAACTATTTCTTTTGATGGAAGAAACAAAACTGGTAATGTACTGTATGTTGAAGGTTTGAAGCACAATCTTCTCAGTGTTGGACAATTGGTGGACAAAGGCTATGATCTCTAATTCAAGGATGGAAAATGCAAATTCTTTGAAAGATTCAGAACAGAGATTACATCTGGTACTCAAACTAAAGGTAATATCTTCCACTTGGTTGGTACTGGTAAAAGCTGCTTATTTGTTCAAGTTGATCAGAGTTGGTTATGGTATAGAAGGATGTGTCATGTGAATTTTGATAATATCATCAAGATAAGCAATACTCAGGCTGTAAGAAATCTTCTAAAATTGGTGAAACCTACTAATAGCTTGTTTAAGGAATGTCAGTTGGTTAAGTTGAGCAGAGTCTCATTCAAAAGCAAGGAACTGTCCTCTACCAGATTATTGGACTTAGTTCACACTGATCTTTGTGGTCCAGCAAGAACCAGGAGTATTCGAGGTGATAGATACTTCATACTGCTAATTGATGACTATTCCCGGATGATGTGGGTAACCTTTCTAAAGGGGAAATTAGAAGCTCTTGAGAAATTCAAAATATTCAAGGCTATGGTAGATAATGAAACAGAATTAAAGTTGAAATGTCTGAGGTCTGATAGAGGTGGAGAATTCACATTCGGTGAGTTCATAGAGTTCTGTGAGAAACATAGAATTAAGAGACAGTTGTCTGCTCCTAGGACTCCACAGCAGAATGGAGTAGTGGAGAGAAAGAACCGAACCATCCAGGAAGCATCTAGGACCATGATGATGGAAGCAAATGTTCCTCAAATCTATTGGAGAGAAGTTGTCAGCACTGCAGTCTATACTCTCAATCGAGTTCAAATCAGAAGCAATACCGGTAAGACCCCTTATGAACTTTGGTTTGGCATTACTCCTACTGTAAGATATTTTAGAGTCTTTGGTAGCAAATGTTACATCAAAAGAGATGAAGATCTAGGCAAGTTTGATGCTAGAAGTGATGAAGGAATATTCTTGGGTTACTCTACTCAAAGCAAAGCATACCTGTTATAACAAGAGACTAAGAAAGATGATAGAAAGTACAAATGTGAAGGTTGATGAGGGAATAGAGGAACCCTCAAGGTTTTATGAATATGATGAAGATGATCAAAATGGTGTTCTAGTTCAAGGAATTCAATCCTCTTCTGAAAGTCAGATTCAAACTGATCCAGTAAATTAGGAAGAAGAGATAGGTCTGAATGAGCCTGATCAAGAAGCAGAAGTGCAAGAAGCTCCCAAAGTTCCAAGGTATGTAAGACTGAACCACTCTGAAGATCAGATCATAGGTGACAAAAGCAAAGGTGTGCAAACTAGAAGGAGAATTGCTCAAAATTTAGATGAATATTGTCTGATTTCAAAGATTGAACCTAAGACAATAAATGAAGCCTGCAATGATGAAAACTGGACCAAAGCAATGGAGGAAGAGTTGATGCAAATTGAGAAAAATCACACTTGGGATCTTGTTCCCAGACCTAGAAACAAGAATGTGATTGGAACCAAATGGGTCTTCCGGAACAAACTAAATGAAGTTGGTGAAGTAATCAGAAATAAAGCCAGATTGGTCTGCAAGGGCTACTCTCAAATAGAAGGAATTGATTTTGAAGAAACTTTTTCTTCAGTGGCAAGAATTGAAGCAGTTAGATTATCCCTTGCCTTTGCTGCCTTCAAGGATTTCAAGGTATATCAAATGGATGTCAAGTCTGCCTTTCTAAACGGTGACTTGGAAGAAGAAGTGTATATAGAGAAACCAGATGGATTTTAATTGTCTGATCATGGTGATATGGTCTGCAAGTTGAAGAAGGCACTGTATGGATTAAAGCAAGCCCCAAGAGCCTGGTATGAAAGATTGGACAAGCATCTTTTGAAGATTGGTTTCAACAAAGGTACTGCTGACAGTAACTTATATTTCAAAATTGATCATGAAAACATCTTGATTATTGAAGTATTTGTTGATGATATCATCTTTGGAGGAAGAGATAGTGTGTATAAAGCTTTTGCAAATCAAATAAAAAGTGTGTTTGAGATGTCTATGCTTGGTGAAATAAATTTCTTCTTGAGTCTGCAAATTACTCAAACAAAGAAAGGAATCTTTATTTCTCAGACCAAATATGTAAAAGAATTATTGAGAAAATTTGGGATGGAAGATTCAAAGCCAATGAATACTCCCATGGCAGCCGGATGTAAGTTGAGCAAAGATGATGACTCTCCTAAGGTAGACTAGACAAAGTACAGATCAATGATTGGAGGATTGTTGTATCTCACTCAAACTAGACCAGATGTTATGCAAGTTGTTGGTCTTGTTACTAGATTCCAAGCTGATCCTAGAGAATCCCATGTCATGGCAATCAAGAGGATTTTTAGATATCTAAAAGGGACGGTTGAGTATGGTCTGTGGTATCCTAGAGATCATGATTTCTCTCTTCATGCATATACAGATGCTGATTGGGTAGGAGATGTGGATGACCGAAAGAGTACCAGTGGTGGAGCATTCTTTTTGGGGAAGAGATTGGTTTCTTCGCTAAGCAAGAAACAAGAGGCAATATCTTTGTCTACAACTGAAGCAGAATGTATTGCAGCAGTAGGTAGTTGCACTCAAGTTTTGTGGATGAAGCAGATGCTAAGAGATATGAAAGTGGAGCATGAGGAACCTATCACAATCTTCTGTGATAATTCAAGTGCTATAAGTATATCTAAGAATTCGGTGTTGCATTCAAAGACAAAGCATATATCTATCAAGTTTCACTTTCTGAGAGAGCAAGTGAACAAGAATGAAGTCAAATTAGAGTTTGTGTCATCCAAGGATCAGATTGCAGACATCTTTACTAAACCTCTGCTTAAGGACTCTTTTGAGTATCGCAGGGAGAAGTTAGGGGTTATTGCCCCTCCGGTGATGAACTAAGGTGCACTGAGGTGCATCAGTCCGGTGGATATCACAGTCATATCTTGTGATCTAGATTGATGGCAGCTGCTACTCAGGGGGAGCAGCAGGTATGATTCTAAAATGGTGAAATTGCAAGTATGTGCCCTTTGCCATTGATGTCAAAGGGGGAGAGAAGACATGTGAAAAACAAGTGGTTGCTGATCAAAGGGGGAGCAGTAAAGAGAGAGAAGACATGTGAATGGTTGTTGTTGATAGGGGGAGTTGTGACAGTAAGGAGAAGTTCTTGTCTTGATGGTTTTTCACATTATATGTTGCCATCAATGACAAAGGGGGAGATTGTTGCAAGTATGGGCCTAACCGGTGTTGTCATTGATGTCAACATACTCCTGTTGCATTAATGATAAGGTTTGGATGAGCCATGAGCTGAGGATATTGAGAAAATTAGTCTCAATCAGGAACAGTGAAGAACAGTGATGACTGTAAGACAAAAGTTCAAGATAGGATGATGATCAGAGGATACGGATTAAAGGGTTTGTAGATATGTGTCTGTAGGTGATCCAATAGAGATTTCAGAGGTCCTCATGATGATATGAAGAAGTTGTGGTCGCTCAAGTAAAACTGATTTTGGTAGGTGTTCAGAGGTGACAGAGTAACAAGAAAGGTCCAGTGAGATCCATAAATGAAGTTTCCTGTTCTGCAGATTTAAGTGAGTGCTGAGGAAGTCTTTGTGGTGTATCAACTCTATTGGTGCATGGTTTGAAGGTCTGCAAGCATCTATTCTTTTGTGACAGTTATGACAAACTATGTTCTTAAGGTTCCGGATGAAGGAGAGAAGGATTTCAGTAAGCAGAAGAAGTGTGGATGTTCTTGGTGATTCAGGCAAGCTTGTGGAAGTCTTTGGATCATGTCTAGTTTGTGTTGGTGGTCCGCATTGAAGTTGGAGCTTGCAATTGAAGAGTATTCTGTATGATGGTGTTCTTCTTGAGACAGGCCGACCGGATGAGTTATGCATCTGTTGGATGATCTTATGAATGTTTGTTGACTTAGATGATCATTCCTAAGTTGATGCCTTGTATAAATAAGGGATTACAAAGTCATTTTGAACATGCCCTTTTGTGTGGAGATGAGTGTGTGGTGGCGAAGAGGAGAGCGAAAGGTAGAGCAGAAGTATTAAGCTTAATGGAACTGATTCAAGCATGGTGAAGATGCTATTCTCCAGTTCATGTATGTGATACTTATTTCTTTGTAGATAGTGTGTCTCTTGTAGGCAGTGAGCCTCTTGTGAGCAGTGTGCTCGGGTAGTGAGCCCTAATTGGCATGTGCCATTTGTTCTTTCTATTCTTCTAACAAAGGATACATTCTTGGGTTAATCACCCCGTGGTTTTTCCCTTAATCAGGTTTTTCACGTTAAAATCTTGGTGTCTTATGTGTTGATGAGTTTCTGCTTTTGATTTGAATCCATTATGTTTCATGTTTAATATATTGCTAATCACTAAGAGGATTTAAGTGTGTAAATTGGAGAAAGTTTTGCACAACTGATTCACCCCCCCCCTCTCAGTTGTGTGCCCTAAGTCTAATAGTAACATCTTTCATTTAACTGGTACTGGTAAAAGTTGTTTGATTGCTTAGATTGATCAGAGTTGGCTATGGCATAGGAGAATGTGTCATGTAAACTTTGACAACATTGTCAAGATATGTACTACTCAGGCTGTGAGAGATCTTCCAAAGCTTGTAAAACCTGCTAATAGCATGTGCAAGGAATGTCAGTTGGGCAAACAGAGCAGAACTACATTCAAGAATGAAGAACAATCTTCAAGTGGATTGTTGGAACTTGTGCACACTGATTTGTGTGGTCCTGCCAGGGTTAGGAATTTGCAAGGAGACAGATACTTTATGTTGTTGATTGATGATCACTCCTAGATGATGTGGGTCACTTTCTTGAGAGAGAAATCAAAGGCTCTTGACAAATTCAAAGTGTTTAAGGCTAGGGTGGAGAATGAAATTGGTGTGAAGATAAAGTGTCTTGGATCTGACAGAGCTGGAGAGCTTACCTCCGGTGAGTTTAATGTACTTTGTGAAAAGCATGGGATAAGAAGATAGTTGTCTGCTCCTAGGACTCCTCAACAGAATGGAGTTGTGGAAAGGAAGAATCGGAATATTCAAGAGGCTGCTAGAACCATGATGATGGAGGCAAATGTTCCACATGTCTATTGGAGAGAGGTTGTGAGTACTATTGTCTACACTCTTAACCAGGTGTAGATCAAAGGTAATTTTGGTAAAACACCTTATGAACTATGGTTTGGTAATGCTCCTTCTATAAAATATTTTAGAGTTTTTGGTAGTAAATGTTATATCAAAAGAGATGAAGATCTAGGCAAGTTTGATGCAAGATGTGATGAAGGAATATTTTTGGGTTATTCTAATCAAAGCAAGGCATACCGGTGCTTTAACAAGAGATTGAAAAAGATTGTTGAAAATGCTAATGTCAAGGTTGATGAAAGCAAGGAAAGAGCTTCGAGGTTTTGTGGATATGAACCAGACGATCAAAATGAAAGTCCAAATGAAGGAAAGCAAGTTCAGTTTACTTCAGAGAATCTAGTGACTCAAGAAGTTAATGCAAATGTTGAGGAACAAGTTCAAGAATCAGAAGTTGAAGAAAATCCCAACACTCCCAGATATGTAAGATTGAATCATTCTAAAAATTAGATCATATGAAATAAAAATAAAGGTGTTGAAACTAGAAGAAGAATTGCTGAAGAACAAGAGGAGTATTGTCTGATTTCAAAGATTGAACCAAAATAAGTGAATGAAGCTTGTAATGATGAAAGTTGGGTAAAAGCAATGGAAGAAAAATTAATGCAAATTGAAAAGAATCATACTTGGGATCTTGTTCCTAGACCTGAAAACAAAAATGTAATTGGAACTAAATGGGTCTTCGAGAATAAATTGAATGAAGATGGTGAAGTTGTGAGAAACAAAGCAAGATTGGTGTGCAAAGGTCACTATTATGTAGAGGGAATTGATTTTGAAGAAACTTTTGCTCTAATGGCAAGAATTGAAGTAGTCAAATTATTTCTTGCCTTTGTTGCTTACAAAGATGTCAAAGTTTACCAATAGATGTCAAGTCAGCATTCCTGAATGGAGTGTTTGAAGAAGACGTCTACATTGAGCAACCAGAAGGATTCCAGTTGTCTGATCAAGGAGATAAGGTCTGTAGATTAAAGAAAGCATTGTATGGACTTAAACAAGCCCCAAGAGCCTGGTATGCAAGATTAGATAAGTATTTGCTAACGTTAGGCTTTAGTAAAGGCACTATTGACAATAATCTTTACTTCACAATTGATCATGAACACATCTTGATTGTTGAGGTATTTGTTGATGATATCATCTTTGGTGGAAATGAGAGCATGTGTAAAAATTTTGCTGATCAGATGCAAAGTGAATTTGAGATGTCCATGCTTGGTGAAATGAACTTTTTCTTAGGTCTGCAAATCATTCAGTCAGAAAAAAGCATCTTCATATCTCAGTCTAAATATGTGAAAGAGTTGCTGAAAAAGTTTGGAATGAACGATTCAAGACCAATAAGTACTCCTATGGTAACTGGATGCAAGTTAAGTAAAGATGATGATTCCCCTAAGGCAGATCAGAAAAGGTACAGATCAATGATTGGAGGAGTACTTTATCTGACTCATACCAACTTGATATTGTGAATGTAGTTGGCCTTGTTGCTAGATTTCAAGATGATCCTAAAGAATCTCATGTTGTAGCAATCAAAAGAATTTTTAGATATCTGAAGGGAACATCTGACTATGGCTTATGGTATCCTAAGGGTGATGATTTCACTCTTCATGCATTTACAAATACTGATTGGGTAGGAGATGTGGACGATAGGAAGAGTATTAGTGGAGGTGCATTTTTCTTGGGAAAAAGATTAGTTTCTTGGTTGAGCAAAAAGTAGGAGGCAATATCTCTGTCTACTACAGAGGCAGAGTATATAGCAATAGCAAGTAATTGTACTCAAGTTTTGTGGATGAAGCAAATGTTGAAGGATATCAGAGTTGTGTTTGAAGAGCCTGTTACACTCTTTTGTGATAATTCAAGTGCAATAAACATTTCAAAGAATTCGGTGTTGCATTCAAAAACAAAGCACATATCCATCAAGTTTCACTTTTTGAGAGAGAAGGTAAATGAGAATGAAGTCAGAATGGAGTTTATTTCTTCAAAGGATCAGATTGCAGATATCTTCACTAAGCCTCTACCTAAGGATACTTTTGAGTATCTCAGAGTGATGCTAGGGGTTATTACCCCTCCTATTTAGAACTAAGGTGCATCAGTCCGGTGGAATTCACAGTCATATCTTGTGATCTAGATTGGTGTTAAGGAGTTGCTACTCAGGGGGAGTAGTTAGTATGCTGATTAAGAAATAAAAAGATGAAGAGATGATTACAAATATGTGCATTTTCCCATTGATGTCAAAGGAGGAGAGAAGTCATGTGAAAAACTTGGAAGTAAGCAGTTGATGGTGAAAGGGGGAGCAGTAAAGAAAATGGTTGCAGGTGTGATAAGAGAAAGGGGGAGAAGTTCTTGTATTGATGGTTAAAACAAATTTTCACATCATATGTTGCCATCAATGACAAAGGGGGAGATTGTTGCAAATATGTGCCTAATTGATGTTGTCATTGATGTCAATATATCCTTGTTGTCATTAGTGTCAACTTTATCCCATTCTAGAAGACTTGTATGTTGAGGATATTGAGAAAATTAGCCTCTCTAGAAGAAACAAGTGAGCTACATATCTCTCTGCAAGAGACAGTAAAGACAGTGCAGTTCAGTGAAGTATTTTGCTCTGCATTTCCAATAAGATGAAGTTCAGAGTCTACGAACTAGAAGGTGTTGTAAAGGATTATCTAAAGTTGCTCCAGTTAAGATTTGAAGGATCCACATAAAGAATTTGTGAAGTTATGGCCATCTGAGTAGAACCAGGTTTTACAGTTGTTCAAAGGTGACAAAGTGACAAGAATTTGGTCTGGATTGATCTGCATTGGAATATTATGATCTGCGGATCTAGAGGTATGTTTGGGATGTCAGTGTGTATCCTCAACTCAAGTGGTTCATGGTTTGGAGGTTTGCGAGCAATCTTTCTAGTGTGACGGTCATGGTAGTTGGTGTTCTTACATTACGGTATGAAGATGCAAGTGATTTTGGTGATTTGAGGTGGTGTGGTTGTTCTTGTTGATTTCATTGTGCTTGTGGAGATCTCTAGATCGTGTGCCTATTGTGTTGGTGATCCGCATTGAGATTTGAGCTCGTAGTTGAAGATTTCTCTTTGTGTGTTGCTGTTCTTTCTAGTCTTGGTCGACTGGATGCTTTGTGCATGTTGCGAATGTGCTAAGAGAGGTTCTATGAAGCGTGGCATGTTGTTCAAGGAAGATTTGGGTCCTAGCTATGTTTGGCCGATAGTATAGTGATTCGCATTAAGTAGTGCCGACCTTGATGTTTATTCCAAGGTTGATGAAGCATATAAATATGTGTGGTTGAGTTCTGGAAATATGTCCTCGTGCAAAAATGATAAGATCCTAAGAAGGGAAAAAGGTAGAGCAGAGAAGAGGAAGAGCAGTAAAGGATGAGGAGATAGCGAAGAAGTGTTTGGGGGTAGAACAAAAGTATTGTGCGCATCAATGGAACTGAACTTTGCATGAAGTAGATGTTGTTTCTCAGTTCAATCTTTCTGTGTTTATCATACAATTATCTTGTAGGCAGTGAGGCTCTTTGACCAGTGAGCTCCAGGCAGTGCGCCCTGAAGGCAAGTGCCTTCCCCATTTTTCTATTTTTTTAACAGAGAATAAATCTTGTGGGTTAACCCCCACCATGGTTTTTCCCTTGATCAGGTTTCCACGTAAAAATCCTAGTGTTATGTGTGTTGATTTTATTTTTGCTCATGAGTTGTTGATTTATGCTTTCATGGTTATATCATTAATCTGTTTATAAGTGATAAATAAGATAAGTAGCAGGAGAAGATAAAGTTTTTCAGACAACTGATTCACCCCCTCTTAGTTGTCTGCCCTAATTTCAACACACTATTTCTCCAATTTTTAATTCCACTTGTCCTCTCCATGTAATTTTTAATTCCTCACAAAATCAAAACCATGCCTTATCATAAATGAGGCCTTACATGTCATACACCTACCCAATCCTAACCATCCATCCATTCAACCCTTCAATCTCATCCATTGATCATCCCTTGAATCTTGGAACAATTCTCTCATCTAATCTTATCATGTCATTTGTCCAATTCTCCTTGCTTGAGGATCCTCAAGCAATCTCAACCCTTGATCTTTCAATTCAATCCCAACCCTCCATTTCCATCCTCAAAAATCTATAAATTGAGGCCCTCACCTCCATTTTTCATAACCAATTGTATGCAAATAAATTCTGCTAGTTTGAGTACTCACATCCATAAGAATTTAGTCTAATTCTAGTTTAGAATTTAGCTTAGAACCACTATCTTTAGGGCAAATCACTATTAGTGTGCTTAGGTAGGGTGCAATTCATATAGTTAGTGCATTAGTAGTCTAGTCCAATCTCGAGGTCCTTTGGAATTGGGATTTGGAGTTAATTAGGATAGTTAGCCCCTCATTTAGGATCCCACTTTCATTGTAGACACAAATATACAATTAAAATAAATGATTTAGATCGTATCACAAATAATCCTAATGAGTATAGTAGTCATCAAGATCTTAATCACTCCAAGTATCAAGATAAGCAAGTCACAATAGATCACATCGAACATGCAGATGATCAAGGAATGAAAACATAAACAATGATCAAAGTACAACAAATGTATACAATGATAAAGGTACAACAAGTGTAGACAATGAGCTAGAACATGAATCTTATCAAATAGAATGTACCACCTTCATCAAGTTAAACTTACAAATGAGACAATAACAAGTTATAGTTGTTCTCATCAAAACATCAATGAGTTAGCATCATGTTTTAGAAATAATAAATATCCTATAATAGCAAAAAAGATATGTAAAAGCATGGATTATCAAGGAAAAGGATTGGGCCTTCATGACCAAGGCATCCTAGATCCTATCCCAATCCACATTAGTCATGGTTGAGGCATCAGAGATCCGTTAGCTAAATAATCTAATGGTGTTAGTGATACTTCAGTGATCACTGAGGCAATTTCATCTAATGAACACATTGTGATAGAAACCATTCATAGCCCCTACAATAAGCTTGCTACCAACAATCCTTCCACCTCCACTATCCGTACCACCAAACTTTATCCTCTACATACCCAACCTATCGATTGGGACCAACAAAATAAAAAAGCATACAAAGCAAAAAATCAAAATCAAGCATCAAAGGTGAATAAATTCAAAAATCAAAGAAGACATAGAACAACACTATGGGTCCCAAAACAAAGTGGACCAATCAAACCAACTGAAGTAAAATATTCAAAACACATCATGCATATAATAGGTGTCCAATGGGCCTCTTGAATTGTATAATAATGTTGGTCCTAATCACCATCTTAATCCAAAATATAACCTTCGTAATCCACAATCCAAGCTTAATAACCCAAGATCCAAATCCCATAATCCACCATCCCAAGTATGGCGAGTCAAAAAATCCTCAAAATCAATCTAAATCACCAACCTATCCACCTAAACCCAATAAACCTCAATCACCTAATTCCACATCCAATATCCATTGTCCAAATCCAAAATCACGTCTAAAATCTAAAAATCCACATTTCCAATCCGTCGTATTATGGCAGCAATGCTTCACCATAAGGGCTATGATGGAACTCTATCAAGATGTAAACATTCAAATTGGGCCAACTCAGTTATCAATTAGGATTAGGCCAACATCAAAGGATTGTACAAGAGTGCTTTAATCTTGATGAAGCAGTTACTTCAAGCAGGTCACTACTAACATGTTATGACAAGAGCGTCTACATCGACTACCTCAAACAAATAGGGACACGTGAAGACCCTTTGAATATCAATATGTTATTTCCATTCAATCAGTAAAGTAGAAACACAACAAATTAAAATTCAAAAGGGATTAAAAAAATCAAAAAATCAAAAAAATCAAAATAGTAAAGAGAATTCATTTGTCCAATGGTGAAAACCATTTTCATGGCACCTTGGATAGGTACCATGATGAAAACTTGTTCATGGGTGTCATGTCTAAATTGACTGTCTACGTACCCTAGAGTTGGAGCAAAGTTATCTCATATATCCCTTCTTATCCCCCTCATATCATCCTAATCCATCGTATCCATGTCTCCTCACTATCATTCCCCTTCATCATCCCTCCTACCCAACTTTGATCTTGATAAAATTAAGGCATGATTTTGATACATTCCTTGATAGACTCTTGACATAGCAATTTTTTTGCAACACATCTCCCATATATATTGTTATTGCTTATGTCATACATTATATCCCTTTAGTCCAACACCTTGAACAACACTGACAGAGTGGGACATGTTATTCCTTTGTGACATAGTCCTTGGAGGTCACGTCCTACACCCTTCCATCCATCCTCCTTTCCATCTGTTATTGGCACTCTCTTAATCCATCCATCCAATCCATCAAAACTATCATCCTAAGTCAACCTATCTCCCATCCTTGTTTCTAGACTTGGTGCTCCCTTGTCACTAGTAATCATATGGAGACAATAATCCCATTCAAAACAATCCAGTGTAGCCATCGAAAGAAATCTAATGTAGCCATCCTAAACAATCTAATGCATTATTCCAAAGTGATCCCACAACAGTTAATCCGCTGCAAGCAATCTTAATCCACACAAATCTTGCCAAGTAATCTAGCCTATCATCCTAAAGCATTTATCCATTTTGTTCCCAATCTTGCTACAAATCTTAATCAACTCAAATCAATTCTCATCATTGGGATATATCATTCCCAATCCTTTTGTTGTTCTCAAAATATATTGCTCCCACATCAACAACACTGTCCTCACGTTGTTCTCAGGATATATCATTTCCATATCAACAATGTTATCATCATCAATCAATCATCATTTTTTATCTTGACTAGGGGTAACATCATTTTTGTCTTTGCATATTTTGTGCATGCTTGCATTCTTTGCTTGTGTGTGTTATCATTTTATCTTGCATTTGCATCAGTCCTTGCAGCATACCTACCACAACAACATCATAATCTTTCATATCATGGTTCCATCTACATATGCTTGCTTGTGAGCTTCAATCCTTTTGCATGAGACACATCGTCACCACAGTCTTTCTATCATGTGCATATCATCAAGTACTATATCAAACACTAGATTTCTCACACAGATTAGCATGATTATCCTTTCTTCCTTCATTTGCATCCAATCCCATATCCTCATCCTTCCTTTCCATCTGTTTCTAGAGTCTACCTATGTCCTAATTACTTGCTTATCCTCCTAAGGGGGCATCATCTCATCCTCCTTTTCTATAAACCCCATCCTTTCCATCCTTCCTCATCATAAAATCTATATTTTGTTTTTCTTTGAAATGACAATGTTCCTTCACTTAGTTGCAACATTGTCTCAGAGGGGCAAAATGTAGATACCTAAAAATTACCCAAGTCATGATTCCCTAAACCATCCTAATTTATCCTTAATCCTGATCATTTATTGCCTAATCCAAATCAATTATTCCCTAAATCATCCTAGGTCCTGATTCATTACTTTCCCATTTTCCCAGGTCCTAAATCACTTCCCCTAAGTCCTACTCCACTTCCCCTAAGTCCTACTCCCCTTCCCACACGTGATTTAATTAATCTATTAATTAAATCTCTATTTTTCCCCACCTAACTACCTAAACATTGAATAAAAGAATTAGAAATTTATTTTATTCTCCACTACATATCTCATAAATATCTCCCATCTAAAAATGAATTAAAAAATCTTTTTAATTCTCCATCGTCCATCTCCCAACTACTTAATCAACTTAATCTAGACCATCAATCTATCAACAAATCTCCACCATCAATCATCCAACCTACAAGCCTATAAATGGACCCTTCATGAGCCATTTTTAAGAATCATTCATTAGAGCAACGCCATGCTATCATTCATGAGCAGCCATATTTCTCATTGCAATCATTTTGAGTGCATCTACCACGTTAGTACAATGGGTGTAATGCCCCGCCACGAAACCCTAGAGAAAAGCTCAACTAAGCATTGCAAAAGGCAATTTTTTTTTTAACAGAGAAATATCAACAGAATGCAAATCATGTTTATTTATACATCTTAGTTAAGCTTTAACCTCTACGTATTACATGGCTGCATTACCAAATGACAAGATCTAATTCACATTACGAGTTACCTAACAACCATAGATCACTCTAAGTCTATTTGTAACAGATGAATACACACATACAATTCCTTATTATAACATTAGATAAGTATTCATTTAGATCATGTGTAAAGGATTACAAGAAAAGATACATGTTTGATAAATCAGTAAGGTTTATTTTCCAACACCAAGTTGGATGATCCTATACTACTCACTTCTATAATGTGACAACTGATAATCAAATGATACAATTCAGTTTCTAGATAACTAGTGTATCAATGATATAAACAGAGGTACAACTTAATTTACAAATACATAGTAAAAGATCCTTTTAATTAGGAACAAGACATCTCTCATGCAATTACAAACAAGTATAACAAGAACCATATACCCATCCTTAGCATAGTGGAAAACATAATCTTTGCTCCAGTAAGCTACTCAGTTAACAGACGTGTATCTTCTTAGCTTCAGAATCCTGCATGGCTTAGAGATCTCAAACTGCACATCTAATGAAACATTAGTCCTACATAGTTACATAAAACAAGTATCAACTGCTTAAAATGACAAGCCTAAGGCCCTAGGGGCTGACCTAATGTCTCGGGGGCTCATCCAAGATGGCCTTGCCTAGCACAGAGACTTCGTAGTTCAGAACTTGAACTTACAACCACAAAATGGTATCATACAATTTACAACTTGGGTTTACATATGCAATAAAGGCTTACTAATCTCTAGAACTTCTGAGGGAGACAACATACACTACAAATACAATGCCCCAACAATGCGTTCTCATAAACAAACCAACACAACTCATTACAGTAAGTATATTATTTTGGAAAACATGTCTTAACAAACCATATGATAGTTATCTATCTTTGTCAAAAGTCTAAATAACTTCTTCTAAGATGTATAGCAGAAGATTGAATTAGCCCAATCCAAATCATCCACACATAAATCCCACAAGTTCCCTCATGATCCAATTCACATTAATAAAGGTTTCTAAGTTTATCTCATTTGTTACATTACATATCATTATCCATACATACTAGGGATTCAAAAATCATAGAGATAACAATAAGCAATTAAACATGTAAAACTATTCAATCAAAAACAATAATGTTCCAAATACATAGTTTCTATTAATGTAATTCATAGACCAAATAGACATAAAACATTTCCATAATCATCAACGTTAGCACTACACCAAATTGAACAAATTTCCTTTGTACGTTTGACTTGTTAAACCCACCATAAATATGCTACAAGGATATCATTCTTAATCAAATCATTTATTCCTCTTTACTCCGTTTTATTTATGTACAAGACCTAGCAACTTATTAAATCAACTTAGAACATCATAATTTATAAGGTACAAATTATATTTTTTATAACTAACGAACATTCTACCATAATCTTATTCATCACATGAGTGGAAAAGAAAGTAACCTAGATTACTAGGTATGCTTTTATGATAAATGATCAATATCTTTTAATCAACTACTAAATTCTATATCCCACCGTTCTAATAACAAAGAGATATACTAAATATTATCTTTACCAAACATCCTATAATACCAAACTGATAGATATTCCAAAACGAAATTTGATCGACTCGATGATTTGTATTTATGCCTAGCAATAAGGCTTATCTAACTAGAACGCAACCACTAACACCAAACAATACAACAAACATATTTATTACTACCACGAAGATGATTATTTTCTAACACCTTCCTTTCATTTTGAATTTGCCATGTATCATGATATCATCATATTGAGAGTGACCCATTTACGTCTTATGAGCACCTTAATAGAATATCAAGAAGAATATGCATGTTTACTAGCCTTAAAAGAAGTATTACACTAATGAGGTTATCCTAATTTCCTACTCTATTAAAATTAATAATTAAACTAAATTTAAATAATTCCATTTGAATAAATGATATTCTTTAAAGAGTAATATTACTTTGAATAACGCATAAGCAATTTCTAAAGGAAAATTAAATTTTAAAATAATTTTCTATTTAAAAATACAAAATAAAAATCATTTCTTTTTTTAATACATACAAGATAGTAACTTTCTATATAACCAAATAAATGCTTTTTACAAAATAATTTATTTTCTTACTTTTCATAAAATTCTAGTATAATATATAAAATAAAAATAATCCAAAAGGAATAATTCCTTTCTAATATGATTCTAAAGAAGAAATAGTTTTCTAATAAGGAAGATTTAAGTTTCTAATTTAAAATGTTTAAAGAGAGAATTCGGTGGAATCTCTTCATTTCTAAATAAAACATACTTTATTATTTAGGAAATAAACCGATTCACAATAAAAACAAATAGAATCTCTTAAGAAAGCAAATGGAATCCTCTATGATTTGAAAACATTTATAACTGCCAAATACCGTAATGCCATAAGAATGCAAGGGAATCATTACTATGTAATGTAACGCTTTAAGAATGTAAAGATCACAAGTAATGCCTTTGAATTACTCTATTCGAAAGGTTTTCACCTGAATTTAATTGTCTTCTTTGATCATACCATGCAACTATGGATGAGAATGCTTAAATGAAGGTCTTGGGTGCAATGCGTTTAAGTGGACTGAATGCCCATCAAATTTCAAAGGAAGCAAAATCATTGCCATTATTTGGCAGTTTTAAACATAAAGATATATGCAGAATTAACATCAATAAATGGTAGTCATATAAATTAACTTTAAAGAGGGTTTAAACGCTATTTTTAGGCAATATTAAACATAAAGTTCAACGCCATCATTTTGCAGATGTTAAAAGATGGAAAAACTCTGGTATGCATACATGCAAAATAAAATGTGAATGCAAGAACAAGGCATGCGGACTGTTTGATAAAATGCAATGATCATAGGGTCATAGAAAATAGATTTGTAATAATTAGGCAGTTTGCCTCAAAGGGATTCTATCTCAAGGAACGTAATGATTATCAAATTTGTACATAATGGATTTGTTGAAAAGGTTTTAGAAACTTTTAAGCAAAATGCTATTGAAATGCCACAGGAAGTCGAAGGTATACGCCGATAGAACAATCAATGAATCTAGGAATTTTTCGGCGTGAATCTTTTGTTTACGGTGTGGGACAACTTTGAGCCATAATGCATGAATCATTTACTTATGCAGAGAAGAAAATACTTATTTGTAACTAATGAGGACGAGTTAATTACCTTATCAGAAGAAAGATAAATAGATTTATATGAGTTCCAATTTAAAATCTAACACATCCATATTTCTAAATATTGGTCTCTGTTCTTTGAATGATTAGAAAACATTGTCTTCAACAGAGTTAGAGGTGCATGAGAAGGGAAATTTCCAGTGTGAACATTGGTAGGGGAAACATAGTAAAAGTGCATGAGTTATTTGATATAATGCCTCACAAGCGACATGGAAAGCAATAATTGCAAAATATGCACAAAATGGATTCGTTGGAAAGGATTTAACAATTTCATGGAGGTGTGATTTGCTAGATATTGTGATTGACATGATATTGTGATTGTCATGATAAAATAAAAGATCGATTCCTAAGGAAAGATCGATTGCCTAACAGTTTGGAGAGAGCTCACAAAATAACACCTACAAAATCAATTAAGCAATGATGGATTGAGTCCTCATAGAGGATATTGCAGGCACAAGTAGACAAGTAGCTCAGGAACAAAAGATTAATTGTTATGGCTAGAACGAAGGTTTTGACATTGATACATGTAGCCATGCATGTTATAAAATATATATAAAACAAACTTGAATGATATTATATAGATTCAAAAAAATTGACAAATAAATCATTTCGCGAAAGCCACAGATAAAATCTTTTAAAGAGGGAATTAAGATTTGGACACAAATTCATAAAAAAATTTCATGCATATTCATACAGAAATGAAAACCATTCCGAACTTCTTGTTTCTTATCTTTTCTTTCTTTCCTCGAATAATCTCCTATTTTCTCCCCTATCGAGTTCTGAATCTCATATATTTATTAGGTGGTATAACAAAAGCAAGAAGATAGGTATCGACCTTACCAGCTATTACAAGACAATCCCACTAACTCTTTTTCTTCCATCATCTAAAATTAGCTCCATAAATTAGAAACTAAAAAGAAATATTCATAACATAAAATAGCAAATGAAATTAATTTCTTTCTGTAATTCCTACAAAGTAGTAACGACTCAAAAACTGGAAAGATTCCATCAAAGAGATGGATAACCACCACTTCTTGTTTGACTAAAATTAGAAAACGAAATAGGAATGATATAACATAAAATAACTATATATGATTTTCTTATGGAAAAATACTAACTCATATAAATAATTACTCCAAAATAATACAATTAATAAAATATCATAATTAGTAAATAAGTTTCAAGTATGCTGTATACCTCTCCGTGGAAAGAGTATTCTGCACCTAAGTCAAACTTAGTCAATGATCGTTAAACTGCATATTCACGGTGAGAATAGAGGGGCACTATAATAGGAATCAAATGTTGGGTAAACTTGTGTTATTCATTACTTTTTTTATTTCTATGCTCTAATGAAGATGTATAGTGATTATGAAATGAGGTTTTAATGTTTTGGTTTAAATTTTTGTTGTTGTTGTAGTTGGATGGCGAAAGGATCTTGTTGATTATTTGATCCAATAAATCGAAATTTGTATAGGAACTCTTTGTACTAACATTTTCAATGTCGAAGCTCAATGGTTTTGATGACAATGGGCTGCAAATATCAAATGAGGGTACAGTAGTAGGATCTTCCATGAAATGAACAAGACGATAGTTTTCAACTTAGTTTGGCAAAGTGGGTGCATGATTTACCAAGTGATGTTGGTGGTGGGAAAAGAAGGCTAAACAATAAAATCAAATGAGGGATGTCAGCATAGAAATGAGCATGAAAGGATAAAGTTGTCATTAGTGGCATTTTGATGATAGATTTGATGATTGTGCAATTCAAGTATAGATGAAGGAGCTAGATTTTAGGATAAGGACTAGGCCTAACTAGGCCATAGTTTTGCTGGGGTTTATAATGATAATGTTGTCAGTGGCGATAAAATCTCTGAGAAAAGAGAAATGGACTTGCAAATTTTGCTAGAACCACCTCCAAGCAAGTGATGATTCTTATCCATTATATCCGTTGAAGATTGCATGTAACTACTTGTGGCCATGTCACCAAAGTTGTCGTAGGTTCTAGCTTTGTCCCAAAATATTTCATGTTTGAATCCCTCTATGTATAGTTAGATCAATTATCTTGCAAAATGTTGGTAGACTAAGCAAAATTTGGGTCTAATTTGGAGCTAGATCCCAAAGTGAACAAGGTAACAATAAGATGCTTGGAGAAGAACCTACATGGCTCTAACCTGGTATAGAGGAGATTCATCATTGTAATATTTCCTTTCATGGATCTAGCAGCCATGTCATAGGTATAAGCAACCTCTTGTGATATATCAAAGGTTCCAAGCCATTAACATTGCTTGGACTTGGGGTCCCTGATATTTGTAGCATAGTGACTTCATCAACATCTAACACCTCTATATCTCCCTGCCTCCATACAATATTTGAACTTCATTAGGACTAAGACTTAAGTCATGATATCTTGATTGTTTCCCCAAACTCTTGAGACTTTAACTACTTTAGCAATTTCTCCATTGTGCAATAATCAATTGCATCTCTCTATAATTTAAAGTCTTAACCATTCCATGAAACCGATGTTATACAATTTGCTAATTTGTTGTTCTAATCTCTTGCATAAGATATCCTACAACAAATGAACCATCTAAGCACCTATACTGAAAACAAATAGCCTATGATTAAAAGACTCATCATTAAGCACTATAACAATTCATGATCTTAAGATTGAGCTTACAACTAAATAGGATATATTTTACATAGGCACCCAAGATAAGGTAAGGCCTCCATAACTTACACAAAATGATAGAAAAAATCAAAGACTCTTGATAATGAAACATAATAGATAAAGGTCTAAGTTTCATGTAGAAAGTTTATTAGAAGCAAAGCAATGATTTTTTTTAATTAGGGATTATCCTTAATTCTAAACTAGGTATCACACATGAGAATAGACACAAAAATAAAAAAATGAAGACATTGACCCCAACATTCTCTACATCTAATGTTGAATATTGATTTCAAAGCATACATAAATAATTGTTATGAATTAAAACTACAAGTGCGTGCCAAATCATAGAAATATTGAGTAACCATTTTTTAGAATTAGGAATTAAATAAAAACTTACACATTAAATTGAATGATAATCTTATCACCATCAATTTATCTGCAACAAGTTGAAATTTTTTCATAGATGCCATTATCACGTTCCCTTTCCAATTTAGAGACCAACACTAAAATTGCTTGTGTCATCTTAAGGATTATTTTTGAAGACAAGGGGTGCATCTTTACTTTGATTAAGAATATGAATTTGTGATAAAGTACTACTACACAATTCTCAAGTTTGTTCTCCTATTTTGCAAAAGGATAATGAAGAAAAGAAGTCATGTAATGATTGAGAAGAGGCACTCTTCGACACACCTCCTTCAAATTAAACCTTCTTCTTTGCTTGCAATATTTCTAATATTTATGCATATCTAGAGTTGTCGGCCTCTTATTAGTTCTTGCATGTCTCTCATAGTGATATCTTCTGAATCTTGAAAACCCAAAAAATAATATAGGGAGGAGGGATGATGTGTGGTGCATAGTCAATGAATTTTGGAGCAATAAAACAAGATGAGTAGGGTGTAGATGACTAATATGAAAAAATGAGAAATATTATGAATAAAGTAGAAAGATATAAGGAGTATGAATTACTAGAATGGAAAATCCCCAAAGAACGAGATCATCATAAAGATTGTCAACCATCATATTATCTATTGGAAGCATCAAATAAATTTCATGTCTGAGGAAGAAGAGAAAAAGCAAGCAAAAATATGACCAAGAAGATATTATCGTCAACATAAAATCAATTTAGAATTGTAATCAAACAAAAAAACATATGCAATGGAAATTCAATAGCTTAGTAATTGAAAATTTTAATGTTTTCATAAGTTTAAACTAGCTACAAACTTGTGAAGAATGATGTGCAACGTATTTGTGTAAATTAAAAACAAAGAATTGGTGCAACATTCTTACTGCTTAAGTCACATAAGTTGTTTATGATCCTACAATGTTGAGAGGCATTGATGATGAGTGCAAAATACATATGCCATCAATATAATTGCTTGAACTAAACATCATAAGCACACACCAAGTCATTTCCAAGAAATCACTAAACTCTTGAGTGCAAAATTGGAATATTTTAGTGCTATTTAATCTTGTCAAGTTACTGGTTGTACTTTTGAGCTCTATTGGCCAATTGTGGTCACTTGTGAATATTAACATAATTAGTCATGATAAATGAATTTTGTAATTTTAATGCCTTGACATTGAAGAAATTTAAAGGATGCAATGAATATAACTATTCAAGTACGCACTATTAATCAACTCTAATTATTGGTTAAGAGCTTCAAATGACATATGACATACTTGGAGATTGTCGACTCAAATTGCAAGTTCTTGTATTCTTTTCTCAAATCTCTATGAGGAATTTGAGGAGTATATGAAAAGTGAAAGGAAGTAAGGTACGTGGAAATGCTTCCTACACTAAACTTATAAGGAGTGTTGTACAAATTTCAATATTTTAACAATCATAGAAAGCAAAAACACATATAAACATAAAAATAAACAGTATACCATAACATATATGTATGTGGGGAAAACTATTTCAAGAGAAAAACCCCACACTCCAAAGTAGCCCAATGTATTATTCAGTAAACAATACAGTTATAATACACTTATAGAGCAAGCCTTCACAGAAGTATCACCAACTAGAGATCTGGATGAATTTTGACAACATAACAACACCTACAAAACTTAATATCAAACCTCCATCTCAAGCACCCAATAAAGAGGAGATACAATACATGAAACCATTAAATGGTAACTAGAAAATCATGAGATAAAACCACACAAAATAGTGGCAGCTAAATCCTTAATTTAAAATCCAACACCCAAATTCTAAGATGAGTCCACAGGTTAAAAATAACATATTCCTTCCACATGTCATAACCTCATTATAATCCACTCATAAAATTCTGCGTTCCATTTTGGCTCCATTATCCTCAACCAAAGATGCCTTATGATGTGTCATAGCATGCACCATAAGTTGGTCAACAAGTGTAACTCCCCTTTACAACTCTATTATGTGTCCTAGATGTTTTTATATTTCCAATGCATGAGGCCATAAATTTTGATCCGGGAGGTCGATTGGGCTTATTTTTTATAAATTGTAGAGCTCAAAGAGGTCCACATGATAGGAACCTAGGAACTAGTGCCAAATAACCCAGAATTTTTATTTTGGCCAAAAACCAACTATATAGCCTAGAAATTAAGATTTTTTTGTCTTTTAACCTAAAAAATCACACTATTTGTAATCTTAATATTAGGTGTAAGGTTGAGACACCTTTCCTAATAAAAATCTCTAGCTTTAAATAGTTAGGTAGTGTACATTCATACCAATGATGCTTCCACCATACGTTTGCTTTGCTAAATAACAAGCTTAAGCAAGACAATGTCACATCCACTTTTGCTTAAACAATTCACTACTCACTATAGATTTTTATTAACAAGTCCAAAAAAGCTACTATTTGTTAATAAAATTGCTTCATAGTGAATAGAAATTAAACAATCTTTTTCCAAAGCTAAACGATCTTCATATGATAGAAATTTAAAGTCATATTGTGTGGAATCAAAAAGGACTCCTGTAAAGCTAACTAATAATAAGAGGGTGAAGGTGAACTAGGCATGATAATTGACATGTAGCAATAGCAACAAAGTAAGAAAAACTTGTGACATATGATGATTCATATTGACACTATGTGGTAGAGGATGAAGTAAGGAAGCAACCACCTACACATCCAGGTCATATCATTAAAAGACCAGCCATGGAAGCAAGTATGAAAATGATAGAAAATGGACTCTAGCTTAATGGAGACCAAGATGTTGTGGATCCTATTGTAGGTGTACATCTTGTTGATATATTTTATTTTAGATTTACATGTTTACTACAATAGGTTTAACAAATTTTACGACACACAGATTATAGAATAAAAATACAAAACATTTGGAAGAAACATAAAGCTCACTATCTTTTAACTTGCATGAGACACAAAAGTAGAGATTACATTGAAGTTGTAATCCTAGCTAACAATTTAGAAGCAAAAAATAAGCTCCATAAACAATTCAATCTAAAACAAGAACTTGAAAATGAGAAGATAAATAATTAATTATTAATTTAAATTGAAAACATACCTTAAAGAGTTAATACTCCCCCTTTCCCTTTTTTCTCCATTGGTGACTTCAAATAGACGAGTTATTGGGTCAATACACTAGAAAGTGCATATTTGCATGGAGAATTACCATAATTTTCTTGTAATCCAAGGCATTTAGTAGAGGCAAAGAAATGACATCATCCTTCTACACAAGAATTATAATGGAAGTAAACTTGTACCATTAAATGTAAGATATGTGCTAAATGGAGCATATCAATAATAGTGGCCATGTATAAATGTCCCTATGATATGTGCCACAACTTTGAAACTTATAGGTGACCACATGAGAGTAACATCCTTTCCCCAAAACCCAACTATTTTGTTAATTGTTTTGAATTTAGACTCTATCACTCACACATAAAATTTGAAAATATAAACTATATTATATTTAACATATAATATCATTTCAAAAACATGAGAATGAATATAGGTAAAAACAATCTCTTATGTTCTAATACAACTTTCATATAGTTTTTAGTTCTAAAATATCCTTAAAAACCCTTTGCATTAAATTAATAGATAAAAAATATTTAAGAATATAATTTTTTGGTATTTACTTTATAAATGTTTAATACTTCTAATTGTAAGAGATAATGTTATAAATCTAAATTTTAGAACAAGCAATGATATTTCACGATACCCTTTTCTACCATATCATTTATTTCTTTAATTGAGTAAATAAAATCTAAATGGTTTTGTGTCACCCATAAATTACAAGTAGAATTGTTTTTGACAAGATAAAACATGAGGAGGGCCTAGACCCATTACATGAAGTTGCCAAACAAGATAGAGAAATGAGTCTCACGAGAAATGAGACTTACAGTCAAAGCAATAACCATAAAAATTAGAACCGACCAGACATGCTAGCAAAAAAACAAAAAGACAAACAAAGAGATAGATGGAACCCAGAACAAGAACAACAATTACATATTAGCGAGTTTTTTCAAACCACTAGGGGCCTGCCACTCGTGATCAAGGAAATCAATCTTGTCACTGAAGGAGACCTCCTTAAATCTATTATCAACAACACTGGCTTTACCTTTCTCCTCCAAACTCTTAGCTCTTGTCATATTGGCAAGACCTTCCTGGGTTGTAATGGTCTTGTTGTCTAGATGCTTGGCTTTTCTTTTCTCAAGTTCATATTGGAAAACATACAAAGTAGTGGCTGAGTTTTTAATGGTTTGCTTGTTGAAAGCAATGATCTTTGCCATGAATCTTTTGATGGTTTCCTGATTCTTCTTGATCTCATCAGTGTATTGTTCGATAGTTTCCCATTTATCAAAAGTGGTAGCAAACTTTTCAACCTCTACTTAGATGTCTTCATCTACCTCCTCACTGTTCTAGTTGATATTATTTTTGTAGATGTCCTTTTCTAGTTGTTGGATTTTCAGCTTAGCAGTGTGCAGCTGAGACAATCGCCACTTCAAAACATCATTCTGAAGATTCATACCCTTTTTAAGGTTGCTCACCTTAGCCTCCAAGGTGCTACAAGAGCTACAAGGAGGGTTACCTTGCTTAAACTAAGTAGGTGGAGAAGGACCTTGAGGGGATTCCATAGGCAAACCCAGGGTTGACACAGAAGGATCAACAAGGGAAGTTGAGGGCCCAATAGTATGGAATGACTCAACATGACCATGCTTAAAGGAACTAGGGGAGGTCTCTTTGGCATGGATATTGGTAAATAGAGAGGGGTCAACCTAAGAAGGGCTGGAGGGAACGACAAAGCTCTTGGTTAGGTTCAAAGTTTTAATTTCTTTATATCTAGGATGGATACCACAATAATAAATACCCTGCATAGGCATACTAGGGTCATTGGTAGGGACCAACATAGTAGGGTTTGGACCGCACATAGACACACATGGATCTTGGGTAGGGACCAACACAAAAGGGTTTTGAAAGGTAACTTTTTTTCCCTTCCCTTTAGTGCCCTAAGAAATAGGATAATCATCATGAGGAATGGCCCATTGAGCAGTTGGAGGAATACGATTTTTTACCCTCAGAGGAGGGTTGCTCTCCTCTTCAACATAAATTATCAAATTTTTAGTAGTTGGGCTCATTGAAGAGAGATGTGTGATGAGGGAAGGATTATAAATATGTGAGATGAGAGGTAGGGCCAGGGTGCAGGCCAATTGAAAGCGATATAGGTGATAGATAAGCCCTTGGTGTAGGGGGAGGCCTTTTTTGCCAATAAGCACTTGTAAAATAGAGTACTCGAGGGAGGAGAAAATCTAAAATGCAAAGTTCAACTTAAGTCCATGACTTAAATGATTAAGCATAGGGAAAAGATAGGAGTACAATCTCTTATACCTACCTTCGAGGGTGATGAACCTCATCAACACTTTGGCCACTATCTTCCAAACACCTGGGAAGTCTTCTCTGTTATAGCCATTCTATAATTTGTTAACCTTATCACCCCTTTTCAAAAAGCACTTCATGGCATCATGGTTATGGCCCTTGACTTTCTTAGGAAGGCGCTCTCCCTCCATGCGAAGCCTGATCGCCATAGCTATATGTTCCTTTGTAACCTAGAAGGACATTCCTCTAATATACATAGTTTCAACTTTCCAAGAGGCAGCAAAATCCCTGGAGAGAATGGTATCACGCCTGTTCATATCCTCAATATACAACGTTAGTTTCCTCTCCTTAAATATCCCATACCTCCTCATTATTTTTTACATTTTTGTAGTTAGAAGGTTCCATTTTGATAAGATCTCCCCCCATTTTGGAAAACTGATAGTTGGCCATGGCAATGCTAACATTAGATATTTGTTGATGCTTCCTTAACATCGAGGTTGAAATAATGAAGTGTCAAGATATGATCCAATCGATCCTCCATCCCACCTTTCCATCATTTCTCCAATTTAAGAAAATTCCTACACTCGTGCCAACCTTACTTCGAAGGACAAGTGGCTGTTGGGTCTTAATGATTATAAGATGCCTCTTCATTTATTTTAAAGTTAATATGGTTCATAAGTGAATGGATTTCATTCTAAGTTTTAAGAACATCAATTTGGTTACCAAGGTTGGCTAATAAGTCAATCAAGGAATTACCTTCTCTATAGATATGGATGGCCTCGGTCTCCTCAAAATCCCAAATGATAATTTTGATTTCCTCAACAATATCCCAATAGGACCAATGGGGATTAGCTTTGGAGTTGACCATGTCAATAATATTTTAGAATCACCTTCAATAACCATCTTGCAAATGCCTTTGTTTTTGGCCATGATAACTCCCTGCAGGGTAGCTGAAGCTTTCGCAAAGTTATTAGTTTGATAACCAAGATTTTTAGCAAAGGTACCTATGACCTAACTCCTGTTATCTCTTAATAACCCTCCCCCTCCCACTTACCTGGTTTTCCCTTCACCGAGCCATCGAAATTGAGCTTATACCATCCAGGATCAGGGGGGCCAATAACAAGTAGAATTGCTACTGATTTATTATTTACACATAATGAGTATAACTATTTTTGAGATTTTTTAAGCTATCACATTGCAATTCTATATTTACGAACACATAGTGATATTTTATAATATTCCATTTTTCTACCATATTATCTATTTCTTTAAATGAGTAAATAAAATCTCCATGGCTCTACATCGCCCATAAATTACAATCAGATATTTGCTAATACTTGTTATTCTTTATATAGTATATTTTAGAGATTTTCAAGCTAATGTCAAGTTTCTCAATTGAGAAGTGTGATTGGAGAACTATCTTTGAGCTCTTCTTTATGAGAGTCTCTTAATGATCCAATGGATGTTTTTAAATTCCTTGAAAACTAAAGGAAGCAAGATAGAGGGAAGCATAGATATATTACATGTCCCAGAAATAGAAGTTCATCTTTGAATGTCTTTCAATAAGACAACATCCCCTATCGAGGCTTAGGCATTCAAAACAATGACCTAGATGTTTGTCTTCATGCCACTACCCCCAAGATGTGTAAGACATATACTAGGAGAAATGCATGCATTGACATGAAGTGAAGAAAGAAGAGTATTCAAGAGTATAGTACAATAAGTAGGATATACTAAATTTAGTAGACAAGTTTAAACATCCTAAATGTGTTGCATGCTTACCAATAGATGCACCAATGTTGATGGAGTAGGGAATATGCACACATCGACATGAACTTGAGAGCTCAAAATATCAAGCATGTTTATGCTATTGTTGCTCTTCATCAATGTGCCAAACATGATGTTTTTTATATATCTACATCTAATAACCTTTTAATTCATGTGTTTTTGTTCACAATTTTTATTTTCTTTCTTTATTTTGTTCAAGTTTGTTTCAAGGCCATAATACATAATCCAACATGCTCATCGATTCTTGATGTGCAAATTATCGATGTGCTTGCTACCTTGAAAAGTGAAGAAATTGAATTATGCGAGAGACTGGAGAAAGAATCTTAACAGAGAAAGAATCTTCTAACATTTAACATTAACAGTACATGTAGAAATATAGGAAGATCACGTTATATTTGAACTATTCACCACTAGACATATATATTAAAAAGAAGGATAGCCAAAATGCAAACCCTGTCATGAAGCCAATATTCCAATAACCACTAACTTCCTTCCTCAACCTACTTATATGACTTGCTCAATTTGTAGTAATTACAATTGAATACATTGTAGTTTGACTTTGAATAGATAATAAAATATTAGACAATATGATTTAATAAATGTCTTGTAATTTAAAAATATGATTTAATCAAATGCTTTGTAATTTTCATAACTTAATCAATATGTGCTCTCCCAATGTCACTGCCTTCCAAATTTGATCCCTCTGTAAGGTAGCAATAAGGTCAACAAGATTTTATTATTTTCAAAATATTGGCAATTTCTTGCAAATGCTAGTTTAACTTGACTACACCTTGAAAGGTGTTCAAAACAAAGACAAATAATTGTTTTAAGAGCATAACTTTATAGAAAGAATTTAATCTATTAGTGCCACTACTTATTAGGCTGACTACGTTCTTAATACTAGTAGTTTATATTATTCATTTATTTTAGATTGGAATACAATAGTTGCTTTGTTGGTTGATATCATTAAGATGGGTCTCTGTTCCTTCCTTTGAAAATGTTCAAATTTGACATGTTCATACTTGAGATGGTGTTGACGTCAAATTGAAACTCTTGACGTTAATTCCAACAAAACTTGAGTAGATCAAAAACATTAAAACAAATTGTGATAAGATGATTTTATTTTACCTCTTAGCAACTACACATGCTCATATAAACCCATGTTTGATCTTTTGCATGGTACTTAAATTGAAAATTTTGGTACTAATGACAAAGAACATAAAGTAGACTAAAAAGTCAATGAACATGTTTTTTGTGAAGATAATTTTAGTTTACCTCTTTATATCTACAATATATACATATAAAACCCACATCATAAATTTTTGTCAATATATGGTCCGTCAAATTAAGACTCTTAATGTGAATGTTAGAGAAAATTGACATTAAAATTATAATTGGAAAGGTACAAACCTTTGCAAAGTCTCTTTGGTTGGTGAAATTGAACAGACCGTGTTGCTAACAATTGCCTACAACTTTTCACTTATGGACCTAAAAAACTTGTAGATAAAATTATTGTTGCATCCACTTCATATTCTTTGCTCATACTAAATGAAACAACACAAGATAGAGCATTGTCAAGAAGAATTAAGAATAGTACACGATCACACTTGTCCATAGGAACCTATAAGGCACTATGTTTTATTGAGTTCAAGCTTATGGAAGCATCGATTGTTAGAAAAATGCACCCAAAACTGAAAATCAACATTAAAGGTGAATCCTTCTTGTTTGATTTTCTATTGTGGTAGATAAGAGTCATCGTTTTACTTGTTACTTCTATAAGGCAGAGGCATCAAGGTATGGGTTGACCTTGTTGAATATGTACAACTCAAATATTCTTTCCTTCTTTTATGGGTATGTGTTCTTCTAGGGTATTGCAACGTGTTCATTCTAATTGGATTAAGGTATTTTCTATCATTTCTATAAATGTTGCTATAATCTCTTGGCAATACACTCCCAATTGTTATCCTTTAAAATCTACAGACATATTTGCTTGAATTTTTCTCCATATCCATGGACTCCTTTACTTTTGATTTTATTTGATTTGTTTTTATTTCTCTTTTCAATTGTCCTTCGTGATTGACTTCTCCACGTGTTGAAATGAATACTAAAATTAAGTAATTATGAATGATAGAAACTTAAATCTTGTAATTAGATTTTTTACTGTAGTACCCCTCCCAACTTTATTCATAATAGATAAATGGAATAAGTACAATATCAAAAGTCAACGCTGCTATAAATTTGTGCATGAATACATGTGAATGCTGCAATAAGAGGGTGAGGGTGAATTAAATAACCAATCAGATATTTTTTCAAGACTAGAAACTATATTGATTAAAAATTCAAACAAAGGAACAATTCATACTTGACAAACTAATTGAAAAACATTGCATATCGAACACTATAATATCTACCATGGTAGGGACTAATGAAATATCACACTTTTTAGAAGTCACCCATTCTAACATTGCATATCAAACACTATAATATCTACCATGGTAGGGACTAATAAAATATCACACTTTTAAAAGTCACCCATTCTTATATTACTATAACTCAAACACGCTTAACCATATATATTCCAAACAATTTTACCCTCAAAGAGATATTAAAGATATAGTCAAAATTAAAGATATTAAAAATACAGTCAAACAATGTCCAAGTGATTTGCCCCTTCATATATGACTATTCTTAAACATTAAATTGTATAATATTGCCATTGACTGTTGAATCTAATGTTGAAGTAAAGCGCAAGTAAAGCACAAAAGCAACTAGGAATAAAAGAAAATTCCTCTCATAAAAAACTTTGAAACACAAATTAAAATAAAAAATAAAAAAATAAAAACAAAAACCAAGTTTCGCTAAGATCGGGTAAATCTTACGCTTCGTTGAGGTTTAGGTTTGTATTAGCGACGTAGCCTGAGGGTCGAATCCCGGGACTACAAAACTACTTCATTTGCAAGAATAAGAGCGGATTTACGGCTACAATAACAATATCTGGTAGAAATCTTCTCTCATCAGCTGCCTCAGACGTTTTCTGTTCATGCTCTGTAGAACTTTCAAAAACCCTCGAATCGCAACTAGGGTTTTTGATTTCATTGTACAATATAGGCAGTATGTATTTTTCTCAAGAGGTTTTCAAGGATTTAAAAAAAAAACTTATATTCTTAATGTAATTGCTCCTACCTTTTTGCGTTTGGCTTGTTTTTTGCGCATTTGAAATCGAGTAAGCGAGTGACTGGCATGGATATTTTCTTCTTAGATTGTAATGGATACTAAGTTTTTACGTTACTTTTTCACAGTTAAAAAAATGAGAGTGCGTCGAAGTTTCAAACAAAATAGTTAATTTAAGAGGTTTTGTAAGGGTTATTGTTTTTGAAGTCGTTACAGTATTTCGTTATTATTTTTTTTGCGCAGTAAAATGGTGAACAAAGATGACAATGCCGGGGAAGCTTTGGAACTGTTCCTTAAGATTGGCTTGGACGAGCGTACTGCTCAAAATGCGGTTGTTAATTCCAAGGTCACTTCCAATTTAACGGCCGTCATTCGTGAGGTTTGTGCATCGTGTAATCCATAATGGAGTTATAACTTAAAGAGGTTAAATTATTTAAAAAGCAAGATTATATAGCTTCGGCTTTAGGTTGCTTTCTTCTGCTTAAAAAAATAAAAAGGATTCTGAATTTCAATTACCCTGAAGCAGTCATTCAAGTATTTATTGGTTATCCCCTTCCCCGAAGATGGGTTAAAAAGGACTCAAATTTTTGAGTTTTTGACATTCCAAGGCTATCCCATTGACAGATACTCATAATACGAGCATCACGAAGACCAAAAACATTGAAGTATATATTTCACCTGATTTACCCATATTGAATTCCATGGATCAGCTAGGACTCAAACCTAGCACCTTATCATGACTATGTTTGTTGTGCTGGGGTGCTCTATCTCTTCAACTACTAGCCCCTTTGTGATTCAGGGCATGCCTGCTTTTCTTCCAACAATCTGTCAATTCCAAAAAAGTAACTGTGTACATACACATGAAATTAAATGTAATAGAAAAAATGTTTTATTTATTTATTTTGAACTAGACGATGACATATTTGACAGAGTTTGTAGACCTTTAGTTTAATCTATCTGAAAGAATACAACATAGCAGGTCCGTTTCTGGATGTATGTTAGGTTTGCTTTGCACACTTGGAGACGGATTCCTAGGCTTAATTATTTTTTCCATAAATTTAGTTTTTATCTATCATAAAAACTGTTACGAGGAGGTAGGTGGCAGAATCACTGGACGAATCTTAGCAATGCATGGGATTAACACAATGGCGTTATCATGTTTATGTGACGGGACACTAAAAATGTAGTCCTTAACATGAGGTATTTGGTGTAATATTTATGCCATATGCATGTGTATCGCTGTCATTTATTTCTGTTTATCTATCTTAAAATGAAGCCTTAGATTTGCTTGTGACACTCTATGATGGACATGATTAAACTTTATCAAATCAGTCCTGAACATAAATGGTACCCCAAACTAGCCCAAATTCAGCCTCAAGAACAGAAAATTTCCTGACTGTAGTAGATCACCTCTTCGAGATTATTGAGAGGCACCTTCAAAGTGGGCCTTGCTTACAGTTTGGCCTGCGCGAAGATAGTGTGACTTGGTGTCAATTTAGGTTATCAGCATTGGGGACACAGTCCTAAGATAGACCTGCTACAGACAATTTGCAGACAGATTATATTTCTCCCAAGTTTGAATAACAATACTTGCCATTTGTTATATTCAAGTTATTAATTCTCCATTCATGTTCAAGGGGTCGTGTGTGGCACTTGTAATAGCATGACCCAGGCGAAGGGCTCTTTACTCAATTGGACTTGTGGCCAGATGATGTTTTAATGATTACTGGTACATTCAAGCATGACCAACTGTGACAAATATTAATAATGTGACTCAAGCTTATCACACACAATATTAAAGGTAACCCACAATGTCATCCAAGGTTTACCAAGCCAGATAAAGCTCTTGAGCCATTTGCTTTGTTATGACATGGAAAATGTGATAGATAAGTCAAAGATTCAACTATTCAAACTTTGCAATAAGAGTAATGAGCGTTAGATAATATTTATGGAATATAATGGATTTCTTATTAACAAACATTAAAAGCTCAGCCAGAATATAACTATCAATTGTATTTTAATATTTTATCTTTTGGTACTTATTTTCTAATTTACATTTTTATATTACATGTGGTCTTATACCTTCAGGATTAGATTGTTGATTAAGTAGAATTGTAAATCAAATGGACTAAACATGTAAACGGTGAAGCTTTATGACTTGAATCTCACTAAACACAATGGATCTTTTTGAATTCTAAGGATAAATTGGATATTTAGATAATCATTCCATTATTTCTAAGCATTCAACACTAAATTTAATTCATTTTACTTAGTTTCTATACTTGAGTATTTGTGGTTTACATTGCCTGTTAAAACAACAATGGCAGTGATTCGTGTTTTGAAATGTGTGATATGTGCAGGCAGGTGTAGAAGATGGGTGTGACAAGCTGGTTGGAAATCTTCTCTACATGGTTTGTCACATTACTCAAATTTTGCAGAAACTAACATCAAATTCTTGCAGTTTTTCACTATGATTTAGTTTTTGGTTAATGTACTGAGATTCAATATTGGAACAGGTAGCAACAAAATATCCAGCAAATGCCCTTAAACATCGACCCTTTCTCAGTCACTACATTGTCTCTTCTAAGGTACTTAGATACACATGTACATGTCTTGTTGAGTTGATACTGCATGGAACTTTTGAAAAAATATGTATTGTTAAATATGTTAGTCTACTCTAATGTAAATAGGTAAGATCATTGCCCATGGGTGGATGGAAAACTGTGCTACAACCGTTTTATATTTTTGTTGAATTATGGTATATATTTATTGCAGATCAAGAATACAAATCAGTTGGACAAAGCTTTACCGTATCTATCCAATATTGGTCCTGAAAGCTTGAAAGTGGATGACTTTGAAGAAGCTTGTGGTGTAGGTATGCTTTATATTTCCCGCCACAGTTTCCTTGCTCAGAGGAAATAAAACTAATAAAAAGATTAATTGAAAAAACTATATGAATTAAAACAATGTTCTATTGATTTGTGGGTACTGTGTATTTTTGTAATGTCCCACCCCTATCTGAGACCCAATATTTTTATCAGTTTTCTGTGGTTTAGTTGAACCTGTTGCGTTTTATGTTTTTTTGTGCATAACATAGAGTTTCTTGTATACAAGTACAACTCAGAGAATAACAATGAACAATACCCAGATGCTTAAATATGATAGAAATGCATTGTAAAACTATTATAAGCAATACCCATGTGAGTATCAGTAAATGGTAAAGACATCAAAAGGTGACATACCCCATGTGCTGATATGATGGAAAATAGACTGTAACAGCAGCTCAGGGGACTATACATTTGTTCTATATGCATAAACTCTGATTTATTACAATATGCAATGTGTACAGCACTTCATATGGCAGTTTTAGACACTTGTATGATGATTGAAGAGCTCAAATATCAATGCTAAGGAGCCCACGTCCTTTCCTGGGTCTGATACGGCCTGGATTAACAGAACAGCATCAATGAAACACACAAAAACCTCCAGAAAAGTCTTCAAGTCTTCCCTCTAAGTGCTGGTAAGGGTCTGCAGTAACCCCACGCCCATGATGGCCGAATAAGCTGAAGGAAAACACTCATTAACCCCAAAAACCTGCCTTCGGCTGGTATGGCTGGCTATTAGGATGGTACGGCCAGGTCTAGGGATGGAAACCCCCACAAAATGCCTTCAATCTTCGAATAAATCGCTGCAATAGACTCAGCTACATCCCACTGGAATTATCATGCCAAGAAACTTCAGATTTATCAATGAAGAACTCTCCGCGACAAGACTACAATCTGAAAATGAAGCACAAATGCACCCTCTGGATGAGAATGCTCTATCAATGCCCTTGGGAGATCTTTCACTCCTGCAAGCACTCTCCAACTGCGAAGGTTTTCGTCTTCACAATGGTTGGTTTCTCCTTAAAACCTTGGTTTATGCTTCACAGCAATATTCATTCACCCAAATAACCAATATCCAAATGAGCGTGAAAAGACTTATTTTATTTCCTTCATTTTCTTTCCCCTCCAACGCCTCATTTGAGATATTAATATTTTAATTTTATTTTCCTTCTATGACTTGGGCGCCCACTTAGGAGAATATGTGACTTTTAATAAGAATTAAAATATTCATGTCTTCACACTTTTATAAAGTCATTTTAATACATTATAATTAAATATTAATTTAACTTAAGTCAATTATTGCAATATGAAAAACAAAGCCCAAACATACTCAGAACTGAATTTTTGAAGTTCTCCTGCGATCACCAATTAAAAATGAGCACATCCCAAGTTGAACCGACCCACTCGCAATTGACCCTGATGCACTTACTAAAAATAGTAAGTTTGGCCTAACGGGCCCAAAAATGCTCCAGAAAGAGTTAGAACGGAAAACTTGCCAGGGTAGAAACAAATCTCCAAGCCAATCGAGCTGACTAGACCCCCACTATGGTCACTGATATGGGTTCTCTAACCATCCCCATTAGTCTACGAGAACCCGGGTAGTAGACTAACCGCATAAACTATCTGCCTAGGAAAGGGACATTACAATTTTTCTTTAGATTTAGAAGTAACAAGTTGTTATGCCATGCTGTATTATGGTTAGCATATCATTGTTTGTGTTATAAAGGAGATTAAAAAAGCACACCATACACCCATCATTCAGTATTTGAAATTGGCAGATTTTTAAAGTGGGAAAAAGGTTCATTCTAGGAAATCATAAATACAATGAAATCTAGAACAATTTTGTTAGATTTACCAAAATAATCCATTTATTTGAAAAACTAATTGCAGGCATATCCTCTATGCATGGCACAACAGGGATTGCAAGGCTAGTGAATCAAAAGACAAATGATAAAGTAAAAGTGATACTGACAAGTAAATAGACTTAAGAAACCACTTTGTGTGTTGAAAAATCCATGGAGAGGAAGTAAAAGTGTTTGGAAGAAGTGGATACTTTAAAAGAAAGCCGTGCTTGAACAAGGTTTGTGAGGAGCGGACCGCTGTTGTCACAGATCAACTTAGTAATGAAATCTACAAAAGTTTAATTAGATTTATTGAAAATGGAGATTGATTTGAGTGTTGAGACACTAGTTGCAGGGATATTTGCTATATGCATGGAAGGACAGAGGTTGTAAGGATGATCAATCAAAAGACAACCAATAAAGTATAAGTCTTACCGATAAATAAATAAACCCAAGAAACCTCTCAATGGGTTAAAAATTTCTGGACAGGAAATAAAACTGCTTTACAAGAAGTGGAAGCCGTGTGAAAGTTTTGCTTGAACAAGGATTATATATATATATTTTAAATTTTTACATTCTATAATATTTATATGGATGTTTACATGCTGTTCCATTTCCAAGATTTCTAGTAAATCTGTGTTTGTATATCCTTTTCCTGGTAACTCAGGGAGCACACAAAATAATAGGAGGATACAACTATGATAGATTCTGTAAAACTTGGAGATAGAATGGAGAAAATCTTATTCATACAAGAAATAACGTGCAGATTGCTTCACAGTTGATCAAAGATTTCCAAATTTCCTATACTCCAAATATGTCTTGATTATTGTGTCTAGTCATTTTGAATTCATAGTAGCCTTCTGCAACTCATGAGGAGTTTATTTTGAGCTTTTTAAAGTCTAATCAGTTCTTATATCCATTAAAATTTATATTTTACAGGCCTTATTTTTGAAATAATGACTTATTACATTGGCATAAATGAAATCACAATTTTGGGCTGTGTATGTAATCTCCCTAATCGGACAGTTAGCACAATTTAACCAAGTTTTCAAGATCAACACAAACCCTAGCTCTTTCTGATCACCAATATCCTGATGTGGGCAAGATGAGAGCATACAGAGACTGGGATGTGGACAATAAACAAATCAATGCAACTTACTGGTGGCAAGCCACATAGCTTACAGACAGTATCAAACTGACAGAGAATATAAACAGAACCGATCAATGCCAAACTAACAGCTAATGATATGCAAATTCTGGTCGATGCCAAATTGACAGATGACAAGTGGAACTGTGTCAATGCCAAAATTGTAGACTATATCATCCGGTTCTGAGCCAAAATGGTCGATGGTGAAATACAAATACAGAGAGGGATTAGGTGGTTGAACCAACTAGGATCCTTTACAAAATCAAATGCAATTTCTATCTTGCGGCAATGCCTCCCAGATTGTTACAACCAAAACTAAACTGGCGGATAACCTTCTAGTTTTTACAATAAATGATCTACGAAATCAATATTAAATCCAGTGGTAAACTGCTCAGATTGCTGGTGATACCATATGTCAGCAAAGAGAATATTTTCACAGTAAGCCACTGCTGTTATGAACTTCCAAACTTCACCTCTACAGTAATATTAATTGATTTTCCAGCCACTTCAAATATCATATATCAAATCTCAACATTAATAAAATGGTATGGCGATGCATTCACTACTGTATGGACAGAAATCAAAGATATTCACACAAATAAGGCACTGAAAATCATACCCAGAAATGCATGGCCAGCTGAAAGACTCCTTCAAATGGTGTGGCAACCAAGAATAATATTGATAATGCTGCTGTAAGTGAACTGAAATCAGAAAATAATCCCAAAACAGCAGAGTAACCATCTACTAATGGTGCAGCCAGTTCTATGAAATAAGGTGGATACCAATATGGTCTCCGAATACTCAAATAATCCTTAGGAGTGCATGCTACAACACATGAATCTTAGATGATCACATTGAGAGCTAAACCTCTAATTGTATAGACTTGCACATCAGATATGCACATCTATTAGTGAAGGACTCAATAAGCATGCAAGTTATAGATGAAAGATGTAATGTCCCCTGCTCGAACCTAAGCCTTGACTCCACAGGATACATACTAGGCTGCGAATTATAACAGCAACATCTACGACATGTGAGCTTGATAGGGTGTAGAAATGGATACATAGCGCTCGGCATGAATACGAAGTAAATACATACAAATTAATACAACATTGGATCTGTTTGGACATTGCATATGCAACTGAGTATAATAGCACCGATCTTAAGGCCTTGAGGGAGAACACTCAACACTTTAGAGAAAATGATTTAAAGTAACCCATTACATAAAGCAATTGGCAATATACCTGGTAGGTCCTCAATACAAGGAGAAAATGCGATTCCTCAATACAAGGAGAAAATGCAATTCCCAGCCTTAAGAAATGACATAGAAGAATTAAGCAATTAAGATTAATCGCAGCATACCATAGAGGAGCTGGCAGTAAAAGACAAAGGACTCAAATAAATAAAAAAGATGTAGCTGAAGGAGTCACTGCCACATTAGACCAAGAACAACTCTTCAATGAAATCACAATTATTATGAAGTAAGAAGGAATCGGCGAATTAGAAGACAAATTGCAGCAGTTAAGGCAGCTGCTTCCAGAAAGGGGTTAATTAATATTATAAAATGAAAACTGTAATTAAGATTTATAACATCAAAGGGCATGTGAAGAGTTGTCTATTAGAGGAAAAAGGTATTTGAGAGAGACCAAGCAAGGAGAAGGGGCATCATTGAGAAAATATTTATTATCGGATTTTTACTCCTTATGGAGCATGGAACTATGGCTCAATTAACCCGAGGACAAAAACCTTGTAGGTCTGGAATTGGAGGACGAAAACCCACAATTCCTTAGAGTGATTTCACATGGAGACCACCATGGTGCAAATTTGATCAATCTTGTTATGATATTTCTTGGAAATAAATGTAAAAATCCGTAAAATAACAGACCACTTCGAGGGGGTGACTTCCAATAATCAGAAAATAATATGTAAATTCAATATTAGAAGATATGATGGTTTGGGAGAGTCTCTCTCTCCTTATTTATATGCATAACTATGTAGGGACACACCCCTATTAGAATAATTAAAATCTTATATTTAATGGTCAATAATCTAGTTTTAGATAGTTTCTATTTTCTTGTTCTGTTTACGATTGTTTCTTTATAGAAACCGTTTCTGTATATATATGTAAATTTCTTTCTTTGTGAATAGAATCTTATTATTACAGTTACAGCCTGTAACATGGTATCAGAGCCACTGAGCGGGAAATTTTTTGTTGCGGAAATATTTTCCTTGGTTCTTCGTTCTTGCCTCTGCTGCAGACTCGTCAATTTTTGAAAGGCGTCTGTGTTTATTCTTTTCTGAAAATCGCGTTTTGATATATACAAAAGTCGCGGGTGTTTTTGGTGATTCTGCGGTGTCTCTTGTGATTGTAGGGTCGCGTGTTTTGCTTCGAAGGTAGCAGGCTTTTGTTGCCGCGTTTTAATCCTTTTTGAGCATTTTGAGGCCGCGGTTCTGCCTTTAAACGCTGTTCTGAGACTTTTGGGTGCCTTCCTGGTAGTAGCGCGGTGCAACGGAAGCGTGATATCTACCTTTTAGCGGCCCTCTTCCTCGGCGATTTTAAGTCTCATTCCCTGCCTCTTTTGATTGCGTTTTCATTTTTTTATGGTCACGATTTGTAATTGCGTTGTTTTTCAAACATTCATCGACGTTTTTTTGAGCGTCTTCAAAGATCTCTATTTTGTTTCTGAGTTTCCATTGCTGCCTAGGGCCTTTGACTTTTTCGGCTAGGGTTTTGACCCTCCAGTTTCAGTCAAATTTTTTTTTCTGATAAGATATTCTTGGTGGGTTTTTCGAGATCTTTTTTGGGTTGACTTTAGAATTTTTCGGGTACCTTGAAATCCGTGCCTCGAAATTTGTGCCAACGGATTTGTCTTGAAATTTGAACCTACCTCAGTGTTTTGAAACTTGTGCATCGGGTTTTTAAACATTCTGCCTCTTCTTAGTACATTGTTTTTTCGTGCCTTGAAAAACGTGAAGATGACTTCTTTGACCAACATTATGTTGGAGGGCAGTCAATGTTTTAACGACAAAAATTACAATACCTAGAAGTAGCGAATGATGACCATCTTTGAATATCGTTGCCTTGATCAGATCATTCTAGGCAATACTACTCGTCCAACAACGGCAGGTAAAGACCAGGATAAGTTTGACGAACAAACTCGTGAAGCAGTCATGCTCATTAAGCTTTCAGTCATAGATGATCAGCTACCTTAGATTCCAACTGGAAAAACAGCAAAGGAGATTTGGGACCATCTGAAGGGTTTGCATGAAACCTCTGACAAGAGCCGTGCGTTCTTCTTGAAAAATATGTTGTTTTCTATCGTGATGGATGAGAAAACAACATTGCAAGCGCACCTGAACAAGATCCAGGAGATCCGAGATCAGCTGGAGGCTATTGGTCGAAAAATGGAGGAAGAAGACATGGTCGTGATCACTTTGAAAAGTCTACCTAAGTCCTATGAACATTTCATTGAGACTCTCAACATTACGTCAGCTAATGTTGATCTGAAGTTTCCAGAGCTCTGTACTATCCTCTTGCAGCAGGATCGCTGGAAACAACAGTTTGGTAGTAGTGCTTCTTCATCCTCTTCAGAGCAGGCTTTTGTAGCCAAGTTTCAGGTTCAGAATAAAGGCAAAGGTCAGCCTCCACAACAGAAAGGCTCAGGTCAACCTCAGGACAGCACCAAGGAAAAGAATATTTAGTGTAATTACTGTCACAAATATGGTCACATGAAAAAGGATTGTGGTCAACATTTGGCTTCTGAACAGAAGAAGCAGGGAGGGTCTTAGTAGAAAGCAAATGTTGCCGAGCACACTGAGCAGAAGGAATCTGCCTTTTATGCTTTTATGGCTAAAAGACCTGCAGAGCATGTAAAGTCCTCTGCCTGGTACATTGATTCAGGTGCTTTGCGACACTTCACTCATCGACGTGATTGCTTTACAGACTTTACTCCCTTCAGTGATTCAGTTATTTTTGGTGGAGGAGAAGAATATATAGTTGTCGGTAAGGGCACTGTTCAGATTCAGTCTAGTGGGAGGAATCTAATATTCCTTAATGTCTACTATGTTCCTGGCATGGAACTTAATCTTTTCTCTGTCAGTCAGATCATGCGGCACTCTCCTCAGTTGGATGTGGTGTTTAGTACACACAAATGTTCTATTGTTGATCGGGAGACTCGTAGCACTGTGGCTGTTGGTATTGAGGATCATGGTCTATACGGACTTGTGGATACAAGTGATTCTCTAGAGTTAGTCATGGCAGCCAGAAATTCTTCCATCACCAGTCTTTGGCATCAGTGTTATGGGCACTTAAATGTGCACTATCTCTCTTAGCTATCTCGGGAGGGACTTGTAGCCGGTTTAACCGAGATCCAGACTCAGCATCATGGTGTTTGTGGAGCTTGTTAGGCTGGGAAGCAGCATAAGACACCATTCCCGAATGGTGACTCATGGCGAGCCTCCAAGGTACTATAGTTGGTTCACACTGATATATGTGGGCCAATGAATACACCTTCTGTTTCTGGTTGCAGGTATTTCTTGCTTCTTGTTGATGATTTCAGTCGTAAAATGTGGGTGTACTTTCTTAGACAGAAATCAGATGTGTTTACTGTATTTCAGAAGTTTAAGGCCTTTGTAGAAAAAGAGTCTGGCTGTTCCATAGTCACTCTTAGGTCAGATAATGGGGGGCAATTTTGTTCTACTGATTTCTCCAACTTTTGTGATTTACACGGCATCAAACATCAGTTAACCACACCTTACACCCCTCAGCAAAACGGTGTTGTAGAGCGGCGCAACTGCACAACCACTGAAATGGCCCATTCCATGCTCGAACACAGGAGTGTTCCTAAGAGATATTGGGCAGAAACAGTCTACACTGCAGTCTATCTCTTTAATCGGTCTCCTACATATGCGATTAAGGGGAGGACTCCTGAGGAAGCTTGGACTGGTCGCAAACTTAGGATCAGTCATTTGAAAATATTTGGCTCTTTAGCTTATGTATGGATTCCAGATGCCAAGCGCTCCAAGCTGGATTCCAAGAGTCAAAAGCTTATGTTCACAGGGTACAGTGACAACCATAAGGCTTACCGGCTGATTGATATAGATACTGATCAGCTTATCTTTAGTCGGGATGTTGTCTTTGATGAAGAACGAGGACCTTTTTCTCTTTCCTTGTCTGTGCAGCACTCTGAGGATCAGCCTTTGAAGGCTGCTGATTTGGGTGTTCATCTTCCGTTAGGTCCACCTGATGGGAGAGATGATGATGCAGATTCTGATTTTGATGATGCTCAACCCGAATTTCCTCCAGATGATGTTGATCTTCCACTTGTTGTACCTATTCCAGCTCCTGTTGCATCCAATGTTGGCACTTCTACTCTCCAGCCTAAATGGTGGGCTAAGACTATTGGAGATCTTCATGACGATGAGATCATTGAGGGTAGATCATCCAGAAACAAGAGCAAATAGCAGCATATAGTTAATTTTGCTCTCATGGCCAACATTCACAGTGTCTATGAGCCTCAGACACATTCAGAGGCTAAAGGAATTCCTGAGTGGGAAAAGGCTATGGAGTCTGAATACTAGAGTCTTCAGAAAAATCACACTTGGGTTCTTTCTGATCTTCCTCCAGGGAAGAAGCCCATTAGCTACAAATGGGTGTATAAGGTGAAATACAAAGCTGACGGAAACCCTTGACAAGTACAAAGCTCATCTCGTTGCTAGGGGGTTCTCACAGAAGGAAGGCATTGACTACGAGGAGACTTTTGCTCCTATAGCCAAGATGAGTACAATTTGGCTTGTCCTTGCCTTAGTGGCCCAGTTTGGTTGGAAAGTCCATCAGATGGACGTTAAGAGTGCCTTTCTCAACGGTGAGTTGCAGGAAGAAGTCTACATGACGTAGCCTCCAGGGTTCAAGGTTGCTGGTCAAGAACACAAGGTGTGTAGATTGGTCAAATCACTCTATGGCTTGAAACAAGCTCCTCGAGCTTGGTACATCAAGATTGACAAGTACCTCACAGATCATGGCTTTCAGAGGAGTCCATCTGACTCTAATTTGTATGTCAAACGCACTGGTAGTGATATTCTAATTCTTGTTGTCTATGTTGATGACCTGATCATTACTGGTAGCTCGACACATTTGATCGCTGAGATCAAACAGGATTTGTGCAGCACATTTGACATGACAGATCTGGGACTCTTGCATTATTGTTTAGGTGTTGAGGTTTGGCAGACTGAGAGCAGTATCTTCATCTCTTAGTCTAAGTATGCTCGAAGTCTTCTGGATAAGTTCCGCATGCAGGATTGCAAACTTGCCTCCACACCCATGGAAAAAGGGCTTAAGTTGTCAGCTAAGTCAGACTCACCTGTAGTGGATGAATCTTTGTTCAGGCAACTAGTGGGCAGCCTCATCTATCTCATTGCCACTAGACCTGACCTCAGTTTTGCAGTGAGCTACATTTCACGCTTCATGATAGCCCCCAAGGCTGATCATTGGGTAGCAGCGAAGCGTGTGCTGCGTTATGTGAAGGGTACTTCTGATTATGGACTTCTTTACTCAAGGAGTTACGATCCTAGACTCAGTGGTTTCACAGACTCAGATTGGGTAGGTTCAGTTGATGACAGGAAATCAACATCTGGGTATGTGTTCAGTTTGGGATCCGGTGCAGTCACATGGACTAGTAAGAAGCAGCAGGCGGTGGCTCTCTCCTCGATAGAAGCAGAGTATTGGGGAGCAGTTAAGGCAGCTTGTGAGGCAGTTTGGCTTCGCCGGATGCTTGCTAATATGCAAATATCTCAAGCAGGTCTGACTCCCTGGTTCTGTGATAATTAGGGAGTTCTCAAACTTGCCAAAAATCCAGTCTTCCATGAAAGAACCAAGCATGTCGAAACTCATTGTCATTTCATCAGAAAGCTTGTTGAAGACGGATCAGTTCAGTTGTTGTATGTTTCGACAGAGGATTAGACAACCGATATTCTCACCAAGTCCCTTAGTCCAGATAAATTTGTAAAATTCTGGGGGTCTCTTGGTATAGTTAGTAGATTGACCATTAAGGGAGGGTATCAGAATAATTAAAATCTTATATTTAATGGTCAATAATCTAGTTTTAGATAGTTTCTATTTTCTTGTTCTATTTACGATTGTTTCTTTATAGAAACATCGTTTTTGTATATATATGTAAATTTCTTTCTTTGTGAATAGAATCTTATTATTATTTTACCAGTTACAGCCCGTAACAACCCCTTCATGCTAACTAAGTTATTTTAAGGAATAACTAAACTAATAAATGAATGTATTAAGGTTAAGCATGCCACAAGTGCTTAACTTATTATAATTAGGAATATATCATATTAGGATCATAACATTCCCATCCCCTTTAGAAAAGCGTTGCCCTCAACGCTTAGTAAGAGTTTTTTCTATCATTCCATGTTTTACTATAGATGAAGATGTCATCAAAGAATACCAACACCAATTTTTGAACAAATGGGTTGAATACTAAATTAATGAGGCTTTGAAAAGTTGATTGGGTATGAGTGACACCAAATAATAATTCATGATGACCCTCACATGCTCTAAATGTAGTCTTATTTATATCCTTTTCCTTTAGGCGAATTTGATGATAATCTAAATGTAAAGCTAACTTAGTAAAGAAAACTACAATACTAGACTCATCTACCAATTCATCAATACTAGGAATATGAAACTTATCTTAAAGAGCGATCTTCTTGAGCTCCATGTAATTTGGGCACATTCTCCATGACTCATCCTTCTTGTTAACCATAATCATTGGGGAAGAATAGGCACTTTTGTTGGGATGAACAATACTTCTTGGTATTAATTCAATTGCTTGATCATGGTCTCTGATTGGAGGTAGACCCTTAGGTTTTTGAAAAACATGTTGATGGTGTTGAATGATCTCTTGAAGTTTTGTTTCATCTTGAGTTTTCATGTCTTGTGCTTCTATAAAATGTAGTTGTGCCCTTGTTGTAAGAACCTTTCTTAGGCAATTTCTCCATACTATGGGAGCTAATAATTTGACTTGGTGGTGGTTGTATCCCTACAAGTTTATACTTTTTCCCATTTGTATTAAAAACCATGGATAAGTCTTGAAAATTTAAAGTCATTGTTCCTAAATGTCTAAGCCATTGTACACCCAAAACTACATACACTCCCCCAATTGGGATAGAGAACATTTTTGAATCTATTTGATAATTTCCCATTGAGAGTTTTATATGATGGCATTTACCACCACAAGAGAGTTGTTTCCCATCAGCTATCATGACCTGAAAATTAGATATTGGATACACAAAACAATTGAGCTTATTAGCTAATCTTCTATCAATAAAGTTGTGTATACTACCTGAATCGACCAACACTGTAACCTTTTGCTTTTTTGTATAACCAATTACTTTGAGTGTTTGTGGTGCACTTGTGCCATTCAGTGTATGTAGGGAGATAGTAGTACATTCTACTTCCTTAGAATTCTCATGCTCAAGCTCCACATTTGGTTCTTTTGTAGCTCCTTGTTTCTCTTGTTCAACTTCATTCTTGATAGTCATTAGTGTTTTCTCACTATTAGTACACTTATGACTTCTAGGCCATTTCCTATCACCATTCCAAGAAGAGGTAGAAAGCTTACTAATCTGTCTTGGGCTAAATAAGTTGTCCCCATTTCTTTCAATAGAATTATTTTTGTCTTTTAATCCCATGGTTTGACCTTGAGTGGAACTTCTAGTGGTTGAGTTTTGTTGCTCAAGTTCCACATTTGGTTTTGTTGTAGCCACTTCTCTCTTTTCTTCAACCTCATTCTTGATAATTGTTATTATTTTATCACTATTGGTATGGTTATGACCCCCAAACCATTTGCTATCACAATTTGAGCATAGATATTTTTCTCTTTTATTTTCCTCTTGTTGAGGAGAGTGCTTACTAATTTTTCTTAGGTTTAAGTCGTCCTCATTTCTACCAATAGGGTAGTCACAATTTTGTCTTCCAATCCTATGGTTTGACCTTGTGTGGAACTTTTGGTGGTGTATTTATGTTGCTCAATACACAATGCTATTTGCATAGCTCTCCTAACTGTGCAAGGTTCTAACAAACAAACATCATGCTTAATTTGATCATTACGTCCATTGATGTAGACTTGTAGCGTTTGATAAGGTGTCACCTCATGAGATTGAATTGCCAATCTCATATGCTTAGCACTATATTCGGCTACATACCTTAATTGTTTTAAAATTTTTAATTGGGTGTCATAGCTTCCATTCCATGGTTGCTCATAGAGTGTTGCTAAGTCATTACTAAACTCTTTCCAACTAAGTATTTGCCCTTGCTTGTTATCGATCCTGCATTGGTACCATAGATGAGGTTTTGATTCTAAATATCGTGGGGCTACGCCAACCATTGCATTGTCTGGTATATTATGAAGCTTAAAGTATTGTTCCATGAGACTTATCCATTAAGTTACATTAGTACCATCAAATTTAGGGATATTTATTTTGGGTAAGTTCATTTTTGGATTTTGAAAAGGTTGTTTTATCTCTTGATTTTGTCTATTAGGGTTGTAACCGCTTAGGTGGTTTTGTTGGGACTTCAATTCATATAATAGTTCTTCTTTCAAACTATCTAAACTTTTATTGAAAGATGATGCAAATGGGTCAAACAAATTATCCTTCAAAAAATGTACCATTGTTTCACATCCCAGAGGAATTTTACCCTTAATTTTAAGTGGTGGATAATAAAGGTCATTGGATTCAATTTTTCTATAAAAGTCTTGACTCCTAATATATTATATATATAGAGAGAGAGATATGTCAATAACTGATAACAACATGTGAATAAAGCATGACAGCAGTAGAATAACTGCAATATAAACTATAAAGTAGTATAACAACAGTATAAAGTAGTATAAACAGCAATATAGACATCAATAAAATTATAGTAGATGTTGATAATATTAGTATTTTTTCTATGTCGGCCTGATTTTGTTTTAGTTAATGCTCATCTATGTCGGCAGTTTTCTATTTTTAGAAAACTTGCCTCTTGTATATTGTATATATTGAGCATTTTTGCTCATTTGTAAATACATCAATTCATCAACCAATTCATTTGCAATTTCAAAATCTTTATGGTATCAGAGCTGTTCGTTTTTGGGCGCCGAAAATTTTGAGTTCAATTTTTTTTTTCCTGAGAATTGCGATTTCTGTGCGGGCATCACAGTTGGAACGGAATTGTCATTGGATACACGCTTGGAACGGCCTCTTCCAGTCGCGGCCCTTGTTGGTTTGGCCGCGCGTGCCCTATCCTGCTGGGTCGCGATTTTTTTTGGCGTTTCCTTTGGTTTTTCCCGGGTGTTTCTTCCTTTTGCCCTCCGTTTTCCTCTTTGCAGACCCCATCAGCGCCATTGCCTGTCGCGGCTCCTGGTTTGGTCGCTCGAGTCATTTCGCGGGCTCTTTCTGCCAGTCGCGTCCAACTCCGGCGTCGCTGTTTTTCGCAGGTCCTTCACTGGTGACTGCGTGTTCCTTCCCGCGTTGGAATCACATCTTTTTTGCTGTGCCTTGCCTTGCCTACGGATTCCTGTGTAAAACTTTCGAGATTTCAGTATTCTTTGATCAGTGTTTTGAATCCTGTGCATCTCTGGTCAATTCATGGCCGCCTAGGGCACGGGCAGTTTTCGTCTAGGGTTTTGAACCCTCAGCATTTGATGAATTTTTTTTCGAACGCATATTCCTTCTGGGTTTTTCGAGACCTTTTGTGGGTACTTGTCAGTTTTTTTTTTCGTACCTCGAAGTTTGTGCCTCGTTTTCCGTGCAACCATACATGTCTCGAATTTTGTACCTGAACCTGTTTTGCTCCTCAGTTAAACGCTGTTCAATTTTCTGTCGTTTTCTTGCATTGGGAGACGTGCAAATGGCGTCTTTGACCAACTTGATGCTGGAGGGCAGTCAGCGATTTAATGGCAGAAACTATAATATCTGGAAGCAACGTATGATGACTATTTTTGAGTATCGCTGCCTTGATGAATTGGTTTTGGAAAAAGAAACTCGTCCTCCCACCGCTGGTGCTGATCAGGACAAGTTTGATGATCGTAACAGAGAGGCTGTCATGCTTCTTAAGCTTTCTGTTACAGATGACCAGTTGCTGCAGATTCCTTCAGGCAAGACAGCTGCTGAGATTTGGAAGCACCTGAAGGAGCTTCATGAGACCTCTGATAAAAGCCGGGCTTTCTTTTTGAAGAATTAGTTGTTCTCTATCATGATGGACGAACGTATGTCCTTACAGGAGCATCTCACGAAGATTAAGGACATTCGCGATCAGCTTGAGGCTATTGGTTGAAAAATGGAGGAAGAGGATATGGTAGTCATCACTCTCAAAAGTCTACCTAAATCCTACGAGCACTTTGTCGAGACTCTCAACATTACGTCTACGAATGTTGATCTGAAGTTTCCTGAATTATGCAACAAACTCCTGCAGCAGGATCGTTGGAAACAGCAGTTTGGTAGCAGTGCTTCCTCGTCCTCTTCTGAATAGGCATTTACAGCTAAATCCTTTCAAAAGGATAAGAACAAATTTCAGTCATCTCAGTCATCATAGCCGAACGGTTCAAATCAACCTCCGGGCAACCCTAAGAAGAAGAATGTGCAGTGTAATTACTGTCACAAATTCGGCCATATGAAGAAAGATTGTCGTCAGAGGATAGCTTCTGAACAGAAGCAGGGAGGGTCACATCAGAAGGCGCATGTTGCTAAACTATCTGAGCAGAAGGAATCTGCCTTTTACGCTTTTATGGCCAAAAGGTCTTCAGATCCTGTCAAGACTTCTGCTTGGTACATCGATTCTGGTGCTTCACGTCACTTTACTCACAGGCGTGATTGGTTTTCCGACTTTTCTCCCTTCAGTGATTCAGTTATCTTTGGCGGAGGTGAGGAGTACACAGTTGTTGGCAGAGGCACTGTTCAGATACAGTCTAGTGGAAGGAACCTTATCTTCCTAAATGTGTACTACGTTCTTGGTATGGAACTCAATCTACTTTCAGTGAGTCAGATCATGAGGAATGCTCCTCAGTTGGATGTAGTGTTTAGTGCTCACAAGTGCTTTATTATTGATCGAGAGACCCGTCTTACTGTTGCTGTTGGTCTAGAGGATCATGGCCTTTATCGGCTCATTGACACTGGTGATTCTCCTGAAGTAGCTATGGCAGCCCGTGTTTCTTCTCTCAGCACTTTGTGGCATCAGCGATATGGACATCTCAACATCCATTATCTCTCTCAGCTGTCCCGGCAGGGACTTGTTTCTGGCCTACCTGATATTCAGACACAGCATCTTGGAGTATGTGGCGCCTGTCAAGCTGGCAAACAACATCGGACTCCCTTCAAGGATGGAGATTCTTGGCGTGCGTCTAAGGTACTTCAATTACTTCATGCTGATATTTGTGGTCCTATGAATACATCTTCAGTTACTGGTTGCAAATATTTCTTGCTTATTGTTGATGATTTTAGTAGAAAGATGTGGGTGTACTTTCTCAAACAAAAATCAGATGGATTTAGTATCTTTCAGAAGTTTAAGTCCTTGGTTGAAAAAGAGTCTGGCTGTAGCATCATCACTCTTAGGACAGATAACGGTGGGGAATTTTGTTCTGTTGCATTCTCCGACTTCTGTGATACCCATGGCATCAAACGCCAGTTGACTACACCCTACACTCCGCAGCAAAACAGTGTTGTTGAGCGTCGCAATCGTATGGTTGTTGAGATGGCTCGTTCTATGTTACAGCACAGGAGCGTTCCTAATAAGTATTGGGCAGAAGCAGTTTTTACTGTCGTCTATCTCCTTAATCGTTCTCCTACTTAGGCTGTTAAGGGGAAGACTCCAGAAGAGGTTTGGTCTGGTCGCAAGCCCAGGATCAGCCACCTGAAGGTTTTCGGCTCTCTTGCATATGTTTGGGTTCCAGATGCTTAGCGCTCGAAGTTGGAATCCAAGAGTTAGAAGCTCATGATGACAGGGTACAGTGACAACCATAAGGCCTATAGACTGATAGATATTGACACTGATCGTCTTATCTTTAGCCGTGATGTTGTCTTTGATGAAGATAGAGGACCTTTTCAGTCTTCCTCTTCTGAGCAATGTTCTGAGGATCAGCCTCAAAGTGTTCTTCTTCCACTAGGTCCACCTGATGGGAGGGATGATGCAGAATCTGTTTCTGATGATGCACTACCTGAGTTTCCTCCGGAAAATAATCCTCTTCCTGCTGCTTCTGTTGCTGATCCTGAACCTCTTCCAGCTCCTCCATATGTTAGCACTTCTACTCTCCGGCCTAAATGGTATGCTAAAACCATTAGTGATCTCCGGGATGGTGAGCTCATTGAGAGTAGAACTTCCAGACATAAGAGCAAACAACAGCCTACAGTCAATTTTGCTCTCATGGCTAACATTAATAGTGTTTTTGAGCCTCAGACATACTCAGAGGCTAAAGGTATACCTGAGTGGGAACAGGCTATGGACGCTGAGTTCCAGAGTCTTCAGAAGAATCACACTTGGGTAGTTTTTGATCTTCCTCCAGGGAAGAAACCCATTAGCTGCAAATGGGTGTACAAGGTGAAATACAAAGCTGACGGAACCCTCGACAAGTATAAGGCTCGTCTTGTTGCTCGTGGGTTCTCACAGACGGAAGGCATTGACTATGAGGAGACATTTGCTCCTACAGCGAAAATGAGTACCATTCGGCTTGTTCTTGCCTTAGCAGCCCAGTTTGGTTGGAAAGTCCATCAGATGGACGTTAAGAGTGCTTTTTTGAATGGTGACTTGCAGGAAGAAGTCTACATGACGCAACCTCCAGGCTTTAAGGTTGTTGGTCAAGAACACAAGGTCTGTAGACTCGTCAAAGCTCTCTATGGTCTGAAACAAGCCCCTCGGGCTTGGTACATGAAAATAGATAAGTACCTGACCGATCCTGGTTTTCAGCGAAGTCCATCTGATTCAAATCTGTATATCAAACTTTCTGGTGATGATATATTGCTTGTGGTTGTCTATGTGGATGACTTAATCATTACTGGCTGTTCCGCACATTTGATTGCTGAGATCAAACAGGAGTTGTATCGTACTTTTGATATGACAGATTTGGGCTTGTTGCATTATTGCCTAGGAGTTGAGGTTTGGCAGACTGAGCACAGTATCTTTCTTTCTCAGTCCAAGTATGCTCGTAGCCTCCTGGATAGGTTCAGAATGCAGGATTGCAAACCTGCCTCTACTCCTATGGAACCCGGGCTTAAATTGTCAGCTCAGTCCACCTCACCTGTGGTAAATGAATCTTTGTTCAGGCAACTAGTAGGCAGCCTCATTTATCTTATTGCTACTAGACCTGACATTAGTTTTGCAGTGAGCTATATATCACGCTTCATGACAACCCCCAAGGCTGATCATTGGACAGCAGCGAAGCGTGTGCTGCGTTATGTGAGTGGCACTCCTGATTATGGACTTCTGTACACTCGGAGTTCTGATCCTATACTCAGAGGTTACACAGATTCCGACTGGGCAGGTTCTGTTGATGACCGTAAGTCTACAACTGGGTATGTGTTTAGTTTGGGATCTGGTGCTGTCACCTGGACTAGTAAGAAGCAGCAGGTAGTGGCTCTCTCCTCGACAGAAGCAGAGTATTGGGGAGCAGTTAAAGCAGGTTGTGAGGCAGTTTGGCTTCGACGGATGCTTGCGGATATGCATGTTCCTCAGGCAGGTCCGACTCCCTTGTTCTGTGATAATCAGGGAGTGCTCAAACTGGCCAAGAATCCGGTCTTCCATGAACGAACCAAGCATGTGGAAACTCATTGTCATTACATACGACAGCTGGTTGAAGACGGATCCATTCAGTTGCTGTATGTTCCTACCTTGGAGCAGCCAGCAGATATCTTCACCAAGCCCCTCGGTTCTGATAAATTTGTAACCTTCAGGGGGTCTATAGGTGTTGTTGATAGATTGAGCATTAAGGGAGGGTATTAGTTTTTTTTCTATGTCGGCCTGATTTTGTTTTAGTTAATGCTCATCTATGTCGGCAGTTTTCTATTTTTAGAAAACTTGCCTCTTGTATATTGTATATATTGAGCATTTTTGCTCATTTGTAAATACATCAATTCATCAACCAATTCATTTGCAATTTCAAAATCTTTAGATAACAACAGTATAACAGTAGTATAAACAGCAATAAAATTAATCATGAGATTCATGACAGCAGTATTAAAGCATTTTGTTGTTCAAATTCTAAAATTAAAGTTAAACTCAAAGTCTCAAACTTCAAAATACAACAATCTATATCTCATTTGGGCTATCAATATCAAAAGAACTATCCGTATCCGTGTCACTGTCACTCTCTGTCTAAAGTGGAACATCCAATGGAAGTCCGGCCATTCCTGGTTGCACCTCCTCGTCAATCTGCCTAACATCTTCATGATCAACATTCCAACGTGTTGTTGGAGTTTGTCGATACTTAGTAGTTTGCTGATTCTGAAGTCTCAAGGCACAATGAATTGCAACTAGTTTTTTTGCTCGTTTGAGGTAAGCCTGTTCCTCTTGATCGAGTGGATGAAGCCATAGGTGGACCAATTCCTCTTTGTAGCAGAGGAACTAGCAATCTGTGAGAGTAAATGAATAGCAAGTTGTTTCAACTCTGGTGTGTCATGAAATTTCCACAATTCAATGGGGTTTTTTTGTGCAAGAGTGGCCCTAGCCGTCCTAGCCTTTGGTTTGCTGAATGTAGAACCCTGAAGATCGGAAAACTGAAGCCACTACTCTCGAAGTATGGTTGCCTTCTCATTGCTATACATCTTATGAAGACCTGCCATAAGCCCCTCCATTACCTCATCATCCTCAGAAGGAAGGCCATGTCTAGGTGCGTATGACTTCGGATTAAGAGCATAGGCAACCATATGAAGAGGGGTGTTCATTGTGTTCCACCTCTTTGTGACAATAGGCCTAATATGCTGCTCATAGAATTGTAATTGAGGATCCTTGTCACGAATTGCTTGCTTCATTTGATCAAGCATGCTATCAAAAGTTTCATAAATCTCTCCAAGGCTAGGAGAGTCTATATCTGCATACCTGATCACCCCCACAACAGGTGATATGATAGAGCAAATATATCTGCAAACAACATTTAAAAATTGTAAGACATTAACAATTTAACACTAGTGATACTAATAATTTAAAGAAAAAGCAAAGTAGAAAGTTAGAAACATATAAGTAAAAATTTCTTATCTGATATTGGACCACCGAGTCTCATTAAGCACCCTGTCTCTCACCTTCTTTCCTTCTTCTGTATTTGATGGAGCCCACTTTTTCCACACTCGACAAACCAGCATGAATTGTAGAGCATCCCACACCTCCAACATCCTCTCTAGTAAAATAAATTAGCTAGCATATCTAGTCTCAATTGGTTTGAGGAACTTTTTCTTTGAATAAGATCAGAATAATTCAAGTTAACTTTGATGGTTGCATACAAACATTTGTATTTCTCTAGATTCGGCCATTGCCTTCTTCACCCATACTATTTTGCCAATGTTTTTCAAAGCAATATTCAAAGCATGTACACAACATGGAGTCCAAATATTATGTTTGTAAGCGCTCTCAACCATCAATCCAACCAACTTACAAACATGAGCTGAATCTGTCGCAACTTGCACAACATTAGACGACCCAACCTTTTATATGGCCTCCTTCAAAAGGGCAAACTGGTAATCAACATGCTTACGTTTCCCAGAGCAATCAATGGCTCTAAGAAAGTATGAACCAACAGGACATGTAACACTAATATTAATGAGTGGCCGATGTCGAACATCAGTCCACCCATCCATCACAATGGAACAACAAGTCTTAATCCATGTTTGTCTCATCTCCTCAATTATTGTGTTCACCTTTGAATATTGTTTGTCAAGGAGGGAGGTACACAATCTATGTTCTCCAGGAGGAGCATAAGAGGAACCAACTGCTATTGCATCTTTCAACATGTTTTTGAAATAAGGAGAACTTGCCAAATGAAAAGGGATTGGCATGGGCAAAAAAAAACTTTGCCACTGGATCATCGGCTTGCTCATGCTTTTGCAAATTCATCATCCCTATCACTGTATTTTTTTCACTTGTAGTAAAAGTGGGCTTCCTCTTCCCTCTATCACAATGCTCTCCAACTGATAGATTGGAATGTTCATCAATAGATTGCATTGTTTTAGATGAACGCTTCCTACTCTTAGTAGTAGTAGTTGCATGTTTTTCCTCATTCTCCCCTACCAACTTTAGCGTTTCAACCTGTTCTTCCAATGTTATACTTCCACAAACTCTAACCTATGGCCAGGCTCACTCAATAAATGATGTTCAACCCTGCTATAACTCCCATGATAATCAGTATTGCAAACATGGCACAACCAATACCTGCTGCCCCCTGAATTTTTAGCCTTATTAGTGGTCAAATTGGTGGCAAATTGAAGCAAGGGTTTTTTTTGGGTTGAAAGGGCCTTTTGCATATTTTTGAAGTTCGGATGAAGGGCATGCAAAACGGTCTTTTGGAGCTGCACTTCCCATAGAACTTGTATTTATGTTTTGATTTTAAGAATCCACTCTGTTTATTTCAACATCTTCTTCACTGCTCACCTCATTCACATTTTCCTCACTGCTGTAATTGCTCATTTTTTATGTTTGAGTTTGAGTTTGAGAGGTATTGAAGTTTGTTTTTTGAACCTTGAGGTGTTTTGAGAGCAATGAGCAAACTGAAATAAAAAAAATTTAAAACTAATTACAAACCAAAACAAACAAAAAAATCAGAAAAACAAAAAAAAAACTCAAAGAGACATAGCAAGTTATGAACCAGTTGATAATGTAGCAGCTGCTTGATAAGTGTTGTATTGCAATAAATCAGCTCAAGATGAACCTTCAACCTCAAAAAATCACCAGTTCTAGCTTCAGCTGAGTGCAGTTTTCCCTTCCAAGTGGCAGCCTTTTTTTTCTTTGCAATGTTGGAATGGTCAAAAAGTTGAAATGAAATTGTTTTAGGGTGGAATAAGTGTTGAAATGCACAAGACAATTGAGAGGGGGGGTTGAATCAGTAGTAACCAAAACTTAACTTCTTATAAGCATCAACACACCAACCACTTAATCACTGTTATTATGATTTAACCATGAAAGCATGAAATCGGAAACTTAAGCACATTCACACATTAAACACACGAGACACCAAATTTTTTACGTGGAAAACCCAATGAGGGAAAAACCACGGTGAGAATTAACTCACAATATAAATGATATATCAAAATTTACAACAAGGCTCACTGCCTTAGGGCTCACTGCTCAAAATGCTCACTGCAAGAAGAAGGGGCTCACTGCCAAGAGAAGAGGCTCACTGTCAAAAGGGGCTCACTGCCAGAAGTAGAAGAAGATAGTTACAATGAGAACGGATCTCACAACAACCAGGGATCCACCACAATCTGGACTGAATCTTTTGCAACCTTTCTGTATCAAAAATATATTCTTTTCTGCTCACTTTCACACTCTCAAACTCATTTGGATCACAGCTGCAACAATTAATACTTCTCATGCAACCATTTCGTCTCTCTCAACAACTTCGCTAGATTTTCCCTATCGTTTATACATTCGCAATCTTGGAAACAATCTTCAAGGTCGGCACAAACAATAAACTTAGCCAATATTCAAATTAGGTCTAGACCTAAACATTCCCGTGGTGGAAAGGAATGAATGCGGACCACACCACACCTTAGCAGGGACTCAAATGCAATCTCCCACGCAACAACATGCTATCACAAACTCCAAAGCATAATCGCAAGTAGTGAAAACAATTAGGTCGGCCAAAACTAGTGTTAACACTAAGACCTTTAGGAACACGCTTCATCCACGATCCGAATTACTCTTTGCAAACTAATCAAAAAGTAGGAACATGATCTAGAGACATCCACAAGCACGTTACAATCACCAAGAACTTCCGCACAACCCCCAAACATTCTATCCATAAGATTTTTCAAACCGGACCACTTAAACATTACTGTCAACCACTGTCATAAATGAAAGATCGCTTGCGGAGCATCAAATCACGAACCACTTCAACTGAAGGCACATAACATCATCCCAGACTTAATTCTAGAACCACAAACTATAGAACTTAAATGTGAAGAGATGTGGAGCAGAAGACATTCTCCCTGTCACCATTTGAATACTTAGAAAAAGAATTTTTACTCTGGTGAACAAAACTCACTCAAATTTTCACACCGGAGGCTCAAATTTGAAACATAGCAACTACAGACATCCCTTAACATAACTTTCAAACCGCAGAAAAAGATATTCAATCTACAGGATATGCGGAGCAAAACACTGCACTGTTCTGGGAGATAGAACAGTTCTGCAATTGCATTGACTTCTCAAACACTTGCTCAAACTCATCCAAATAACTATCTTAGATGCTGACCTTAGGTGTTGACATCAATGACAACACTTACTGCTCATACTTGCAACAATAAGGGCGTGGGAGGGTTTGTGGGACCCCCACGCCCCTTTCACACCCAATAAAATTGTAATAGCTGTAAAGTTTTTTTTTGAAATGCGATTTAATGCTTTGTTTTGATGTGGGGTCGCCTCGCTGTCATCGGGACAGTCGAGGGACGTCTGATATGTCCCCGGCCGCCTCCCCGGCCGCCTCAGGGACGGCTAGGCGTCCCCTTTTTTGCCCTAGCCGTTTCCAACTCCAGGGATGCGATTTGGAAACATCTCGGAGTTTCCAAGGGATGGGGATGTGCTTGTGAGGGTAGGAGATGCATCCCTGTGTATCCCTGGGAATATGTCATATTAGGATCATAACAAATCTCAGTTTGAATTAAAATATCCTTTCAACTAGCAGTGGCTTGTGGCATTTTGAGGTGGATATCAGGCAGATTTGGAGGCGTTTCAAAGGCATTTCATTAAGAAGTAGATCACTGTAGATTTAGAGATAAAATTAGCAAGCACTGCTGAAGATAGATTTGGTCTTTCTGAGCTATATTCTAAACAATATATCTGAATTAGATAATAAACTATTAAACTGCAATTTCTGGGTTGATTTCATATTTATATTTAATTGTGCAAACTATTATTGTGAGCTAGGGTTTATTATATTTTAAAAAAAAATTAAATGGGATATTACAGAAGATTCCACAAAGCATGTAAAGCACTAGCGGAATAATGGAAGACTCCACAAAGCATGTAAAGCAAAGCAGAATGGACAACATAGGGTAGGGTATGACCCTACACCTCTCTAGATTTGAACATGTGACTTCCTCTATGAAGCATGCGTGCCTTCACCATCAGGCTGTACACATAGTAAACCTTATGTTAGCTTAGTAAACCTTATGTTAGCTATTTATGCAATGCCAAATTACATGTTATCACTAACACCTAAAACTTGAGGTTGCCTCAAATACATTCAGATCATTCGGTCAAGCAACATTACACATCCCCCAGCTTCTAGCAGTTCTCGCAAAAAAAAAAATTTAATTCTGAGCTCTCTAAAGTCCTTTTTAGATTTCCTGTCTGTTGAGATTAATGTGTAACTTACTGGTCTTACCTATGTAGCCTTTGGTGATTGCAACTTTTCTTTGGCATATCGTTTTTTTGATGGGTAAACTGTGTTATCCTGGATTGTCCCACCCATAAGGAGACTGCAGAAAATGCCTCGAAAGCCAAAAAATACAAGCCAGCCATGCCAGACTTGAACTGGAATCATGGACCAAAGAACTTGTCAACTATTGTACTCATATTCAGAAAGATATACAATTTTATCAGAGATTTTTACAAAAATGCCTCTACTTTGAAGGCCTTACTTTGAAAATGAAGCTGTCCAAATTGACAGTTGACAAAAAGGTTTCCCTGGATTCCAACAATCTTAACACGTGCAAAAAAGAAAAAGAAGAAAGAAGGTATAATACTTCTCAAACAGACCAGTCCATTCACATTCATCAGCCACCTTTTGGAACAGATTTCATTGTCAGACATAACCAGCTAGACCTACAAAACCAAGGACACAAAAGATTCATCCTGCCTAGAGAAATGCCACCTGTGCATGAGTCGTCTAAGGTGGAGGGAGCTTATTGAAAGAATCTTCATCCACAGCATTTGCCGCAACACAGGCTGCTGCTTCCTAACCATCCTTATCTCCATCAGTTCTTCCCAGGAACCCTAATCCTTTGTCCTTGAGCCCTTTCAGGTTTACGAGCCATTGTCTTTAATACATCTGCCTCCTCCATCACAGGGAGAGAAACAGAGCTGTCAACACCAACAATGACATTATGATGTACCAACCTAATATCCTGCACATATTGCAGCAGTTCCAAGCATAGATGCTGTTTTAGAATGCTGTTAATTTACCACCTGTATCTCTTTTCTTAACATTGACACCCTAGCCTCTAAGTCAATCTGAGCCTTTGTTTTTGTTCCTGTTTTCAACTCTTCCTCCAATTGTTTTGGCGCCTCTTCATTTAATCAGCCCTAAGGTATGAACTTGTTAGTTTTCAAGACATGGGCAATTATCCAGTTGTAAATGAGCTTGCCCTTTAACAAATCTGCTAATTTCATTTTAAAATCATCTTTGATTAATGTCTTGGTATGCTTCTCTCTAGTAATGTCAGTGCTGCTTTCACCAAGGTGTCAGTGTGTTGCTACTGCAGATATGAAAGTTATTTTTTCAACAGTGGTTGGACACAGCTCCACCATAGGGCAAGTCACGAAATACATCCGCCATAGCCAAGTTCAGAGGAACTAACATTCCAAAAGCACTAGAGAAAATCCACTGGACAACGGCATCTAAAAGCCTCAAAGAATAAAGATGCTGTGTAATATCCCCAATATAGAATTTTGGGAATTTTTTTGTTTGTTTGTATTTATTTGATTCTTGAGACCAAAATAAACTGAAAACAACAACTAAAAATAGGGAACACGTAGCTGAAAACTTCTTACAACTCCACATGCATCACTATTGTCAGATCTAAACTGTATGAATCTGAATACAACAAATATAAGAGCTGATTTGAAAGCCCATGGGTTGCTGAAATGAACACGCAGATGTGGGCAAACCTCTGAAACTGATTATAATCAATGGTAGTAACAGCTGAAACAAGTTACAAGTGCAGATATGAAGGGCTGCAAAACAATTTTCAGAATTTACAGTGATAAGTATGCACTTTGAATATACCCTGCAATGCAATATTAATTGACTAAACAGCAGATTCGTAATCAGCAGAAACTACATGAAAATGTACAGCCACCTTCAAGCTTCAAGTCAACCCCCTGGATCCGTTCTATGGAATGGAAAAATGACGGGTTTCAAACTATGCTATTGCAAGATGTCTTTTTGTTTCTTCTCTCTGAGGATGAGACAACTTATCTTAAATTACGAACCTTGCCAATTTCCAACTCTTGGTTTTGTTGTTGAGAATTATTGGGAAATACAAGTACATGAGTCAGAAGAATACTGGACAATAAATTGTCCTCATACTTTTAAGGATGTTATCAACTTTATCACATTAAAGTATTACGATATTACGGAAACGTAATGGTAATAATCTATTGAATTAGCATTATTTTACAACAGAGCAAGAGCTCAATATATAGAGTTACATCATCTAAAAATAGCTGAAAAGCAAAAAACTAAACAGCTAACAAAGCAGATTAAAACTGAGGAATAAAAGCAGACGAATGACCATTATCTTATCTTAATACCCTCCCATAATGGTCAATCAGTCTACGTCACCAAGAAGCCCCCTAAATTTGACAAACTTATCCGGGCTCAGAGACTTGGTGAGAATATCAGCAGTCTGAATCTCTGTAGGAACATACTGCAAAACAACAGATTTGTCTTCGACAAGCTGGCGAATGAAGTGACAATGTAGATCAACATGTTTTGTCCGTTCATGAAAGACGGGATTTTTAGCAAGTTTGAACACTCCTTGATTGTCACAATACAATGGAGAAGGCCCCGCTGGAGACATGTGTGTGTCTGAAAGCATCTGTTGAAGCCATACTGCCTCATAGGCAGCTTTAACAGCGCCCCCGTATTCAGCTTCTGTTGAAGAGAGAGCCACTGCCTGCTGCTTCTTGCTGGTCCAAGTGACTGCTCCTGTGCCTAAACTAAAAACATACCCTGAGGTAGACTTTCGGTCATCAACAGAACTTGCCCAATCTAAGTCTGTAAAGTCGATCAACTGAGGATCTTTGCACCGGCCATACAAAATGTCAAAGTCAGGAGTTCTTTGTATGTATCTCAATACACGCTTTGCGGCAACCCAGTGTTCAGCTTTAGGGGCTGTTGTAAAGCGAGAGATGTAGCTAACAACAAAACTAAGATCAGGGCGAGTGGCAGTAAGATAGATGAGACTGCCCACTAATTGCCTGAATGCGGATTCATTCTCTATAGGAGAGTTTGAATTAGCTGAGAGTTTCAGCCCTTTTTCCATAGGAGTAGGAGCATATTTACAGTCTGTCATTCTGAATTTGTCCAACAGACCTCGAGCATACTTTGATTGAGAGATAAAGATGTCAGATTGTTGCCAAACCTCAATACCTAGGCAATAATGCAGGAGACCCAAGTCTGTCATATCAAATGTGTGACTGAGATCATGTTTAAGGTTGTGAATCAATGACTTGGAGTTGCCAGTAATTATCAGATCATCTACATAGACAACAACGAGGAGACGATCATCAGCATACTGGTGAACATACAGATTGGAATCAGAAGGACTCCACTGAAAACCATGATCGATGAGATATTTATCAATCTTTATGTACCAAGCCCGTGGAGCCTGTTTTAGGCCATAGAGGACTTTCACGAGTTTGCACACCTAATGTTCTTTCCCAGCAACCTTGAAGCCAGAAGGTTGCGTCATGTGAACTTCTTCCTGCAAATCTCCATTGAGGAAGGCACTCTTAACGTCCATTTGATGGACTTTCCACCCAAACTGGGCTGCCATAGCAAGAACAAGCCGGATGGTACTCATTTTGGCAATAGGAGTAAAAGTCTCTTCATAGTCAACACCTTTTTGTGAGAACCCTTTTGCTACCAACCGAGCCTTATATTTGTCAAGAGTCCCATCAGCCTTATACTTGACTTTGTACACCCATTTGCATCCAATGGGCTTCTTCCCAGGTGGAAGATCAGAGAGGACCCAAGTATTGTTCTTTAGAAGACTATGGTGCTCAGCTTCCATAGCCTTTTCCCATTCAGGTATGCCCTTAGCCTCAGAATAGGTTTGAGGCTTTGAGATGCTATGAAGATTAGCCATGAGAGCAAAATTGACAGTATTTGGTGGCTTGCTCTTCTTTCGAGCAGATCTACCGTCGACTAGTTCATTATCATGAAGATCCCCAATCGTTTTGGCCCACCATTTAGGCCGAAGAGTAGGTGAACTACCACCTGAAATAGGTGCATCAGCATCACCAGGAGAAGCAGGAACAAGATTAGGAGGATCCTGAATATCTTGAGGAGGGGCGGGTACAGGCATAACATCAGGAGCCCTCCCATCAAGTGGAGCAAGAGAAATGCGAACACCCAAATCGGAATCCTCCAAAGGCTGATCCTTAGTGTGAGTAGATGAAGTAGAGAGCAGAAAGGGCCTAGTAGTCTCATCAACTACAACATCACGACTGAAGATGAGACGATCAATGTCTATATCAATCAATTGATAAGCCTTATGATTTTCACTATAGCCAGTGAACATGAGTTTCTGGCTTTTGGAGTCCAGCTTAGTGCGCTTGACATCTGGAATCCAAACATGAGCAGTGGAGCCAAAAACTTTCAGATGATGAACGCGAGGTTTACGTCCAGACCATGCTTCTTCAGGAGTCATTTTTCTGACTGCATAAGTGGGAGATCGGTTCAGAAGATAGACAGTAGTGTAGACTGCTTCAGCTCATAATTTCTTGGGAACACTTCGATGCTCTAACATAGAATGGGCCATCTCTGTAATAGTGCGATTGCGACGCTCAACAACACCATTTTGTTGAGGTGTGTAAGGTGTAGTAAGTTGACGTTTGATGCCATGTGTTGCACAGAAGTGGGTGAAATTAGAGGAACAAAACTCCCCCCATTATCAGACCAAAGAGAGACGATGGGACAGCCAGACTCTTTTTCCACCAAGGCTTTGAACTGCTGAAATGTACTAAGTACATCGGATTTCTTTTTCAAGAAATACACCCACATCTTTCTGCTAAAATCATCAACAAAAAGCAAAAATATCTGCACCCAGTAACGAAAGGAGTGTTCATTGGTCCACATACATCTGCGTGAACCAGTTGCAAAGCCTTGGATGCTCTCCGTTTGTCACCATCGGAAAATGGGATCCGATGCTGTTTACTAGCTTGACAAGCGTCGCAGATGCCAGGAAGTGGAGTCTGAATATTTGGAAGACCACCGACCAGACTCTCCCGAGCTAATTGAGAGAGATAGTGCATGTTGAGATGCCCATAACGTTAATGCCAGAGTTTACTGAGGGAAGTGCTCTTGGTTGCCAAAGCTTGCTCTGGAGGATCACCAGAGTCCATGAGTCTATATAGACCATGATCCTTAAGAGCCTGAGCAACGGTGATACGTGTCTCATGATCCACTATGCTGCATGAGTGCATGCTGAAGACAACGTCCAGATGGGGTGAGTGTCACATGATCTGACTGATTGAGAGAAGGTTCAGCTCCATGCCAGGAACGAAGTATACATCAAGAAATATTAACTTTCTCCTACCAGACTGAATCTGTACGGTGCCTTTTCTGACAACTGTATACTCTTCACCTCCTCCAAAGACAACCGAGTCTCTGAATGGCGTGTACTCATTGAACTAGTCGCGCCGGTGTGTGAAATGTCGAGAAGCACCCAAATCAACATATCAGGCAGAGGTTTTCATATGATCTACAGGGCGTTTAGCCATAAAGGCATAAAACACAGACTTCTTCTGTTTGGCAACAGGTACCATCTTCATGCTTTTCGAGGCACGAAAAGCAAAATAGTGGAAGATGGACTAGAACAGAAAAAAAACAAGAACTTGGAAAATACAGACAAACCCTAGCACGGGTGACGAAGCATAGAGTTCGAAAACACAGAATAAGTTAAATAGAAACACTGTTGACATATCAAACGACAACCATGACCAAAAAAAGAAAGATTTGTTCACTGAGTCCCGCCAAGAAAAAATCCTCGACCACTCCATACAGGACTCGCATGCCAAAAAAAAGGGAACACAAAAAAAAAAAACGCAACCGTGTGGTAACAGCGCCCAGAATACTGCCAAAAGAAAAATGCGATTAGAAACAATGAGATTTCAAAAAGATTGCCATAGAGAAATTGCCAGACACAAACTGGAATTGATCCACGACCAGAATGGCGCTATCCGTACGTCGTACGGAAGTTGCAGAGGCGCCAAAAGAAAGAAAAAACGAGACACAGGACTCAAAAAACGAGACACAGGACTCTAGTTCGATTATAGCTCTTATACCATATTACGATATTACGGAAACGTAATGGTAATAATCTATTGAATTAACATTATTTTACAACAGAGCAAGAGCTTAATATATAGAGTTACATCATCTAAAAATAGATGAAAAGCAAAAAACTAAACAGCTAACAAAGCAAAATAAAACTAAAGAATAAAAGCAGACGAATGACCATTATCTTATCTTAATATAAAGGACTATATTGGCAGTTTGCTTGAGGCTAGTATACTTACAACTACTCCAGGGGCATCATTGTAGTACAGAGGCGGACATAACCAAGACAATGAGAGAAGCATCACTTGGTGTAGAGGTTTCAATTCCTATTTATATCGAAGTGTTGTAGCATAAGCTAATTACATTACAAGGACGATCAATGTTAGGAATCACAAATCTACAAGGTTGATTTGGGATCCTGGTGAGTCCAAGAGCATCCTAGCTTGTCATTGCTTGAGGAGAAGCAATATTTGGGACGGGAGGACTGTCATGTCTCCTCTGCTGGGACAAAATAAAATATTATATTTAATTTAATATTGTCAGCACAGGAGTTACCTTCTGAGGAATCGTTTGAAGACTGGTCACTGCATTATAACTAAAGTAATATTGCCGCTTAAATCTATCAAAAGTAGCGATTAATATAGGGACTTTGGATATGTGTCATCAACTGTCGAAAGTTCCATATCCTTTATAACAGCCGCCTGTTCTATAATTACTTTCCAAAAGTAATCAAAGGGAGATTTTGTGCGGCAAGGATTGATCGTGCAATCAAAATAGATAAAAAGCTGATGTTATTAATAAATACAGTCAAACAAAGATTTTGGGACTATCATATGATACAAATTCAGTTTATAACAATCCTGGGGTTAGAATATGCAATATAACAACATTGAATACACTCAGCCAGACGCATTCAAATATGGACGGGTGCGAGACTAGTTTGCTCAGGTCAAGGAGGTCTAGTTGACCGCAGTATAAAGAGGATCTAGACGCTGCCATACATCATAATATAGCAGCTGCATCAAATGAAGATGGCGTATGAAACTAATATCCATCAAGGAGTTTGCACTATTTGATTAGTGGCACATAAGGGAGAATTAAATAATATTACAAATTATAATTGAAGTTTAGTTTTAGGAAACGTCAAGGGGCATTATGAAGAGTTGTGTCTTATGAAGAGATGAGGTATATAAAGGAGATCATTCAAGAGAAGAATATATAAAATCGAATATCAATTATGAAAACATAATATTTATTTTCTTGTGGAATACAAACTATGGATTCAGAAATTAAGGACAGAAACCCTCAACTTCTCCTATCAAAGTTAGTGGATGAAAACCCCTAACTTATGCAGAAATTAGGGACTTTCATATAAAGAGTAATAGCAGCATATTGTGAGAAGAATTACAGCAGAACATAAAGGATAAGTTTTATATTTTCAGACATACATCATAAGCTTTAAATCTGAATATTATAACAAAAATTACAATTTTTGGATAAATTAATATTTATAATTAATTATGCAAATATTATTGTGATTTAGGGTTATTTATATAAGGAAAAATAAGGAAGTCTAGAACGGGACATCACACTGATAGAGCAAATGTTCCATATACAAGAAAAATTCAGTACACGCACCCTCCCTTCAGGAAGAAACATCAAATCAAGATAAGACCAGCATGATGCTGAGAATTAGCGGCCTAAAGGAGGAGCTCAAAGGTGCTCATAAATCAGTGAACAAGATAAGAGAAGCAGGGAAGAATCTGACTGAATTAGTTAGCAGTTTGTTTTAACATAGAATTGCTTGCATCATGAACAAAGTGGATGACACATAGGACTGCTTTAATAATTTGCTTAAAGCCATGGAGCAGAAAGAGCAACAATGCCTAACTGCAAGTCAAATCTTGAGTAGGTGGATACCAAGGGTATTGCAAATTAAGCATGCTCATAACAGTGCAAGGTATAACCTAGAAGCCAATTCTTCTATTGCTAGTACTTGAACGAGGTATCCTCATTTCAGAACAGGCTTGGGATTACCTTGAGAGGAAAGAGAAACAATTTTAAGGTTCTGGAGGAGCAGGGATTGCCACCTATTTAGGATGATGGTGGAAGTATTAAAATGTTGGACATGTGGAAGGTTGAATTCAAGGAATAATGCCAACCATTGTCAAGTCATTATTTCATGATGACAAAGTCGACCAAATTTTGTGTAATGCTAAGATTGACAAGTTATTGAAATTGGAGCTAGGACTAGACAATTTTGTCTGAGATGTTAGGATTTTACTTGATGCCAGGTATGTCACAAATCAGAACAAGCTAAAGAGAAGATTAGAGTATGACTGACCATCTGATGAGGAATTCAAAAAGTGGATTTCCAATTATAGGTAAGAATTAGGATGATATGACACAAAGCGTGTTTTGCCCTACTTAGCAAGTCTAATGGATAATCAGTTATCTCTTAAAGACTGTAGTCGTATCCATCAGGAGATCCGAGATGTCATTTTGACATGTGTGTTCCAACATGGCGCCTAAATAGACAAGACCTTTCGACAACCCTATGGATTATTTTAAGTTTTAATCCATTATGCAATTTACATGAGAATGATGGCCTTTGGGCTGTTTAAACGGATGTGGTCTTCAGCAGTGGCATTCAGTTTTGAAGGTTGATGAATGTTCATCGATTGGTGGTTGTGTCTTAGCAAGGTTGTTATTCTTTTTGGATGTTTGTTGAAGCCATTTGGAGGATGCCTTGTCAACTTCAGTTCATGGTTGCTAGTGGTTGTAACAGAATATTTAGTGAGATGGTGGAACGTGGTAGTTGGGAGGATCTGTTGGGTTTAACCCTGTATAGTTCGTTGTTGATCTGTATTTGTCAAGAAAGAATAGCATGCTATTCTTTCTCAAATGCTAGTGGTATGTTTTATTTCTTCAGGCACCTCCGGATCAATGCTGGGTGGGGTGACCCATGATCATCAAGCTCTGTGCAAAGAAATGGGGTCCGCTACATTCAAGCTGTCCCATCCCTGTTGTGGTCCTTCAGCCACCTTCTCCTCTCATGATGACATCCTTTCCTTCCACCTTGTCGCATCCATCTTCCGTACTGCTAACTACAGCAGCTGCTACATCATGAGATGTAGGAGCAAGGGTCTAGCTATCATCCCCAGTACTATGGGTTGTGGCAGCGTGTGTCCTATTCTCTCCCTCAACACATTTGTGTCAGCTTGGAGAACTCCTGGAGTCTTCATGTGAACCTCAAACTGTGGCGGCTCAGCTTTGATAAAATGAATGACAAGTGTCACTCATCAGTTGTACTGATTCTTCCTGTATTTTCTTATAAAATGGGGTTGTAACTTCATTGTAAAAAAGGGGGAAAAATGAGAAAAGAACTTTGAAATTGATTGTAATCCTATTTTTCTATGAAGTCCAAGAGAACTTTTGTATTGTATGAAATTCTATTTCGATACTCTTAATTGAATTGAAATATATGAGTGAAAGTTTATTTGTGTTACTGTCTCCTTTGCTGCGTCACTAATCATGAAGATATAGTGTTCAGGACAATGTATCTTTGCATTCACATTTGCTGTTTGTGTTATCTGTCTTGGTTAGTGCACATTCAAGGAATGTGAGAAATCTTTCTAAGTGGGTAATGGGTTTAGTAATTATAGTAAAGGATAACTAAGAATGGTTGCATCTAAAGTAAAGTACTATCACTGGTTATATGTCGTTGTAAGGCAATGATGTCTTGTTAAACCTGCAGAATTAGTACTATCAAGCTTTAGTTGTAGCGACATCAGAATGAGACTATGATCCTAGGAGATTAGGCACCAATCAGTTTTATCGTCCACTTAACCCCATTCATGTTTAATCAAGCACAAATCCATTGAAGTATAAGTTTCTATAATTTAATCTGTTCATGTCCAAGCTCATAGATGCTAGGAATAAGTTGATGTGCTCTCTAATTACAAACCCTAGTCAAATTTGCATGAAAACAAATCTGTTACGTCACTGAAAATGTTCCTGAGACAGTTCTAATTGTTTAAGATTTTAGTCAGTAGTCGTAGGGTGACCCCCCTGAGTCGTACAGAGCTCAAAGTGTAGAAGAGGTTCTCTATACCTCTTGTTCCTTGGTCCTTTCTACTCCTTGATTTGATCATAGGTTCTCTCCTTTAGTTTGGCTATTAAGGCAGACACCTTAGGACCAAGGATTGCGAGAAAAGAAACCAACAGGTAGGTCACCTCTCGTGACCTTTAAGCATCTGGCCTTGACCTTATATCTCCTGGTCTTGTCTCCATTTCATCTTCTAGTTTTCCAACCATTTACTTCTAATTTTGTCCAATAGTCACAGACTTTGGATCCCCACAGTGTCACCAAACAGTCTTTGGCATTGCTGAGATTTAGAGAATCCTTCAATGCTGGGTATCCAAGTTAAGAATTCTCCAATTTTTTTTTTCTTTTTGCCATTCCTAATCTCCTAGGTGAGGTGTCTACAGATCAAGTCCTGGGATTTTGAAATAAAATTCTAGCTATGCAAGCCAGCAGGAAGGGAAGTTGCAGTGAAAATGCAATCTGAGCTGATGTTTCCAAATACTTTTCTCAAGATTGAACTCCAGGGTTCCTCACATTTCTCTTGGATTTGCCACAGTAACTTGATGCCCGATGCCTTATTGTGTAAAGCCAAATCTTTTAGTCCTTCCCCCACTTACCTTTAGTCTTACGGACCTATTCCCATGCCAAAAGAGGGATCTCTTTCTCCTTGGATCTCCCTTGCCACAGGAAAATCCTATAGATTCTTTTTATTTCTTTTATAGATTCCTTGGGTGCATACAATACCAAAAACACAGAGACAGTAATTGCTTGCAAGAGAGCCTTGATGAGGATAATTTTGAGTACTGAACTAAGCCATTTCCTTTGCAATATGCTAGTTTGGTATTGATCATGTCAGCAGTTCCATTCCAGAGATTGCTTCTTCCTTCACTACTGAAAACCAGAATCCCCACATATTTATGAGGTAAGGAACCGTTTTAAACCCCTAAACAGCAGTGGTCAATTACTGTCTCTGTGGCCAAGTGTTTAGAAGATAGATCTTGGACTTGTCATTATGGATTGACCAGAGGTTCTTTCATACATATACAATACTGCCTTCAACGCCTTTGCCTCTCTAATCTCCGCCTCATTGCTGTGAATATTTTGCCCAATTCAGCCATAATGATAAACAAAGAGGGAGAAAGAGGGTCCGCCTACTTCAAATCTCGTGAACTATTAAAGAAGCCAACTGGACTTCCATTAACTATCACGGAAAAAGGAGCACTCACCACCAAGTTCATTACCATAGTTCCACGGAGTTTCCTGATGGAGGGACGGGTGGACGGGGGGACGAAGTTTGGGGATGGCGGGGGGGGGACGGTGCAAATACATATAGTACTTGAAAAATTAGTTATAAAAAGATGTATAAGGATCAAGTATATTGCATTGAACATCAACAATTTAACATTTAAGTTTTTAACAATGAAGTTTCAACATTGAACCAATGAACCATTGAACATCGAACATTGAACATTGAAAATGAAAATCAAAATATCGAATTCAGAGTTTTCAAAATTTCATAATGATGATTCATTATTACAATCAAGTATCAACTGATCAAGTATCAAGTTCAACAATGTTCAAAAATAAAAGAAAATAGTAAATACTAAATACTAATAGTAATGACTCAATGGCTAATCATCCCCAAAGTTCTAGCCAAGCTCCTCATCACTAGAACTGCTGGACTCCACATACTCAAGCTCCTCCAAACCAATACCAACCAGCCCATCTGTGTAGCATCATCATGAATCTGTGATGGCTCCTCCGGCTCTACATCCCATCTGGCTGTTGGACTCTTCTTGTACATAAGTGTGTTGCAGTCAATGAGACGCAAGGCACTATCTACAAACACAAGCTTCTGTGTTCTTCTAGAGGTAAGCCTATTCCTCTTAATGGAGTGGATGAAGCTATAAGTAGACCAGTTCCTCTCAGCAGCAGAAGAACTAGAAACCTGGGATAGCAAACGAATGGCTAGATCGGTAGTGATAGAAGTATGCCCATGCAAAGTCCACCATAAAATAGGCTCCTCTTGTGCCAAAGTCTCCCTATCTATTTCGGTCTCTTGTGGATATCCCCTAAGACTGACAAATTTTGTCCACTAAGTATGAATGATGTTGGCCTCTGTAGGACCATACATTTTCTGAATGGCCTTCATGAACCCTGCCTTCACGTCAACATCTTGATGTCAACATCTTGTATAGGTGTAACTCTATTAGGCATTTTCACATACCACTTTGGGTTCAATGCATAGGCAACCATGTGCAAGGGAGTGTTGAGCTTCTCCCATCTACGATGAATGATTGTTTGAATATGTTCGGTGTAGAATTGCAATGTGGGGTCTCTCTATCGTACATCAACCTTCATTTGATCAAGCATAGTATTAATGCACTCATACACATCTCCAAGGTTAGGTGCATTAGCATCCCCATATCTAATCACTCTGAAGACTAGAGTAATGATGGAGACAATATATTTGGCATCAACCCAAAAAACATCACTCTTCACCATCTCCTTCATCCTTTGCCCCTGCTCTGTCTTCGACTCAGGCCACTGATTCCATTCTGTTGTCATAATCATTAGTTGCAATGCCTCTTACAACTCAAGCATCCTTTCGAAGAGAGTAAAGTATGATGCATACGTAGTCTATACAGGTTTCAAGAATTCCTTATTGGAGAAGGTTCTGAAGAGACCATGTGAAGTGTGGTGGTTGTAGATAAACATCCGCACATCTCTAGCATCATTAACAAGTACTTTGATCCAACTGATTTTTCCCATGTCCTTGAGTGCATTATTCATGGCATGCACACAACAAGGAGTCCACCAAATATGTCTATAGGCTGCCTCAATTAACTTCCCTGCAACTTTGCACACATGGGCTGCATCTGTCACTACTTGCACCACATTTTGTGGCCCAACCTCCTCTATAGCATCTTTGAGGATCTGGAACTAAAAATGAGCATCCTTGCGATGCCCTGAACAATCATAGCCCTAGGGAAATAAGGGCTAACTATACTTGTAACCATGATATTGATGAATGGACGATGCCTAATTTCCGTCCACCCATCCATGACGATGTTGCATCCACTTGTGACCCAAGTATCCTTCATTTTCTCCATTAAAATATTAATCTTGGAATAGTTCTTATCCAAGATTGTTGTCCTCAATTTAGTCTCCCTTGGTGCAACATATGATGTTCCCGCCCTTATTACCTTTGCCATAGCTTCCTTATAATATGGAGAGCGAGTCACATGCAAATGATGCTATTGGCAAATATGATGGTCCCACCCTTATTACCTTTGCCATAGCTTCCTTATAATATGGAGAGTGAGCCACATGGAATGGAATGCCATTGGCAAAGAAGAATTTGCCAATGGCATCATTTGCATCATCTTGTGCTTGCACATTGAATAATTCTACCAGTGGATTTGAAGCATCACTAGTCACCTTACGTTTCCCCTTAGAGTCTGTTGCCCTTGAACTAGATGGATTCATTGGCCTCTCCAAAGTAGTAGAAGTAGAACTTTGTCTCTGATGACTCCTCCCCCTTGGTGGCAAAGTAATAGATGTAGGTGCATCCTCTCCATTAGCATCCCATAATTGACATATTTCAGCCCTCAATTTTAGGTTTTTTCCCACATTATCACATAGATCTACACCTTTGCCTCGGATAAGGAGGTGAGCATTTGTTCTAGTCATGCTGCCAAACCATTCAAGGTCACATAAGTTGCACTTCCATTTCCTAGTGCCCCTAGCTGTCCCAGGCTTTGCTAGTACCTTGCTTGCAAATTGTTTTAAAGGTTGCTTCTGATCGAAGGGACCCTTAGCATATTGTTGTAGGATTTGTGAAGGGCAACTATAATTTGGACTCCCAAAAGAACTAGTTTGATTTTCACAGCAACCCCTCCTTGCTTCTGAAGTAGGAGCACTAGGTGTATAATCAGATTCATTTTCACTTTCAATTTCAACCTCATCCCCTTGAGGTTGACCCTCATCCTCACTCACGCTATGAGAACTCATAATGATACTGCAAGAAATGATAATTTTTTTTGTAAGTTTATAATTTAAAAATTAAAATTCAAACCATGCATAATGCAAGGGATTAAGACAACGATTTTTTTTGTTTTTCTTACTTCAGGTCGCACGAAGCGTAGAAGCAAAGGATACACAAATAGGAATCCTTGTTCTTAACCTTTGTCAAACAAGGATTTCACTTTTGTTTTTCTTACTTCAGGGCGCATGAAGCGCAGAAGCAGAGGATACACAAAAGTTAAGATCCTAATTTGACTTTCAAATTTAATGATTGATTTTATAATTTAATCAAATATTTATGCATTAATTAAAAGTTTAAAAACCTAAATGCTGCTGTCATAATTGACAAAATACTTGGTCAAACAAGGATTTCACTTTGTTTTTCTTACTTCAGGTCGCACGAAACGCATAAGTAGAGGATACACAAGATGAAATCCTAATTTGACTTCTAAATTCTAATTTTGAAATTGAAAAAAAAACTTACAGAGCTACAACCTAGAAAGCAAAATAAATTTCAAATTTAAGCATTTGATTTTCATTTGAATGAAGATTTAAAAATTTAAGCATTTAGATTCTAGAAATGAATCATGAAATAAAGAACAAAACAATTATTAATTATACAAATGAAAATGAGAAATTCAAAGAATCAAATGCATAGTGATAGGGTCTACCTTGTGGTTCAAATGATGAACTTGAAGAGTCTTGAATCTTCTTGGCTTCTATATCCTCTTGTTGATCTCAGTTTCCCTCTCCTAATGCTCTCTCACTCTTGCAAACTTCTCCCTCTTTGATTGTTGCCTTTACTTTCAGCTCTCTACTTCACTCAAAGAAGTTTTTGTGTGAGTGGGAATGAGAGGGATAGGGCTTTTTATTAGCTTTTGGGAGGCCTTGGGGGTGGGGGTGGGGCCCATTAGCAATTAGGTTTAGGTTAGAGGGCACATAAACCAAAATCTCATTGAATTTTTTTTTTTTGGGCATTGGACAATGCGGGGGACGCCTGTGCGTTTCCTTGGGGGGGTCGAGGGACGTCTGGGCATCCCCTAGACGTCCCGGGGACGTCCCATAGTCTCCCAGACATCCCCATTTTTAAGGGACGCCCCAGAGACGTCCCCTCTCAGAGGGTAACGTCCCAAGGATGACATCGATTTGCGGCGGCGGCAAAGGTGCGTCTGGGGGACGCCTCCTAGATGTCCCCACGTCCTGGGGACGTCCTTGTCCCGGAAACGACTGGTTTTTGGATGAGGGGGACGCGTCCCCGTGGTACAATGTTCATTACCCATTCTACCCATTTTGGAGAGAAACCAAAAGCGAGCAGAGCATCCTTCAAGAAATGCTAGTTGACTTGTTCATAAGCTTTAGCAATGTCAACTTTCAGAAACATGCCTTTTTGTTTGCCTTTTTTGAGTGAATGCAGAGTCTCATGTGAAATGATGATTCTTTCCAAGATCTGTTGTCCTTTAATGAAGCCCCCTTGCTTCAAGAAATATTTCTGGTAGGATCCTCATCAATCTCTCTGCAATGGCCATGTATAGGATTTTGTAAATTGTGTTACATAGGTATCGGTTTGATATCGAAGAAGGTATTGGGGTTTGTTTTGCCAGTTTTTTGTTTTGGAATTAGAGCCAAGAATGTATAGTTGAAATCTTTTAGCATCTTCCACGACCTTTTGGATTCATTAGCAACTGCAGTGATATCATCTTCCATCAAATCCCAGAAATTTTGGAAGAGTGTAGCTGGAAACCTGTTTAGGTCACGTGTTTTGCTATTCTGCATTTTTACCAAGGCTGCATGATTTTCTTTATTACTGAAAGAGTTAAGCAGGTACACGTTTTGTGCCTGTGGTGAGTTTTGGAATGGAGTCAAGAATCTGATTCCTGTCATCAGGGAAATCTTTGTTATTGTTCTTCAGCAAGTCTGCTAAGAAACTCTTTGCTGCTTCTTTAAATTGTCGTGGCTATGTCAAAAAGATGCCGTTTCTGTCTATGATTTTGCTGAATCTGTTAACTTGTCATCTGGCCACAGTAGATTGATGGAAAGTTCCTGTGTTTTTGTCCCTATCTTCATCCATGTTTCTCTAGATTTCTGACGCCCAAAGATTTATTCTTTGGCATAGGATTGCTCTAGCTTGGCCAGCAACACTGCTTCTTCTTGAACATATCTGTCATTCCTAGATGCTGGTTATCTTTATTGAATTGTTCCAAACTTATTTTTTCCACAAAGATATTTCCAAATTCCTATTCCAATCCCCTAAGCAACTCTTGATGTACCTCAACTTTTGGGCAAAACATTACATTTTCATTCGTCCAATATCTGGACCGAACTGGATTGGTAATTATGGCCACTACCTGTATATACCGGTGCCATCTTCAAGAGCAGAAAATAGTACCAGATTCTGTTCAACCTGGGTACTTACATTTTGTAATCTCAGGGGAAGAAGCTGTTTACTGGTTCTGGTCATCCTGATTTCTATACCCATCTATTGATTCTACCCGTTTCCTCTGAAGGGGTCTGATTTGATCAATATGGGGATTGGCATCTTCTGAAAAAACCACAAATGATTTCTTTCAAAGAGGAAGTGTAGTTTGCCTTTTCTTAAAAAAATCTCTTTTTTACCCCAAATCATAGGGGTCATTTCTGCATGCCCCAAATATTTTCACCTGTGTAGCTACTCGTCTGTTTTGTTGTGTGCATTCTCTGGTAATTTGTACAACTTTTTGGCAAGCATAACATAAAAAAAGGACGCCTTTGTGGTCAAGCTTCTGAATGCAACTGTCAAAAGATGACAAAGTACATAACGATTCTGGTAGAGTTATTATGTCTTTGACATATCCTGAAATATCTTCAGTCTTGTGTATGTCTTATAGGTCTTCTCTAGGGTTACCTGATCAGTTTCTATCAGGTTTCTAACGCTTCTTCCTATCTTTTCCAACACCACCTTTGTTTGGTATCCTAGTTGCAGTGTGTACAGCCGGACCCAGATCTACTTGTTACAATAATTACTTTCCTACTACTATTTGAAATGGTGGCAACATCGGTGGAAATCCAACTCACAGTCCTTTGTTTCCCAGCAACTCTTCATGTCTTTGTATTATCATTATTTCCATATGCCCATGGTTATAGTCAAGCTTCTAGCTGTTTTGGAGGCTAATCTTATTGAAGTCTTTGATATGACAGAAATGTAACTGGTGTTTCCCGTTTTTCCCTATGAATAACACGTGAATGTAACCTCTAGAGGTGTACCACCATCATGGAGCATGCGGATCTTTAGAAATAGAGCTGTCACTGAAGATTTCTCTGGTCGATGCCTCATAGTCACATGACGAATATTATTCCTCTGCTCTAAATGATGAAATGCTAAAGATAGATTTCAAATGTGTCTATCCTAGGTTTGAAGCTATATATTTTAAACTTTGAGTTCCTTTAGAATGTTCATGTCCTGTCTCTTCAAGGTTGAAAAGATGCTCTAGAATTTATTGTCTAAGATTGATGTATTAAGTTCTGTGTTAGACATCAGAATCTGCAAAGAAGGATACTGTGTTATAAACTATACTTGGCTAAAATGGATTTTCAAGTACTGTCTTGTAAATGAATGGCATTATGGATTTCTGTAAGCTATGGCATTTTGAAATAATTTTAGAGTAAGCTAATATTGATATAAAGATGTTGACACTCAATGACTTGGAAGCAGGTGTTGAGGTTTCTGTTGAAGAAATCAAGATGGTGGTGGAGGATGTGGTCAATGAGAACAAAGAGGCAATTCTAGCACAACGTTATCGAATAAATGGTTTTCCTCTCTGGATAACTTACATTTTTAGTTACAATATAAATAGTCTTTTAGTACCTCTGCATTCATATTGGCCCTTGTTAGCTTAAGATCCTTAATTTGCATTTTATTTCGTACGGGCTTTTCATACCATGTCAATTTTGGTAATGATTCCAGGGTTACACTTGATGTCAATGCTAGACTACCATCATTTATAATTTCATTTCCCTGTAAAGAAAACCGATATTGTATTTACCTAAGTAGTTGATACTTCCTGATATGTGTAGTTTCTTTCTTACCCGAGTTTTTATGTTTCTTCTTAGCTGGAAATTTATATGGCCAAGTCCGCAAGCGTCATCCATGGGCAGATGCTAAAGTGGTTAAGGTGAAGGCCTATGACTCAATTCATAGATATGAGTATGCCAGGATTGCAAATTTTTGTTTATTAAAAATCATTTTTTTTAATGGCATAAAACTATTTGGTTATCATATGTTGAATTAAACATAGCTATTTTGATGTAGCAAATGATGCAAAGAAATTGTATTTCAATAATTTTTCCATCAAAACGAAACAAGTTTTGATTGATCATATTATAGGAAATAATGGATGCCAAGCTTTTTGAGCTACTTGGGGAAAGGACAGCTGCAGATGAGGAAAAGCCAGTCAAGAAGAAAAAAGAAAAGCCTCCAAAAGTTGAGGTGAGCTTTGCCACATTGACTTTTTCATTGATCTGAGAGCTTTCAAGCTTGGATCTAGATGGGAGATGCTGCTATTTCTTAGATCTAAGACTGATAGATCTTGTTCTAGTTATGAATTTGTGATATGAATAGAGGAAGTTGCTTTTTTCTTGTAGGAGAAAGTTGTTGCTGCATCGGCTCCTCCCTTGGAGGATACAAATCCGTTTTTGATATTTCCTGAACCAGTTGAAAATATACAGGTATGCCAATTAATACTCGGGGCTTAGGGATTTAATCATCACCTATACCCTGGGAGTCTTGCTTTGTGGAAATAGTGTTCTGAAATGATTTTGTCTCAATCACTAGAGCTGCAGTATAAGGCACAAAAGTGCACTGACAAGTTATTTGCAGAGAAAACAATCTAATGATAGTTATAAGATAAATATGAATATGAGAATTGGGGGAACGACTTTAAAAAACTAGGTACAACCACTGATAAATCACGAATACCTAGGCAGTTACTACTGTATAAGAGTTTTCACACAAAAAGCAATACAAAAAGTACTCGGAACAATGTATGAACCTATTTTTTTGAGAATGATCATAGCTTACATTATAATGGTTCCTCACTTAGTTTGGCTCTATTATTTTGAATGGACCACCATAGTTACCCTATGATTTGTTTTTGTGAAGCTTCTTGCCTATTATTATGCAAATTTTGGAATCTCTAATGATGTGAATGCATATAGTCATGCTTATGTTTGTCTTTTCAGACTTTTCTCAATGTTTTTCTAGATCTACTTGGGTATCATTCTCAATTCAATGCCTACTGCTGGTTGAATCTATTGTCTGTGCTCTTCTAGATTAGTTACCAAGAAATCATTTTCAATCTCTAGCATTGATGTGAACCTAGAGTAAATGCATCTATTGTGTGCATTTGAATGAGTCTCACCATCCCAAAATCAAAATCAAATTGGTATGCACTGTTTATTAAATTTAACCAGTATCATGCTGTGATGGTTCATTTGAGTGAGCGAATAAAATATTTCTAATAGTTACAGAAAATTATAATTATCAATGATCAGCATAGTTGTTTACAGTCTACTGTCTTTGATGATTCGGTCTATGGATGATATGCTTCCAATGCAAGTCTTGTAACTGACTTGTATAATGTAAAGGGCTCAGAAGACCTGATGTCAAAATAGATAAAAGAAATGAGTTGAAGTTATTATATGGTTCAATTCTGAGTTTTTTAATATAGTAATTTCAGCACAGGCGAAGGACTAAGCTCTCTGAAATATGTAAGCAAATTGAATCACAAGCCATGTAGGGTACATTGTATGAAGCTGCTTTTTATTGCTTGGCAGCCTTCTAATACAAACAATACCTGTGTAACAAGATTGTGACAAGCTCCTAGAAGGTGTAACAATCTTTTGCCTATTATTTAGAAAATCTTCAAATGACTATTGTGCATGGTTTAATAATATTTCTAATACCCCCTTAATGACTAAACCAGATACAATCGCAATTTCATCTCTAAATGTGACAAATTTATGTCTTTCTAAAGGTTTGGTCATTATGTCAGGAATCAGCTCATTGGTAGGACAACAATGAAGACATACATCATCATTACTGATCCACTGGCGAATGTGATGGTGATGAACTTGAATATGCTTGGTTCGATCATGGTAGACTGAATTCTTAACCATCTTGCGCACACTCTGATTGTTACAAAAAATTGAGGTTGGCGTTTCTTGGTCAATTTGGAGATCTCAATAGCTCAGTGGTAGAGCGGTCGGCTGTTAACCGATTAGTCGTAGGTTCGAATCCTATTTGAGGAGAGCGGTTTTAATCGCTGCCCAAAAGTAAACCAACCCCTTGGACTACTCCGAAAAACACCGTCCGATTTCAAAGTAGCACGATCTAACTCAAAAATTTCACCTAATTGTGCACGTCTAGCATATTTTTTGACTATAGCAAGATCACCAAAACTAACCCCATCAAGTTCACCACCATAGAACTCAACAGTTACACCTACTTGTTCAACACTATATTTTGATTCTACTCTTCTAAAAGGAACATCGGCTTTCACAATTCCTTCTTCATCTACTAGAACCACTGGGAATGTTTCGAAAAAGGTAGGCATACGACGTACAAAAAGCTCATGTCCCTTTTTATCTTTGAAAATAGGGTGTCCTAACCAACCAATAGCAATTCCATCTCCATTGTCCATCGCACCCGCCCTGAATAACCCCCCTTTAGCTTGATTATTCCTAATGTAATCATAAAAAGCAAGTTTTTCAGGAATTTTTGACCAAGCTTCTGATAGACTTAGATTTTCAGCCAGACCGGCACGAACCCGTCGATCTATTTCTTGTTGAAAGTATCCCTGATCCCACTAGTAACGAGTAGGACCAAATAATTCGATTGGAGTGGTTGCGGAACCATATCCTGAGCCTCTTGAAGATCAATATCAATACCTCTTTCTGCATTATTTACCAATAATGTGATTTCATTATTGTCTATCTTGGCGAAACCACCCATCAAAGCCATAGTTGACCACTGGGCATTGAGTCGTATATTCATTACTCCTATATCCAACGCTGTTACAATTGCAGTATGGTTGGGTAATACACCAATTTGACCACTATTGGTAGTTAGTATTATTTCTTGGACTTCTGAATCCCAAACAACTCGATTGGGAGTCAGTACACGAAGATTTAGGTTCATTTTATTTCTTTAAATTTCTTTTAAGTTCATAGCCTTTGCGGTAGCTTCATCAATGTTACCCACCAAATAAAAAGATTGTTTAGGTAGACCATCTAATTCTCCGGAAAGGATCATTTGAAAACCTCTAATTGTTTCTATTAGACTAACATATTTACCGGGAGAACCAGTGAATACCTTTGCTACAAAAAAGGGTTGTGACAAAAACCGTTCAATTTTTCTTGCTCTTGCCATGATTAAACGATCATCTTCTGATAATTCGTCTAATCCAAGAATAGCTATAATATCTTGAAGTTCCTTATAACGTTGCAAAGTTTGTTTAACTCCTTGTGCAGTTTCATAATGTTCTTCACCTACGATCGAAGGTTGGAGCATAGTTGACGTGGAATCGAGCGGATCTACCGCTGGATAGATCCCCTTGGCAGCTAATCCTCTCGATAGTACAGTAGTAGCATCTAAATGTGCAAATGTTGTAGCAGGAGCGGGATCAGTCAAGTCATCTGCAGGTACATAAACTGCTTGAATGGAGGTTATAGATCCCTCTTTGGTAGAAGTTATCTAAAATTTACCTCCTCTGCCTCTCTGTCTCTGATCATGTCTCTTATTTAGCTTCTCTTCAACTTTCAGGGCAAACTGATATGCTTCTTCCAAAGATGTCATCCTTACCAAACTTAGTTCTTTACAAGAGAGAATTTCAAGTTACCTTGGTAGGAACCTTATACCCTTTTATTAATTATTTCGTATTCTTCTTCTTGTATTGTCAGGAAAAATGGAATGATTTAACCTGGGGAGGTGGTGATTTGGTAGTAGTCTCTGATACTCTACTTATTTCATAAAGTATTCGACCTGGTTTGACGACAGATACCCAATATTCTGGAGGTCCCTTGGCTTTACCCGAACCCATACGTATTTCTGCAGGTCTCATTCTAATAGGTTTGTCGGGAAATATACGTATCCATATTTTTACGCCACGACGGGCATAACGAGTAATTGCTCGTCGCCCTGCTTCTATCTGCCCATATGTGATCCAAACAGGTTCCAATGCCTGAAGAGCAAATCTACCAAAACAAATGCGATTGCCCCGAGAAGATACTCCCTTGATTCTTCCCCTATGTTGGTGACGAAATTTTGTTTTTTTTGGGTTCTAGTCGATGGTTGTATAATATTATTTGAATCCCATCTCTATTTCAGAACCGGATATGAAAGTTTCTTCTCATCCGGCTCCTTGTGAAGAATCTATGGCAAATTTGGATAATAAAAATTTCGCGTGGTCCCGAATCCTTAAAATAAGGATTCGGGGCATTCAAAACCTTATATCCATAGAACATTCGACGTAACATAGATAACAAATAAATGGGAGTTAATATCATTCCAATTGCCGCTATTGCAGTAATAATGATCCGAAAGGTCAAAGAATATTTGTGACTAGTAATTATTCCCAAAAATATCATAAATTCTGCTACAAAACCACTCATTCCTGGCAATGCAAGAGAAGCCATTGAAAAACTACTGAACATAGTAAAGATTTTAGGTGTTGGTATAGCGATTCCTCCCATTTCATCAAGGAAAAGAGTACGTATCCTATCATAACTTGTTCCTACCAAGGAAAAAAGTGCAGCACCAATCAATCCATGAGAAATCATTTGCAAAATGGCTCCATTGAGACCTGTATATGTCATGGAACCAATTCCTATAATTACAAAACCCATATGAGATATTGATGAATAGGCTATCCTTCTTTTCAAATTGCGTTGACCCATAGAAGTTAGAGCTGCATAGATAATTTGCACTGCTCCTATTATTATCAACCACAGCGAAAACAAAGAATCAGCATGAGGTAGCAATTCCATATTGATCCGAATCAACCCATATCCTCCCATTTTCAATAGAACTCCGGCCAAAAGCATACATGTACTATAATGTGCTTCCCCATGAGTATCTGGTAACCAGGTATGTAAAGGGAAGATTGGCAAACCAATATTCTTTGCAACCACACTGCCTCACATTTTTTATCAACAACTACCTTATATTCCTCTTCTGTGGAAGATAAAACACTTGTATGTTGTTGCATGCTTTGCCAATAAACTACTTTAGATCCAAGAGTAAAAACATATCTGGTTGTAGACTTTTGAGTATCAGCCAATCCAACCTATTCGAATCAGTATATCTAGATAGCCTGGTATAGAGTGCAAATGTTGGGGGTCCCCTTGACATATTGAAGCACATGTTTTGCAGCTTGCCAATGTTCTTCTTGTGTCTTGGACATGAATTGAAAAAGACAACTCACTGCAAGCAATGGTCTCGTTGAGTGGTAGTAAGATAAATCAAACTACCTGCCAAATGATGCTATATTGATTCAGTGATTGGTGGCAAACCATTGTAAGTAGAGAGTTTAATCCCAACTTCTATAGGTGTAGATGTTGGATTATTGTCACCCTGAACTTTTCTAGAAGTGCTTTGGCATACTTAGTTTGTGATACAAAAATAGCATGTTCAAGTTGCCAAAATTCTACACCTAAGTAGTAATGTAAGAGGCCAAGATCTATCATGTCAAAAACATAAAAAATATCAGATTTTACTTGTTGAATACTACTGGCCCTGTTCTCGCTGATGGCGAGATCATTGACATAGACAATTAGAATCACTATGTCATCACCACAGATTTTGATGTAGAGATTCAGATTAGAATAACTTTTTCTTAATCCTGAATCTCCAAGATGTTAATCAAGCTTAAGTCCATGTAAGGACTTAACTAACATGCAAACCAAATGTTCTTTTCTAGGAACCGGGGATCCTTGCAGTGAGTATAGACCTGTTTTGCCAAGTCTTTGTTTAGGAGGGCACTTTCAACATCCGTTTGATATACTCTCCATCCAAATGGAGTAGCATTTGAGTTAACCACCTGAAAGGTTACCATCTTTGTAGTGACAATAAAGGTTTCTTCATAGCCGTCCCCTCCTGCTATGCACATCCTTAAGTGATAAGTCAAGCTTTGTATTTATCCAAAGAATCATCTGATTTATAAATTATATTTTGATTTGGTGTTCCCGACTTTGAGCCTTGTTTGATTTCCACACCAAAACTTGTTCCAAAATTATTAGTAATAGTATCCCATACAATAATTTCTGTAGATGTAGCATCATCAAGAAGAAGGACATCCTCTCATCTACAACAATGTCTCTACTAACAATAAATTTGTTCATAGAAACATCAAGTAACCTGTATTCCCCTTGAACTGCTCACTATAGTCAACAAACACATAATGTTTGCTCCTTGTATCTGATTTATCTTTTTTGCAAGAACCAATACAACTGAAAATACAAAAGTCACATATATATGGTCTTCTGCCTCACCATGCTTCCTCAGGAGTGACATTTTTCAAAACTTTACAAGCACACTGGATAAGGATGTAGACTGCTGTGTTGATTATTCACAACCTTTGCTTAGTATTGATATGGCACATTTCTGTTGTGCATGATGCACCTCACCATCTCCATATTTGTCCTACCCTTCCATTCCACAACTCCATTTTGCCGTGGAGTGTATGAAGTCGTATACTATATGTGTCTACTGTTCTCCTTGCAGGATTATTGAAACTGTTTCAAGATAAACTCTCCTCCATTGTCAGATTTGAGAGCCTTGTTCTGCTTACCTGTTTGTTTCTCCACAAAGGCTTTCCATGCTACAAAAATAAATGGATGCACATTTTTTTTGAAAAGTCATCAACCAACAGCAAGATATGTTTTGCTCCAGACATGGTAGGTGTCTTCATTGGACCATTCAAATTAGCATGATAAGATCCAAGACTCCTTTGGCATCCCTTATTAGTATCAAATGTATGTCTACTCTGTTTTCCCATTTGACATCCTCTACATCCATACTGACGTTCTTGGATGAAAGGAAGTTCATTAATCATGTTAATCTTACTAAGTACAGGCAATACTAATAATTTAGATGCACAAGTTTGTACAATCCTTTCTCCCAATACCATCTGTAATCACCTTGTCATCATGAAGGGTTGTGACCTTACATTTGTTGCCTTGAAAATTCATCGAAAGACTAGGATTCTTTGTTATTTCACTAGCAGACAAGATTTTTCTTCATGTCAGTATCGAACATTCTTGAAAGTATAACTTACTATATTGTTCAATGCAACACAAACATCTCCACACCCTTTAACATGGCGAATCCAACCATCACCTAATGAAATAGATTCACTTCTACTCTTGTCCTGTGATGCAACAAATGCAAATCCTTCTGTCACTTCTTGCTCATGAACACTTTCAACAACACTGGCTAGCTTGGATTTCTATTGGCGTGCCATTTCACTCTTTGTTTTCTAGCAATTTGTTTTAAAATGTTCAGGTTCATTACAGTAAAAACACTTCCATTTTGATCTTTTGATCTCTTGGATGTATAATTGCTTTTGAAGGAGTCAGTTGATGAACTACTAGTGTTGTTCCTACCTTTGCCCGTGATCCGTGCACTAAATGCACTCTCTGTAGTGTTTGAAGTCGATGCTTCCATTTGATGACAAGCTTTGTAAGATTAAAACTGCCATATCTTTATCATCCACTGTTTTCTCTTTTTTTTTGATAGGTGAACTTGGCCTGAGGGGGTCATACTCATTAATATTTTTGTTCAACAAAGAAAAATATACATTTTTTACTGGCTGCTCCAATGGATGGCCAAGCCAAAAACACCTCAGGGAGGCATAGATTACATAATGCTGTCTGTAGCCAAAAAACTTTCACCTTAGCGATAACTTATGCGTTACATAACAGTATGCAGTATCAAATATCTACTAGTCTTCAAACATGTGGCTCTGAGTCTGTGTCCCTGTCACTGCTAGACTTAGAGCTCCCACCTTCAAAAACAAATGACCAACCTCCGAAGTTGGTGCAACACCGCAAACAGCCTTAAGAAATTCGATACCCCACTTGGCCTGTTGCTTGTGCAGCGTGTCATTTTGTCGAATCGCCATGATGATGAACGAAACCCGGGGGCCAGTTTATGGAGGATTGATTACTGACCAAGTCCTCACACTTAGGTGAAAGCCCAAGCCAATCACAACATCATCAAGGATTTTCCTCAACCACACATCCACCTAGACTTAATCAAGGATTCTGTAACAACCTGAATGACGTCCTTCGACTCCCCCACCTCAAGGAAGACAACAATGAACATTGAAGAAAGGTCCGTGTTGACATGATAATGATGCGTCAAAGTTAGGAAAGTCTCCCAACACCACACAAGTTGCATGGATCATAATCACTGCCCTCGTCTTAAAAATCTTCCTTAGCCTTACATTACAAATCTCTCTTGGGAATGCAATTTGCCGTTTCTTGGCATTCATTGCATTGTGGTGTCCATTGCCTTGTTCCTCCCAAATGCAGCAAAATAAAATGCAACAATGTTTTTAAAGACACTAGTGGCGATTTCGGTGTAGGCTTGATCATAATTCTTCGTATGCTTGCTATAAAACTGCACGGTACTAACCTAGTGAGAAGTGAGCTGAGCGTAGAACCAACTCAAAAACATTATGAATGGTCAAGGTTCAAACAAGGGGGAAAGGATGGTAGGTCTGTCGCTACTTGTCTCCACGTGAGGGGGGACTTGTCAATGATGCATGCGATGTCCGCATCAATAGCCATGTTAGCGAGTGAATCTACCTTCCCGTTAGCTTCCCTATAGACGTGGCTGATAGTGTAGGCTGAGAGACATTCGAGGATGGGTCAGCAAAGTTTGAGGATGTTGTCAATTTTCTAGCTGGGTGAGGACCTTTTACGAAGTGCATTAATAGTTATTAGTGAATCTCCTTCAATCTGAACTTCATTGATTCCATAGTGTTCAAGTTTGGAGCCCAAGTAGAATTGCTTGGGCTTCCGTGTCATTGTATGTGCCTATCAGGAGTTTTTTAGCTGCAGCTCCCACCATCTTCCCATTATGATCTCTGATGATGCATCCAGCTCCAGATCGCCCGGGGTTTCCAACTGGCGGAGGGGTCCATTTTGCACTCACTCTTGGATTCGATGCCGGATTTTCCAGTCCTTAAAGATTTCATTGTCCGAAGAGGTGAAGGAGCTGTCCTTTAGTTTCTGATTTCTAGCAGCATTATTGACTGTTTCCTCGATAGCATTTTCCACTGATTTCTTAAAAGCTGATAATTGATCACTCAAATATTTCAGTTGCAACAAGTATGTGGAAATTAATCCTCCTACTACAACTTGGATGAAAGCATGAGATTCTTAAGAAATGAGGCCTGTCCAGCTTCTAATGTTTTGGTATTTGTTTTTAAAATTTTTTCACAGAGTTGGTGCTTATCTAGCATTTTGGACCTTTGGTATTAAATTATTAATCTATCTGCAACTTACAGCTTTAGAAGTATTAAAGCTTCTTTATGTCGTTTGTCAAATTTCATTGGGTCAGCAACTGGTCTTGTTTTTATTAATATTATCTGGTTGAGGTCCCAATTCTCACAAATGGTGAGTATTTTATGAATCCACAAGCTATAATGTTTCTTGGTTAGTTTTTGAGACATGGGTAAAATTAAAGATTGGATATTGACTATTGTGAATCTCTTATGGCAGAAACTAACAATAGACTTTTTTCACAGTTCGAGATCTAGCACACCTTTTAACTACCCAAAGATGTCATACAAATTTCGATTAAAATAATTTTAGTTGAAATTAAACAATTTCAACATACACTAGATCTTGGACTTTGAGAAAAACAAAACAAAATATTTTTTCTCTTTTAGAAAATCAAAGCCTATGGCTTTGAATAAACTAATCTCTAGACTTATCAATGCATCAATTTTGAATTAAGCACAACATTAAAGCACCTATATCAGCACAGCACCAAAACGTGCATACCACACTGCTATTGCTAAAACTCATTTTGCCTGCTATGAGGCTCTGTGCAATGGGTATCATTTGACAACAGCTGGGTTCAATTGACTAAAGGCAACTGTCTAATGGAAGAAGGGCAAGTTCTGTTTGCAGTTTGCTGGCTTGAACGAACCACACCTGCACCACCTTCTGCTGTCTGCAGATCAAGATATCTGAATCAGCAGCAGCAGCCTTACACAGAAAAGTTCATTGCTTCGAAATGCAGGAAAATAAAAAATTGCTAGAGTGCAATGTTAGAATTAATATTACATCATGTTGTACCCACATTGTAATAGACTATAGTACAATTAATAATAGTAATGTTAATATTATTATTGTTAACTATAATTATACAGTTGTTTTTTGCTGGTTGTTTGTTGAATAAGCTGGTTGATCATAACTGACATCCCTCATCTATTTAAAACTCTTTCAAGTAATAATACATTAACCTTTTGGGCTCCATTATGGTATCAGAGTGTGAATTAAGATCCTGCCCTGTAAAGCTGTGAAGAATGGGCAATAATGAGCAGCAGTCACTGTATGGAAGTGCATGACCGTGTGAATCGAGGGAAGGAGAGCACAAAGGCAACGAAGAAGAAAATTCTTTGTGAAGATTGAACGCAAAAGAGAGGGTTCTTCATGTGCTGCCATGTAAATAGAAGAACTGCGTCCAAATTCAGTCTTCAACAAGCCCACAACATCATTTGAAGAGAATTTGTGCCAATGGTATTCAACAAACAATGTTTGACTGCTGTGTAAGGTGTAAATTCATGCCAGAAGTGCTACATTAAAGTCCACAAATCAGAAGAAGACAAAACATTGCCAATAACAAGGATAGCTGCACGATCTGTGAAGCATCTGCCATATGCTGCCATGAAGGAATTTGTGCAGTTTGAGTAAGCAGTGCAGTGGAAGATGTCAATGCCACTGTGAGGTCGAACATCTTCAATCTTGTAGATTATAAGAGAGTTTCGTATTGGGGATGATTACTGCTGGACTTCTTACCACTGTTGGACTCCATCACGACATTCAGCCTTTCTCTGACTGACATTATGCATTTGGAAATCTGCTATTTAAAGGCCAGAGGTGCATATTATGTGATTTGTATTTAAAAAAGTTTTTTTTCTTTTTCTTTGTTACGCCGAGAGGCGTAACCTACAGTGGCAGCAAGGGTTGGAGTGTAATGGTGTGACTGTGTTAACAAAAACTATTTTGAGTCAAACATTTATTTTTTAGATAAATAATTTTTTTAATAATGAATAGTGGTTTTTCAAAAAGTAGAATCAAAAGTTAGTTAAACTATAGAAAAAATAAAATAGCTCTTCAAATAAACATAAATTAAACATTGTAGATAAAATAAAAATAATTGTTTAGTAACAATTAAAATTTTTATGTTTGTGTGTATTTGGTAAATAAAATAGTTTTGAAGTAAAATAAAATAACTCTAAACAAAATAAAATAACCTTCAGTAAATAAAACAGTTTTATGCCTTTTTTTTTCTATCTACTTACATATTTACTTGTTCACGTGTAACATTAATAGTTAATATCAGTGCTACGAGACTCACCTAAACTCGGCGAGTTCGAGGCGAGGCAGCCTGGCCGAGCTTTTCCCAGACTCGCCGATTTCTCCAAACTCGCCGGACTCGCCTGGAACCAGCGAGTCCTGTCAAGGAAACTCGGGAAAAAGTGAAAAAATCAGGGACACGGTGACAGTATATTTCAAAATATATTTAAGTATAAGTATACTTTAAATATTTTGAAATATACTGTTAGGATGTTTGAGATAGGTTCCGGATCCATGGGATTTAACATGCAAATTCTAGATTTTGGAGGATCCATCAGATTTCTGACTTAACCAAATTTTCAGGGTTTCAGACTTAGTCAAATTCAGGGTTTTGCTTTTGCACAAAAAGAGTAGAGGACAAATCATTGGATCCTATTGATTTGGATGAGATAGATCCTATTGATTTGTTGAGTTTTGTCCAAGCTTTTGTTGACTCGTCAATTGGCATCATTTAAGACCTACCATTTACGCCTTCGTAGGAAGGCGAATGATGCAGGCTCCTCTGAGCCATAGACTTCTAGACTCTAGTTATTGTTTTGATATTTCATATTTGTTTGGAACATTTGATGTCATGGATTTCATATTCCATGAGTTTTGTATACATTTGACTATATTTATAATTTTATATATCTAAGTTTGCTATTTCCTTCAGCAGCTCAGCTACAATTTGCATTTATACTTATGTGATTGCTGTATACTTGTGTATGTGATCAAATTAGCTTCTATTTGATGATGTCATTGTGTCTTTAAGGTTTATTTATTAAAGGGTGCATGAAACAAATTTTAAATCCTTAAAAATCTCTGAATTTCTTGGGTTTTTCAATTTGCCGAGTCTAGGCGCCGAGTCCGAGTCCAAAATCAGCTTGCCAAGTCCGAGGCGAGTTCGAGTCTCGTAACTATGGTTAATATTCATATAGAAAAATAAACTAGCTTTTTAAGTGTATATGTATATATGTATGTATGTATATCTAGAATAGATATCTTAAGTTAAAATACATCTATCTAAAAGACATGGAGAGATCAGTCATGAGGTGCCTGTACTGGAATATTAATCTCGAGGCACCTATCTAGCCTAAATAACAAATTCAATATAGGCCTGTTGAGACTCATATCTCCCGGCGTCTTTTAGATAGATGTATTTAAGATATCTATGCTAGTTGTAAAAGGGAGGTGCGGTCAATAGCAAAATGAACAATTGTTTGGAATTCTGATTTGTGAGAGGAATAATTTTCAAATGCAGTCCTCTGCAGAAGATTTTCAAAGGTTTAGAGATATTTTTTAATTTCTTTTTTCTTTTGCAATTATCCCACATGCAACAGTTATAGGAGAGTAGCAATTTAAAAGTCGGAAGCAATTCATAATAGTTTGAAGCAAAGAAAGGAGGCTTTGTAATTTGATAAAGTGCATATAACATAGTTAAAAGAAAAAACTACATAAATTTTTTTAATGCAATAAAACTATTGTTTTATAGAGCACTATCAAAACAACTAAATAAGCCATTTATTCCTTACGTTTTAGTACACTAAGCAACATTTAGTATAACAAATGCCTTTGATTTGCATTTACGGGTAACACCATTGTGTTGAATTATTGCATGCATCACCTAATATAGTTGTAACCTAAGTCATCACATTCGCCAAATTTTGGCCAAGAAGTTCGAAATTCGGCGTATTAATAAACAATTTATCAAATTCGCCTAAATTCGTTCAAATTCACGTACGGTGCTTTTTTTCAATAAAATGTATTGTGATAAAGTTTTTTTTTTAGGTTTTGTTTCACTGTCGTTTTTTCTCCTGCGCTTGTGCCCGTGCCCGTGCCCGACTCCCTGCGCCCTCGATTTTCTAATAAAAAATCGAAACTCGTCGGTTGTTAAAGAATTAAGTAAAGCCTATAGAAACCTATATATAATCTTAAGCCTATATATATAATTCCATGTTAAAGAATTAAGTAAAGCCTTGATGATAGTTAATTTGCTTTCCATTAAATATAACGCCGGAAACTTTTCTAAACTCGTCGGTTGTTCCTATCGGCGTATTCGTATTCCTTGAACCTTCTATGGGTGCAAGTGTAGTTTATTTAATATATTTTTATTTTTACATTTTAAAAATAAAATTAGTATTTTTTATTTAAAATGTAGTGAATGTACTATGCACTATATTTTATATTTTTTATTTAAAATGTAGTGTATTTACTTAAAATTAGTATTTTTTAATTTATATTTGTTATTTAAAATGTAGTGTATTTATAAGTTAAATATATATATATATATTCAAATTTATGTAGGTGAATTTAATCACGAATTTTTTTTCCAATTTTTTCCTTGCTGAATTTTTTCCGAATTTCATCCTTGCCGAATTCGAATTCGAACTTGGGGACTTAGGTTGTAACAACGATATCTGTGGCATGACCCCTATAAACCATTGGGAAGTAATAAGGAAAAACAAAAGTGCATCATTCACTCCCTTCTTTACTCATTTAGAAATTGTCATTTGACTATAAAATTTGAAGTCATCACAAAGTATATAGGAAGCTTGTCCTTCCATGTATGGAGTGATCTTGTGATAGGTTGTTATTGATAACATGGGTCCCTTTCACGTACTACTGAGCTTACCATGTACCATTCTACTCTCACGTGCATTGTAGTCTCTTTCGCATACTGCTAGGTATATCGAAAGGTCCAACTTCTTCCATATTGAGAGGTCTAGTATATAGGTCAAGCAAGTATATCAAAAGGAGGGACCTATTGGAGATATAAGGAACCCCTATATTTTTCAAAATGGCAGCAAATGCTCCTAAAATAATGCTTTCTGACTCCCAATTATTGGGAGGAGATAATTATTCAACTTGGAAAACAAAGTGCCAAACCCAACATGAGTTTGAGTATTTGTGGGATGTGGTTGCTGGAATTGCCACAATATCTGCAATAGAGATGCCAATGAGTAGTAGGCTTGATAAGGCCAATCAAAAGGCCAAATCTATCATATTGTTTGGTGTCATAGATGAGATACAATCTCATATCAGAACAATCGAAACTGCAAAAGAAGCATGGGAAAGATTCTAAATTATGTATGAAGGAACGAATTGGAACCAAATTATTCACGTTCAAAGTCAGTTACATGGCATGAAGATGCAAAGTGGTGAGAAATTAGAAGGATTCTTGAGGAGAGTAGCAGAATTGAGAACATCACTCCAAGCATTAGAGGAAACAATCTCATATGACTCTCTTGAACTAATTGTCTTGAGAACATTGCCCCCTTCCTTTCAAGTGTTTGTGACCTATCTAAATGTGCTTAGCACAAAGCTTTCATTTGAAGAGTTGGCGAATATGCTTTAGCAGGAAGAAGCAATTCAAGATGACGCCACTAGCACCATAGTCAATTAGGCTCTTGCATCACAACAATGGGGAAATAAACTTGAGCCTTAGAGCGGTCCACCCAAAACAAAAACATGACACTCAACCTACTCCTAAGAAGAACCACCTCATTTGTGGAAAGAAGGGGCATACACTACAACACTATTGGTACAACTCCTTTGCCACTGAAGAATCTAGTCAATAGAAGTGCCAATAGAATTTACAAGGGACAAGAAGAAGAATCCTTGATGGAAGAAGAAATCTCAAGAACAACATTCACTTCTACAGATGACTGTGACAAAGAGGACTATCTCTATGTTGCATAGGCAAAAGCTTCTTGTTTAGATCAATTAGTGTGGTATGTTGATTTTGGTACGTCTAGACATGTGACCAGCGAGAAAGATTGGTCTGTCAACTTGATCACTTCTACTTCATTTGACAGGTTTCTTTACGAGATGATATTGCTTATGAAATTTAGGGCATTGGTGATATTTCTCTACCATTCTAGACCCACACATGTCGACTTACTAAGGTTTTATATGTTCAAGGGTTCACTAAGAAACTATTGTTAGTCAATTACTTGAGCACAACCTGAAAGTTGAATTTGATCATCAGAATGGTGAGAATCTTTGTCTCATTTGATGCAAGTTTTGCAATCTCAAGGTTGTTGATCGTCCCTTGGGAGTTAGGAAAATGTTTTAGCTTGTTGATGTTGCACGCTAAGATAATTCAACAAGGAAGACACTTATCCACAATACTCTAGCATTGGCAATTTGGTCATCGCAACATTGGTTATCTTCTTGTTTTGAGTGGGTATAACATGGTGCAAGGATTTACCCCCATAAAAAAGACATACGATCTGTACTCCAACTGTCTTGTTGGAAAACAACATAAGTCTCCCTTTCTTGTTATTGATAAATGAGCGCACTATCCTTTGAATTTGGTGCAATACCAATTTGTGTGGATTGGTGATGCCAGTGTTAATAATTCCTAATACTTCCAACATTATGTGGATGATCATAGTCAAATAATTTGGGTATATTGCTTGACTTGCAAAGATCAAGCATTTGCAAAATTCAAGGTGTTTCGAGCCCTAGTTGAGTGGTAAATTTGTTCGCCTTCTCAAAGTCTTTGCCTAGATTGAGGGGGCAATACACCAACAATGAGTTTTCAAAATATTTGAAAGAGCATGGCGATTCAAAGACAACTGACCACATCGTATATGCTACAACAAAAATGGTGTTGTAGAGAGGCGTAATTGTACCATCATGGAAATGATACGAAGCATGTTGGAAGTTGCAGTTCTAGTTCTTGTATTTTGGGCAAAAATAGTTCACACAACAATGTATTTGCTAAATAGGCCACCCAAAAATGTGCTTGATAGCATCACTCTTGAAGAAGCTTGGACCTAGAAAAAGCCTTCCATTTCACATCTCTAGGTGTTTGTGTGTACAAAATTCATGCACATTCCCAAGGTGCAAAGAAAGAAGTTGGATGGGAAGTCTATAAAGTGTATCTTTCTTGGATATAACTTAGAGTTGAAGGGGGTATCGGCTCATGGATCCTACCTTGAAGAAACTGTACATTAGTAAGTATGTTGTTTTTGATGAGGAGAGTGTTTGCAACACACGTCCCTCACCTTCTATTGTTCAAAATCAAGCACTGAAATTATTTGAAGGTGAGGAAGAATTTGAGGACGTTGAACATGAAGGAGAAGATGTGTTCTAGAAAACAACTGTTATCCTTGTTCTCACTTATTGTGCACAAAATACCCAAGTGGTATCCTAGCATTGTGAAGGATGAAAAGTTAGACATAGTTTCTGACATGTCTACTCTATGGATAAGGACTCACAACGGATCTCACAAGGAAGTTAATTTGGCTCTCATGTGCACAATGATTCATAACTCAGAACCGGTAACAATGAAAGAAGCACTTGAGTTGAAGTTGTTGAAATATGCCATGGATGCTGAGAACCAAACATTGATGAAGAATAACACATGGGAACTTGTTGATCTTCCATTAGGGAAGAAAGCAATTGGATGCAAATGGGTGTTTAAGGCTCGACTTGTAGCAAAGAACTGTGCTTAGAATGAGGGTATTGATTTTGTAGGAACTTTTGCTCCCACTACAAAGATCAAGACCATTAGAATGGTTTTGGTTCTAGCAGCTCAATTTGGTTGGCAAGTACATCAAATGGACGTGAAGAGTGTTATCCTAAATGGAGATCTCAAGGATGAAGTCTATATGATTCAATTGGAGGGATACATTGTACTAGGTCAGGAGTAGGTGTGCAGGCTTGTAAAATCTCTCTACAGTTTGAAATAGGCTTCCAGAGCTTGGTATATCAAGATTGATGAGCATCTCTTACAACATGGTCCTTTAGAGCATGCTCTAGAATACAAGCAGAATGATCAATTTTTCTTGATAAAATACATGGATGCAGACTATATGTAGGTTCTCTAGATGATAGGAACCCCACTTCAAGATTTGTGTTCTTTTTGGGATTTGGTCTGATATCATGGGGAAGTAATGATGCAACCCCAAAGCGGGTAGCCAATTCATAAAAACAATTGAAATTACAATTTCATGGGCTGAATAGCCTCAGCCCTTGTTTACAATCAGTTACAGGCATGTAGGCCAGTTTGGCTTCTTCTGTGAGTCAATCAAACATATAAAACTGCTATACCATACTATACCCTGCAATCTACATTATTCTGTTGCAGCGCCAGGGATGAAAAAAAATTTCTTACCAATGACGCCTCTCTCTTCTTTCTGCCTTGAGCCTTCTCTTATTTATTTATTTTTTGTTATTATATGGAATGCTATGTGAATAATGCACAAATGACCATAGACAAGGCCAACTAACAAAGTCTACATCAACACTAAAAAGACCTGTGGATATGGACAATGCACATCTGAGTCATCAATCATAACTTGTAGATCCCAAAAGAGTTGAGTATGTAAACTCATCATCACATCGGTAACCTGCAAACCAGGATAACAAGGAAGATAACCTATAGACCTCAAGACTCAAACATCAGATCAACCTCCATTAAGGTCTGAATTTATATTACCTCTGCTAGTGCCAGTGTGAATCTTACCCACAATCCCTTTATGTGTACGACTATGCCAGATGGGAGTTTATGGCAGGTCTGAAGGAGCTGTAGCAGATCGTATAGAAAGAGGAAAGAAGTTATATTAATCATAATGTCCACGAGTGACCAAATTAGGACAACAGGTATGGAAATTACATCTGGTTAAAATTGAACACTTCAAGAGTAGAAGCTTTAAGTGCGTAGTAATAAATCTAGAAACACGAAAAAGTTAAAAGTACTAAAAACAACAAAACAAGAGGGTTTAAACTTAAGGTGGGAATACAAGTCGAAATGCAGTTTGTCACATCCTTACACAGTGGATATTCACAAAGGGGTAATTAGGTTCACTACAGGGCCTCTTGAGCATTGCATATATTATTTATCAGTATTCTTGAGGCAGGTATGAACTATGATCATCCTAGTCCTAGAGTACACAATTTAAGCTAATAACAAAGCCTTTTTGAAAGTGTTTTTGTGTTGATACCAAGAGATGGTTACTGGTACTTGTTGTGACCTAATCACACATCACCCCATTGCAAATGGGGACCCACCTTTTTTTTGCAACGTCGAGCTTGTACTCTTGATAGGAATGATTGAATGAGTCTCTTCGAGGAGGTTTTGGCTCTGGAACTAGAAGTCTCACCTCGAATATGAACTTGCAAACGATGAAGTTATGAAGTCACATAGCATGAGATTCAAGGAATCAGTCACCTTAAGAAGATCAAAGGACAATGAAACACGTCAAGTTGAAGTTTTAAGTTGAAATCTTGTCTACACTTGTTTGAGCGCACATTTGGGCTCTCTCTGCAATTTGAGATTTCTATGCATAAGTGCATGATTTTGGTGCTTTTGGAGGGTAGCTCTATGTCATGAGCAACATTGCACAATCTTGTATGAACTTGCAACCAACACTTTGAATTGACATCATCACAAACTGGTTAAGGCGCTCATTTAGATCAAGTTTGTATTGCAAAACTTAGTGAAACTTTCATCATTTTGTCTTAGGCACACTTTTGCTAGGTGCTTGCATTGCGCAAAATAAACAATATACATAGGGGATCAAAACTGGCGCTTTTTCCCTTGGGCGCACTTTTTGGGGGTCTATGCATTATGCATTAAATTCATTCATAGACACTTAGAACTAGCGCTTTTCTCCAGAGGCGCACTTGGAGGATGACTTCGCATTTTGCACAAAGTATTTCATAATGCACATACACACTAAATCAACGCTTGTACTCCTAGGCACACCTTTTGAAGGACCTTGTATCACGCACATCATTCATAAAGACATGAAATTAGCGCTTAAGGCACATCTAGAGGAAGACCACGCATATTGTGAACTTGCATTATGAACTCAATGCAGACATACATAAAATTTGTGCTCAAGGCTCCATGCGCACTTTAAGGACATTGCATTGTGAAAATTGAACATTATTTATAGGGGTTTGAAACTAGCGCCTCCCCTCCAAAGCACACTTTTGGCATACCCTCGCATTTGGACATTTATACATGCTCATCCAAAATTAGTGCTAAAGGCTTTAGGTGCACTCCAAGGGTACCCTTGCATCGTGAAAATTGAATGTTATTTATGAGGGTTTCAAACTAGCGCCTAGGCGCACTTGGAAAAGATCTATGCAATATTCAAATTTTGATAGTATACATAAGCATTGAAAATCCGCGCTCAAAGCCAATTCTCCTCTTTGGCGCACTTTTAGACCTTGTATGCATCAAACACAACATGCACATGTACATGAAATCAACGCCTAGCTTGCTGTGAAGTCGGCCTGAGAAGGAGAAAAAAAAACAAGTTTTGAACATTGAGAAAAATTAAAATGACACTAGGGAGGCCGACCTAGTAAACTAGGATCAAGGCGCTATATATATGCAAGATCATTGTTTTATTTCAAGGATGCAAACTCAACCAAAAGGCAGATTTTTGCTGAGCAGAACAGCAGTTTGAGCAGAAAATTAAAGTGAAGGAGTCAATTTGTCAAGAATCAATAATGACTTTGCAATGTATCTAAAAGAGAGATAGGATAGGAGATCAATAATGAAATTTGGATTGATGATCAAATCTCTTTGCATTGATAGATGTTTCTCTTGTGTAGGTAATGGAAAGAGAATGCCAAGAGCTAGTGCATGGGAGAGTTCAAAGGATGGATGAAGGTTTCGCAGGTGATCAAGTTTCGAGCATTGCACTTCATCAAGAGTTCATCATCAAGATCATCATTTGTACGAAGCAAGAAGACTTCATATGTCCGAAGGAGGAGCACCATTTCGCTTGGCACGTCCAGGAACCATGCATGAAAAGGAGTCATCATCCAGAGGTTCATTCCACATTCAAGTTCCAGAGGTCACCCATTTCATACGCCAGTCTACTCCATGAATTCATGTATATGACATCTTTTGCTACGCAGTCTAGAGCCAGAATCCTGCATGAGCATAGAAGTGTTACAAGAAGAGAAATGAGTTCCAAGCATCAAAAATCTAGGAATTACATAAAGGATAACATGAAGAATTCCAAAATTCCCAAATTACAAGTTCAAAAGAAGCTAATTTCCAGAGGTGAAAATCCTAAGTCAGATTATTCCAGAAAAGATGATAAAGTTTGGGAAAATATTCCGAGCAATATGAATGCGTTGAAGATCAAACCAGTTTTCTCAATGTTGAGGTGGCATGTGCACGTCACCAGTCCAATCACATTTCGCCACGTTACCATGTCCAAGTTCGATGTATGTGTTACAAGCAAAGAGCCAAGGAAGGCGTCCATGTTGAGATTCTCAAAGATTCTATTTCAAGCTTATCACATTGGAAACGTGCCTTTATTGCCTCTCTCATGTTCTAAAAATAGTAACTTTTGTAACAAATTGTCTTGTCTCCATTTGGGCCATTGATTCACAAATCAATCCTGGCCCTTCGTTGTAATTTTTGGAGTCTATAAAAGGCTCACTTCTCTCATTTGCAAGATAGAGATCAAGATAGAGTAGGAGTAGATGTTGTCAAAATAGGAGTAGATTAGAGGAGACTCTTCGAAGTCATTGAAAAGACTAATGAAATTGTTGTATTCACACTTCCAAAATCAATACAAGCTCATTGTTGGTTCGCATGGTGATTTTGTGTGATTGTGGAATGTTAGCATGGTTTCTAATTCTCGAATATGATGTAGATGTGTTTCCAAGTAGAGTAGATTTAGAATAGAAGTTCATTGATGTAATGAATTTATGTGAAGATATTTGACGAATTCCTTAATGGTTCATACTTTTCATGATTTGTCGATGATAAGTCATTTTGCAAAGTTAGCCTGAACCACATTTGCTTTAGTTCGGTTGTGAATACTTGTTCAAGCTGCACCAGCTGTGGGTGTTTGGATGGAGGTTTGCAATATGAAAATCCTTGAGTTTCCTTAGAAGATTGCACTGGCTTCGTGTAGTTGTTGGTTCTCATGGTGAAGCGGAGTTTGGTTTCATGAGGAGTTTGTCTATTGTAGCATGTTTCATTATATCATTGTCCTTAGAATAGCTTTCTCAACCCTTGCCTTTCTTCATTTTCTTTCATAGTCGGTTTGAGATAGTTCCATTTCATAAGAAGGAAGTAATATATTTGAGTGGAGTAAGGAGTAAATTCAGCGTAAGTCCCTTTGTGATTACCAGCATTATCACATCGACTACTGAGTCTATCCATTGCAATACGCGAATCAGGAACCTTGGAGTTGTCTCATTGGATCACATTGTTTAGCCTTTGAGAGACTTTATTCAAGAGATAGAATACTTAGTATTTTATTCTGAGTTTGCATGTGCATAAAAAACACATCAACAGTACTGTTATGGGAGACGGGGATAAGTGGCAAAGCACTTTCAAAAAAAGTTGGAGATGGGTACTTGGAAATGGTAAAAAAATAAAAATAAAAATTATATATAATTAAAATTTAGAAAATAATAGTCATACAATGGATATGCAACTTTAAAGGATGTCAAATACTAAAATACTTAAAATTTTGACAAAATTAACATTTGTAATCATATTTGAAAATGATCATCATGATATAAAAAAATATTTTAAACCATAATCACTTGGAGATGGCAGATAGAGACTGGGAGGGAAATGCCATTATTTCAAAAACATGGTGGTCCATGCAGATGACTGTGTTTTCAATCACTTGATAAAACTTCAATGCATGTACACATCTTAAGCCACATTATTGTTTCTCTTTGTAGTTTGTGCTATCATCTCTTTGGGATTTCATTAAAAAAATTCTGCTACAAAAAAACTGTAAGTTTTAATGCATAAAATAGAAATTGCAAGTCTATTAATGTATTCCTTTAGGTCTTTTAGCTTTTGTCAACCACTTGTCAGCACTTTAGGAAAACCCAGTGTAATTTAAATGATATATTTGAGAAACCTCTATAGAAAGTTTCCCAATTTTCGAGGGATGATTCTAGGAGACATATAGAGATGCAAAGAAACTTCATATGAAGTCTCCTAATGGCTGAAGACATCCCCGTATGGGTCTCCGGGATGTGGACACATTTCTGGTATCAGAGATGAGTACTGACCCTCTTGGTAACTATTGGTCACTGTTTTATCATATATAAACCAAGCTGTGGCACTTATTGTGAGAGTAAGTAGGAATGCTTGTACTTTTGATAATTATTTTATCAAAAGTGATTCATCTTGCCTTGAATGAAGGAAATGGTTTGTTATAGAAGCTTTTGTCCAAATAGATATGAATTTGGCTTATCATGGTGGCAAAATTTTAAACTATTTAACTTATAATGGTAGCAAATTTTATGCTTCAGTGACATTGTTTGATATGAGTAAAGGAACATAACTAACATTTTCGATTGACAAATTTTATGCGTGGGTGACTTTGTTTATGTACATCAAATTGGCATGAGTTGTTCATTAATAGAGTTTTAGGGTTAGTTTTATAATATATGTAGCATTTGGAAAAACTTAAACACTTTTAAGAGAACAAATCTAATAGCAAAATAAGTGAAGGAATCATTGGGAATGGTTAAAGTTTGCCTTGACTTCCTAAAGCTAAGGTGAAACATATTCCATAAATCCTTTCTCAAAGAAGTTGCTACGTGACGGAAGACATCTTGCACATGAAAGCAAAATATTCACAGGCACCTAGTAGATTGAGGTATTGCAGACTACAAAGTAGAACTTTTCATGAAGAGTTTACACTACTCTCAGGGACGAGTTCTTGAACTCGAGGAATACATTCTCCATGTCTTTTATGCCCCTACTAATTGGGGCAGTGTCACTAGCATCCCTTGCCATTACAAGGACCATGGGGATGACAGGAGACATCCCTTAAAAAGGGGAACTTTGGAAGTGTTTCTCTGAAGAATTGGAACTCCTAGATGTCCGTCATCAAGGACACTCAAAAATTAACCTTAAACTAAAAGTATAAAATGAAGTATCATTTATAAATTTTTTTTCCAGAGACCTCTAGTGATATGGTTCTCTAAAATGCATATTTGATCATCCAGATATTTTTCGGGTGCAATTGACATTATTTACACTGTGTTTTAAACTTTAAAGCTTATAATTTTGGAAGTCTCACGGTTCCTGGAAACGGGTACTGGTGTGGTTTAGAGCTTACATTTATAATATAATTACTTGGCTTTATTTGGCATGCTGTTGGTTTGAAATATGTTGATTATGGTTCTCAATACCGGTTACCAGGTACATACAGAAATATTCTTTAGTGATGGGTCTATTTGGAGGCCTCACAACTCTAAAGAGAAGCTTGAAAAGCATTTGAAAGCAACAGGTGGTAAAGTATATACACGTTTTCCTCCAGAACCAAATGGATATCTTCACATAGGCCATGCAAAGGTATTTTTAGAGCTTCATTTCTTACATAGTAAACCAATGAGCTTAATATTGTTTATTTCATGGAGGTTACCCTGAAGCTGAATTTTTTGCTTTTTTCATTGCATCCAGGCCTTATTTGTGAGCTTTGGCTTAGCACAAGAAAGAAATGGATGTTGCTATTTAAGGTACGGCTGAGCTGTTTCAAAATTCCTGCAACTAGATGGTTCTCTTTGGTACAGGAAACCATTTAATAAAATGTTGCTTATATTCATTATTTATGCAATAAATTTTTTGATACTTTGTATTATCTGAAACTGCTATTTGAGGTATTAATGTGTACAGTATTATACTCTGCAGCTGAAGTTACTTTTGTTTTGCATTGCATACATTTAATTTTCATCATTTCTTATTTCTGTTAATTGAAATTTATGTATTATTCATGGATACAATGGATCAACTCTTCATTTTCTAGATTTTCTGTGAAACCATTAAGGCTTGTTAAAATATTATACTGCAGCATTAGGCAGGTATTTCTTTTTGCTTTATAACGTTTTTAGATAATCTTGTGATATAAGAAATATTGGCAAAATCTGTTGAGAACTTGTTTGTGGTAGCTTTCTAGCTGTCGTCAAGTTCAGGAAATTGTTTCCTCAAGTTGTTGTTATTTGTTCCCCCCCCCCCCCCCCCCCCCCGCCCTTCTAGTTTGTGATCATTGGAGGAAACATAGCCTGAAAGAAGTTTCTGTAAGATTATATTTTGCAGATGGCATGGGAGGGCCAAAAGCTTCAAAAAATCCAGGTGCCAAAAAACCAGATTAATGCCTGTATGAAAGAAAAATTCAAGGATTAAGTGGATTGATTGTCTGAAGAAAACATCAAGAGAAATAAATAAAAAGGAGTTGCCTTATAAGTAGTCCAGAGATTATTAAAGCTATTCAAATGTCCGTGACATAGTGGAAACAATCTGCAAGAAACAAATGTAATTACTACATAGTAGTGGTAGACTCTGATTTTTTCATGGGGGTGGGTTGCCTTGCATCAACCCAATGGAACAAATTTCCAAATGGCCACATACAAGTTTCATAGGTGCATGGTACAAAAAATGCTTTTCCATAAGGGAGGTTATATTCTGAGTACTGTTCTTAATTTGTTCTTTGTGTTTTGGGGGAAGGGGTGGGGAATGCAATTTACCTAAACCCATAACAGACACAATGCCTCCAAAACATAAGAAGTTAGTGTTGGATATTCCATCATTTACTCCACGTAGATAGTTTGTTTTAATTGTTTATAGTTTGTTTATTTGTTAGTATAGTATAGCATATGGTTGAATATTTGGTTACACGGTTGGACTTGTAAATGCTATTTTCAAGCATACAGTTCACCAATATTATGCCTATATATTTGTATCCACATTGGCATTTGATATGAGAAAATCATGTATTCGATTGCTCTACAAATTATAATATGGTATCAGAGCAGGACATAGGCATAATATCTGCATCTCTAAGATACGATGCAGATTATGTGGAGTTACTGTAGGCACTGGATTTAGTGCTTCTGCTGAGTTTGTTTTGGTAGTGAGAAGCTAATTGATTTGGACAATTATTATCGTGGCTTGTCTGAGAGATACTTTCATCATCGGCCAGTCGCATTGGCAGATCGAGCTTGCAGATCTTCATTTCATATTGGTTGGTCATTGTTCATCGTCGAGGTTCACGGATTTGACAGTTTTGATCAGCAGGTTCATTTGTTGTTGACCTGTGCTAAATCTCGCTCCTTGTGACTTCGCATCCACTACAGCCCTCATTGAATTTGTAAGGGCATGTACACATCGGCCTTTGCTAGCCTTGTATTTCTAGGCGGCAGTGATCCGTGTTATGTCTTTTGGGCTTGGCGGGAATCGCATGGCCAGCAGCTTGAATTAGGCCGACATATACCTCAAGCCTGTAATCATCAGGATTGTCAGAAGCTATGAGAGCTTGGAAAATTGAATGAAAATAGCTTGTATTGGATGGCGACTTCCTTGCTTTGGAAATTGCGTGTTTCCTTGATTGAGTTTTATCAAACTTCCTCGGGCCCATAGCCTTGGTGATCAGATTCAGTGGAATCCTTTGGTGGTCAGTATAAGCTCGACCAGTTCCTGTGTGGAAAAGAGAACAATCTGAGTAGAATCACCTCCAGATTTCCCAATGGTGGCATCTTTGTTGTTGTGTCCATACAAGAGAATACAGGGGTGTCTCTCATCAACTGCGGTGGTGGCCCTCTACAACTTGTCTGCGTTGGAGGACAAATCTGTAATATTATTTCTTTCTGTCTGAATTTTGTGGCCTATTTTTATTTTTCCCTTTAGAGTCTCTCAAATGTATGAGAAGATAATAGGTCCTCAATATTTACACAGTGGTATGACAGCATGCATTCATACTTGCTGCCAGCAATAGTTACATTTTTCTATCTTCACGTGTAGGGTCCATATGCTAATAGAATCCGCCAAGCATATCACAAGTTTTAGGAAGTCTGGGAAAAATAAAATAAAAATAAAAATAATTGCAAGCCTATGTTTTAGATAAAGTTTTCAACTCTTCATAGGGGGTGTTATTTTTTCTTCCTTTTCTAGCAACATGGCAGGCAGTTCTCCAAAATTTTTGCTTCCGAACTTTCAGCTATTGTGCGGGAATAACTATTCCGCATGGAAAACCAAACTCAAAACTCAGCTCGAGTTTGAAGAAGTTTGGGATGTGGTGAGCGGTGCCACAACCAGACATAAAACAGACGCTGATGAGCAGAAGAAATTTGATCAAGCCAACAGAAAGCTGAAATTGATCATTTTGTTAAGTGTGTCTGATGATATCCAACCCTTTATCCAGGACTCGTCCACAGCCAAAGATGCATGGGACAAGCTCAAGACGGTGTATGAGGCGAAGAATCAGAATTAGATCTTGAATTTGGAGAGTCAGCTACACAGCCTGAAGATGAAGAATGGAGAACAGTTAGAATCCTTCCTCAAAAGGATTGCGGAGTTGAGAGCTTCCCTACAAGCATTAGGGAAAACAATTGAGGATGCATTTTTGGTGCCTATTGTCCTACGGGCACTACCTCCCAGATATAAAGTCTTTGTGACAACTTTGAATGCCACTGAAACAACACCCACTTTTGAGAAGCTTGTGAATCTACTTCAGAAAGAAGAGTCTCTAAGCCAGGATCATGGTAAGGAGGATCATGCGATGACCACACGTCATAAAGGCAAGAAGCCTATGAAGCAGTTTGGTGGACCACCCAAATCTGGTAACTCATCCAATTCCCAGAAGAAGTGTCCAATATGTGAAAGGATTGGACATGATGTGAAAAATTGTTGGTACAACTCTTTGGCCAAAAGATCGTCCAACAATAAAGAGTTTCAAAAGAAGCCATTTCAAAGTGGAAATACTCAATGGCAGCAAAAGAACAAACAGAAACATGGCAATGTTGCTGAAGAAGAAGACTCCAGAAGAGGAATATGTGTTTTCAACCCACACTTCAGAAGATAGTTCACAATCAACCTCAATTTGGTATGTGGACTCAGGTGCTACTAAGCACATGACTAGATAGAAGGAGTGGTTTCTCACATTGAAACCCCATCATGGTAAAGTCTCTATTGGAGATGATACCACCTATGACATCCAAGGTATTGGTGATATCTCCTTGCAGTTTGGCATTCATCGTTGCAGACTCACTGAAGTTTTGTATGTGCCAGGACTAACAAAAAATCTCCTTTCTGTTAATCAATTTCTTGATCACAACCTAAGGATAGAGTTTGATAAAAATGATGATAAAAAGGTATGCCTAATTTGTCATAGGTCTAAAAGTGCAAAGATTGTTGCAAGTGCTACAGAAATTGGTAAAATGTTTAGGCTTGATACAATTGCCAATAATCAAGCTTTAGTGACTAAGGATAGTGATCTTGCTATGTTATGGCATCGTAGATTTGGTCATTTAAGCACTAGTTACTTGCTTACACTTAGCAAGAAAAGCATGGTCAAAGGGCTTCCCTCACTTGAGAAGTCGAGTGCCATTTGTTCTAGTTGTATTGCTGGCAAACAACATCGAGCACCATTCTATCCAAGTGAGCATCGTGCAAGCCAACCTTTGCAGCTGGTGCATACTGATCTGTGCGGTCCCATGTCACCTAGTCACAATGGTTTCGGGTATTTTCAGCTTTTTGTTGATGACCACACAAGAAAAATGTGGGTATATTGCTTGTAGACTAAGGATGAAGCCTTTTCATACTTCAAAGAGTTTCTCAATCTTGTGGAGAAAGACACGAATAATCACATTCGTGCCCTCCGCTCAGATCGAGGGGGGGGGGGGGGGGGAATACACCAGCATAGAATTCTCCACCTACTTGAAGGAAAATGGAATTCAACATCAACTGACTGCAGCTTACACACCTCAGCAAAATGGAGTTGCTGAACGGAGAAATCGCATCATTGAGATGGTTTGTAGCATGTTGAAGGATTCTCATTTGGGACATGTTTATTGGGTTGAAGCTGTGCACACAACAGTGTATCTTCTGAATCGTGCACCAACCAAAGCACTTGATGGCATTACACCAGAAGAAGCATGGACAGCGGTAAAGCCTTCTATCTCTCATCTTCGTGTATTTGGATGCATTGCCTATATGCACATTCCTAAATAGAAAAGGAAGAAGCTAGATGAAAAATCATTGCAATGTATTCTTCTTGGCTATAGTAATGAATCCAAGGTACATCGCCTTATGGATCCTAATACAAAGAAGATATATATCAGTATAGATGTAATTTTTGATGAGAAGAGTGATTCAAGTTCACCTTCCACATTATCACTTGATCCAGATAGTGCTCCTATTTTCAACATGGATTGGAAAAATAATGGGGATGTCGATAGTTAAATTAACTCAACACCTACAAATGTCACAAGACCTTTGCCTAAGTGGTATACTAGTACCATTCGTGATGCAAAGCTAGATGGAGTCCCAGACACTTCCACTTCAGGACCAAGGACTCGCAGCATGGCTTGCAATGAGGTAAATCTAGCATTAATGAGTTTAGTTGTTGATAATTTTGAACCATCTAATGTTCAAGAAGCACTAGAGTCAAAGCCTTGGAAAGAGGCTATGGTTGCAGAGTATCAGTCCCTGATGAAAAACAACACTTGGGAGCTTGTTGATCTACCTCTTGGTAAGAAAGCAATTGGTTGTAAATGGATTTTTAAAACTAAGTATAAAGCAGATGGTAGTATAGACAAACATAAGGCTAGACTTGTAGCCAAGGGTTATGCCCAGAAAGAAGGGATAGACTATGAAGAAACATTTGCTCCCACTGCAAAAATAAAAACCATTAGAATGATTTTTGCTTTAGCTGCCCAATTTGGATGGTAATTGTACCAAATGGATGTAAAAAGTGCATTTCTCAATGGAGACCTTAAGGAAGAGGTCTATATGACCCAACCAGAGGGATATATTGCACCTGGTAAAGAGGAAAAGGTATGCAAACTTGTCAAATCCCTATATGGTCTCAAATAGGCTCCTAGAGCTTGGTATATAAAAATTGATGAACATCTGCTACAACATGGTTTCACTAGGCATCCATATGGTCCAAATCTCTACCTCAAGGATCAAGGGGGGGATATTGTGATAATTAATGTATATGTTGATGACTTAGTTATCACAGACAGCTCACAAAAAATGATTGAGACAACCAAGAATGATCTCAAGAAGGCATTTGATATGACAGATCTCGGGTTATTGCACTATTGTCTAGGCTTAGAGGTATGGCAAACAAATCACCATATCTTTGTATCTCAAAGAAAGTATGCCAAGACATTGCTCTAGAAGTTCAGAATGATGGATTCCAAACCCATGTCAACACCTATGGAATTAGGATTGCAGCTGTCTACATTTGATCCATCTCCTCAGGTGAATGCAACTCTCTATCGACATATGATTGGAGGTTTGATTTACCTGACTTATACTCGACCAGATATTAGTTTTGTTGTTAATTATCTATCAAGATTTATGCAAGAACCAAAAATGTGTCATTGGAAAGCAACAAAACGGGTACTAAGGTACATCCAGGGTACAATGGATAATGGTTTAGAATATAAAAGGAATGATAAATTCTTCTTGACAGGGTACACAGATGCAGATTATGTAGGTTCTGTTGATGATAGGAAATCCACTTCTGGATTTGTTTTCTTCCTAGGTTCAGGACCTATTTCTTGGGGAAGTAAGAAGCAAGCCACAGTTGCTTGTTCTTCAATAGAAGCAGAGTATCGTGCAGCAAGTGTAGCAGTTTGGTTACGCCGCATATTAGAAGGATTGGGGTACCACAAAACCAACCTTCAGTCCTCTATTGTGACAATCAAAGTGTTCTCAAGCTTGTTGGTAATCCAGTGTTTTATGAACGGACCAAGCATATTGAAGTTAACTATCACTTCATATGAGAACATGTTTAGAAAAACAACATTCAGCTCCAATTCTACTCAACTCAGGAACAACGTGCTGATATCTTCATCAAGCCTCTTGCACGTGTGAAGTTTGAAAGTTTTCAGGATTCTCTTATTAGTACTTTAAAGAAATGATGTAATAAGGGGGGAATGTTGGATATTCCATCATTTACTCCAGGTAGATAGTTTGTTTTAATTGATTATAGTTTATTTATTTGTTAGTATAGTATAGCATATGGTTGAATATTTGGTTACACGGTTGGACTTGTAAATGCTATTTTCAAGCATACAGTTCACCGATATTATGCCTATATATTTGTAATCCACATTGGCATATTGTAATATCCCACCCAGGTGGAATATAGCCAAACAAATTTTCTGCCTTATATCTGTTCTACTTTTTCTGAGTTGTATGTTTTTGCATTTACTAGCACACATGCATGGATATATTTTGCGAATAATAGAAAATACGAAATATGCATAAACTGCTGAAATTTCCAGATTTTAATATCTTCTAAAATATTCAATGTTTTGATAAAATAACAAAGACTCAGTTGAGAAAATATACTCTAATATTTAAATCACAATTACCCAGAAAATCGTATTTGCAAAATATGAAGATTTTTTACATACTCAGTTTGCTGTTATGAAAATTACAGGTCTGATATGAATGCAACAGCAGCAATAACATTGATTCTCGTTGATTCTTCAAGAGGATGGATTGATACAATATTAAAATGTTGGTTTTTGCCACAACGTGACTTTAAAGTGTGTAATCAGCAATTAATTCGTCACAGCAGATATGCCTTTGATTTTCAATTAAGAATCTTCTCAAACCCTTGAATAATTTGTAGATAATCTCTTCAATAATGTACTATATGATTCCCACGTGCCAAGAAAGTATGCACAACTCAGCAAATAAGATATTTAGTAATGATAATCTTCAATCTGCTATCAAACCCTTGAAATGCTTCATCAATATGCACAAATTAGACACCTGATTGAAGCCCATGCTCTAGAAATGATTCAACTGATCTTTCACAGCCTCAAGATTGCAAATACATTGAAGATTGAACGTTCTTCAATGGCTGATATACAGAAACCCTTGTCTTCTCGAGAAAACCACAAAAGCAAATTCAAATGAGCATTCAATAATGAGGTTGATTTGCTTTTTGATGCCCTTTTATAACTTCTCCAAAAGAAGTGTATTTAATTTGCCTTTGAAGTCCACTTTTTAGGTTTTTAATAAAACTTTATAATATAAACTCATAATGGCATGCTTTTTTTTTCAATGAGGTATTAATTACTCATTAACTTAAAATGGCCCAACCCTTTATAAAGTTACATTATAACTTTATAATATACCTTTTAATTATTTAAGTGGCTCCAAACTCAACATTAAATTATAAAGTTAAATGATAATTTTATAATATATCATTAATAAATACAATATCATTAATGCCACTTAAAATATTATCATTAATGCCACTTAAAATATTAATATCTCCTTAATTAAACATCATTTTCCAATTTCGTCTGAACTTGGGGGGTTCACTGTGACACCCTCTATGCATCCAACCATCTTACCAAAAATAGCAGGGGTCCATCTCTATCAACCTCTGTCGGCTAAAAATAGCAAGAGCCTCCAATATGGGACCAGAGACCTCTAAACAACCTTATCACACGCTGAAACTGGGGAACAACACTGAAATCACCACATGACCAGATACCTTGCTATAAATAGAAACTCTGGAAAGATGACTTACTATAAATAGTAAGTGTGTAGAACTGAGTCCAACGAAGGCCAAACATGAACCCATACTAAGCTCTGATGGAGAAAACACACTGATCTCTGCCAAAAGGGACCCTCTAACCATCTGAGTTAGCCTACGAGGGCCAGTGATAGGCTAAACCATCATAAAACAGGATCATGCTAAAAAGGGGACATTACACATATGATATGAGAAAATCATGTATTCGATTGCTCTACAAATTATAATACTTAGGGGCACTTATATACCCAAAAAGTAACAGATTGCACATGCAAACTCAAAAAGATGGAGAAAATGTTTCTGCAAAATAGTTAGGTGTATTGATATTGATAATGTATCTGCTTATTAACAAAAGGAAGGCTTGAAACCCTAATTACTCATCTTCTATGATGTATGCCCTGTGTTACACAAGTGGTTCCTTACATCATAGAGTGTAACACTGCCATGGACCTAGGACCACAACTTCACAAAATATGAGCTTTATAATAAAATAACTAGTTGTATGATGTGAAAAGTGTCTAGGCATAAAACATGCTTTCCTTCCTTGGAGAGTTTTGCCCTCAAGCTGGGATGACCACCACACAGGCATGCAAAAGAACTACTAACAGCAGGACAAATGTTGCACACTGGTATATGTTGCAACAATGCAATATATAGAAATGTGTTCTCCAATCTGAAAAAGTCATTAATCATCCAAATTTCATAATTTATCTCAATATTTAGACTCTCTAATTTTGATGCTTAGAGATGTGTGAATTGCAGCTTAGAAGTATGTGAATGGGATAAGGTGTGTTTGTATGACTAGAAATAGGTGAAGAGTGGTAATTGATGGAATGTCTTATATTTCCTTCATTTCCTTGGCCATTTGGGAATTATGTGCCATTTCTAGCGTGTAAGAATTTTTGGAATGCTCTTTTTGTTTATATGATTTTCAGAACATGGTTCCAAAGATAATTCACTTGGCTGTCTTCACTTTCACAATTCAGAAGCTAGAAATACACGTCAGAGAATAACCCCTTCTGATTTTGGGTAATGTGGGTCATGGGCTTGACAGTATTAAATATACTGTCTTCCTTTGCTCCTTTCGTTTTTCTATACTTTGCTCTTCCTCCACAATAGTCTATAGTTTTACCAAGGAACTTCACAAAGACATTGTGAAGATTGCTTTGACAATCAGCTATATGGAAGCGGTGGTGATTTGTCCACAAATAGGCATGTAAAGCAGATGGGAAAATATGCTTTGAATGCATCCTACTGAGTTATAAAATACGTTGATGAAGATTTGTATGTAGGAATTTCAATATGCGTAAACTCTACTAGAGGCTGTCAATTTTCTATATGTATAAGAGGAATCAAAACACCAAATTGAGTTCTGAGGGGAAACACACAAGTACTAGACATTTGGCTGTGAAGGAGCAGTATGGTTGGTACATACTGATTTTTTTGTGCCGTGCTGACTAACCCCACACATATAGCAACTAGGTTATGTTTTCTGATCCTCAAACAACTGAAAAATCTGTTCTTTACCTTGTATGTGTTTATTTTTTTTTTCCATTTCGTCAAATAAATATGAACCAAGCTGGAGGTTCATGGGATTTTAGATAGGAATTTAAAATGAAGTAAAGAAAAAGGGAGGCCTCCTCTTGAGGGATTTTGGAAGTTGAGTTTTGATGGGGCTTCTCATGGTAATTGTGGCCTTGCGGGGGTGGGTGTGGTGATCTGTGATTCTTTGGGAATTTTTTAAAAAGGAGGCTGCTTTATGGCTCAAGGGCAACAATGAAGTGGAATGGGAGGCATTGATTGCAGGGCTTGACTTGCCCAAGGTGGAAGAGTGTAGGAATTTGATGGTTGAATGGGATTCAGCAAATGTGATCAAAGACCTGCAAAAAGCATATTATCTAATTTGGAAAGGGCTTTTAGAAGAAGTGATTGTCCTTTGTAAGAATTTTAAATCCATTTTGTTTACCCACTTCTTTTGCAAAACGAATATAATGGGGTGATGGATAGGCTTGCCAATAAAGGAATGAACTTAATTCCTTTTACATCCCTTGTTAGTTCTAGGGTGGTGGAGTGGGATGGTTTGGAAGAAATCATAAAACAAGAAAAGCGGCTGGGAAAATCATTTTTTGATGCCATTCGTACTCCCTTTTAGTTGGCTTTCCCTAAGGTGAGTATTGACTTTTTTGGCTTGTTTCCCGAGGTGTGTGTTGGTGATGGTTTAATGGGAGCTTAGTTTGATGTGTATGATGCTTGCTTTCTATAGCATCTACTTGCTCTTCTTGCAACAAATGGTTTGATGGGTTTCCGTGGTGGCTTTTAATTTGTGCTTGGTTGTTTTCTAAAAAGTGGTATTCCGAGTCCAATGTGTGTGTCGCTTGTGGTGTCATTGTTTCTTTAGGTCTTATGGCTTGTCGCAAGCTGGACAATAGTAGCAGGGATCCATTCAGGCGGGGTCCGGTCTCTGCTCATTATATTCAAATCATACATCACACTAACCACGAATAATGAGAGTCGATAGAATCAGAATTCTGAACTTAATATTGTCTTCAAATTAACCAATGGAATGAAGTATACAGTGCTGCCATAGGCAAGTTACAAAGTTTCTGATGTTGTAAACAAGTTACAAGATACAAGTATAGTCTCCTGAGCTCTCAAATATGTCTGTAGTTGCTATCGGCTTGCCTTAGCCTTTGTAGACCTGGAGAATGGATGTTCCTCGGTGTCGATTATGGATGTTGGAATCGGTAGGCCTCACACCATTGATATCTGGAATTGATATAATTCTAATGCCCAGACATGGATATTGCACGCGGTCCATATTCGAGGTGTCAAAGACACCCAATACGGCTCCTAATCGATACTGGCTATCTTCCAATGCTTCTTTATTACGGATACCAGTTGCTTCTACCTGTGAGAGTATTTCCTTCAATACATTAGGTTTCCGCTGTCTCCTTTCACTCGATTTGAGGTGACTCCAGGAGTGTCGAAGACACCAGATCGCCCATATGCGGTCACACTTTCTCCTTCGCACTGTTTGTTAGATGATGGTTTCAGATTGCACCTCCAATGGCGCTCTCTACATAAAACACCAGTCAAAACTAGAGCTGGACTCCTTGGATGAAATACAAATTGCTCCTTCACTGCGAATCCGGGAAGACCTGAAAATAACAATAACTCTGTTTAATGCCAGTGCAAATTCTGATTGAATTTTCCAATTGACCACGGATGAAGGTTTTCGTCCTCACCTGGGTTTTACTGATGAGGGATTTCGTCCTCAACCAGCAGGTTCGAATTTGAAAATAGATTCAGATGATATGCAAAATCAAATAATGAAAATGGAAATGGAAAGGGGTCTAGCAAAAGGCTACCTAAACCTAACAACCTACTCTCTCAAACAATCACATAAGCTGGTTGAAGCACAAAATTGTTTTATTTGCATTAATTTGGAAAAAATCAACCTTTTAAAAGATTTACAAACATGCCGAAAGGATGAAAATAAATGGTTGCACTTGTTAAACCCTAATGCCAGTTTGAGGCTTCAATGGATGAACTATAGATTAAACTTTTTTTATCCTTTTCGTGCTTCTCAGTTCTTCTTGTTCTGTTCTCTATCGCCTCAGCTCTTGCTCCACCCCTTCCTTTTCCCACACGATCTGCCTTCTGTCTTTGCCCCTATTTAGTCATTACATCTTGAGCACAAACACCTCTACATTGTTTCCTTGGTCGTTGACAAAGGACTTCGAGTGTTGCAAAGCAGTAGTCACTTGCTAATGATAGCTCTCCAATCCCCAGATGTCTGTTGGAACTTCCAAATGCCCCTTTGAACATCTTCCACAACTGTCAATAATCAGAAGCAGAAGAAAATGATCCACAGAAGAATATGAATAGTTGCCACCTCAAGGAAAAGTGACAGGCGGGGCATAAAAAAGAATGAACATCAACCAAATCGTGAAATTTTGATGACCTAGCAACACCTGTCCTAGAAAAGACAGTCTCAGCCTCTTTAAGAAGTTGGTCGATTGCCATGTGGAACAATGACCACCAACCAAACACGAGATTGTTGTTTATCTATTTGACATCGATTATATTGCTAAAAGCAATGATAATTGCATGACCAAATTGACCCAACTTGATTATCAAACAAAAGGCCTGCAGCATGTTATCATGTCGCTTGTAGCAGCCTAAATAGTGCGTATAGCAGCTCTCAATATACCTGCAACATTTTCCTATATGCCTGTTGCGGTCTCCAAACAATTGCAGCAACCTCCAATATGCTTGTAGCACACTATCAAACACCTGCAATAGTCTAAAATAATGCCTGTAGCAGCTCATAGGTGGCCTATAGCAACCCATTTCGCACCTGTAGAAGCCTACCACATGCCTATAGCAAACTGTAGCAGTTCTCTGAGTATGCATGTTTGACGAAAATCCTTTCAGACAAAAAAAACAACCAAAACTAAACAAAGATGTTAATTTATTTAAAACATATTCTACTATTGTTCTTGGTGACATAAGATTGCTTGTGGACTTGGATGCTCCTACTTCAGTAATGGTTCCCTGCGCTCCCATGCAACCATTAAGCTAGCTTGTGTGGTTCCTTTGGAGGAGGTGAGGGGGTGGTTGCAGCTTTTGCTCCTACTACTTGAGAATGCGATGGTGGAAGTTGACAATAGGGAAGGTCTAAAGATCTTAGCAGGTGCTGGTATGATCAAGTTAGTATTAGCTGTGATCAAGACAGAGCTGCACGAGGTAAACATGGTTTTAGACACTTTAACTACTTTCTACCATGACTTGCGCTTTGTAGTAAGTTTTTGTTGGTTTCTGACAACAAAGGGAGACTAGAAGTCACTAGTGCTTATACCCTGCCTCCGTTGTTGGGCGGACAATTGTAGAGGGCCATTAAAAGGTCTGAAATTATCCAGGGAATCAAATTTGAGAGTTTAGGGCAGCCTAAGGGAATGGTGATTTTATACCTAAGTCTCTGATTGTGGCAGCTGAGGGTTGGAACAGCCAAATGTTTGATAGGGTTGATGAGGTCAAAAATGGTGTCAGAGTTGGGTGTTGTGGTGTTTAAGAACTTCCTTAACAGGACTGTTGTCTGATGGGTTCTTGTTTGGTAATGTTTTGCTCCCAGTTGGGTCACTGCTTTGGTTTACAATTGCTCACAGCTTGCTGTGCCATTGCGTGGGTGGTTCATGTAGGCATTTGTTTGTTTCTTGTGTTGTTCTGTAATCTTGTGTTAGTTTCTTGTGCTGGGGCCTCTATAGAACCCCACTACTATTAGTATTATCTAAAAGAATAAAATGAACTGAGCTGATTAGACAGCAAAAATGAATTTAGTATATTCAAGACATATATATACACACACTTATCTAGGGAAAATTTGAACATACTGGAAGGAAATAAAGTATATTAGTTGATAGTAGTCATATGTCATGTTTACAGTTGAATTACAAAGGGGAGGTAACTCAGTGTTATTGCAGACCCTTGCCAATAGCATCTCAAGTTTGCCCAAGAAGTTTAAAATGATCCAATTGCATAGAGGCACCAATAATAAGTCCATCCAGATCATCGACAACACTTAGTATACATTATAGAGAATTTTGTTCATAAATATAGAAATCAAATGATATGAAATTATATTAAAGTCCACAGGCCCTGAAAACGAGGAAGTACAGACTTCAAAGATGGTGAAATACAGAGGTGCCTAAAGCACCGTTGATGATAGGGAAAGAGGCTAGGAGGTAACTCAGTGTTATTGCAGACCCTTGCCAATAGCATCTCAAGTTTGCCCAAGAAGTTTAAAATGATCCAATTGCATAGAGGCACCAATAATAAGTCCATCCAGATCATCGACAATACTTAGTATACATTATAGAGAATTTTGTTCATAAATATAGAAATCAAATGATATGAAATTATATTAAAGTCCACAGGCCCTGAAAACGAGGAAGTACAGACTTCAAAGATGGTGAAATACAGAGGTGCCTAAAGCACCGTTGATGATAGGGAAAGAGGCTAGAGGGTGAAAATCCTAAAGCAGTGGATTACATTCACTGCTCCTCATTCCTGCTAACAAATTCTTAAAGGTACTTGTGTGCCAGGTGGGTCCCCTTGCCTTGTACATCTAGGCAACGAAAATGAGGAGAAATGTTAGTGCGATGGCTATTAATTTGAGATGACTTAAAAACACATGGGCAACATCCCACAAAAGCTAAAAAAATCTTACAATAAAAAAGTAATGGAGCAACACAATAGTAAAAGGGTGAAATGGCAATTGAATAGAGCCATGAATGATATATAAGTGTTGTAACTTCTCTTTGACAGTGAGTTTGGAGAATCTGGAATGAAAGCCTGGCTTATGCCTATGCGAATGTTACTGTGTGGGCTGTTTTTGCTTGATCTGTTTTATTTTCTTTTTCTTGTTTAGTTGTATGGTTGATCTGGATTTGCTCAAATCTCTTGCAGATATGATGATACAAATCCTGAAGCTGAGAAACAGGAATACATTGATCATATTCAAGACATTGTACATTGGATGGGATGGAGGCCTTTCAAGGTGTACTTTAGATATATGGTTGAATGGTAACTATTTATTTGTTTGTAGTCCAGAAGTACTTACTGTGGTTTATTGTCACAGATAACCTACAGTAGTGACTACTTTCAAGAGTTATATGATCTGGCAGTGGAGTTGATAAAGCGTGGTCGTGCATACGTTGATCATCAGGTAAATAACATATATGAGGCAAAAATATCTCCAATATTATAACAACAAAATAATCATTGCATATATATAGTGAAATGCATAGAGACTTTTAGTCTTTTACTAATCATAAAGGTTTATGCATTATTGAAATCTTTTTGACAGACACCTGACGAGATAAAAGAGTACCGAGAAAAAAAGTTAGATTCTCCATGGAGAAATCGGCCGATTACAGAGTCATTAAATCTGTTTGATGAAATGAGGCGAGGAATGATTGATGAAGGAAAGGCAACTCTTAGAATGAAGCAAGATATGCAAAGTGACAATTATAATATGTATGATCTGATTGCTTATCGTATAAAGGTAAACTTGGATTTTTCAGGATATTTTTGTCATTGGCTGTTTCTTATCGATATATTCACTTGACTGTTTACGTTTTCTCCAGTTTACACCCCACCCACACACTGGAGATAAATGGTGTATTTATCCAAGCTACGACTATACGCATTGCATTGTGGATTCTCTTGAGAACATTACACATTCAGTAAGTTTTCTGTTATATTTGTGTTCTAATTGTTTTTACATGCACATAACACCCGTGATTCCTCATAAGGTATCTCAATTTTGATATCTTTAAGAATTCATTTTATCTATTCATGTCACTTCAATGGAAACATAGTGTTCAATGGACGCTCCTTTTCTTTTCCCTTTGTTTGAGACGTCTAGGCATACCTGGGAAGGCCTAGGCGGCTTCTTGGACACCCTGGGTACTTATAACTGCTCCAGTTGATTTCCAGGCATCTTTGACAGACAGGAGCAAGCAAAAGAACTCCGAAAAAAGGCCACCCCCCCTTCAAAGTGAAAAAGAAAAAGGAAAAAGAAGCAAAACTAAAATGCTCATTCCATTTTTTTAAGAGGAAGGGAGAGGAGAGGATTTGAGACTTAGACTTCTATTATATTTTTTATTTTTATTTCTATATTATTTAGTCAGGGTTTGGTTTTTGGGCCCACATCCCGTAAAATTGTCCACTAAGGACCACATGTCCACTACAGGACCTTACAATTCCAAATTGCAGGGATACCGCTCAACTGCGGGGATACCGCTCCAACTGCAAACTGTGGGGATACCACTACCACACATGCTTCAGCGCTAAGATGTCACTTTGGCTAGTTGAACCTGGGTCTCCAGCATGCGAACCCATTAACTTAACCAATCGGGCTCAACCGTTGACATTGTACTTTTTATTTTTATTATCATGGATGAATGGTAATGGAATATTTTAATTTATCACGTTTCAGATTTGCAATGTTCATTTCATGGATATGGATGTCTTGACTGTTGAGAATGTTTTGATGCTTAATTTTTTAAAAGAAAAACTAAAAAGCTATATGTGGGCGAATTTTTTGCCTCAAAAGGAAATTCATCCTGCTGTTTTCCTGTTGTCCTCATTCTGGAAACCTCATGGACCATTGTTATTTAGAAATTCTATTTTAACCTTGCGTTCGTTGGTCTGTTTACATTTTTCCTTCTATTTCAGTGTATCAAATTACTCTATATTCTACTCATGTGTCCTGTAATCTGCACTTGACTGTTTTACCCTACAATCTTTAATTGAACTGTAACTTTATTGTTTTCTACATTGGGAGATGTTTAGCAAGGCTCATGCTTGTCAAAAGGAACATTAAGTATGTTTGTTTCCTTAACCTTGCAGCTCTGCACACTTGAATTTGAATCCCGTCGTGCCTCTTACTATTGGCTATTGGATTCCTTAGATCTATACCTTCCATATGTGTGGGAGTATTCCAGACTGAACATTACTAACACAGTAATGTCCAAGCGTAAGGTATGCATGCCACCCTATAAACTATTCCAAATGATAGCTTTAATTTGTAGAAACCAAGTTGAGTATTTTTATTTATTGATTTCAAATCATTTGGTTGCTAATGTTTGTATTGTTTACATTTTCCTTTTCCTTGTAGCTAAATAGGCTAGTAAGAGAAAAATGGGTTGATGGTTGGGATGACCCACGACTTATGACACTTGCTGGTTTGCGACGAAGAGGTGTTTCATCAGATGCAATTAATACCTTTGTTCGAGGAGTTGGAATAACAAGAAGGTAATAATATTACACAATTCTTATTTTGATGTTGGTTTTCTCATAATTGGTAATTTAAAATGTTTTTATTGGCGAGTAATATTTTGTATGCAATGTTATTGGATATGACTCACTCAAAACACAAATTGAAATTATTATAAGAAACAAAGTTTTCTGATGGTAAAAAATTTCATTAACCCAGTCGTATGCAAATATGAAAGTTGTTTAAAGTTCAAAATTGTAACGCAGCAATGCCAACCTGCATGTTCAAGAAACAATGTTTATTTTTCAAATTTATTATTAAAAGTTACATATGCAGACCAAGGTGTGTAGATCACTTGAGGTGCACTTCCTAATCAGTCAAGAGTCTTTTGGAATGGCAATATAGTTTTGCCATGGTAATGATGATATGCATAGTTGCATACTGTAATGTCCCCTTTTCGAAATGAAGCCAAATCGAAACTGAAATGCCCATTGTTCATTTCCCGTGGGCCTTGGGAATTTTGCACTAGGAAATGCATTTATAATTATAATAAAGAGGGCCTCAAGTTAAAATATAAAATAAGAGGGTCTCTTATAATTAAAGTTTATTGTAAATAATCCCTCTTAAATATCAATCAAGGGTCATGAAGGAAATATGAAGAGTCATAACTTTGGAGGGAAACTCAATTTAAGAGAGACCAAGCAAGAAGAATAAGGCATATTGATAAAGCCATTCTATTTTCTGATTTATACTCCTTGTTGGAGCATTGGATTTTAATTCAATTAACCTGAGGACAAAAAACTCTCTAGGTCTAGAATTGGAGGACAAAAATCCCCTGATTTCCATCACTGGATTAGTGGACAAAAACCCCCGATTCAGACTTGAGGCAATCTCAGATATTGCATAAGATCTTCATGTTTGAGAGGCAATTGGAATTCATGGTGAAATCATTCTGAATTATTGCATTTATATTTAAAATACTTGGCGAATTATTTGTGAGGCTGCTTGTATAGAGCTAAATTCATAATACTATGATGTTATTGTGAGCGAAACAGTTGTCTTCAGAAAATGAATGCTGTAGCCTGTAACGAATTGTTTGTACAAATTTGTATGAATATTTTAAATAATATTCTGTTGATATAGAGCCTATTGTAATTGAATTTTATTTGATTCTTATATATCTGAGACGGTTCATATAGCGCCAATATTTTCCCATTTGATTGCAAATTTCAGATAAGTTGTTCATCATTACATTGCTGCGATTCAATTGGCAAACCAGCGATTAAGTTGCAGGTATATCAGCTGGGAATATGGTGGAATTATTCCAGCAACAATTGAAGATTGGAATTCTGTGTTTCTCTGATGACTGTGATTCATATCTACAAGGCGAAGTGAGGATTGTTACAGGATTTATGGCTGATTGGCATAAGATAGTTTGTTTTCCCTTGTTCAGCGATATAAAAATCAGCAACTCATATTGCATATTGCGCCTAGGGTTTGTGACAAATTAATCCTTTTGGTATTACTGAGTTCTGACCAGGCTAGTATTGAGGTCGAACTATGCATATTATAAAGCAAGTTTGGGTACAGCTGCGTCTAAAGGGTGAAGATTTAATATTTTGGTTATCAATTGCATAGGAATTCATTGCCCGTACATAATTTTATTTTGCAATCAAATAGAGATTCATAATATTTGGATTTCCTAGTGGAGCTAATCCCTTGTAAATTGTTGAAGGGAATTAAAATTGGTCATATATCATAAACTATTCCATTTGGGATATGTATGACACATACATTATTTTAAAAATTTCAAGAAATATGTAGTATGAATTTTTTATTTATTATTATTTTTTTATATTGCATATCGTTTACAAATATTCTGCTCATACGAGCATCAACATGAGACCAATACAAGCTCTTTACGAGCAGACACATTAGAAATCGCCTATGGAAGACCAATAGTGACTACTCAGAAATCCACATTATTTAGAAACCACATCCACATTAGAAGCCAACTATGGAAGACCAAGAGTCTCTACTTAGAAATCCACTTTATTTAGAAACCACACCCACATTAGAAGTCAACCATGGAAGACCAAGAGTCACAACTTAAGAATTCCACATTAGATGTCCCTATGGGGATTTGAACTTGGGTCTCCACAATGGGAACCCAACATTTTAACCAATTAACTTCAACCCTTTGGAGAGTAGTATGAATTTCAAAATGTGACAAGGCTTTATGGTATTTCACTTAGGTAGAGCCTTAATTTGAATGAACACACAATTTCTATTGATAAATTTATTGACTTCTGCAATTTCAGATAACAAACCCTTAACCTTAAGTATCAATCTACAAATGACAAAAGTAGGCGAATGGGACTCAAAGTACATCAATTTACAATGTGCTAAAAGGAACTCCAATGACTAAACGTAAAGTCTGTAAAACCAAAACTAGGAACCATTGGAACCAAATAAGAAGGGGGGAGGGCAACAAACTCAAGACAATTGACATATACAACACTGGAAAGCGATATAATAAACAGCAATATTGTAACTGGAAGGCTGTTTCCCAAATCACAATCCAAAGTGAGTGAAATGTTTTATTGGATTCCTTTTCAAGACACTGTTGCTTTTATCTGTGGAAAATTTAAACTATAATTGAACTTCACAGACTATTTGCATAAACCACTTCTGAAAGCCTAAGATTTGAGAGTGTATCTACAGTTAACTTTTCTCTTTTGTGGTAAAAGCCTTTGCACGCAGGATTAACACTTATTATGATAGCTTTATCTGAAGAGTCCGCTTATAGTTTCTTTTCCATTTGATTGTTAAGAAGACCTTCTACATGTGGGATAAGTAACTTGACAAAGGGGTTGTTCCACAGCACTTTATTTGTTCCTCACATTTCTTCTATGCTGGAAATACTACACAATTGTCTTAAATAGTGGTTTTAGATGTGAAAATTATTGTTGTTGTTCAAATTTTTTGTTTTACTTGTGGATTTGCTATAATTTTATGTTGTCTGCATAGTATATCAATGACAATAGATACAGAAAAACTAAAATCATTTTTTTTCTTGCAGTGATAATAGTGTGATAAGGTTAGATCGTCTCGAGTACTATATCAGAGAAGAAATGAACAAAACAGCCCCACGAACTATGGTTGTTCTTAATCCTCTCAAGGTATCTCCTTAAACCTGTATTGAAGCTTTTACCGAGTCTCATACATCCTCTTTAGTCCATTCAGAATATTTAGTGGTTGTAGATTTGTTGCTTTTACGGAGCATCTGATTATTTAGTTGAAGCTTTAAATTTGAAAATCATATAACGGACAATGAACTGATGGCATGGCCCAACCCTCTAGTGCCTGTTATACTTGATTCTAGTAATTCTTACTCGGGTTGGTGGTTGTTGATAAGTCCTACCAGCTCAACTATTTACTCAAATGCCTTTTTCTTTAAAGCCATTTCACTACATGGTTATACTTATAGTTATTTTCAGATTGTAGAAGAGTTTGTTTGCACTATGATGTCCTTTTTAAAAAGTACGTGAGCTTAATTTGAAGCAGAGTTGTATGGACAAGGATACAGTATCGGATACGGATACGACCATTTTTCAAGGCCCCTAATATGGATGCGGCTGGATATGGCATTCATTATATATATATATATATATATATATATATATATATATATATATATATATATATATATATATATATATATATATATATAACACAATTTTATAAGTTATTAGAATAATTAAAATTTTAATAAGACATTAAAATCTAAAATAAAATAAATTAAAATAAATCTAAAGTATTTGCAAACCTAAATATATTCACTTTCACATTTAATTTTTTAAATAATTAAATATTTATATATATTTTATAATTCAAATAAATTAAATTACTAAAAAAAAAAATTATATTTAAATTATTAAATATATTTATAAATATATCTTTAATAATTAATTATTAATTTATTGATTATTCTAATTAATTAAAGATATATTTATAAATATATTTAATAATTTAAATATAATTTTATTTCATAACAACAAAATATAAATAAAAATTAAATAAGAACTTATAAAATATAAACATTTTAATTAATAAAATAAAAAATTTATTGAAGCCTTCCAGATTTATTGAAACTAAATTGATAGCGCTCACCTGATGTGATTTGTCACATGTTATTGCAGTCCATTTGCACAGGAATTGGGAACTCATTCCTCAAACAAACTCTAGTTGAACTAAAAATCATTCACAAATAAAAGGATAAACATCATCTCCTTGACATCCATTTTGCCACACAAAAACAAGAATTGAGAGAGTAGGGCATTACTGGTTAGAAGCTATGAATAAAACACAACCATAAATGAAAGTTGGGGACCTGTTGAATGGTAATTGGACAGCTAACTTGCAATGGTCAAGGGTATATCCAAATGCCAGCTAAGAGCCTTGGTTTAGATGGAGGTAAAGTCAGTGTTGAACTACTAAATCGTGGCAGGCCACCCACAAGAAGATATCTTCATCCTTATGCTTTTCAAAGGAAATACATTAAACTGTTCAAACTTTATTTATTTATTTGGTTAAGCAATGTTTTCAACGTGTGTATGAGACCATACCAACTTGCACCAAGTGAGGAGATTCACTGGCATTATAATTGAATCTGTTTCAGCGTGTCATTGACCCAAGCACCTACATGATTGCACCCTTTCGAATCTGTTAGTGAACAGATTTGCCACTGCCTTTTTTATATATACGACCCGCCCAATATATAGTAACAAATTCCACTAACAGTTGGACAATTTCATCAATTGTCCTCTGAATTTTTTAGAAGGTACAACTTCCTTCGTGTGATAGGATTTCTAATTTTTTGGTTCGCTTTTAACCTAAAAGCACGAAAGGAAATTTTTGATAATATGAAAAATGAAATAAAACTCCTCAATGCCCAATGCATTGCAGACGAACCAAATGCAACTTAAGAATTTAAAATCACCAGAATACATCCAAACATAAGAATGGAGAGAATCTGACAAATGAATAGCAAATTACTGAATTGCCACCACCTTTGCATCAGATTCAAATGTAAGAAGGAAGACACATCCGATAGCAATGCACATATAATGGTGGCAGGTTATCAATATTCTACACAGAAGAGATGTAAACTTTCTATACTCTAGAAGCCACACATTCAACATAAGAAGAGTGAATAACAATACACATAGATGGTTGATCCAATGTCTAACTTTCTCTCGTATTAAAGAGCAAGAGATAGGACATAATACTCTGTTGTCCAAAGAAATACTACACAAAACTGTGTCAAAAATATCCCCCTTTTCTCCAAGAATTAAAACTAACGAGTACCCAATGATCTAGTCATGAAAATAATTTCACCAAAAGATCTAGATATTTCATCGCCCATTCCTTATATAGGAATAATATCAAAACTGAGTAAGTGTCCCAATCGTTTCTTGAAACAGAATATTAAAAGAAATAAACTTATGCTCCATTTTAGAATTATATAACGAGAGTAAAGTTTTAATTAAAGTCTTGACAAGTATAAAGAGCACGAAATAACAAGAAACATCTATAAATTATGACAATTCATTCCCTTTGCTATTTTCATCGAGGTCTATCTGTTCATCTCCTTCCCCTTGGTCGCCTTGACTGGATTTGACAGCTTGATCTTCAGGTGTTGGTGGAGTACTCATTTTGGCTTTAAAAGCTCCGAACCTGTTTACAATGGGCGTAATAGCCTTGCCATTCGGTATAATTGTCATGTTCAAGCGTATCCTCCATATAGCCAGAATGTTGCCTGATTCTTCAAACTTCTTGTGCAAATCTGTTATTTCTTTCTTGAAGGTCATCAGATGTGCTGCAACATTACGTAACATGTCAATTGAGCTCCCATCAACTGTTTCTTTATCTGCAGGTCCCCAGTCACTAAATCTATGAAACTCCGTTTGATAGCATTAACATCCAACAAATTGCTTTCAGTTTCATCTACTATATCTACCCCCAAGGCCACAACACTAGCTCTCAAATCCATTCAGTAAGATGTATATTTTTTCATGATTTGATTCAAATCTGTCATACATTGTCTGACCATTAACAACTTCCAATCAATTGCATTTAGCCACTTAGATGACTCATTATCTTCAATTTTACCAATCACTTCCTCAGAGAGGAGGATATTGGAGTCTACCTTAATCATTTCTTGTAGGTCATTTTTGATTTTTGGCTACAATAAATAAGCTTTCATCTTTTTTAACAAATTTAATTTCAGATTGCACTTCTTTTTGTTTCAATGATATTTTCTCATATAGCAGGATTATCTCACCCAAGTAGAGCATACATTCAACAATTAACTTCTCCACATATGCTTCAGTGGCCTTTCCAAGAGCCTTATATTTGCCAATTTGATCAATAACATCAGGGCTCACCCCCTTGGGAATTTTTACTGGGGTATCCATCGTTGCATCCAGGGGTTGTGCAAAAGTATCCACTACAGATTTGATGTATGATGTGAGCATTTCTACTTACTCTTCCAACAGTTCTGCTTCCTTCACCTTTTCTTCCAGTCTCTTGGCAAGAATATCTACAGATAGTTTAGCATTGTGGATATCCCCTTCCATAGTAGGGGAGCCAAGGTCAATTTTACTTACATTGAAATCATCCACAGAAATGTCCATCTCAGCTTTGTCGACCATTGGCTCTGCAACCTCCACAAATTGATGTCTGGTAACTGGGTCAACCATCAATTGTGACATCCTTTTGACCTTTCTTGGCCGAGAATCTGAATGCAATAGTCTGGCCACCTAATCGAACCAAGGATCTACTATTTGCTTATATTTTCTTTTCTTGTTGACAACCTCTTTCAACTAGGTGGGAGATGGTAACATAGAATGAGAATCAAAAGGAGCATTTGGCACATAGTTTGCCAACGGGCTATGTACATTCTCCTGCTGAGGTGGAGAAGGTGGAGTAACATTCACATTATGAGACAGAAAAGGAGGAGGGGTTTGCTATGAATGCACAAGCACATTATCCTTCGTAGGTGGAGAAGGAATGTCCTGACTTTTTGTGGGTTGCTCTAGATTAACCTTTGGTGTTTCTACAACATCAGCTTAGGAGGTCTTTTGAAATTCAGCTTTTGCCCGGCTGACATTGAATCTCCTTCACATTGGCCCTTCCCTTTACTTCCTTTGTTGGGGTCCTCCCATCACCATCATTTCCCCCTTGTGATGTTGTTTTTGATCTAGTAGCATGAACATTTGAAATTGGTCTTTGAGAAGCTAGTGGAGTAGAAGCACGTTGTCCAATCACCTCTTGACCTGAAGGTGGTGTAGCAGTATGACCCACAATCTTTGCTTGTAGCCATCTCTTACTCTTCTCAAACATGAAGGAGGACTTGACAAATATGTTTGTTATCTCCTCCTCCGACCACCTCAACCTTGGCAATGGGTTATTTTTCTCTACATAATATCCTTCATCAATCATGTCAGAAAAATCATCTACAATATGTGGGAGATCCCACCCCAAATTAAAAGCCTGCATTTGACTCATTGTTAGTCTCATCCAATCCATTCTACGCACTTCGTTCTCATCAGTGCAATCTTCCCATAAATCTTTGAGATGGGGTTGGTGTTCATGTAACTGTGGGGTGTACAAATTATCTTTCACAAAACCTTTGCTGTCAAAATATGGCCTAGAAATATAAGAATGGAAATTGAACTTAGACAGAATTTTGTCTACATGTCTGGCATCTTCATGTTTGCTGCAACTGTAATGAGTTAGTTGCAAAGGGAAGGAATACCCTTTCTTTTTGTAATCATGATACTTCTTACTAGCCTGGGACATCTGCCTGCAGATTTCAAGAAATACAATATAATATATGGCATAACTGGGCAACTTATAAGGTGATTGTTCAAAGCCCCCAAGTCTGATATATGTGAATCTGAATAAAATAACTTCCATATTGCATAATGAGGTTAGCTGCCTCTGTGGAAATTCTAAGACCGGGATTGCTATATATCCTCCTTGTGTTAAACATTAGGAAAGCATCACTAACCCTCCTATAATCTTTGTTGCCAATTTCCTCCTACAACTGTGGGTAGTAATCATATACTTGAGTAGTATGAGTGAAGTTGGTGGCAGTCCTCAAGCCGGGCCAAACCCTCTGTGTGTTTGCCAAGACAAGAAACAAATAAGAACACATGTGAAACTTGTTTTTCTTCTTGAAGTCCACCGGCTGATCATGTAGGTGATCATTGATAATTCTTGCCCAGTCAATATGCTGGTCACCAACACATATCACAAGGATAAATTGGCACATCCACTCTACAAACTCAGATGTCTCAGCACTGCCCACCACCCTATGTAAGAGAGTAATAATGTCTGATATGTCATCTTTAAAGAGGGCCCTTACCAAGTTCTTTGGGAGTTGTGATTCACCTTTCCTCTCCTTCAACCAACTGGTAGCAATGCATTTCTTGCACCAACTTTTTCCATCCACATAATATCCCCATCTGGTTTCCATAGACATGTCTGAATACTTATCCCAAACAGGTAATTTGAATGTGTTGCTAATTGATTCAGCATCCAAGGTCACAATAACTTCTCCATCCACTATTCTAACTTGTCGGGACTCCGCATGGTAATTCTCTATGCAAGCCAAAACTAAATTAGTACATTGGACTGCAGAAGGAAAACCCCTAGCATGAGCAAGTCCACTGGCGAAGGTCTACTGAGCTATAGGTTCCCAACGGTCATTCCCCATCCTGTCCCAGAAATCCTTCATGTCGATAGGTCCTAGATCAGTATCTTTTATCCCGGATAGTTTATTTCCAATTAGAGTAGATACATCAAACCCCTGATATTTATACTTCATCTTCGAGAGTTGAATCACCACAAGATTGAATAGCTGACCAACCCCAATAGTACTTGCTAATTCTCGGGAGGTAGTGATTTAAGTAGAGGGAGTTGATGTTTCACATACATAGTATTCATGAAATTGCTAGATAATGCAAGAAAATACAATTTCAAATGTATGAAACAATTTGAACTAAAAAGTGGAGAATAGTTTACCATGTACCTCGTACACTGTTGTTATAAACATATAGTACTTGAAAAATTAGTAATAAAAAGATGTATAAGGAATAAGTATATTGCATTGAACATCAACAATTTAACATTTAAGTTTTTAACAATGAAGTTTCAAGTTTGATTGTTTGAACCATTGAACATTGAAAATGAAAATCAAAATATCGAATTCAGAGTTTTCAAAATTTCATAATGATGATTCATGATTACAATCAAGTATCAACAATGTTTAAAAACAAAATACTAAATACTAAAAGTAAATACTAATGAGTTAATGGCTAATCATCCCCAAAGTTCTTGCCAAACTCCTCATCACTAGAACTGTTGGACTCCACATGCTCAAGCTCCTCCAAACCAATACCAACCAGCCCTATCTGTGTAGCATCATCATCAATCTGTGCTGGCTCCTCTGGCTCTACATCCCATTTGGACTCTCCTTGTACATAAGTTTGTTGCGGTCAATGAGACACAAGGCACTATGTACAACCACAAGCTTCTCTGTTCTCCTAGTGGTAACCCTGTTCCTCTTAACAGAGTGGATGAAGCTATAAGTAGACCAGTTCCTCTCAGCAGCAGAAGAACTAGAAACCTGGGACAGCAAACGAATGGCAAGATTGGTAGTCATAGAAGTAGGCCCATGCAAAGTTCACCACAAAAGAGGCTCCTCTTGTGCCAAAGTCTCCCTATCTACTTCGGCCTCCTGTGGATATCCCCTAAGAGTGGCAAATTTTGTCCACTTAGTACGAATGATGCTGGCCTTTGTAGGATCATACATTTTTTGAATGGCCTTCATGAAAACCTACCTTCACCTCAGCATCTTGTATAGGGGTAACTCTATCAGGCCTTTTCACATACCACTTTGGGTTCAATGCATAGGCAGCCATGTGCAAGGGAGTGTTGAGCTTCTCCCATCTACGATGAATGATCGACTGAATATGTTTGGTGTAGAATTGCAATGTGGGGTCTCTCTGTCGTACAACAACCTTCATTTGATCAAGCATAGTATCAATGCACTCATACACCTCTCCAAGGTTAGGTGCATTAGCATCCCCATATCTAATCACTTTGAAGACTGGAGTAATGATGGGGACAATATATTTGGCATCAGCCCAAAAAACATCACTCTTCACGACCTCCTTGACCCTTTGCCCCTGCACTGCCTTCGACTCAGGCCATCAACTCCATTCTGTTGTCATAACCATTAGTTGCAATGCCTCTTGCAACTCAAGCATCCTCTCCAAGAGAATAAAGTATGATGCATACCTAGTCTCTATAGGTTTCAAGAATTCCTTCTTGGAGAAGGCCCTGAAGAGTGCATGTGAAGTGTGGTGGTTGCAGATAAACATTTGCACATCTCTAGCATCACTAACAAGTCCTTTGATCCAACTGATTTTTCCCATGTCCTTGAGTGGATTATTAATGGCATGCACACAACAAGGAGTCCACCAAATATGTCTATAGGCCACCTCAATTAACTTCCCTGCAACTTTTAACACATGTTTTGCATCACTACTTGCACCACATTTTGTGGCCCAACCTCCTCTATAGCATCTTTGAGGATCTAGAACTTAAAATGAGCATCCTTGCGATGCCACAATCAATAGTCCCAAGGAAATAAGGGCCAGCTATACTTGTAACCATGATATTGATGAGTGGATGATGCCTAATGTCCGTCCACCCATCCATGACGATGCTGCATCCACTTGTGACCCAAGTATCCTTCATTTTCTCCATTAAAATATTAATCTTGGAATAGTTCTTATCCAAGATTGTTGTCCTCAATTTAGTCTCCCCTGGTGGCACATATGATGGTTCCGCCCTTATTACCTTTGCCATAGCTTCATTATAATATGGAGAGCGAGCCACATGGAGTGGAATGCCATTGGCAAAGAAGAATTTGCCAATGGCATCATCTGCCCCATCCTTTACTTGCACATTGAATAATTTTGCCAGTGGATTTGAAGCATCACTAGTCACCTTACGTTTCCCCTTAGGCTCTGCTGCCCTTGAACTAGATGGATTCATTGGCCTCTCCAAAGTAGAAGTAGGTGCATCTTCTTCACTAGCACCCTAAATTTGAGGTTTTTTTCCACCTTATCACATACATCTACACCTTTGCCTCAGATAAGAAGGAGGTGAGCATTTGTTCTAGTCATGTTGCCAAACCATTCAATGTCACATACCTTGCGCTTCCATTTCCTAGTGCCCCCAGATGTCCCAAGCTTTCTTGGTACCTTGCTTGCAAATTGTTTTAAAGGTTGCTTGGGATCAAAGGGACCCTTAGCATATTGTTGTAGGATTTGTGAAGGGCAACTATAATTTGGACTCCCAACAGAACTAGTTTGATTTTCACGGCCACCCCTCCTTGCTTTTGAACTAGGATCGGTAGGTGCATAATCAAATTCATTTTCACTTTTAATTTCAACCTCATCCCCTTGAGGTTGACTCTCATCCTCACTCATGCTATGAGAGCTCATAATGACACTGCAAGAAATGATAATTTTTTTTGAAAGTTTATAATTTAAAAATTAAAATTCACACCATGCATAATGCAAGGGATTAAGACAAGGATTTTCTTTTTGTTTTTCTTACTTCAGGTCGCACGAAGTGCAGAAGCAGAGAATACACAAATAGGAATCCTTGTTCTTAACCTTTGTCAAACAAGGATTTCACTTTTGTTTTTCTTACTTAAAGTTGCACAAAGCGCAGAAGTAGAGAATACACAAAAGTTGAGATCCTAATTTGACTTTCAAATTTAATGATTGATTTTGTAATTTAATCAAATATTTATGCATTAATTAAAAATTTAAAAACCTAAATGCTGCTGTCATAAATTGACAAAATACTTGGTCAAACAAGGATTTCACTTTGTTTTTCTTACTTCAGGTCGCACGAAACACATAAGCAGAGGATACACAAGATGAAATCCTAATTTGACTTCTAAGTTCTAATTTTGAAATTGAAAAAAAACTTACAAAGCTACAACCTAGAAAGCAAAATAAATTTGAAATTTAAGCATTTGATTTTCATTTGAATGAAGATTTAAAAATTTAAGCATTTAGATTCTAGAAATGAATCATGAATCAAAGAACAATGCAATTATTAATTATACAAATGAAAATGAGAAATTCAAAGAATCAAATGCATAGTGATAGGACCTACCTTGTGGCTCAAATAATGAACTTGAAGAGTCTTGAATCTTTTTGGCTTCTATATTCTCTTCTTGATCTCACTTTTCCCTCTCCTAATGCTCTCTCACTCTTGCAAACTTCTCCCTCTTAGCTTGCTGCCTCTACTTTCAGCTCTCTGCTTCACTCAAAGAAGTTTTTGTGTGATTTGTAATGAGAGGGATAGGGCTTTTTATTAGATTTTGGGAGGCCTTGGGGGTGGGGGTGGGGGTGGGGCCCATTTGCAATTAGGGTTAGGGTAGAGGGCTCATAAACCCAAATCTCTTAGGAATAAAAAAAAAAAACACTTTTTGGTGTCCGCCAGCGTGGGGGATGCTTGCATGTTTCCTGGGGGGTTGAGGGACGTCTGGGCATCCCTTGGACGTCTCGGGGACGTCCCAGAATCCCCTAGACATCCCCTTTTTAAAGGGACGCCCTGGAGACGTCCCCTCTCAGAGGGAAATGTCTTGGGGACCTCCTCGTCTCGGAAACGTCTAGTTTTGGGGGGGGGGGGGCGTGTCCCCGTGGAACTATGCCTGTCATACAAGCGTGGGCACCTAATTATTTGTTGTTAAATTACTCGTCTTACTTTTCTTTGATTGGGTGTCATGTATGATAATATTGACATGATCTATGTGTGCCCCAACACCTGTCCAATTGTCGACTAAATCAAAATGGAATTGCTTGCGTAAGTGCTTCCTTACTCCACAAGTAGAGAAATGATACGTCCATGTAAGGATTACCTTTTCTCTAGATTTCACAAGGAATTGCAAGAGAATATATGGAACAAAATTCAAATACTAGTGTTTTATTAGGTCTTGAGCACTGGCAGCTTCATGGGAGAATTCCTAATTTATTTTTTGGATTTACTTATGTTTTAAACTTTTATTTACTAATTTATTAAGTTCAAAACAATTTAACTTTTAATTTATTAAAATTTTATTAAGTTTAATATTGTTTATTATTTTTTTAGCTTAATTTATTGATATATTATATATTTGTTAAATTTAATATATATATATATATAATGTTGTATCCCCCTGAATCCATATTATGGGTATATATATATAATGTCGTATCCAGCTGTATCCATATTAGGGGTTTTGAAAAATGGCCCTATGTGTATTTGATATTGTATCTGTTACTGTATCCATGTCCATGCAGCTTTGCTTATCATTTGTGATTTTATGGTGTTGGGAATCTAAAGGAAGTTTTAATATGTGCCTTCTTCCCTTTCAAAATTGTTGAATGTTAGATTTAAGGATAAAGTTACTGAAAGCTTTAACTTTAGATTATAAATTTATAACTGTCTCGATTAAACAAGAATGCCCCATGTTTTGCATACTATTTCAGTCTTGAGCACCATATCTACTAGTTACCATTGGCCGAGTTTCATTAGTATAATTTTTTAATTGGATATGGTTTCCAAATTAGCCTTTGGCAAAGCTGAGTTCCTAACTTTAAGAATGCCAAGGATGCACTATCACAACTTAATTATGTTACATTGTTACCATTGCTTCATGGCATATTTCCTTGAGGAATAAACTTGTCTCACAATTGATCTTTGACATTCATCAAGGCTAGTGAGCTTGCCTATGCAAATGGTGTGCTTACATTTTGTTATGCACTTAGGGATATGATATTATAATGTATTTAGGTGGATGGAGATGCCGACATGTGGCACACATCCCTTAAGTTAGTTATATTAGGTCTTATGGATAACTTGTGTAATTAATTATATTTAGTGTTGAGTAGGCCTTCATTAGGATTACCCTTCCATTATGTTATTAGGAGGAGGTATATATAAAGGAGGTGATTATCATTGTAAGGATATATGTGGAGTATTATATTGTATTGGAGGTCACTTGGAGATATAGCGTGGAGTGGCTTCTTCCTTAAGGAGTATTGTATGGTGTTACCCTACCTTAAGGGTTTATTCTATATCTGCATAGATTGGATATTAGGGCACATTGGCTCACTTTGATACACCTACAGTCTGGATTTGGAATAATTTGGAGTTGTTTTTAGTAAGTTATTGCAATTTTATTATTTTTCATAAATTCGCTTTATAGGCCGCAAATCAAGGAATTTTTCTGAGATTTTTATATTTCTGGAAAGCTCGCCAAATTTTATTAAGGGTCTATTAATTGTATTTTTAATTTTGAGGCCCACAACATTATGAAACAATTCAATCAAAGTCGGGTAGGCTAGAAAAATTTAGTAACCCTAGTTTTAATGGGGATTCCTAATTTTGATGGAAGTGGAGATGCACTAGAATGGTGGAACCAATTCAAAAGGACTTACGGTATGGAAAAAGATTGGAAAAAAATATTAGGTTGGCACTTGAAGGGTGTAACTTCCAAATGGTACGTTGAGTGGTGCTATGACATTTCTTCTTTAGACCAAATGGAATTAGCTTTCTTTGATAGATGGGCTCCAGAAGAAGAAGGACAAAGAAAGAAGATGAAGAACATGAATATGATGAAGAGAAAGGAGTAGTAGAAGAAGAGGTAGTAGGAGAAAAAGGAAAAGAGGATAATGAAGAGAAGATGAATGATACAAGTACATGCACTTTAGCTCCAAAGAAGGAAGATTCAATCCTTCAATTTCAAGGATGTATTCAAAAGGAAAAGGTTATTGTTTCAATAAACCCTAGCAGCAAGTACAACTTCATCAACATGGAATTAGCCAAGAAGCTATAGGTACAAGCAAAGCACATCAAGAACAATCAAATATCGGGTAAGGATATTCAAATTTTTGAAGATTTGAAGCTCTCTATAGATAAATATGTTTTGTATTCAAACTTTCATGCTTTGGATATGGATGGATTGGATATTGTTCTTGGTTATCCTTGGTTAGAATCTTTGAGAACAATAAACATCAATGTGCAAAAGAAGTTCATGAAGCTTTGGTATAGGAGGAAAAAAGTTACATTACAAGATATTCACATAATGAAGTCCAAAATAAAGTCAAGGAAGTGCAAGTTCGAGAATCTACTGAAGATTGCATTAATTAATTAGAGGACATGCAAGAGGAGCAAGATGTAGAGAAAAAAGAGGAGACAAGTAATTCTTTTCATGAGCCAACAAAACAAGTGAAAAATAATAATGAAGAAACAGAGAAGGCTCTAGTGATAGCAAAGGTGCATTATATAGGCATCCACATCATTGTGAGAGACAAGAATCATGGAGGAAACCATCATGGAGGAATGATGCTACATGGAAACAACAATCCAATCACTATGGACCTACACGGAATCAAAGGAACAATTACAATGATCCATGGTATCATAGAAGTAAGGGCTATTTAAGGCAGCAAAGGAGGACTTACTTTGATAAGGAATGGAATCAAATGAGTGCAACTAAATATGGACCGATGATGAGATCGAGGTACTGTCAAAGATAAAACCATTGCAAAGATCAACTATGGATGGTTGGATGATTTGTCATGGTGGCACATTTATAACAACTTGCGACGGTCTTACTATTTGGCTTCTTCTCATGTTTCGAGGACGAAACATGTCAAGGAGGGATGGCATGTTATTTACCTAGGGATATGATAGTATAATGTATTTAGGTGGATGGAGATGTCGACATGTGGCACACATCCCTTAAGTTAGTTTTATTAGGTCATATGGATAACTTGTGTAATTAATTATATCAGGTGTTTAGTAGGCCTTCATTAGGATTACCCTTCCATTATGTTATTAGGAGGAGCTATATATAAAGGAGGTGATTATCATTGTAAGGATATGTGTAGAGTATTATATTGTATTGGAGATCACTTGGAGATATAGCGTGGAGTGGCTTCTTCCTTAAGGAGTATTGTATGGTGTTACCCTACCTTAAGGGTTTATTTTGTTTTTGCATATATTGGATATTAAGGCACATTGGCCCACAAACATCTCTTGTGTTGTGTGAGATCTATCTTCTACATTATATTATTTCTATTATTATATGTTTGGATCATTACACATTTGGGTTTGAACTTTCTTGTGACCTTCTTTTGGTCATTAAAAGAATAGATAATTTCCATTGACAACTTTATTGCTGTGAAGAGAATATAAAAGATTGATTTTTGAAAATTTTAAATTTTATTATTGTGAAGAGTATATAAAAATCTTCATTTTTTCTTAGCTGTCTTATGATTTATGATTTTATGGTGTTAGGAATCTAAAGGAAGTTTGAGTATGTGTGCCTTCTTCCCCTATTTTGATGTTCACCTGAAATTTTACTTTTAGATATCTTCACCTTTGCGGCTGCTCTTTGCTCTTCAGTGTTCTTGTTCCCCTTTCTTAGCTATTTGTACCTATTTTCTGACCACTTGTTTTGGTGATCCCTTGTTGTTTTGTATTTTTTAATCTTTGTTCTTCCCCTTGGTGGGACCTTTCTAGGTTTCTCTTCTTAGAACTCTATTATATACTGCTGTTCTCTTGAGTCCCATTGACCTACTTTTGGTCATCCGCGGACATTAATATAATTTCTTTCTTTCTTCTGATTATAGTAAACATCTATTAATTGAATCCAAAACCTAATATGCAATGGGAGTTAAGAATTGATAGTAGAAATGAGTTTGGGTATCCTTGCTGGAAGGTATAAACATGTTACACACAATATACCGATCAATCTAGGTGAAAGTAAAACGCCCAACTAATGGTGTATCATACTTGGCAGTTTGGTAAAGGATGTCTAGTGCTCTTATGTTGATTTATCAGTTTAGGACTGAAGAAATTCAGAAAGATCACATTTTACTAAGCAGGACACATTTTTTAGTTTTTCTCCCTGGATCAGCTGGTTACGGCAGTCACACAGGAATAATAGGTGTTGGACATGGCTGTCTTGTACATTATCTACTTTCTACAACTCTATGAAGGTCATGGTAGGCCAGTCTAGCTAATTGAGCTACAGAACAATTTGGGTATTGGCGATTAATTTACCAGATCAATATTTTGACAGGTAGTTCTTACGAATCTGGATGCTAGTGCTACAATGGAATTGGATGCAAAGATTTGGCCCGATGCTCAAGAAGGAGATTCTTCTTCATTTTATAAGGTAAAGCTTTGGAAATCCTTGTTGAATGTCACTAGTTCAAATCGTTCATATATTGTTGAATGTCGAAATTTTTCATTTAGTTGCTGTTTTTATGCCCTATGGGTCATTGGTATTTTTTAATTTAAGAGACGGTTACCTTTTTGGCAAACAAGTCATGAACTTGTATATTTCAGTTGGTTATTGCATTCTGATCTTGCTGTTAAAGTGTCCGAACATGAAACCTTTTGGGCCCTTTCCATGCTGACTTGCTTAAGCAAAAGAATAGGGAGTGACTTTCTATGTTTAGATCTTATAAGTTATACCTTGTTAAATTAAGTCTAGTACTCCTTTTGTCTCGATTCATTATTTCAACAAAGAGATTTTCCTGTCAATTTTTTTTTGTTATTCAGAAAGTTTCAAGTTTGATATGTTTCACTAATGTCTTCAGGTATGTAAGAACATAGATGATTTTCTTTCAGTTGATGCAGTAGAATTTTTTAAAATTTGAGACAGTTTACAAATATAGCTCAAACGAGCATCTGAGCCAACTGATACTAATACTTCGCTCCTTAACGAGCCATACAATACTTAACTCTTTAAGAGCATTAACGTTTAGATAACAACTTGAGAAATTACCAGTAGAAGCCAAATAGTGGAAGACCAAGAGTCACCACTCAGAATTTTACCTTAGATGTCACTTGTGGGTATTTTAAATTGGGAAGAATATAGATGGTTTTCTTTCAGTTGATATATTAGAATTTTTTAATATTTCAGATAGTTTACAAATATATCTCAAATGAGCATCTGAGCCAACCGAGACTAATACTTAGCTCCTTACGAGCAATACAATACTTTTAAGAGCATTAACATAAGATAACAATTTCAGAAATTACCACTAGAAGCCAGACAATGGAAGACCAAGAGTCACCACTTAGAATTCCATCATAGATATAACTTTTAGGGATTTGAACTTGGGTCTCCACAATGAGAACCCAATACTTTAATCACTTGATCTCAACCCTTGGACATCTATTAGAATTTTAAAATGCTTCATGAGGCTATAAGTAGATACAAATTCAATCTATCTTTAGCTATGGCATCTCAGTTTCGAATGATAAAAAATCCTTCAGCACATTTAAAATCCTTGACTGATTATACACTGAGCGACCTCAAATGCTATCATTTTTTGGGTGGTGAAACAGGCGTAATAAGTGTTTATCACTTTTGAGTGGGTAAGAAATAGTAACTTAGTGTTCTAGAATTTGCTATTGAGACCATGGGGCACATATAGCGTGCATATCATTTTGAAATGTCAGCTCACATGATCATGACAAGAGCACGGATGTACTATATATTCTGCTCAAAACATATTAATGAAATGTCATACACAATGACTAAACTTTTTAACATTTGACTGAATACTAAACATAAATATATGTGTTAATTATGGGTGACATTAATGAAACTTGGATAATGTCTATTCAGCTGTTGAAGGGCCTGAATTCTGAACATGCATATGTTCATGCCAATAAATGGAATTGGGCATCCTTTGGGTGAAAATGAATATCCTTTCTGTTTATATCAATTGTGTTTGTCATCAGGGCCTTGAAAGAGACTGATGTAGTTGATTAGCCCTCCTCCTGATACACCTAAAGGACAACTGGTTATATGCATGGTTATCTGCTATGTTCCTTGGCATTGAAGATCACAACATAAATCTGTCTCGTACCTTACTTGAACTAGGTGGGATTTCACTAGCTAGATTTAGGCCTAGGATGTTTCTCTTCCATTCGACAATCTTGCTCGAGCTAGTACCTAACCAACACTATAGGCTAGAACTGTTTGACCAGATGAATTTCTAATTATATTTCCGCATCTGACGATCTTTTACAACCAATATATGTTTGCCTTGTTCTGGAGGTTTCCACATTGACTTCAAATATCAACTTGGCACTCAGAAGCCCTTGAGATGCATTTTTGTTTTTCAAAAATTTACTTTTGTTTGACAAGTCTCCTTTTTTCTTGCAGAATAGCTTGAGAAACTGTGCATTTTCATGGAAAGCAAGGTATAGCTTTATCTCTAATCTGATAAGACTACATGTGCAGGTACCCTTTACAAAAGTTGTGTACATTGAAAAATCGGACTTCCGAATGAAGGATTCAAAGGATTACTATGGCCTTGCCCCTGGGAAAACAGTTTTGCTGAGGTATATTTTGTCTGCATTATCTTCCATTCATCTTATATGCAAAAACAAACAGAATCTTCAATATTTTCTAGGGTACATGCTTGCAAGTTATCAGAATGCGTATCTTTCTTTTTTTTGAAACCTTTTCATTTTGTTGACTTTTTAAATTTTGTTTCGGGAAATCCTGTTTTATACTATATATTTGCATGACACCTTTTCTTCATGAATCTCCAAGTTATAGCATCATTACAATAGTTTTGTTTGTTCCATTTATTATTTGCTTAATTCTTATAGAGAGGTTTTTCCAATTTCTGGCAGGTATGCATTTCCTATCAAATGTACAGAAATAATTTTCGGAGATGACAAGGAAACTATCATTGAACTACATGCTGAATACGATCCAACAAAGAGTGTAAAACCAAAGGTGATATTTTGTTTTACCTTTGACTGATTTTTTTGTTGCTTTAATGAAATATTTGATAAAGAAGTACCATCCAATGCAATGCAGGGAGTTCTTCACTGGGTTGCAGAACCATCCCCTGGAGTGGATCCCTTTACAGTAGAGGTTAGGTTGTTTGATAAGCTATTTCTATCAGAGGTTAGTAGCTAATTGTATTGCAATGATATGAGTAATATTTATAATACATAGAAGGTAGTAAGAGTCGTAGACATTTTTTAATATTTTGTTCTTTCATTTTTCTTAATCAGAATCCAAGTGAACTAGATGATTGGCTGTCTGATGTAAATCCTAAGTCAAAAGAAGTGATACCAGAGGCATATGCGGCCCCCAACTTGGCAAAAGCTAAATTTGGTGACAAATTTCAGTTTGAAAGGATGGGTAGGTTCTTTTCCATACATGCCATGCTTGTGTGTGTTGATGATTTTATCCACAAAGATGTTGGGATGAATTTGTGTTGATTATCTAGTGTTTTTGGATGGTAATACCAACCAAACGTTTGTAGTTTCTATTTCCACTATAAGTGCATCACCTTCAAAACAGAAACATGCTGTAAGGAAGCAGCTTTAGCCACTCAGGAACCCTTGATTATTTTCGAAAAATTCAATGATGATTCTACAGTTTGTACTCTAGTTAGCTTTCCCCATTGATTAATGGGCATTTGACAGCGTCCTGATTGTGTTTTCTTTGCAATTTCCTGTTTTACAGGTTACTTCTCAGTTGATCAAGATTCAACTGCAGATAAGATCATTTTCAACCGGACTGTCACTTTACGTGATTCTTATGCTAAGGTGGCAAACAAGTAGAATCAGCTTAGAGTGACATTTGAATCACCAAAGGCTATTTTCTGGATGCATAGTGTACAGCTCATCAGTCGATGAGGTCTTTTTGTACGGTTACTAATGATTGAAAACTCTGCCCCGAAGACTTTTCAAGCAATTGTATGCTGGCAGCATTATTTCTGAATTTTGTATAAAATACCCATCAAAATTCGAAACTGAAGCGTGGGACTAAATATGACGTCATTGTTGCACGTGAAAATGGCAGGAGTTACAAAAAATGGTTAATTTAGCTTTAATATTGTAACTTAAAATTTTAATTATGTACTTCTTAAAAGTAATAGATGAACATTCAAAGGAGGATGGATAGTGTGCTTGTGTGTGCACCAAATGCATGCCCAATCGGATAATACTATTTTAAGGCATTTAATGTTGGTTTGGCACGAAAATTATACTTTATAATATTATATACCATAGGCGATTTCATAGTCCTCATATTAATCAAGTTTATGTACTGTTATTATACCTTTGAAAGGGACACACAGATTTACAAACTTTAGAAGAATTTTTTTTCCGAGTTCCACATGCAGGTGATAGTTGCCCGATGAAAATAATATGATGATACTCTTTAGATCGTGTGGTTTGCACACTGACTAGCGATTATTACATCCATTTCAGGTTGCCATATATTTTTGTTGTTTAGTCTGTTGAGATAGTCTATTCAAAGAGATAGATAGGAGATAGAATGCGAATGATTGCTTCTCCCAATGCAAAATTAACCCCAACAAATTAACCTAATCTTATGTTTGTTGAGATCTGATATCTTTTGTAGAAAGTTTTGTTAATGTGATTCACCTTATATTGTCATCTGTTTGTGTAATATGCCAAAATTGCTTCTCCCAATACAAAATTAAGCCCAACAAATTAACCTAGTAATTTAATGTCTATTTATGTTTGTTGAGATCTGATATCTTTTGCAGAAAGTTTTGTTAATGTGATTCACTTTATATTGTCATCTGTTTGTGTTATATGCCAAAATTGCTTCTCCCAACACAAAATTAAGCCCAACAAATTAACTTAGTAATTTAACGTCTATTTATGTTTGTTGAGATCTGATATCTTTTGCAGAAAGTTTTGTTAATGTGATTCACCTTATATTGTCATCTGTTTGTGTTATATGTCAAAATTGCTTCTCCCAGTACAAAATTAAGCCCAACAAATTAACCTAGTAAGTTAATGTCTATTTTAACCTATCAGATTGGGACATGTACCATCAAATGCATCCCTTGATTAATTGAGTAACATATAAATAATTTCACTTTATTCATTAGGTCGAGAGGTGGAATTATGGTGGCAGCAAGGGGTGGAGTGTGATGTTAACAAAAACTATTAGAGTCGACATACAAAAATAATATATATATAAAACAAATAAAAATAACTTTATAAAATTATTGTATTTGTATACATATATAAAACATACAAAAATAATACATATATAAAACAAATAAAAATAACAATTTTAAATCCCTTTTTAAAAAACTGAATAGTGCAAATAAACCATAAGCAAGATGAACACTAGTTTTACGTGGAAAACCCTTTTGGGAAAAAAATTCACAGTAAAGTAATTGTTTTTATTAATAAGTAGGCACCAACCTACAGAAAACACCAATCTTTGATTACAAAATTGAGTTTAACTCATTGGAAGCACCAACTTCCTTGAGATATGATTGCACTTTCTGTAACTCAGCTCATAATCTTCTCATAGATCCCCCCTTAAGTACTACTTTTCTTTATAAATCTGCGATCAAATCTTATTTTTGAACTTATTTTCAGTCATTCTCATTACATGCAAAAAACATAGATCATAACATGCAAATTGTACGTATTGCTTTTCTTTTTCCCACTATTTAATATCTTGAAAGAATTTTGCAATATGAAGTTGCTATTACCACATTGATCGCTGTCTTATCCTTATAGATATCAATACATAAATCATACTTTAAAAATAAGAGATTGTCTTTTTGTATGTAGCGCATTTAAAACATAAAGCATGGTGCTTCTTTTACAAGGATAAAGCATTGTGTTTTTTGAAATAGATCCAAAAAAAACTTAAAACATATATAAAGCTTCTAAAATAAGGCGCTTTCAAAAACATAAATAAAGCTTTAAAAATATCTTTTTGCATGCTATCTTTTTTCTTTTTGCATGCTATCTTTATGCTTTTTGTTTGCATGTTATCTTTATGTTTTCTTTTTGCATGCTATTTTTTTTGTTTTTGCAATAAATCTTTTCCACAAAAAGAAACTCCACACTTCGCAATAAATCACTTTTCCTTTTTAGCATTAAATCTTCACAAAAAGAAGCTCCACACTTTGCAATAAATCACCTTTTCTTTTTAGCAATAAGTCTGATTGTGGTGCCTTGGGAATATGTTTAAATCTTTAATTTAAACATTTATCGTTACATGAACATGGTATCAACAACATTTGCCTTAAATAACATTGGTGTGTCATTTGACATCAATGACAATATTCTAACAATCTCTCCTTTTGTCATTGATGGCAACTTCATACTTACTAAATTGTTCCACTTGTCTCTATTTCTCCCCCTTTGACATCAATGGAAAAGGAGTAATCTATTATTCTGAAGCTTCTTTCTTATAGAGCTGTATGATATGACAATAATTATCTCCCTCTAAAACTAGACTTCTACTCAATGATTGGAGGAAAGTGATATCACTCCCAACTTCTTTCATAAGTACTCAAAAGGATTCTTAGAAATGTTAATCGCACTTGTATTGTCACAGAAAATGGAGATGGGATGCTCATATTCTACTTTGATGTCCTTCAACGTCTGCTTCATCCATAAAACTTGTGTGCAACAAAAAACTGCTGCAATGTATTTGCTTCGGCTATAGACAAAGAAATAGACGCTTGTTTCTTACTCAACGATGAAACAAGTTAATCTCCTAAAAAGAACGCACCTCCACTCATGCTCTTTCTATCATCAATGTTGCTAGCCCAATCTGCATCTGTATGTCGTAAGGGTGAAATTGTCACCTTTTGGATACCACAACACAAAATCCATAGTGCCCTTAAGATATTTAAATATCCTTTTTACTGCATTCACATGTGTGTCCTTTGGTGCAGCCTAAAATCGAGCCACATACCCAATTGCTTGCATAATATCAGATTGTGTAGCTGTTACATACAATAAATTTCCAATCATAGATTTGTACAAAGTTTGATTAACTTCAGGAGATTCATCATCTTTGCTCAACTTGCATCCTGTAACCATTTCTTCAACATCTCCTTAATGTACTTGGTTTGAGAAATAGATATGTCTCTAGCTAATTGTAAAATTTGCAAACCAAGAAAGAAAGACAACTCACCAAGCATAGACATTTCAAACTCCTTCTGCATGTTAATGGCAAATTCTTGACACATCTTTTCACTGTTACCTCCAAAAATGATATCATCAACATAAACAACAATCAACATGCAATCACCCTCATTTTTGACATAAAGATTGTTGTCCGCAATACCTCTTTTGAAGCCTTGTTGTTGTAGATACTTGTCTAATCTTGCATACCAAGCCCTAGGGGCTTATTTCAGCCTATAAAATGTCTTAGCTTGCAAACATAAGTCTGATTTTTTGAAATAATAAATCCATCAGACTGTTCAATGTAAACTTCATCCTCCAAGTTTCCATTCAGAAAGGTTGATTTTACATCCATTTGATATACTTTGAAATTTTTGAAACTAGCAATGACTAAGAACATTCTTATGGCTTCCATCCTAGCAATTGGAGCAAAAGTCTCTTCAAAACCAATCCCTTCAACTTGAGCATATCCCTTGCACACTAGTCTTGCCTTGTTCCTCACAGCTTGACTATATTCATTCAACTTGTTTTTGAAAACCGATTTTGTGCCGATGACATTCTTGTCCTTTGGTCTTGGGACACGTTCCCAAGTTTCATTCTTTTCAATTTGATCAAGCTCCTCTTCCATGGCCTCTATCCAATGCTTATCTTCAACTGCTTCTTTGAAACTCTTAGGTTCAATTTTGGACAACAAGGATATGTCTTCATCTTCTCATTCAGTATAAGAACAATTTTAAATCCCTTTTTTAAAAACTAAATAGTGCAAATAAACCATAAGCAAGATGATCACTAGTTTTACATGGAAAACCCTTTCAGGAAAAAAACCACGGCAAAGTAATTGTTTTTATTAATAAGTAGGAACCAACCTATTCACTAGAAGCACCAACTTCCCTGAGATATGATTGCACTTTCTTTAACTTAACTCATAATCTTCTCATAGATCTCCCCTTCAGTACTACTTTTCTTTATAAATCTGCAATCGAATCTTCTTTTTGAACTTATTTTCAGTCATTCTCATTACACAAAAAACATAGATCATAACATGCAATATCTACATATTGCTTTTTCTTTTCCCACTACTTAATATCTTGAAAAAACTTTGCAATATGAAGTCGCTGCTATTACCACATTGATCGTTCTCTTATCCTTATAGATATCAATACATAAATCATACTTTAAAAATAAGATATTGTCTTTTTGTATGTAGCGCCTTTAAAACATAAAGCATGATGCTTCTTTTACAAGGATAAAACATTGTTTTTTTTTTTATAATAGATCCAAAAAAACTTAAAACATATATAAAGTTTCTAAAATAAGGCGCTTTCAAAAACATAAATAGAACTTTAAAAATATTTTTTTGAATGCTATCTTTTTGCTTTCTTTTTGCATGCTATCTTTTTTCTTTTTGCATGCTATCTTTATGCTTTCTTTTTCTTTTGGCATGTTATCTTTATGCTTTCTTTTTGCATGTTATCTTTTTTCTTTTTGCAATAAATCTTCTCCACAAAAAGAAACTCCACACTTAGCACTAAATCACTTTTTCTTTTTTAGCAATAAATCTTCTCCACAAAAAGAAACTCCACACTTAGCAATAAATCATTTTTTCTTTTTAGCAATAAATCTTCACAAAAAGAAGCTCCACACTTTGCAATAAATCACCTTTTCTTTTTAGCAATAAGTTTGATTGTGGCGCCTTGGGAATATGTTTAAATCTTTAATTTAAACATTTATTGTTACATGAACACGGTATCAACAACATTTGCTTTAAATAACATTGGTGTGTCCTTTGACATCAATGACAATATTCTAACAATCTCCTCCTTTGTCATTGATGGCAACTTCATACTTACTAAATTGCTCCACCTGTCTCTACTTCTCCCCCTTTGACATAAATGGAAAAGGAATAATCTATTGTTCTAAAGCTTTTTTCTCACATAGTTGTATGATATGACAATAATTAGCTCCCTCCAAAACTAGACTTCTACTCAATGATTGGAGGAAAGTGATTTCACTCCCAACTTCTTTCGTAGGTACTCAAAAGATTCCTTTGGAAGTGGCTTGGTGAAGATATTTGCAATCTGTTCTTTAGTGGAAACATACTTCGACTTCACATGTTGATCAGCAACTTGCTCTCTCAAAAAAGATACTTAATCGGAATGTATTTTGTCCTAGATGCATGACTGGATTCTTAGAAATGTTAATCGCAATTGTATTGTCACAGAAAATGGAGATGGGATGCTCATATTCTACTTTGATGTCCTTCAACGTCTGCTTCATCCATAAAACCTGTGTGCAACAAGAAATTGCTACAATGTATTCGCTTCGGCTGTAGACAAAGAAATAGACACTTGTTTCTTACTCAACCATGAAACAAGATAATCTCCTAGAAAGAACGCACCTCCACTCGTGCTCTTTCTATCATTAATGTTGCCAGCCCAATCTGCATCTATATGTCATGAGGGTGAAATTGTCACCTTTTGGATACCACAACCCAAAATCCATAGTGCCCTTAAGATATTTAAATATCCTTTTTACTGCATTCACATGTGTGTCCTTTGGTGTAGCTTGAAATCGAGCCACATACCCAACTGCTTGCATAATATCAGATCATGTAGCTGTTACATACAATAAACTTCTAATCATAGATTTGTACAAAGTTTGATTAACTTCAGAAGATTCATCATCTTTGCTCAACTTGCATCTTGTAACCATGGGGGTACTCACAGGATTGCAGTTCTCAATCTTGAATTTCTTCAACATCTCCTTAATGTACTTGGTCTGAGAAATAAATGTCTCTAGCTGATTGTAAAATTTGCAAACCAAGAAAGAAAGATAACTCACCAAGCATAGACATTTCGAACTCCTTCTGCATGTTATTAGCAAATTCTTGACACATCTTTTCACTGTTACCTCCAAAAATGATATCATCAACATAAATAACAATCAACATGCAATCACCCTCATTTTTGACATAAAGATTGTTGTCCTCAATACCTCTTTTGAAGCCTTGTTGTTGTAGATACTTGTCTAATCTTGCATACCAAGCCCTGGGGGCTTGTTTCGGCCCATAAAATGTCTTCCTTAGCTTGCAAACATAGTTCTAAATTTTTGAAATAATAAATCCATCCGACTGTTCAATGTAAACTTCGTCCTCCAAGTCTCCATTCATAAAGGCTGATTTTACATCTATTTGATATACTTTGAAATTTTTGAAACTAGCAAGGGCTAAGAACATTCTTATGGCTTCCATCCTAGCAACTGGAGAAAAACTCTCTTCATAACCAATCCCTTCAACTTGAGCATATCCCTTGCACACAAGTCTTTCTTTGTTCCTTACAACTTGACTATCTTCATTCATCTTGTTTCTGAAAATTGATTTTGTGCTGATGACATTCTTGTCCTTAGGTCTTGGGACAAGTTCCCAAGTTTCATTCTTCTCAATTTGATCAAGCTCCTCTTCCATGGCCTCTATCTAATGCTTATCTTCAGCTGCTTCTTTGAAACTCTTAGGTTCAATTTTGGACAACAAGGATATGTCTTCATCTTCTGAATAATTTACCATCCTTCTTGTTGTTCTTGTCCTACCATCTTGTATTATCCAATCTTCTGGATGATTCCTTTGTATAAACTTAGATGGTGTTTTTGTTGGTACTTTTGATGGTGTCTTTTGCCCAATTGTTTCAACTTTTTTTTCTTCTACATTTTCTTTGTCTTCATTGCACTCCTCATTTTGATCATCAACCTCATGTATCTTTTCTAGAAGATTTCTTTCTTCATCAACTTTTATGTTTTCACTTTCAACAACTTTGTGCAACCTTTTATTATAGCATATGTAGGCTTTACTCTTTGAAGAGTATCCAAAAAAAATTCCTCCATCTGCTCTTGGATCAAATTTTCCTAGATTGTCTCCACCTCTTCTAATATAGCATGGACTACCAAACACTTTAAAGTACTTCATCGATGCTGGCCTACCTTTCCATAATTCATACGGAGTCTTGTTGCCATTTACTCTTATTAGGCCACGGTTCTGAATATAAACAACAGTATGAACTGCTTCTCTCCAGAAAGAATCAAGAGCCTTGGACTCATTTAGCATGCTTCTAACCATCGCTTGAGCTGTCCTTTTTTCCTTTCAACTACACCATTTTACTGTGGTGTTCTTGCAGCTGAAAACTGTCTTCTTATGCCATGCTTTTCACAGAAATTTTCAAATTCACTTGAAGTGAAATCTCCTCCTCTATCTAATTGAAGACATTTGATCTTCTAGCTAGTCTCATTCTCCACTAAGGCTTTGAATGCCTTAAATTTGTCAGGGGCTTTAGATTTTTCCTTCAAGAAAGCAACCCAAGCCATTCTAGAAAAATCATCAATTAATAGCATAAAATATCTTTCACCTTGCATACTCCTTGTTCAGGTTGGCCAGCAAAAAATATGTATGAACCAACTCTAAAGGCTTTGATGTAGAATACTCCTTGGACTTAAATATTCCTCTAGTTTATTTTCCCAATTGACATTCCTTACAAATTATGTTTGAAGGTTTTGAGAGCTTTGGCATATCTCTTATTGCTTCCTTCCGGCTGATCTTAACAAGGTTGTTAAAACTTAGTTGCCCCAATCTCTTATGCCACAACCAACTTTCATCTTCTTGAGTCATACAACACTTCTCACTTTTGATATTATTAAGAATGTAGAGATTGTTACTTGCTCTATTAGCTTCAGCAATGGATCTATTTGCTTTACTTATTTCACATCCTTCAGAATTTAAAGTAAGAGTGTGTCCTTGGTCATACATCTGGATCACACTAAGAAAATTGTGTTTCAAACCTTCAACAAATAAAACATTTTCAATTTTTGTTCTTCCATCATCTAGAACAAGAGTGCCTTTATCTGAAATCTTAGTTGAAGCATTGTCTCCAAACCTTACTGTTCCACAATTCATTCTTTTCAAGGTGAGAAATTTGCTTCTGTCACCTGTCATATGTCTTGAGTAGCCACTATCAATGTACCATTGATCGCATTCATTTTGTGCATGCAGGGCTATTTGAACGATCATAGAGTGATCATAGAGTTTTCTTTTTCTTCTGCTTTCTTCTTTCTCCAAACTTTTGAATTTTCTTCCTTTTGCTTGGCCTTTTTCTCTTCCTTCTCATTTTGTTTAGAAGACTCTACAAAATTAATTATGCAAACCCTTGCAGTATGACCAAAATTATTGCATTTGTAGCATATGACATTAAAATTCATTAAAGGGGAAAAATAATTTAGATTCCCATTCATGAAACCTTAATTCTTGTTCTTGTTCCATGTAGAATTATTTCTAGGATATTCACCATAATCCCTACCTCTATGACTGAAATTATTTCTTGCATGTACCCTACAATCCATAGCCTTATGACTGAAATGATTGCACGAAAAACAATAACCATAAAAATAGTTATGAAACCTGGTTATTTGAGCTTGCCTGAATGGAAGAGGTTTTCTGAAGACATTACTTCTAATCTCAGAATATGGGCTTACCTTATGACTTTCTTTTACCTTATTTCCTTCACTTTTGAGACTATCCACATAGCTTTTCTCTTTTTCTTCATTTGTTTTCTTGAAAGTTTTAGTTGCTTTGGAACTTTGGCCTTCTTCAAATCCAAGGCCACTTTTATCAAATGTAGAATTTTGATAATTGATGATCTTGTTCAAAGTTTCTGCACTCTTTTCATTCTTCAAATCCCTGTTTGCTTGAACCACAACTTTATCCAATTGCTTCCTTAGAGAAACAATTTCAGATTCTAGTTTTTCACAGTTTTCTTCTTTCATCTTCAATTAATTTATCACTTCTTCCTCAATTCTTTTGGCCTCGTCAATGTAAATTTTAGATCTACAATTATCTTTTCACCTTCCTCAAAAGCTTGTGATGTTTTATCCTTTGATTCATTGTCTTCTTGAAGTTACACTTTTAGTTTTGAAGTTTTATTTTTAAGCTTTTCAATCTCATTAAAGGCAAAAAAAGCTCTTCTTCAAGATCTACACCTTCATCAAAATCATCATTGTCACTTGGTTCATGCTCCTTCATCTTTTCTTTCTTTGAAACTTTGAAGACAACCTCCATTTTGGATGGTTGATCAACGGTTCTCTTCTCATAGGCAGTTAGAATCCCATGCAACTCATCTTTCATTAGCTTGTCAAGATCTTTCATTTCTTCAACGGCAGAAACCTTTGCATCAAATCACAATGGGAGGGAGCTTAGGACCTTTTGCACAACTATGGATTCTTCAATCTCTTCACCAAGACCTCTAATGGTATTGGCTATCTCATCCACGTGAAGTAGGTACCGAGCAATATTTTCTTCTTCTTCCATTTTGAGGACTTCAAACTTTCCTCTATGAGTTTGAAGCTTTGCCTTCATAACTTTGACTTCTCCTTCATAAATACTTTTCAGCTTATCCCACATTCCTTTTGTATATTTACAATGCATCACCTTCATGAACTTAGATTTAGACAACCCACAAAGAATAACATTTTTGGCCTTGGCATTACATTCACTAAGCTCCCTTCCAACAACATCAGTTGGAGGAGTTGTATAACCATCAACAACAGATTGCCAAATATCAAAACCTAGAGAACTCAAATATGTTTCCATTCTTATGCTCCAAAACACATAATTAGTTCCATCAAACAAAGGAGCCCTATTCGAGGAGAAACCATATCCATCATGACCAGCCATGTGTGCTTCTCAGGATCTACCTTCTAGCTTGTTAGGCTTAACTTTGAAGGAACTTGGCTCTGATACCAATTGAAGAGCACACACTTATACTAAGAGGGGGGTGAATTAGTATAAGAACAATTTTAAATCCCTTTTTAAAAAATTAAATAATCAAATATGAATAGTGCAAATAAACCATAAGCAATATGAACACCAATTTTACATGGAAAAACCTTTCGGGAAAAAACCACAAGAAAGTAATTGCTTTTATTAATAAGTAGGCATCAACCTACAGAAAACACCAATCTTTGAATACAAAAGCAAGCTTCAACTCATTGGAAGCACCAACTTCCTTGAGCACCAACTCAGTTCAAGGCACCAACCGTTGATACAATAGGCACAATATCTTCTTGACTTTTTCAATGAAAGACGAAAAACAATCACATACAAAACTGCAAGCACTTTCTTTAACTCAGCTCATAATCTTCTCATAGATTTCCCGTTCAATACTCTTACTAGTCTGCTACTTTTCTTTATAAATCTGCAATCAAATCTTCTTTTTAAACTTACTTTTAGTCATTCTCATTACACAAAAAACATAGATCATAACATGTAAATTGTACATATTGCTTTTTCTTTTTGCACTACTTGATATCTTGAAAAAACTTTCCAATATGAAGTCGCTATTATTACCACATTGATCATTGTCTTATCCTTATTGATATCAATACATAAATCATACTTTAAAAATAAGACATTATCTTTTTGTATGTAGCACCTTTAAAACATAAAGCATGATGCTTCTTTTACAAGAATAAAGTATTATTTAAAAAAAAAAAAAACATATCCAAAAAAAACCTTAAAACATATATAAAGCTTCTAAAATAAGGCACTTTCAAAAATAGAAATAAAGCATTAAAGATATCTTTATGCATGCTATCTTTTTGCTTTCTTTTTGCATGCTATCTTTATGCTTTCTTTTTGCATGCTATCTTTTTCTTTTTGCATGTCATCTTTATGATTTCTTTTTGCATGCTATCTTTTTCTTTTTGCATGTCATCTTTATGATTTCTTTTTGCATGCTATCTTTTTCTTTTTGCAATAAATCTTCTCCACAAGAAGAAACTCCACACTTAGCAATAAATCACTTTTTCTTTTAGCAATAAATTTGATTGTGGTGCCTTGGGAAATATGTTTAAATCTTTAATTTAAACATTTATCATTGCATGAACATGGTATCAACAACATTTGCCTTAAATAACATTGGCATGTCCTTTGACATCAATGACAATATTCTAACAAAAGAAGCCAAACTAGTTTATAGTACCAATAAAGGGCCTTTGAATAAGAATTTTGCGTAGAGTAGCAACCAACAAGCTTGAGTGGTAGCAAAGTAGAAAGGGGAGGGTCACATTTGATCATTGTGAACAAGTTGGAGATGTTGAGAGGTTTTTTCAGGAGACAAGTATACCCACTTAGAGACATTTCAATTGCTATTTTCCTTAGTAGCACATTTGGCAAGGCTATCTACGAGTGATTTCCATTCCTTGGGGGACATGAACAAAGGATATAGCTTCAAAGTTAGGAGTAAGATGAAGAATTTACTAAGCTAGTCACCAGCCACCATGACTCCCGAGTCCTTGCTCTATTCAAAAGATAAACCATGATTAAGGAATTTGTTTCTCAAATAATTTTTTTTATCTCAACTTGCAAGATTTTTCAAGAGCCAAACGAATGGCACAAACTTTCATATGATTGTAGGTGCTAACCTCCATTGCGGTAGAGAAGAAAAAATGAATAGATCCATCTTTAGCTTGGCTAACCCCTCAAAGACCAATGAAACCTAGATTACCATGAGAAAAGTCATCAGTATTTATTTTAAAGAAAAATATGGAGGTGGGGAGACCATTAACCAAACCTATTTACCTTTCTAGAAGCCTACATCATAGGGTGAGAGTGATAAAAGGAAGCAACAACATAATGTAGCTCAAGGCTTTTTGAAAGTTGAAGATTAGAGGGTGACAAGGTCTCATCCATAGACACTTACCAACAATGGTCTCTTTAACAAAATCCATGGCCTGCCATATTTGCGAGATGAGATTTTGGTGACCTTGAAAGATTTGATAGTTCTATTTAAGCTATATCTGGAAAAGGATAAACAAATAGGAGGAAGCTCCCAGGGACTGTTGTACCCAACCAAAATTTTTGCTTCATTAAGGCATTTTGAAACAAGTCTAGAAAATTTTTCGTCAAAAAGTCAAAAAAGCAAAATTTCTAAAAATATAAATTTCTATTTTTAGAAATTTCTAAAAATAGACGTCGAGTTAGGTTTTCTGGGTTTTTTGAGATATGGATGCCGGCAAAACTTTCTAAAAATAGAAAGTTTCTAAAAATAGAACCTCCAACTCAAGTGTCATGCTCGATTCTCATTGGTCGATTTTGCTTCACGATCGGTGCGGTTCAGACGGAATCTTCAAACGACCAAGTTTTCTCTACTGGGTCATTTCTACTTTTTCAGAAGGTGAAGCATGAGCTCAAAAGTCATCAACACAAAAAAGTTCACCTACCAGAACTCTTCGACGAGTTTCTAATGCTGTTTCGACGACGCAAAACTGACAAACAGCCATCGACTCAACGATGCACGCAAAACGATGCAAGATGGATCCAAGGTGAATTGAAAAGTTGGAAATCATAAATTTGAGTAAGTCTGGTGAAACTGGGCACCCCAGGAGGTTTGGGGCGCCCATCTTCTCCTGTGTTAGTTTTTCTTCACGTTTTTCAAGAAACGTAAAAACATGCTTCCGTCAGCACTTTTCCGATTGGTCAAACTTGGTGAAACTTGGTCAAAAGTCAGTCAAAGCCAGGATTTCATCACAGATATGTTCAGACTACTCAGATCACCCTCCGTCCTGCCTCGACAGTTGTCAGAACGACTGAAATCGAAGATCGAATAGGAGCTGTGGGCACAGAAATCGAGAAAAGGTACAAAATTGAAAATTTTTGAAAAATTTTCTAAGTGTTGACAAACCAGGCGCCCCAGGAGGCTTGGGGCACCCAAACTCTCTAGAATTAGATTATTTTTGATGTTTTTCTCAGAAAACGTGAATCTCCTTCCGTCAGCCCGATCCGGTTCAGTGTTGATCAGTTTAGCATGTTTTTTGAGGCGAACGGAAGGTACAATCAGCTCATTTTTCATCAGGCCTGCATATTTGCCAGATCATTAGGCTGAGTTTCATCCTAGTTAATAGAAATTGATAGCCAAACAGGGGTCCTGGGCCTCCGGAACGCACACGCAAACCAAGAAATTGGAAGAATTGAAAAAATCTAAAAAATGGCTAAGTGTTGGGAAACCAGGCGCCCCAGGAGGCTTGGGGCACCCAACTTGAGCAGTGTTAGAATATTTTCATGTTTTCAGTGTTTTCCGACATGCCTTCTTACCAATCTTCACCCGTTGGCAGTTTCCGCGAAGTCAAACGATGTCAGATCGTCGAACGGAGGCAAGGGATGGAATCTTAGGTGATCAATCTCCAAAATGTCAGGATTAGTTAGCTTTTTCAGTTCATGGTGACATTTTTCCACCTTGTTGAAGTCAGAGACAGGCCATATTTAAGTCAAAATGAGTGTTGAAGAGTCGAAAATAAAGAAAAAATTGTTAGCACTTCTTTCAACTCGCGTGTTCGATGACATCATCAAAGAAGATATTTTTCGTCATCTTGCACATGAAGCCATAGGCTCCTACAAAATAGGGATTCTTCCTATTCGAAGACATCCACTTGGATTTATGCTTTAAAAGATGCTTTCTTCATGGATGAGGGTGAAGTTTTCTTCTCACACAAATAAAGCTGTTTTTTTGACCAAAAGATTTATAAAGACAAGCTTTGGGCTTCTTTATTTCATTATCTTTTGTAGGTTGCATCCAGAGGAAAGATTTTATTTTTCTTTCAATGAAGTTTCAAAGACCCAAACCAGGTGCTTTTTCAGTGTTCTTCATAGATTCGGGTTGAGGAAGAAGAGAGGCTTGCTTTTTTAGGATCCTTGTTTCAAGGGGATAATTTTTCAGAATTCTGACTAGAGCTTTTTCAGTTTTCGTCGAGATGGGTCCATCCAGATTATTATCTTCTTGAAGATTGGGAGTTGTGCTTGTTTTTTTTGGGAGACTGCTTTTTTCCTACTTTTTTGAGAAAATCTCCACTTTTTCAAAATCCGACGATCTGGGTTGCTTCGAAACAGAATTGCCTAAAAAACCCATGTGCCATCTTTTTCGGTCAAAATCAGCTTTGTAGAAGATATTATTTCCAAAAATATCAACGGATGACATCACCAAAAAGCTAGACTGTTGATGAGGATGCATTTCAAAATAAAGTAGTTTTAAAACATATGCTTTTTGTTTTAAAGCATGTGCTTTCATCCTAAGCTCATGCATTCTAGATTTAGAAAGAAATCACCTTGTGATAGTTGGAATCTTCTTTGCTTTAAAGCAGATTACTTTAAAGCATTTGTTTATTGTATCTTTGTCTTAGAATAGTAATAAATCTTGCGAGTTGGCAAGTTAGGGTTAATCAAGGAGATTTTAGGGTTCCCTACTTCTTTGATTTTAGTATAAATAAGGGCATCCTTGCCCATTGTTTGTAATGACTTTTGTGATAGCAAAATTTATTGTGCCTATTGTAGCCTACAAACATTGTTATTTCAGGTGTTTGTTCACTTTGTGTTCATTGTTCTCCAGTGTTTGATCACTTACTGTATGCCTACCTTTTGCTACAGTATTGCTATCCTAGAGTTGTATTAAACTTTGTGATATTGAATAGAAGTCTGATGCCTACTTTGCTCTGATATTCTATATCGATTCATTAAGTTATCGTCGTCAGATGTGTATCTTCTGCAACTTTCATTTTCAGCTTTCATCATTAAAGTACTTTTAGTCTTGTGATGTTAATCTGGAAGAAAATTGCTTAAGTTTTTGTGTCAACAATCATTCCTCATTCACTTTCAACTTCCTTTGCTCTGAATTTACTCAGGAGGTTGAAAGCGTCATTAGTCTATGCTAGTTGTAGTAGAAGTTTTATAAAAAGGAAAAAACCTCTTCTACAGCGTTTAGAGTTTTATAACCTTGTGCTCGCAGCTGAGAATCAAAAAGAAGATAGGCAAAGTTTCATTCAAGTTATCTTTTCAGCGAACATCAGCAAGAAAGGGAACTCCCCCTTCCAATAGGAGAGCAGTTTATCTGTGCATAGCTATCCGTTTCCAAATCGCATACTAGAGGTACGAATTGAAATGCCAACAATTTTCTAGCGCCCACCGTGGGGCACGAGGCATAAAACTTCAAGAAAGCTTAGGCTTATGTCACGTGAATGACTCTCTAGCGTCCTTCTGCTCCAGTTCAACAACCAAATCTTACACCACCTGCTATTCAACCAAATCTTGTACGAGTGGAAGGAGAGCGAACGAACATCATTAGAAGCCTTAGAAGTTTCATATTTGTACAAAAAGAAAGTCCTGATCAGTGGAGAAACGTGGCTGCTATCCTTGACGAAGAAGAACACAAAGCGGATCTTGCAGCAGGAAGACCTGTATTACCATCTCCCGTGTGGCAGTAGATAATCCTGGCTCACAGGGTTTATTCAAGAAGGGGAAAAGGCGGTGCTACGGATCCTTTCTTCCAAGATCTTGTTCCTACAGAAGTTGGAGAAGCATCCATCATAGTTTGAGAAATTTAGATAGTTCTTGAAGTCAAGCAGGAAGATTTACAAGAAGAACCAGTACCCCAGCCTAGAGCAATGGGTGACGCAGATAACAACAATCACAATGATGCAAATCAAAGGCGACCTCCACCATTGCCTTGGGGTAACAACATTGGACCTTTGGCACTAGAAGAATATCATGAGATTCCTGAAGGATCAAGAAAAAGTTTTCCAAAGTTTCATGGTGATGGGAAGCAACATCCTGATGAGCACATTTTTGCCTTCAGCACCGCTTGTGGAATTCTTGGCATTGCGCATGAAGATGTTGCAGTGCGTTTGTTTGTGGAATCATTGCAAAGTTCAGCAGCTGAATGGTTTAATCACCTCGCTGCCAACTCTATCACAAGTTGGGAGTCGATGAGGGAGAAATTTCTCACTCGTTTCAAGCCCGTAGAAGATAGTCATGTCTTGTTTGCAAAACTCTCAAATATCAAGAAAAACAAAAGTTAGCCGATGCAAGAGTTCGTGGCTAGATTCAACCGTTTGGTTGGAAAAGTCATGAACACCTTGAATCCTTCATCAGAAATACTGCTAAGTTGTTTCACGAATGCACAATCTTCAGAAATTTCTTTCTACCTCAAGCAAAGACATGCTACAGAACTGCAAGAAGCTCAAAAGTATGCTATTGAATTAGAAGATCATATGATCACTTCTGGAAAGATCCAGAGAGATTCAATCAAACCACTAGTGCCGTTGAATGTTGTACCACTTCAGCAAGTTCCATCTCCTTCAAGTATACCAGATTCTTTCATTAACTTTGTGAGTGATCAACCTGCTTCACCTATGCGTCAAGTATCACCTATGCGTCAAGAGGCAGATGTGTCTTTTGCAATACAAATCTACTGCTTGTTCCATGCAACAAGCCAACACGATGGAGAAAGTTGTTTGGAGATGAGAAGATTCATGCAAATATTAAAAGCATCAAATGAAAATCAAAGATTTTCGGATACTCCTGAACGTCTCTTTGACGAATTCGATGGCGGCTCTATGAAGGGATTTGACCAGTGTAAATCAAATATTAGAAGGGAACATTTTCCTAACTCTGTTTCAAGTGACATCATGTGTTTACATATGGAACATGAATGTTCATCAGAAGCTGAAAATTTGCATAATTTCTTCGATCATGAAGAAGGATTGTTGATGGAAGAACCTGAAAAAATGCACAACTTGCATACTTTCCTTGAAGAAGAAGAAGTGCAACAATCTTCACAAGAGCAAAATTACAAGGAAGAGATAAAAAATGTTGCAGAGAGCAATGAATAATTCAATTTGTTCTTCTTATCATTTGAAGGATGGTTTGAAGAACCTGTGTCAGATACATTCAAAGGAGCAGAGACCAAAGGAATGTTGCAATTGGAGAAAGAACATGATCTTCATTTTGAAGATGATTCATCATTAGAGGAATTTCTCAACAATGGAGATCATATAGAAGATTCATCATTGGATCTTGATAGCTTTCTACATCACTTAGAGAGTGATTCTTCAGTAGAGGATACTGTAAATTTTCTTTTACAGTTCATCCCGTCTTCATCTTTGTCTCAAGAAGCTTTCATACACACTAATGAAGAAAATGATGCTAAACTTTTGAAGGTTGTCCCTGAACTTGTGCTATATCAAGAAACGGGTCCTGGTACATATGTTATGCTATCTGAAATAACCGAACAAAATCAGGAGGTTGTCCATGTGGTTGACGAATCAGAAGAAGAATCTGAAGAAATATATAACTTACAAACTTTCTTTTAGGAAGAAGAAGATCAAAAATCTTCTCAAAAGCAAAATATGATGAATCAAGTTTGTTTTTCTTGTCTTTCGAAGGCTGGTTTGAAGAACCTGTGTCAGATATATCCAAGGGAGAGACCAAAGAAGTTTTGCAAGCGGAGCAAGAGCATGATCTTCTTTTTGAAGATGATTTTTCCCTGGAAGAATTTTTCAGAACTAGAGATCATATGGAAGTTCCATTATCAGATCTAAATTGTTTTCAACATCAGTGGGAAAGTGATTCTTCAACAGAAGATACTACAGACTTTTCTTTACAATATAGCCCATCTTCACCTGCATCTCGAGAATCTTTCATACATACTAGTGAAGAGGATGATGTTGAGTCCATCTATGAACCTGTACAAGAAAAAGACTTCATCGATACTATGCAACCAGTGTGGAATGCAACATATGAAGAGGTTGATGGAGAAGAGGAGTTCATGGAATATTCAGTTTTGGTCACTAAAGAGGATGATATTGAAAAATCAGAGATTCTTGGCAAATGTCTTGTGAGATATGCCATGTGTGAGATTGATCAAGAAGAAGAAGAGGAACCATATGACTCAGATGGAGTTGTCTTTGACTCCACTTACTTTACAGAAGAAGAAAGATACATGAATACTGAAGATGAAGTGATGATGGATATCCGCATTGAAGAAGATTGCTCTACAGAGGATGACAAGATTCCAGGTGATGAATGGGAAAGTGAGCTATCATGTGAAGATGTTCAAGAGTTTAAGCATTCAGATCTTGATGATTCATCAGATTTTGGAGAGTGGATGGACGAAAACACAAACAATGAAGAAGCTCCTGAAGCACTTGAAAAATGGGCAATGACAGCTATGGATCCTATAAGCCAAGAATTAGTAATGAGAGTTGTGTATGAGCAGCTTGCACCTTTTCCAGAAGATTATGCATTGACTGAATACAAAGTTGCGTGTGTACAAGATATAAGTGAAACTCATATTCAATATGTGGTGATGGCCATTCCCATAGATGTACTTTGGCCACAAGACTTTCATATATATCTTCAGAAGGAAGTTTTGTATCTTCACCTATTGTAGAGGTTGTTCACATTGGAGGAAGATGCTCCACCTGATCCCTGGCATATCAATCAGTTTCTCAGGAACTTCTCGTGGCCTGAACATGAATACCCTCCTGAATCGTGGCTCTTTGAGAGGATGTTGCAGAAAAAGAAAAGTTTTGTGCTACCAAGACAATCTTCACAGCTAAAGAGAGATGGTTCTTACTTTTCTGAGTCGATTGATGGTTTTATGTGACAGTCCTAATTTCTTCTCATCCTTGCTCAGGAAAAAAGAGCGCGTGAAACACTTTTTATTCTCGTAATGTATTTCCCCTTTCTATGATGTGATCGTTATGTCGTAATGTTTTTCCCCTTTCTGTAACGTGACAGTTGTGTTCCTTGTGTGTTCTGAAGTTCCAACTTCCTAGGTGATTTTATGAAGTCCAGTTTTAGGTGATGTAGAGAAAAGTCTTGTTCTAGGTGATTAGGAATGTAACTTGACTCTATTGCCCAATGGATAAGGCACTGGTCTAACTTGCAAAAGTCCAGAGATTCTTGATTCTCCTATGCCATAAGTATCCGCCATGGTCCCCAGATAGAGCCAATTGTTGTAACCAACCAAAATTTTTGCTTCATTAAGGCATTTTGAAACAAGTCTAGAAAATTTTTCGTCAAAAAGTCAAAAAAGTAAAATTTTTAAAAATAGACGTCGAGTTAGGTTTTCTAGGTTTCTTGAGATATGGATGTTGGCAAAACTTTCTAAAAATAGAACCTCCAACTCAGGTGTCGCGCTCGATTCTCATTGGTCGATTTTGCTTCACGATCGGCGCAGTTCAGACGAAATCTTCAAAAGACCAAGTTTTCTCTACTGGGTCATTTCTACTTTTTTAGAAGGTGAAGCATGAGCTCAAAAGTCATCAACACAAAAAAGTTCACCTACCAGAACTCTTCGATGAGTTTCTAACACTATTTCGACGATGCAAAACTGACAAACGACTGTCGACTTGACGATGCACGTAAAACAATGCAAGATGGATCCAAGGTGAATTGAAAAGTTGGAAAACCATAAATTTGGCTAAGTCTGGTGAAACTGGGTGCCCCAGGAGGCTTGGGGTGCCCATCTTCTCCTGTGTTAGTTTTTTTTCACGTTTTTTGAGAAACATCGAAAATGCTTCCGTCAGCTCTTTTCCGGTTGGTCAAACTTGGTCAAAAGTTAGTCAAAGCCAAGATTTCATCATAGATATGTTCAGACTACTCAGATCACCCTCCGTCCCACCTCGACAGTTGTTAGAATGACTAAAATCAAAGATCTAACAGGAGCCGTGGGCACAGAAATCGAGAAAAGGTACAAAATTGAAAATTTTTGAAAATTTTTCTAAGTGTTGACAAACCAGGTGCCCCAGGACGCTTGGGGCGCCCAAACTCTCCAGAATTAGATTATTTTTGATGTTTTTCTCGATAAATGTGAATCTCCTTCCGTCAGCTCGGTCCGGTTCAGTGTTGATCAGTCTAACACATTTTTTGAGGCGAACGGAAGGTACAATCAGCTCATTTTTCATCAGGCCTGCATATTTGCTAGATCTTCAGGCTTAGTTTCATCCCAGTTGATAGAAATTGATAGCCAAACAGGGGTCCTATGCTTCCAGAACGCACACGCAAACCAAGAAATTGGAAAAATTGAAAAAATCTAAAAAATGGCTAAGTGTTGGGAAACCAGGCGCCCCAGGAGGCTTGGGGCGCCCAACTTGAGCAGTGTTAGAATATTTTCATGTTTTCAGTGTTTTCTGACATGCCTTGTTACCAATCTTCGCCCGTTGGCAGTTTCTGCGAAGTCAAACTTGGTCAAACGATGTCAGATCGTTGAACAGAGGCAGGGGATGGAATCTCAGGTGATCAATCTCCAAAATGTCAGGATCAATTAGCTTTTTCAGTTTATGGTGACATTTTTCCACCTTGTTGAAGTCAGAGACAGGCCATATTTAAGTCAAAACGAGTGTTGAAGAGTCAAAAACAAAGAAAAATTTGTTAGCACTTCTTTCAACTCGCGTGTTCGATGACATCATCAAAGAAGATATTTTTTGTCATCTTGCACATGAAGCCATAGGCTCCTACAAAATAGGGATTCTTCCTATTCGAAGACATCCACTTGGATTTATGCTTTAAAAGATGCTTTCTTCTTGGATGAGGGTGAAGTTTTCTTCTCACACAAATAAAGTTGTTTTTTCGACCAAAAGATTTATAAAGACAAGCTTTGGGCTTCTTTATTTCATTATCTTTTGCAGGTTGCATCCAGAGGAAAGATTTTATTTTTCTTTCAATGAAGTTTCGAAGACCCAAACCAGGTGCTTTTTCAGTGTTCTTCATAGATTCGGGTTGAGGAAGAAGAGAGGCTTGCTTTTTTAGGATCCTTGTTTCAAGGGGATTATTTTTCAGAAATCTAACCAGAGCTTTTTTCAGTTTTCATCGAGATGGGTCCATCCAGATTATTATCCTCTTGAAGATTGGGGAGTTGTGCTTTTTTTTTGGGAGACTGCTTTTTTCCTACTTTTTCGAGAAAATCTCCGCTTTTTCAAAATTCGACGATCTGGGTTGCTTCGAAATAGAATTGCCTACAAAACCCATGTGCCAACTTTTTCAGTCAAAATTAGCTTTGTAGAAGATATTATTTCCAAAAATATCAACGGATGACATCACCAAAAAGCTAGAATGTTGATGAGCATGCATTTCAAAATAAAGCAGTTTTAAAACATATGCTTTTTGTTTTAAAGTATGTGCTTTCATCCTAAGCTCATCCATTCTATATTTAGAAAGAAATCACCTTGTGATAGTTGGAATCTTCTTTGCTTTAAAGCAGATTGCTTTAAAGCATTTGTTTATTGTATCTTTGTCTTAGAATAGTAATAAATCTTGCGAGTTTGCAAGTTAGGGTTAATCAAGGAGATTTTAGGGTTCCCTACTCCTTTGATTTTAGTATAAATAAAGGCATCCTTGCCCATTGTTTGTAATGACTTTTGTGATAGCAAAATTTGCTGTGCCTATTCTAGCCTGCAAACATTGTTATTGCAGGTGTTTGTTCACTTTGTGTTCATTGTTCTCCGGTGTTTGATCGCTTATTGTATGCCTACCTTTTGCTACAGTATTGCTGTCCTGGAGTTGTATTAAATTTTGTGATATTGAATAGAAGTCTGATACCTACTTTGCTCTGATATTCTATATCGATTCATTAAGTTATCATCGTCAGATGTGTATCTTCTGAAGCTTTCATTTTCAGCTTTCATCATTAAAGTACTTTTAGTCTTGTGATGTTAATCTGGAAGAAAATTGCTTAAGTTTTTGTGTTAACAATCATTCCTCGTTCACTTTCAACTTCCTTTGCTCTGAATTTACTCAGGAGGTTGAAAGCATCATTAGTCTATGCTAGTTGTAGTAGCAGTTTTATAAAAAGGAAAAAACCTCTTCTGCAGCGTTTAGAGTTTTATAACCTTGTGCTCGCATCTGAGAATCAAAAAGAAGATAGGTGAAGTTTCATTCAAGTTATCTTTTCAACGAACATCAGCAAGAAAAGGAACTCCCCCTTCTAATAGGAGAGCAATTTATCTATGCATAGCTATCCGTTTCCAAATCGCATACCAGAGGTGCGAATTGAAACGCCAACAGGGACATTAAGAATAGTAGTTGTAGAAGGTGGCCAACCAAAGCTCACTTAAAACTCAGACAAGGAAGTAGCATGAATGATAGGCTAGTTTCAAATCTACCACCATTGTCCCCAAATACTTTAGGCGAAGGGACATTGGAACAAAAGGTGAGCAACAAATTCTTCCTTAGTGCTGCATGTAAAACATTGAAGGGCCCTAAAATCCTCTTTCTAATATTATCCTAGATGAGACATTTGTTTTGACAGAGCAAACATATAAATAAATAGCATTTAGGCTAGCTAAATTTGTCCCAGATTTTGGTCCACTAAGGAAAATCCCTATTTTCACCATTCTTCACATTAATGGACTTGTAGCAAAGAGCCATTGTATAAGTCCCTTTAGGATCATGGCCCCATGTCAAAAATTTCACTTCCTCTAGGGTGGACCAGGATGTTGAACCCTTTCATATGCCTTGTTCCTGTCTATTCAGACTTAGACAAATCTGCAATCTAACTTCCAGTATGATCCACTGCTGAAATGTGGATGTGTAAGTTAGATTTAGTTGCCATCAATGACAACACCTAACATGCCTAGCAATGTCTCTTGCCAACAATGTCCCCCTTTGGCATTGATGGCAACACTTAGTGAAAAATGACTAAGTGTTAGAACAACTCCCCCTTACTATGTACACTTGTGATTTCCAATGCTCCCCCTTAGCTGAATTCCTCATTTTTCATTGCTTTTCTTCTCCCCCTTTGACATCAATGGCAAAGGCTGGGATCCACATATCAAAATTGATGCAAAAATTTTGTGTACATGGGTCAAAACTCTAAGTATATACTTCTGCATATGAACACACAGTCCTTAAGCCTTGTTCATCAGCAAAAAGATATCACCAAAAATGTTTTTCAATCGTGACAATTCACTATCCCAGTTCTTGTTTATGCTGTCCAAAATGGATATATGCCCACTGAACAAAAATGCCTGTGATTCTACCTTTTGAAGATCGATAGGATCACTAGTGGCAGCAACAACTTGGGATTCTGCCAATAGATCATAAATAATTTCTAATTTGGGGGAAATCAGTCTTTGGAGCTCATCCAATCTGCCCAAAACTTTAACCTTTTCTTTCTCTAGGAAACTCAATTAATTCCTCAAACTCACTACTTGGCATTCTTTGGTAGATACAGACTTAGTTAAAGGACTATATGACTGAGAAATGTTAGACAATTTGACCTCTAAGTCCTTAGTCTTCTTCTCAATATCTTCAACAACTTTAGATAGGTTTAAGGAAAAGTTATAAATCTCTGCTCCTTCAAATAGGGTATTTTGAATACTCTTTACACTAGTATCAAGCCTTGATCTATCATAACTAATTATTTTCTTTATTTCAGCAAACCTCTTCTCATTAAATTCATTTCTGACTTTAACTCCTGCTGACTTCTCTAAGGTTTCAAAATGAGAATTTATAGAGTTTATCAAACTTTTCAACTGGCCAGAGGGAGATGCTGATGAGTCCTTTTGAAGTGTAGGCATGATTTTCTCTAAAATCTCAGATGCAAGACCAAGCAACTCGCTATCTTCTATATGGGACTTCAGAATTTCCTCTCTAGCCTTTGCTTGTGCAATAGAGGCCAACTTTATCTTCTGTACTAGTGATAATGTATCAAAATTGATCGGTCCTTGTATTATATCCTAATCTTCTGCAATTTGTTTATCTCTTTCCAAAATTTCTTTCACTACTTCTGCAGTGTCTCTTGCCCAAAATGATGTGTCAAATTTATGCTCTTTAGGGCCTGCAACTTCTCCCTTTCTAGAGTCAACCTCATTGTCTTGCTTATCATTATCATTCTTTTTCTCTGATTTTGCTTTCTATGCATTACTAGCAGTGTTGGGAATTAAAGTGTCTCAACCTTTGTAAATTCCTAATGTTGTATTTATTTATCCCATGTTGAGTTGGCATAGTCAGCACATTGTGTATATGCAGCAGGGTAAATTTTGGTGACTTTGGCAGCCGCGGTTTCCCCCTTGAATAATAAATGGGGGTTTGGGGGCAGCGCCCCCAAGATAGGGTCAAGGGGCATAGCCCCTTGCAGGATCCAAGGGCAACGCCCCTGGCGCGCTCCCTGTCACAGTACAGGGCGGGGTCGAGGGGCAGCGCCCTCATGGGGGCTCGGGGGCAATGCCCCCGAAACCTCAAATGATTTTTAATTAATGACAAGTGTTGGTGAGTATCTTTGCATGAGAGAAAAGCATCTTTGGGCGGTCAAGGGCGGTTATGACATGTAAGATGAATATGCTATTTTTAGTCAGTGTATGACAGATTCTATGACAGCTGTAAGGTGCGTAAGAGCATCTGTCGTAACCTACCTTGGGACCAGGTGCCCACTTCGGGATGGGATGTTGGACAAGTGTCCTTAGGCATAGGTTTTGGGGCATGAGTCCAAGATGGACGCCTATCTCTAGAAGGTTCTATATTTGCCTTGTAAACTCTATATAAACAGGTGCTTGGATGGGAGATAGATAACTTTGGTACAAGTACTATTATGCTACCAGAATATTTCTAGATTCGACATTCGAAGACTCCTGAAAGAGCATTGGCTCTGAAACTGTATTGTAATCTGTTATTGTTTACTGTAATACATTTGAGCTGTGTTTTGGAGTGTGGGGTTTTTCACCCGTAAGGGTTTTCCCCACGTATATTTTGTCTCTCTCTCTTTTGTCTACTTTCTGTGTGTATGTGTATTGCTGCAATATCTCTGTTAGATGTTCTATGTTGTTGTAGTTGTAAGAATTAAATTAAATTTGCATACATCTCTCCTCATTAGATTAGTGTAGGAAGCAATTTTCGCACACCTAGCTTCCTTTCAAATCAATCAGTAATACCTTTAGGCTACCCATACGGGGGGAATACGTAGATATGTTTATGGAGACTAGCTGAGCCTATTACGTAGATGGGAAAGATTGGAGTAAGACTTGTATTTCCAAAACCTAGTTAGTGAAGGAGAAGAAAAGAAAATTGTAAGTTCCTAAAAATCTAGTGAGAGTGCATTTCAAACAAGATATTTCAGATATGATAACTCTACTCCATAGAGTAGCTGGTAGTGCAGAATTTAACGAATTTATAGAATGGACATGTCAATTCATACTGGTTATATACACTAGCCAACAACACATAGATTGGATGAAGATAATCAGTGACCACGTACATGATCAGTTGACAAGTCAGAGTGCAATTTGCCTTGTGAAGAATATTGGTGTTGATGCAGGTCAAATCACGATCAGTTGTGACAGTCAGAGTGCAATTTGCCTTGCAAAGAATCCAACTTTCCATGCTAGAACAAAGCACATTGATGTTCAGTTTCACTTCGTGCGAGACATGGTTGAGGATGGAAAGGTAAATTTGGAGAAGGTAGATACTTTGAAGAATGTTGCAGATACATTGATGAAACCAGTGGGCACAAAGAAGTTCAGATGGTGTTTGGAGTCTATGGGCCTCTTGGCCCCTAGCAGTTAAATCTTGTCATTGCTTTTGACCCTTGCAAGGTGTTCGACAAGTGGGAGAATGTTGGGAATTAAGGTGTCTCAACCTTTGCAAATTTCTAATGTTGTATTTATTTATCCCTTGTTGAGTTGGCATAATCAACACCTTGTGTATATGCAGCAGGGTAAATTTTGGTGACTTTGGCAGTTGCGGTTTCCCCCTTGAATAATTAACGGGGGTTTGGTGGCAACGCCCCCAAAACAGGGTCAAGGGGCGTAGCCCCTTGCGGGGTCTAGGGGAAGCGCCCCTGGCACACTCCCTATCACGGTACAGGGCGGGGTCGAGGGGCAGCGCCCTTGTGGGGGCTCGGGGACAACGCCCCCGAAACCTCAAATAATTTTTAATAAATGACAAGTGTTGGTGAGTATCTTTGCACGAGAGAAAGGCATCTTTGGGCGGTCAAGGGCGATTATGACATGTAAGAGGAATATGATATTTTTAGTCAGTGTATGATGGATTCTATGACATCTGTAAGGACCAGGCACCCACTTCGGGATGGGATGTTGGACAAGTGTCCTTAGGCGTGGGTTTTGGGGCATGATTCCAAGATGGACGCCCATCTCTAGAAGGTTCTATATTTGCCTTGTAAACTCTATTTAAACAGGTGCTTGGATGGGAGATAGATAACTTTGGTACAAGTACTGTTATGCTGCCAGAATATCTCTAGATTTGACATTCGAAGACTCCTGAAAGAGCATTGGCTCTGAAACTGTATTGTAATCTGTTATTGTTTACTGTAATACATTTGAGCTGTGTTTTGGAGTGTGGGGTTTTTCACCTGTAAGGGTTTTCCCCACGTATATCTTGTCTCTCTCTCTTTTGTCTACTTTCTGTGTGTATGTATATTGCTGCAATATCTCTGTTAGATGTTCTTTGTTGCTGTAGTTGTAAGAATTAAATTGAATTTGCATACATCTCTCCTCATTAGATTAGTGTAGGAAGCGATTTCCGCACACCTAGCTTCCTTTTAAGTAGAGGCATCCTCTTTATCAGAAATGTCTTCTGCACTCCTTTTTAGAGGATTTTGTGTATCCTCATCAGCAGCATTACCATCAAATTTATCAAATTCCTCAATATCCAGAATGGAGGAATCAATTTCAACATTAGTTTCTTCTTCAACAATGGGAAGATTATGTTTTTCCAATGCATTCAGAAGATTCTCCTAAGTATCTCCAACTACCTTATCAATCTCTCCCAGCATGAGCATATTCATTCTGATCTTACTCTTGAAGTTCTCTTTCACTTCTTTGAATATCAGGTTCTTTTGATCCGGAGTAATTTGAGGACATAATTTTATTAGCACATGCTCCCAGAGATCAAAATATTTAGCTTTTTCACTCTCTTTTCTTATTTCTAGAATTTTTGCAAGGCTTTTCGGAATTCAGAAGTTATTTCAAATAAAGTCTTACTAAAGATATTCAAGTATTTGATTATTGTTTCCTCTAAGACTCTCTTATCAGCATCACTATAATGATCATAAAATTCAGTCATTGGCTTCAAGTTTCTGTCTACAGTAACTGACTTAATGATGTCATCCACAGAAAGAGTAGGCTTCTCAACATAAGTCTCTGTCTTATGCCTTTTACTTGACTTTTTGCTTTCGGAGGGCTTCTCCTTAGACACTTTAGCAGCTTTAGTGCTTGAGGCCTTCAGCTCTTTAACTTCACTATCTGAGTCAATTTCTTCTTCATCCACTTTCTCCATACTAACATATGTTCTTTTTCCCTTTACCTTTGTCCTTTTTCCTTCCTTACTGGTAGGTTTTTCTGCAGTAGGAGAAGGTGACACACCAAAGGTTGAACTAGAGCTCCTAGTAGACCTTGCATTAGAAGTGGATTCCACCGGAACACTTCTCTGTTCTCTATCCTGCTTCTCCTTCTCAGCTTTCTCTATCCTTTCCATGTTTTGTCTCACAACTTCTTTTGTTATGCCAATGCTTTCTGCATACATTTCAACTTGTCTTTGAATCTTTCTCTTAGATTCAGGTTTCTGGAGCTCAACATGCAGTTTCACACTGAGTTCACCATATGTCCCAAATCTTTCAACTGTGGTGTCCTTTGGTATACTCAGAAGGTGTTGAGCATACATATCCAATACTTTATCATCAACTTCATACCCCATGGACATGATCCACACATTTCTTGGTTCAACTGCTTCCATTAAACATTGATCTGTATCCACCATAAAACAGACTATATCCTTATATTTTTCAACCACAGATGTAGGGATTCTTTCCCTTGATTGCATCATGTTCTTAAAATTCTTGAAATATCCCCAAAGAGCAATCCTTTGGGCATTGGAGTCACCAATCTTGTTCAAGTGCTCTCTTATTTGTATGGCAATAGTCTTATCACTAGTCCAACGCATGCTTTTCTTTCCAAGTAACTCATTCATGAAATAGAAGAACAAACATAATACCAATGTACCATACTTGAATGTATTATTCTTGTCCTTTTTGATCTTGTTAAGGTTTTCCATCATTTGGTTCTGCAGCAACTCACACAAGTCATAGTCAACATTCTCTCTCAACATCTGATAAGCTGCATAGATAGATGTACCAGATACAAAATTCTCCCTACTGGAATGATATATCTTGTATCCAATCACCATTGATACAAATTTGACATCCGGATCAATGATGTCATTTATTGTCATTGCCCTTTTGTCAAACCTTGAACCGGTAGTATCAGTTACAGTTTGATTCTTTATTGAATTCAACATTGGTAGTCCATTGGATGAGTTCAACCCTATCACAGCCTTGATGGCATCCTTGGTGATCTTGAAGGGTTTCATTAACCACATAAACTCATCATGCATCTGACTCAACACATACCAGACCCACTCATCTTCATCGAAGGATGGAAACCCTATATTCTGAATGAAATGTTTATCTTGCAGTGCCTTATACACAGGTTTAAGGCCATGAATTTCATCCCTCAGATGATTCTTGAACAAATCTACTAACTTCGAGTCCCCGAACTCATCTATGCTAGAATGAATATAGGCCCTAATATCTTCAACGTGCAACACACCATACATAACACTTGAAAAGGCACCTAACAGATTGACCTCTACTGATTTGTGTGGATGCTTCTTAAACTTTGGCCTAGGTCACTCAGTGATATTCACAACTAGAGGTGTAGCCATTTCAAAAAGATCACAAGTTCATGTTGGAGTAGGTTTAGATCTACATTGCATTGCAATATGCCCAAACTTATTGCAAGTAAAACATCTTCCATTGAATACTTGTTTGTTCTTAGGAGGATTTCTTGATCCACTTCTGCATTCCTCAGCCTTATGACCTATCTTTTTACAATAAAAGCATTGACCGGAGAAAGATGATGCATTTTTATTCACTGGACTTCTACATTGATTAGCTCTATGACCATACTTATTGCATTTGAAACAATTGCCATTGAAATATGGATACCTTTGAGCATTAGGTTGTCTTACCGGAGGTCTTCTAGGATTCCTTCTTTGATTTCTTGCTTCAGGATTTCTTTGACCGGATCCAAAGCTTTCACCTTTCTCAAATCCCAGACCATGCTTATCATCTGCCTTCTTCTGACTATCAAGCAAAACCTCAAGTTTAGTTGAGATTATCTTGAATTTATCTTTATATTCATTTGCAACTTCTAGGTCATGTTTGAGAATGACAATTTGTCTTTCAAGTTCTTCCTCATTGTCCCTGGTTTCTTGTAGATCAGACTCTAGATGGCCAATTATTTTATCCAATCTGCAACACTCTTCTGTTCTTTCTTTCAGAGACTGGTTTAGTTTTTCCCCAGTCTTCTTCCTTTCCTCAATTTCCTTGGTTAGCTTCATCACCCTTAATTCCATTTCATGTTTTAGAACAACAACTTCTTTTGCTAGCTTCTCACATTCCTTTGTCTTCTCTTTCAGGCCTCATCCATGTCATTGTCTTCATTCTAATTTGCTAGTTGATGAAGTAGCTCCCTCCTCTTTTCATTAGATTTGCTCAGTTGTCCTTTTAAGGTCTCAATGAAATCTTCAACATCTTTAAGGTTCTCTTGCAGATCTCTGATTTCTGCTCTAGACAGATCAATTTCTTCTAAGGCTACCTGAAGTTGTTGATTGATACCATCAGAGTGCTTGAATGAGCCCATTGAAAACACTTTCTGAGATCTTCCTCAAGCTGTTAAACTTCTTCTGAGGAACCTTGCTTTGATACCAACTGTTGAAATTAAGGAACACTGAGAGGGGGGGTGAATCAGTGTTTTGCAAAACTTATTACTTTGTTCCTTTATTAATTTACCACATACATCCAAAAGAAAGAAGCATGAACACAAGAATAGAAACAACAAGATCACAACACATGAACACCAGGATTTTTACGTGGAAACCCGGTTAAGGGAAAAACCACGGTGGGGGTTAACCCACAAGAATTTATACTCTATTAAAAGTATTACAAATGGGGAAGGCACATGCCTTCGGGCACACTACCCGGAGATCACTGTTCAAAGAGGCTCATTGCCTACAAATCAATTACAAAAGTTCACTGGGATGTTTGAACTAAGGAATAGCATCTAACAATGCAAGATTACAGTTCTAGTTGAGCTCAGTACACTGACTTTACATGCTTCATCTCTCTTTGCTCTACTTTACTGCTCTGCCATGATCCAGAGGTTAGATCTCTTCACTTCACACTTGATTCTGCTATACTTCACACTTATTCCTTCATATTCGCACCACCACACTTTGAAATGCTCGAGCTCATTGATTATATATATCCGCTACATGAAATTGCATCAACTACAGTCGGCCTTAAGAAAAACTTAGAGACTTTTTAAGAACACTGTTCTGTCGGCTGAATCCATGCACAAACACCAATGCAGACCAAAACCTCTATATCCAAGTCACCTTACATGTCAGCCAATACTACTAGATCTCACTAATTACTCAACCAACAACTTTTCCTAATTTGCACAATGATCAAATACCAAGTCAACCTGTTCTTCACTAGACTGAACTGTTTAACCAGAACCTGATACTCAGATGGATGTAACTTTAAATCCCTTCATCACCGGAGGCTAAAATCTTGGATTTAGGTGGCCCTGACATCCCTAAACATTCCCTTAGATCTGCAGCACAATATGATTAACTGTGGAGAAATGCGGACCAGGATGATGAACCCTGTCATATGCCCTATTCTTGTCTATCCAGACTTAGACAAATCTGCAATCTGACTTCCGGTATGATCCATTGATGAAATGCAGATGTGTAAGATAGATTTAGTTGCCATCAATAAAAATATGTGACATTCCTAGCAGTGTCTCTTGCTAACAGTGAATGAGGTATATTACTTAAGTCCTACTCACACTTGTCTAGTTAAGTTTACTTAGAGCTCACCCAGGGTAGTTATCTTTGTGTCTTATGTCATAGGATTAAGACACTTGTCATAATTCTATGTTGTCCTATGTATCACCTTGGCCTATATAACCAAGGGCTTCTCATTGCAATATTTATGTACATAGTGTATGCATATTGTATTTTTTCATCTTTTGTAGAATAGAATTATTCTTTCATTTTGAGTCTCTCTTGTGCTTCTATTGGAGCTCTTAGATCTTGGGTGGCTATCTCCATAGCTAAATCTTGCATGGTATAGAGCATTCTATATCAAGTCTTACATGGTATCAAATCTTGTAGGATTGCTTTATGTTAATCTTTTAAGAGATCTAGGTTGCAAATCTTGGTTGCACTTAAAAAGTTGAGTATGCTCGTCTCTTGCATCGAATGATGACTTGGAGAAATAGGAAAATTTGATAGAAATACCATATTTGAGGGGGTATTATTTGTGGCTTTGTATTGTAGGTTGCTTTGGAAGATTCTTGGAGTAAATTTGAGTTCACCATTGAGTTCAAGGTGTCCAATAAAGTTAATTCTTTCTTTTGATTTGTTCAAATTGGGCATTGGAGACTAGATCTACAAGGGTTTGAAGTTTGGAGGTCTTTGTCAAATTCGAAGGGTAGCTACATTTTTTGAGCACTTTGGGTCAAATTTGACCTTGTCATCACATCCAGAAGGCCCAAGAACCTATCAATCAATTGTCATTTTGTCAAATTTGGAGCACTTGACCTGGAGTCATTAGAGAAATTTTTTTCCCTCCTTGGCCATATGGATCATATCATAGAATATTTTGTAGAATCTTCCTTGCGTAGGATCTGCATCAACAGAATCTTGGCTAGCGTGAACAATCACACAGAAGGTATATTTAAAAATTCTATTTTTTTCAAAACAAAAAATAAAAAATCTATATAGGGTACTATCATACCCTGCACAATCCATAAATTATAGGGCCTTGTTTTGGCACTACGTGTCACAAATTCCTGCCCACCCAACCCGTGGTAGTCAGGCTAGTTGTAAAACCACATTCTAGCCACAAAACAACTCAGAGAGTGATGCCAAACCACTTCGTTAACTAGTAGACAGTTTCATGCCTTCATCTAGTGGTTTCAACTTTTAGAAAGGTAGTTTTGGGTCCTCAGAGCAATTTTCAGACAATCCAATGGTAGTTTTGTAGTCTTATAAAATATTCAATCATTTTAGAATATTCCAATAATTTGGTATCCACTGACGTCAGCATGACATCAACATCTCCTTCCCCAACTCTTGCTCCCTTACCATTTGCATTTTGGAACTTTGCAGCTCCATTTTAGGTCATATTAGCTCCTTTTTGTTAGTAATTTTTTTATTTGCGGTAGAATTTTAAGAGCTTCACAGTGTTGTAGATAGTTTTTGATTTTGGTATCTAGATTTTTTAAAAATTGAAGATTATCATAGCTGTCATTGGACAATTCTCGTTTTAGGAACTTCTAGGGCTCCATTTGAGCTCATATGGTAACATTTTTTGGTGCAATTTTTTTGTAAGTGCATAATTGTTTATGTACTTCTCATTGGTGTAGTCAGATCTATCTCATTTTGTATCAAAATTATAATTTTAACTTTGTGGCCTAATTTGGCATTTGTAATGTATTAAGATCAAGACCACTTTACTAATTGGTAAGTGGCAGTTATAATCACATTAAATATAAAGTATCAAAATCATATGTTGTTGGGGGGTCTCATGATTGAGTGAACTTGGGGGGTAATCTTGTGCTTTTCTTGGATTGAGTCTCTTGATTGGTCTATTGTGTGAGTAAAACTCAAGGAGAATATCATTGTTATTCATGGGTATTTCAACTCATCCTTCTATCATTGAATTCAAAAGAGGGAACTATAAGTCCTAGTGAGATGGAATTTTGAAGCATTTTAGATGGCTTAATCTCTTGCCCTATCTCTATGGACTTGTCCCTAAACCAAGTACTCCACATTGATAGCTTGTATGATAAGACAAAATTGGTCATGTCCTTGGATTTGTTGGTTGTAATGCCGATTACTATACATTCACTGTCACGATTGACATTGAGTGTCGTCGTGCACTTTGGATCAAAGTTTGAGAGATGTATGGAGATCCAGTTGATCCTCCACTCCCAGAGGATCCTTCCTTGGACTATCTTATTCCTCTAGATGATTATGATAATCCACCATATGATCATAAAATAATTGTGGTGAACATTGTGATAACACGACTTTTGATACTCCTCCCCAGAGACTCCAATTGATTATTTGGCTTCTATGACTCCTAATATAGATTAAAAGGGTTAATCTACTTTATCTATGAGTCAACATATTGAAGTTGAGGATTCTATCATTCCAACATTGGCAGATTCATCTGATGTTCACACTTAGGCATATACTGTGGACACTTTTGAGGAGATATTATATGGTCATTTGAATCTTGGTTTTGTTTCATCGACAGAGGTTCTAGAGACATTTATTGACACTCTATCTCCTCCATAATCTTCTATTGATTCTATAAAGTTTAGTGTTGCTTCAGATGAGGCTTCTAATAATTTAGTGTAGTAGGATAGTCTTCCAAATACATCTACTTGGGATGAATACTTGACATATATTGTAGGTTTGTTTTGTGAGTCCTATCTTGTAGATTTGGAGGACACTATTGAGGACATTCATCTCTTCTTTTATGTTAGCTCTTATGGATTTGCATCATCTTATTTGGATGTGACCAGGGTACATTCAAACCCTCTTGAACTCTTTCTTTGCCTATTCATTTGTCACAGTTTGGCATTGTGTTGGAGATCCTTGAGCAATATTTGGAGTTGCCTTCATTGTCTTTGGATCTTATTCTACATCCATTTCCACTAGGTTCTAGATTGTCACACTCTTCAATTTGGCCTAGGACTCCTAATTTGATTGTGGCACCTTTCGACATCGACATGGTGACACTTGAGGTAGAATTCAAAGACATCATTTTTTTCATGTTTTCTTCCCTCATATTCCTTTCAAGAATGGGAAGACATATTGCATTAATCTGTGGATTTCTTCTTCCTAAGGGGAGAAATTTTGTTCAATAGTTTTGGATTATCTTCAACATTCATTGTTGAGCATCTACCATCAATGCAGAAGATTCTACATTGAGGGGGGGCTACATGGTCTCTCTTCTTCTCTCTTATGGGGGGGACTTTTTCCTCACATGGGTTTTTTCCTTCCCATACATTAGAGAGAATCTTTCTTTTGGAGAGGGGTTTTTTCTCCTTTTCTCCATTTTTGAGAGATTTGTTTATACATGGTTACCTAATATGGCCTTGTAGCTGTGACCCATCTTTGGATCTTTGCATGTTTGGACATTCTCACTAAGTTGCATGTAAGGGGAGGTGTTGGTGTGAACGAGGTATATTACCTAACTTGTTCCAAATTAGGCCCTATTCACATTTGTCTAGTTAATTCTACTTAGGCTCACTTAGGATAGTTATTTCTTTGTGTCTCATGTCATAGGATTAAGACCTATGTCTCATATTGCCCTATATAACTAAGGGACTCTCATTGTAATATTCATGTACATAATGTATGCATATTATATTTTTGCATCCTCTGATATAATAGAATTATTCTTTCATGTTGGGTCTCTCTTGTGCTTTCATTGAAGCTTGTAGATCTTGGGTGGCTACCTCCATAGCCAAATCTTGCATGGTATAGAGCATTCTATACCAACTCTTACAAGATGCCCATATATTCAAAAGGAAGCTGCTCTATTTTAAAATGGAGGATAAGAACTATTCTCTATTGGATAATTAATGGGGTATTAAAGAAGAAAATACTGGACTTGTACTCATTAAATTGTTGACTAGAAGTGTGCTTAAGAAAAAAAAGTGGATAAATAAATATAAATGAGAATAATACTAGCTTAGTGAAATGACATGAACACCTAGCCTAGTGTGAACACTCTTAACACTCTAAGACCCCTCCTTAAGTGTAACTTAGGGAGATAATTAAAAGAAAGAACCAATGAGGTAAAGCCTTAGATATGGGTCTAGATAACAAGGCCTGATCAAGTGCCTATGCACAGTGATACAATCCCCACTCAAAGAAGGAGAGATAATGAAGCTTCCCCCCAAGAAGAGAGAGGAATTAATCCCCCCCAAGAAGTGAAGGATAAGGAAGAGAGAACTTGGAAGCCCCCTAAAAAGTAGTGATGTTCCAATAAAAAGATGAATTAATACACAAAATAATTGTAAATAGATGAAGATGTTCGTTGTACAAAAGGTTGAAAAAAGTCTAGTTGCATAAAACTACATTTCTTCCTTAGGAAGAAATATTAAAAGGCATGCATGTTGAAAGTCTTTCCACTCCAAAATAAGATATACAAGAGGAAACTAAAACAATATAGTACTAGCATGATGTTCACACAAGTTGGTGATGAAAAAGATCTTGGAAACATGTTATGAAAGAATAACCATCAAAGAAGAACAAGTAGAAAGGAGTGTATCATCCAAAAGAGGAATGCCCATTAAAATATAAGGAGAATCAAGAGGCACCCTCAAAGTATCCAATAGTGAATTCGAAAGAGCAAGGTAGATCAACAAAAAGATCATGATCCATAAGATAAGGTAGATTAGAAAAAAAAAATAGAATGTAATGAAGAAGCTCCACATTGGTTTCTCTATCACCTTCTATTTCAACAATTCAAAACTCTTATCTGCTCTAGATGTCCACTTAAAGTCCTTTCTGTCATCTCTCATTGTCTCTGTCATTGGTGTGCATATAGTACTGAAATTTCTAATGAACTTTTGGTAGAAACTTGCTAATCCATGAAATGATCTTACCTCTCCAATGTTCATAGGTGTTGGCCATTCAACAATTGCTCTAACTTTCTCAGGGTCCATCTTCAATCCTTCTGCAGAAATCCCAAATCCCAAATACACCAATACTTCCTTCATGAAACTACATTTCTTGATGTTTAGCAACAATTTCTCTTCTCTCAACCTCTACAATACTTGTCTAATATGCCACAAATATTCCTCTTTTGTCTTACTGAAAATCAGCATATCATCCAAGTATATAATAATAAACTTACCCAAGAATTTCTTCAAAACCTCATTCATCAACCTCATGAAAGTACTCAGTGCATTAGTCAATCCAAAAGGCATCACTAACCATTCATATAATCCTTCATTTTTATTAAATGCAGTCTTCCACTCATCTCCTTCTCTGATCCTGATATGATGGTATCCACTCTTCAAGTCTATCTTTGTGAAATAATTGGCTCCACTCAAATAGTCCATGATGTCATCGATCCTTGGAAATTGGAATCTATACTTAATTGTGATCTTGTTGATTTATCTAGATTATGTACACATCATCAATTATCCATCTTTCTTAGGTGCTAGTGCTACAAGTACCGCACATGGGCTCAAACTTTCTCTGATCAATCCTTTCCTCAACAATTCCCGTATTTGTATATTCAGCTCCACATTTTCTATTGGTATCATCCGGTATGTTGCTTTGTTAGGAAAAATAGCTCTAGGTATAAGGTCCATATGATGATTGATACTCTGGATTGGTGGCAATCCTTTAGGTACATTATTTGATATGATATCTTGGTACTTTGTCAATAATTATGTTATCTCCTCTGGTGATGGTTCTTCTTTTCTAGTAACAATTTCTGCACTTAGGGTTCCACACTTCTTAGGAATCAAAGAAGAAGACATATTCTCATGTCTCAATCCATCTAGAAATTTCCTTCCATCAACCAAACAAATTCTAGGAATTCCACATACTTCACTTTTAGGCTCATCTTCCAAAGGTATCAAGATATGCTTCTTCCCATTAGATGTTATATTATAAGTATTCTTTCTTCCATCATGTATAGCCTTTCTATCATACTGCCATGGTCTCCCCAACAATATATGACATACATCCATCGGCATAATATCACACAATTCCTCATCATTATAAGATCCTATATGAAACTTCACCAAACCTTGTTCACTCACTAGTACCTTGTGTTTATCTTGAATCCATGCTATCTTTTAGGGCTTAGGGTGCTTCAATCTTTCCAAGTTTAGCTTCTAAGTCACCATCTCCTCTGAAACCACATTATCAGTACTACCACTATCAATGATTACTTTACAACATTTACCTCCTAATTTGCATCTGGTCTGGAATAAACTTTTCTTTTGTGGTGGTTCCTCAGTTGTATTTGTTTGAAATAATGATCTCCTCATGACTAATGATTCTCCTTTCTCTAGCTTTCCCACTGAACTAGGTGATCCAACAGGTTCTTCCTCCGCATACGCTGCTCTTGCACTGTTCTCTGTCCTCTTGCTTGTATTTCCTTGATGACATTCAAATGCTCTGTGTCCTTCACCTCCACACTTGAAACAAGTTCCTTGGAATGATCTTTTATCAAATCCTCTTTCATCTCTCCTATATCCTTCATTGCGGTAAGAATTATGATTTCTTCTACTATTATGGTAGAAACTTCTATCATCTCTCTGGTATGAATTGTTATCTCTGTCTTCCTTCTGGTATGGGCTCCTTTCCTTGTTTTTCTCTGCATAAGGTCTTTCTCCTCTGGAATATGTTCCACCTCTTTGAAATTTACCTTCTCTACCTCTTTGTCTTTGCTCATGCTTTTTATTCAACTTGTCTTCAACTTTCAATGCAAACTGTTATGTTTCCCTATTGTTGTCATCCTTACCAAACTTAGTTCTTCTTGAATATTCATCCTCAATCAATTTATGTATCTTACCACTTTCTCCTTGCTTGCTTCACTATGTCTAGTCCTTATGCTCATCTTATAAAATTCTTCATTATACTCCTTCACAAATTTCTCCTTTTGCCTTAGGTTTTACAATCTCTTCAACAATTCCAACTCATAGTCAACAGGTATGAACTGATTCTTCAACTTTGTCACCATTCTTTCCCATTTTATGATCTTCTCTTTCTCTCTCCTATTCCCATCCAATTGAACTTCTTTCCACCAAATATGAGCATGTCCTTTCAACTTAGTTTTTGCAAATCTCACTCTCTCTGGATCTTCAATTTCTTCATATTCAAAGTATTCCCTCCAAGTCATTTATCCTTTCAATCAATTCCTCCGGATTCAAATTTCCAGTATAGTTTGGTACTTCCACTCTAGGTCTCTTTCCCATCTTAGAAATAGCTTTCAACATCTTCACTTGATCTAATTCTTCTTCTTCTAGGGTTTCTTCATTTTGGTCAGCAGCTTGAAATTTATCATCACTCTCATCTTCATGTTTAGGGTTTGGTCCTCTTCTTCTATCTTCTTCTATAGCATCCAATATAACCTTCATTGTTTTCATCATCTCTATCATTTCTTCCATTCTTCTAGCAACATTGGCCATAACAGGCATTCTTCTTGGTGACATCTCTTCCTAGGATCTGGTGCAACTGCCTCAATTTGGCAATCTAACTACAGGGTAGCAACTGCCTCACAATCAACGCTCTATTGACAAACATAAGTAGACTGCCCCAAGTCGACACTCTATTCACCACAAGATCTTCTGGAATGCCTTCACTCGCTAAAGGATTCAAAACTTTGCTCTGATACCAATTGGTGCAGTCATGGTAGGAGGGTTCAAAGAATGAACTATCCAAACCATGCAGCTAGAGTAAACATGACAGAATCAACACAAACATCGAATACAATGGAAGATTCAAATGATCAATATATCAGATAATCAAAATGCTTATACACCAACAACGTGCGGGCTACAATCAAAGGGTTCACAAGCCTGCTTTCCAGGTTACAACAGATATGCAAGATATGGCATTGAAGTGCCCTCTGAAAAGAAATTCTAAATTCCAATCACATTCTAAAACTACTGACTTCCTAATGCATCTAAGAGATCTATATATATCTATTGGTAACTTGGAAAACATCATTAAGAGAGAGACACTTTTGGTATGATGATGAATGATTGTGCATAATATTTGAAGGTGTTGTCATTGATGGCAACAAGAAAAGGAATACGATTGGGACAAAGATTTTGGTTCGGGGAAGAAGACTTAGTCATTTTGACTGAGTGTTGACAATATACAAAGATAGTGATAGAGAGACGGTGATTGCATTAACATTGGTCTGCAATTGTAAACATGGTCCTGTGGTTTTGGTATGATATTCCCAACTCATAGATGATCCTATATCCAGAGTTTTAGACTTTGATTAGTTTTGGAAGTACATCTTCAAAAGAGCTTAAATCTGATAGAGCAGAATATAGTGCTAACCAGAGCAGAGCACTCACTTGTTTTGGTCCGCATTCCTTCGGTGTTAGATATTTTGTTATTCAGTTTTGAGGTGTTGTAAATACTTGTATGAAGTGTCCAAATCTAGAGTTGCAGGTTCTGAAATCCACTAGAAAGATAGTTGTGAATGTCTGAGTATCGCTACATGGCTTGCAAGAGTTTGACTGTGATAGGGTTTGAGTTCTGATGGTCTGCATTTTTCTGCAAGATGATATCATGACTTGCAGTTCTAAAGGTAAGCTTGGGGATGTGTGAAGAGTATTTGATATGATTTTGAAAGTATCTCGTGGTTCGTTTTGAAAGTTGTAGTCTGACAGATGAACTGAACTAGTAGCAGTCTGTGCTTGAGGTCGACATGATAAGTTTAATTTGTATGCAGTAAGTTCTAGGGTTTAGAACTTAATCCTAAGTGGTGGTACAGTTGAAGCTGACATATGAGAAGGTAATTCAAGTGTTGTTTAGGTCCTCTATGAATTTTGTGATTGAATTTGGCTGAAAAGCTACATGAGGTATGAATACATGCTACACCTTATTAGGCCGACCTATTATGAAGATTCCATGTGTTGTAGATATATAAATGGGATCAAAATTTAGTGTTTGAGTGATAAGATGTGAAGGTGAATACATGTATGTGCGACATGTGAAGTAAGGTGATTTTGTGGAGGCGATAAGAGCAGAAGAAGAGATATCTTGTTCCCATGTAAAAGCAGAGCAGTGAAACAGGGCAGTTAGAGATGAAGAGTTTTGAAACCATATTTCTGTGCTTCATTGGAGATGTAACCATGCATGTGTAGATGCAATCTAAGAAGTTCAACTTGGCAGTGAGCCATTCTTCTTTCTTCTTTCATTCTCTAGGCAGTAAGCCTTTATTGCAGTGGGCATTTCTTTGGGCAGTGAGCCCTAAGGCAATGAGCCTTCTTGTAATTCGGTATTGTTATTACATAATTATTGTGAAGTAACACTCACCATGGTTTTTCCTTGTTTAGGGTTTTCCACGTAAAAATCCTGGTGTTTATGTGTGATGCTTTGTGGTTGCTTCTTCCGTCTTTAATTTCTTTTGTTGTTATTAAATATGGAAAGTAGATTAATGGTTTAATAAGTAAGTGGTTTAAGAGAATACTAATTCACCCCCCCTCTCAGTATTTTGGGTGTTCAACAATTGGTATCAGAGCCAAGTTCCCTGGAAGGAGTCTAACAGCTTGAGGAAGATCTTGGAGATTGAACACATGGTAGGTAAAAAGTATTCTACTCCTCCTAAAGAAATTGATACAACTGAAACCATATAAGAAGATTGCATGCTTGTCAGTGAAGAAGAACTCAAAGTTTTCCTTGAAGATCTTGAAAAGGTTGAATTAGAAAACAAGGATCTGGAAGATAATGTCAAGAAAGTAGATGAGTGCATCAAAAAATTGAGGGAACAAGTCAAGAGGTTCAAAGAAAAATATAAGTTAGTGAAAAATTGATATCTGCAAATGAAACCTTGAATGATCTGAAAGTAGTTGTAAAAAGAGCAAAAGCAGAAGACCTAAGTCAATTAGTAAAAAGAAAATCTGAAGACTGTACAAAGCTTGAACAAGAAGTTGTGGATCTGAAAGCTGATATGAAACATGCATGGATTCAGTAAGACAAATTCAAAGTAAGTGTTGCCCAACTTGATAAAATACTTACAAGTCATAAGAGTCCTGATGACAAAGAAGGCTTGGGATTTGAGAAAGGTGAAAGTTCTAAATCTGGTAAGGAAAAGAATGATGAGATCAAGAAGGGCAAAGAAAAATAGATCCAAAATCAGAGGAATAGACCTAAAAGACCACCGGTCAGGCCACCAAATGCTCAAAGGTACCCTTCTTTCAATGGTTATTGTAATACATGCAACAAGTTTGGTCATAAGGCTACTCAATGTAGGAGCAGAGTAAATCAAAATGTTCCATCATTCTCTGGTCAGTGTTTCACTTGCAATAAAGTAGGTCACAAAGCTAATGAATGCAAAAGTCAGATAAGGAATAGTTACAACAATGGAAGGAATGTTCAAACCTTTAAAGATAACTGCTTTATATGCAAGAGGTTTGGTCATAGAGCTAGTGAATGTAGAAATCAGATAAGGAACAACTATAATAATGGAAGGAATGCTCAATCTTTCAATGGGAATTGCTTTTCATGCAATAGATTTCGACACAAGGCTAACTAATGCAGATCAAGGATGAATGAAAGGAACAATGGTTAGAAAAATGTTGTATGCTTCAATTGCAATAGGCCTAGACATATTGCAAGGTTCTATAGAAGCAAGAATATGAAGAAGGATAATCAGACAGAGATGAAGAAACTAGTACAAAAGGCAAATCTGACAGAGATCAAGAAGGAGATGAACTAGATTTGGGTTAAGAAGGAAGTGCATGAAGTCAAGGGTTAGTCCGGACCAAACTCTGGTGTAGGTACTTCCTCTGAGAAGTAAATTGGGAGCTCTAGCTTAGGGAGAGCTTAAATGAAAAATCATGTTCCCCCAGCCAAAAAAGTTGTGCTGACATTCAACACAAAGATATAAGCTAGAAAACAAGACAACATAGCTCTTGAAGAAGATTTCGGTAGAAAAGAATCTAATGCGGTGGATTGTGCAGTAATTTAGATCGACTGTGGGTGACAGAGTAAGAGTTTGACAACTTTTTTTAAATAAGCATTTATGACAATTGAGTCTTGATGAGAAGAGGATATAAGGAATTCATTTGAAATAAAAATCACTTTGCATTCAAACTCTCAAGTGACAAAAGAGATCTGAGAAGCAAGCTAAGGCAAATTCAAGCATCCAGTGAAGAAACCCTAATGGAAGAAAAAGTTATTTATTGATTCTCTATCTTGAAAAATTCTCTGTGTGGAGTTTGTAAAGATGTCTACTCCTCAAGTAGTCAAGATAACAGAAAGGCCCTGCCCACCCCTTTAAATCATTAGAGACTGATTCAGATGGCACATTTTCTAAGATTCTGCGTGGTGTTATGCATACAGAAGACATTAAGGCATATATACATGCAAACCTAGATGAATATGATCATGGAAAATTAGGGCAAATTTATCTGAAGGAACTGACTAATGAAAAATTTGAGCTAAAAGAAGAATATAGTGCCATGTATGAGAAGAATTTGGATACCTGGTTGGATTTTCTAGTGTTCTCAGATGATGCTTGGGTTAGGTATGTTTTAAGCAGGATTCCTGATGATTTCTTTTGGCTTGATGTGCCTTATATGATAAAAAAGGATGCCATCAAAGCAGTTACTATCATGTGCTCCACCAGAAAGATTCCAACATTGAAGTCTATGAAGAACAATACAATAATGCAGTTGATCGGTGTAAAATTTGATAAGAGGGCACTAACTGTAAATGATTTTGAGGATCCAACGATTAGATTTGTGTCAATGGTTATTGGTTACAAGGTCTATTTATCCAATAGGGAGAACTCAGTCTCTGCAACAGCCATATATACAACATATGATATGGTTAAGAACAACATAGACTATGACCTATGTGAGTTTCTCTAACAACAACTAATGGAGAATCTAAAAAGGACAAAAGACACAAAATATCCCTTCAAGTATGGAACTCTGGTTATATGCCTATTTTTCTATTTTCTGAAGGAGTTACCAGGTATGGATACTATTGGTTGGCTTGGTCAATCACTAGTAGCAGTACAAATCAAAAATCATCTACAGAGTTTGGGAAATGATGATAAACAAAATGCAACTTTATGGGGATATTTTAAGAATTTCTAAAAGAAAATGCAGGCTAGGGCTAGGATCCTTGAAAAGATAGTAAAGAAATATGAAAAGGACATTGTATTTATGGTGGACAAAGACAAATGCCTTATGGAGGCTATAGAACCAAGAACTGTATGGGTCCCAACCATGGGATATGAAGTCACAGAGGACATTTTGATTGGATTCACAGATTTAATGTCAAGCAAACCAAAAGATCCTGAGGAGGGAAGATTTGGAGAATTTGAAGAATTATCTCTCAATTTTTTTATGGAACAAACAATCAGAAATCAAGAAGAATGCAAGAAAAATGGAAGATGCGTTTGTTAAAAGCTAAGGATTTATAGATGAACAAATAAATGAAGAAAGAGCCAAGGCAGATGCATCAAAGGCTGCAAGTACTCTAATAAGACAAACATCAAGTGCTCCAGAGAAGAAAGAAGATGAATCTGAGAAAGAAAAGCCTACCTCTAGCTTTGGAAAGAGAACACAAGCCTCCTTCTCCTTAGCAGCTACCTCTAAGGGCTCCAATCCACTCCCTACAACTAAGGTTGAGAAAGAAAAGATAGATTATGTAGAGAAAAGATAGAAAAGAAAGAAAGAAAAGGCCACTAAAAGAGTGTATGTGAGTCTTGGTGAAGGAGAAGAAGAAGAGATAGAAACTGATGAAGAAATCAAGGCTAAGAAAGCAAAATCAGATGAGACCACAACAAGAAAAAAGGAGGTCTTTAGAAAAGTTAAGGACAAGAAGAAGAAGAAAGGAGAGAAGACTGAGACCAAAGAAGATAAAGAAACAATAACTTTGGAAGCCATAGTCAATGCATTTGCTCAGCATGGAACCCTGAAACCCATTGCTGATTTGTATGATGAAAGATCATATGTAGATAAGGTAATGATTGAGACGACCGTTGTAAGATATTTTTATATGTTTAGTAAAACATTAATTGAAGTTATGGATCAATTACCAAACAGTTTAGCCAGTATCATGACAACAAGAAAAGAAGGGGCCATGGCCAAAGATGCTAAGACAAAAGAATATGTCCTATTGAAACTTTGCCCAAACATCACAAGAGAAGAAAAGGTTAAAGTCACTAAGAAGCTTAGTGGTGAATTTAGAACCAAGAAGAGAGTTAATGCTCTGATGTCTGGTGACACTGAGAATCTGGTCAAGGAAACTGAGGAGATAATACTAAAAGTGTTACATGAGTTGCAAATCCCAACCATTGCTGACACTAATGAAGAGGAACAAAATGATGATGCTGATAATACAGTTCTAGAGATAAATATGGAACAAAGAATAGTTACTACTCCGGTGGGCATAGGAAATGAAGAAGAAGAGAATACAAAACAAAGCATGGATCAAGATGGAACACCTCCTCTAACAAACTCTAAGCAAGTTGAAGCGATGAAAGATACTGAGGAAGAGAAGAAGTCTAAGGAAGCAAAGGTGACATCTAAGGAAAATGTATCTGAGGGACAAGGTGAGCAGAAGGAAGAATCCATTGAACATATGAATAACAATCTTGCTTCAATTGTAGAGAGAAATGAATAAGAGGCTGCTCAAGAAAATTCTCCAGAGAAACAAGATGTTGAGATGTCTCATGTTGAAGATAAGAGAGACACTACTGAAAAGGATACATGTGATTCCTTGAGAGAATTTTTGGAGAAGCAAAAGGAAACTTAGATTTTATCTGTTCCTAAGTTGTTGCAAGGGCCAATAAACTTGGCAACAATGTCTCCTTTGTAGAAATTAAAGCTAGGATCAATTTTTCAAGCTACTACACAATAAGTGATTCTAAAGTCTCACATTGATGACAGTGAGCTAATAGAAGCATCGACAATTTTTGAAAAGATCATGCTTGGTTTGAAGAGAGACACATCCCTAACTCCTACCTCACAGTTGAAGAAGCTCATTGAATCTGTCAACTCTCATTTTGAGTCCCTTGAACAAGTAACATAAAAGAAGGTAAGGGTAGAGATTGATGATGAAAGATTAGTTGATCTTATTGACAAATTTGCTCAAGATAAAATTTTGTTAGATAAAAGTATAGAGTATGCACAGATGGCCATTAAAGAAGCTAGTGAACTATATCAATTTTGTCTTACATGGCCTGATTAGACTAAGGAAATAAAAGAGAAAATAAATGGATGGGAAGCTCAAATAATGAAGATCTCCAGAACTTATGACCTGACAAAAGATGCTATTGGTAATCAAAGGGCACAAGTTGAGACCATTCATTCTAATATACATAAGTTGCAAACGTAGAGGGAGGTTATAAAGCATAGAATGATCCAGCTCTGAGAGATAGTAAGCTTCAAGATTGCATCTTTGACTAGGCTAGTAGCGGCAACAAAAAATACAAGGTAAATCAATGAGGCCCCGACTACTATGAAGAAAGTAGATGAATTAGTGTCCTAGGTTAATGGACACATACTAGTTTTGAGAAATGCTAAGGTCAGCTAGGATGAAGAAGTGCTGCAACTAAAGAAGATCTACAATCTACCCAAAAAATAGTAAGATATTGTGATTTCACTTGTATATACATGCGAATAGTAGAAAATAGTTTTGAAGTCTTGGCAACTTGTACATATTTTTATCATACACCTTTGCAATTGATGTCAAAGGGGGAGAATAAAAAATGTGAAAAACATTTGAAAAGTAAGAAGAGAAGCATGAAGTTAGGGGGAGAAGTGTGTAAAGAGAAAGGGGGAGCAGTGTAACAACTTTACACATCAAGTGTTGCCATTAATGCCAAAGGGGGAGATTGTTGGCAACTTGGAAAACATCATTAAGAGAGAGATACTGCTGCTATGATGATGAATGATTGTGCATGATGTTTTAAGGTGTTTTCATTGATGGCAAAAAGAAAAGGAATAAGATTGGGACAAAAATGTTTGTCCAGGGAAGAAGACTTAGTTATTTTGACTAAGTGTTGACAATATACATAGTGAGAGGGAGACAATGTTTGGATTAACATTGGTCCACAATTGCAAACCTGGTCCTACAGTTTTGGTATGATATTACCAACTCTTAGATGATATTATATCTAGAGTTTTAGACTTTGATCAGTTCTGAAAGTACATCTTCAAAAGAGCTTAAGTCTGGCAGAGCAAAATACAGTGCTAACCAGAGGAGAGCACTCACTTGTTTTGGTCTGCATTCCTTCGGTATTAGATATTTTGTTATGTGGATTTGAGGTTTTGTAAACACTTGTATGAAGTGTCTAAATCTAGAGTTGTAGGTTCTGAAATCCACCGAAAAGATAGTTGTGAATGTCTGAGTATCGCTACATGGCTTGACAGAGTTTGACTGCGACAGGGTTTAAGTTCTGATGGTCCGCATTTTATTTCAAGATGATATCATGCCTTGTAGTTCTAAAGGTAAGCTTGGGGATGTGTAAAGAGTGTTTGATATGATTTTGAAAGTATCTTGTGGTCCGCAGTGAAAGTTGCAGTCTAACAGATGAACTGAACCAGTGACAGTTTGTGCTTGAGGCCAACATGATAAGTTTAATTTGTATGTGGTAAGTTCTAGTGTTTAGAGCTTAATCCTAAGTGGTGGTATAGTTGAAGTCAACATTTGAGAAAGTAATTCAAGTGTTGTTTAGGTCTGTTGTGAATTTTGGTGAATGAATTTGGTCGACAAGCTACATGAGGTATGACTACACGTTACACCTTATTAGGCCGACCTAATATGAAGATTCCAAGTGTTGCGGATATATAAATGGGAACAAAATTTAGTGTTTGAGTGATAAGATGTGAAGGTGAATACATGTATGTGTGACATGCAAATTAAGATGATTTTGTGGAGGTGATAAGAGCAGAAGAAGAGAGATCTTGTTCCCATGTAAAAGCAAAGCAGTGAAATAGAGCAATCAGAGATGAAGAGTTTTGAGATAGTATTTCTGTGCTTCATTGGAGCTTTAACCATGCATTTTTAGATGCAATCTAATTAGTTCAACCTAGCAATGAGCCATTCTTCTTTCATTCTCTAGGCAGTGAGCCTGTTTTGGCAATGAGCCTTTCTTGCAGTGAGCATTTCTTTGGATAGTGAGCCCTAAGGCAGTGAGCCTTCTTGTAATTTTGTATTATTATTAAATATATATTGTGAGCTAACACTCACCATGGTTTTTCCCTATTTAGGGTTTTGCATGTAAAAATCTTGGTGTTTATGTGTGATGCTTTATGGTTGCTTCTTCTGTGTTTAATTTGCTTTATTGTTATCAAATATGGAAAATGGATTAATGGTTTAATAAGTAAGTGATTTAATAGAACACTGATTCACCCCACCTCTCAATATTCTAGGCATTTAACAATATCATCTTCAAGCTCATAGAATCCTCTGCGTTGGCCACAAGAGGTTACAATCTCCAATGAATGATGAAATGTGTAGAAACATGTAGGTCGGCCTACAACACATGGTATTGCTTCGCAAATGATTGAAACTTGGTGCAGACCTCAAAGAATGTCTATCTAATCCTTATGTGTCATGTATGATGTTCCATTAGGCTCCACAAGGCACGGACGTGCTCCGCAAACATTCTCCTTCAATTGTTTGCCTGAATGCTCTGCTCTGTGAAAGTTGGTGATCTTCTGATAGCAATAACTCTCAGGAAACAAATCCAAATTACTTGAAATTTGAATATGATGTAGATGACACTATGTAGATGTTAAATATTACTCCGCAAGCTCTGATACGAAGATGTGACAAAATGCGGTAAAAAATGCTAAACTATAAAACATTGAACTATAATTGAAAATGAAAGAAAAGAAATAATACAAATATTTTTGGTTGATGCAATATTGATTTGCAACCTGGGATGCTCTTACATCATTAAGAGATATGAAGATAGTGACACCACCCAAGTTCGATGGAATAGTAAGTGGTGATGCTGCAGAAGCTTGGTTGACAGAGATGGAAAAGTATTTTGAGATCAGAAACTATTCTAAGATAACCAAGGCAGTATAGGGTGCCTATCATCTGGCAAGTGAAGCATCCACATGGTGGATGGACAAGAAAATGGAATTGGGGCTAAGTTCTCTGAGATTAACCTAGGATTAGTTTGTAGTCATATTTTGATAGAGATGGTTACCATAACTTTTCTTCGACCAAAAGCTAACAGATTTTTAGAATTTGTGACAAGGAGAAATGTCAGTGGTTGAATATTAGGAAAAGTTCACCCATCTCCTGAAGTATGTGACACAATATCAGAATGATGAAAGGTTTCAAATCAGAAAATTCATCATGGGTCCGAATGCCCAGATAGGTGGAGAAGTGGATGTGCATGGTCCTACCACTATGGACCAAGTTTTTGAGAAGGCAATCAAACAAGAGCAAAACCTAAAGTTAATTTCTACATATTGTGAGAAGAATTGCAAGGGGTTTAACAAGTCACCAGCTTCTCAACCTTTCAAGAAAAGGAATGACAAATAGGATGTGAATAAGAAAAGTGACAAGGGCTTCAGAAATAACATGAATGGACCCAGAAATGAGAAGAAAAACAATAACAATTTTTAGAAGAATGATACAAGCAAACCTGCTGAAAAGCGAGGACCTCCTAGAGGATGTTTTTCTTGTGGTGGAGATCATTATGTAATTTAATGTCCAACTAAGAACCAGGGAGTTCTACAGTGTAGTAACACATTACCTACCTAGCAAGCAACTTTTCAATAGAGGATCCATGCGGATTTGGAAAATAGCCAGGCAGAGTACCAGATTACTTGCATAGAGACGACATGTACATTGTTTGGAGTCCCTATTTCTATTTTAATTGATACTGGAGCAACTGAAAGTTTTTTTTCTCCAAGATTGTTGAATAAATTTCCTTGAAGAGCTAGATATATGGCTAAACCCTGGTCAGTTGAATATGCTAACCAGACTAAAGCTTAGGTAGAGCAATGCCTATTTGAAGCCAAGATTGATCTTCCTAGTTTCTCAACTAAGGTAAATTTGTTTGTATCCCCCCTAGGTTCCTATGATGATGTTATCTTAGGAATAAATTGGTTATGGAGACATAGGGCCAGTGTTGACTGTTTTGCAAAAATAGTTGAGTGTCTAGACAATGTAGGAAACAAAGTCTTTCTACAAGGCACACAAAGGGAAGTCAAGATCAGACCAATCTATGTTATGCAATTGAAGAGGGCTAGGCGAAAAGGATGTCAACTCTTTGCAGTCAAAATGGAACAAGTAGAAGAGGATCCTAGTAAAAAAAAGGTACCCTTAGAGAACTATCCTTTCCTTCAATATTTTTGAGATGTTTTCCCAGATGAACTTATGGGGTTACCTCTTAAGAGAGATTTTTGATTTCTTTATTGATATAATACCTGGATCTGAGCTGGTTTAAAAGTGCCATACCGTATGATTACTATGAAGTTGATGGAATTGAAATTCCAGCTTCATGAGCTATTGGCTAAAGGGTTGATTAGACTCGGTGTTTCACCTTGGGGAGCACCTATGATCTTTGTTAAAAAGAAGGATGGAACCTTGTGTCTGTGTATAGACTATCGTATGTTCAACAAAGCAACGATAACGAATACGTATCCTCTACTGCATATTGATGATCTTTTTGATCAAATGTGTGGTGTAACAGTATTCTCAAAGATCGAGTTGTGATTTGGATATCATCAAGTGAGAATAAAAGATGAAGACATTCATAAAACAACTTTTAGAACAAGGTATGAACATTATGAGTTCACAGTTTTACCTTTTGGACTTACGAATGCCCCTGCAACATTCATGAACTTGATGAACAATGTTTTCTGAGATTGCTTTGATAAATTTGTTCTAGTGTTCCTAGATGAAATTTTTATATATTCTAAGAGTGAGGAAGAGCATTTGCAACATGTATGGTTAGTTTTGCAGTGGCTGAGAGAACATAAGTTGTATGGGAAACTTTCTAAGTGTACTTTCTTTTAGAAAGAGACAGTATCTGGGACATAATATTAGCTGAATGAATTTTAGTAGATCTTGCAAAGATCATAGCTATATTTGAGTGGCTTGTGCCAAAGAATGTGCATGAAGTGCACAGTTTCATGGTGCTAGCTAGATATTATAAGAAGTTCATTTTGAACTTTTCTAAGATTATGAACCCAATTACTTCGCTTCAGAGAAAAGGAAAGCACTTTGACTAGTCAAAAAATGTCAAGAGGAATTTAATTAGTTAAAAGAGTGGTTCACAACTGCACCAATATTGAAAGTTCCTGATCTGAAAGGTCATTTTTTTGTAATCATTGATGCCTCGGGAGAAGGCTTAAGAGGAGTGCTTATGCAGAATAGGTGAGTGGTAGCCTATGAATCTAGAAAGATGAGAGCATATGAGAAGAATTATGCTCCTCATGACTTAGAGTTAGCAGCGGTTGTGCATGCTTTGCAAATGTTGCGACACTATTTGCTAGGAAAGCCTTTTGAACTGAAGTCAGACCACAAGGTCTTAAGTATATATTTTCTCAACCTCATCTGAATGCTCGACAAAGAAGATGGTTAGAATTGATATTTGACTATGACTTTGAAATAAGTTATATCAAAGGTAAAGAGAACCAAGTAGTAGATGCTTTGAGTTGACGAAGGAATATCTTATAGATTGTCTCTATCCATTCAAACGTAAAGGATTTAGTGTTACAAAATTCTACAGGTGATGAGTACTATGAGCAAGTTAAGCAGGCTCTCATAGTAAACCCTCAAGACTCGAGGTATGATGGGTTTAATTTTGAACCAGATGGGCTTTTAAGATACAAAAAAAGGATGTATGTTTCAAACTATGCAAAATTAAGAGACCTTGTGTGGAAGGAAGTTCATTTCGCACCATATTTAGGTCACATCGGAGTAACCAAACTCCTAGCCAATGTGAAGCCTCTTTATTTCTAGAAAGGAATGAAGAATTTCACTGCAAGATTTGTAGAAAGTTTCCTAGAGTGCCAAAGAGTCAAGGCTAAGCATCGGCATCCAATAGGACTTCTGTATCCGCATGATATTCTAGAGTGGAAGTGGCATGTAATTAGTATGGACTTTGTGCAAGGTCTCCCAATGTCTTGAAATAGACATGATGCTATTTTAGTAGTGGTGGACAAACTCACCAAGGTAGCTTATTTTATACCTAGGAATCTAACAGATGGAGCACCTATTTTAGCTCGCAAGTTTGTGCAAGAAGTATTTAGATTACATGGAGTTCCTGAGAAAATTATCTCAGACAGAGATGTGCGCATGACGTCAAGATTTTGGCAAACTTTATTTTCAGTGCTAGGAACTCAACTCTATATAAGTTCAACTTATCACCCTGAGATAGATGGTCAGATTGAGAGGGTAAATCAAGTTCTAGAAGATTTATTACAGATGTATTGCATGGATTAGCAATACAAGTGGGAAGAATACCTACCACTAGTGGAGTTTGAATATAATAACTTCTATCATTCTACTATTAAAATGGATTGATTTGAAGCATTGTATGAAAGAAGATGCCAAACTTCTATAAGATGGGATAAGATAGAGGATATGATTAACATTAGTCTAGACATGTTATTTGAAATGGAGGAACAAATTAATTTGATTAAAAATAGATTGGCGGAAGCAAATGATAGACATAAAAGTTATGTTGATGCCAAGCATACACCAAGGCAATTCTCAGTTGGAGAAACTTTCTTTTGAGAGTCAAACCTTAGAAGAGTTCCATAAAGTTTGGAAAGTCTTCAAACTAGCTCCTCAATATGTAGGACCCTTAGAAGTTCTCTAAGTGATCAATCTGGTTGCCTACATAATTGCTCTACCACCAGCTCTTACCAAGATGCACAATGTTTTTCATGTTTCATATTTGAAAAAGTATATAATAGGTGATCATCATATTCTTGATTGTAATGCTTTACAGGTATAGGACCCAGGAGTGCTCATGATTGAGACTCTCAAGGTGCTTGAAGTTTGCAAGCTCTGCTTGTGTAATAGAGAGGTTACTCAGTGCAAGGTCCAATGGGACCAGTATGCAGAGGATAGTGCCACATGGGAAGATTACCATGATTTTTATCAGAGATTTCCTCATTTGTTTCATGCTTTTTAAAGTTGAACAAAAACTTTATATTTTATTATGGATACACTGGATCATTGAGGAAGATGAATCTTATGGGGGAGATATGTCACACCCCAAAATTTGACTATGTTTTACTTTTTACTTGCACGTAATTAGTGTTTAATTATGCATGAATTAATGATTTGACATTATGTGAAAATATCAGGATAAATCAATGATATCATGAGTTTATGTTTATATGATTATAATTTAGACATGTGATTATAAGATGCCATCATTATTTATTTATAAGACTTATGAATTGACTAACGATACACTAATCCTAGTTTGGTGATTGTAAGTTGTAACTAGGAAACAACTTTTTTTTCCCTCTGAGAAAGAGAGGGAGAGCATCATCAGAGAGAAGAGAATAGATGTATGGATAAGAACAAATTGTTTGCCATCTGAGTCTCATGTTTTCACAGTTTTGTGAACCTTCATCGAGTTTGGTAAGTTATGTTTGACTAATTGGTCTAAGTTTGGTTTTGACTCGATAAATTTTTGATTGCCAACTAGATCCAATAAGCTTAGGTTTTGTTGAAAACTAAGTTAGGATAGTATGACCATTGAGAAGGAAATGGTCGATAGTCGTTATTTCTTTGTGTAAAGTAATATAGATTATATTACAAGAGCAAATAAATGCTAGTAGATAAATTAATTTATTTTCATTAATTCATGATTGGAATTCTATCATGTTATTTTGTCTATTTTTTGGACATTAAGTGATTTTGAGAGGGGGAGAATACCTCGACCCCATTCTCATATCTTGTCGAGTGTTAAGAACAATGTAAGTATACATTGTATACACCAATATTATGTCGATATATATATATAATATGAATTATTGGTTTAAACCTATTGTTTTGTGGTCGATGAGCTTCTTAATGAATGTGGTACAGTTGCAAATTAAATGCAAACCACTTAACTATAGTTATGGGCATTTGAATCCTTACTCCATGTTAGTTTTGGAGAATAAGGAGGAGCATATTGAATAGCTTGGGAGTGGTCTTAATGACCAGTTACTTGATTACTTTTGCATGCCAACACAACATGAGAATAGGCATAGAAGAGGGCAGGACCTCTGCGGTCATGGAGGATAGTTACGTGACTTAAACCCTTTAAGAAATAGATCTTAGGGAAGTTGGGTAGCAAAATACATCGAAAGAGGCTAATGGTTAAGGAGATGATTTCCTTAAAACAAAGAGAGAAAGAGAGCTCTGTATAAATGACATAATCCATAGTGAAAGATTTTGTTATCATAAATAATCCACAGAGAGGGAGTGAGTCAAATGTAGAGGAAGGCATAGTATAGCACGGGTAGCAAAGGTAGAAAGGAAGAAACCAATGTAGTATTTCGAAACTATCAACATAGAGGTAAGGATATCTCATTTAAACAATCATTTCATTTTTAAACTGTGATAATTGTATTCTGTAGAATCTTATAGAGATATATTTGCATATGGAAAAATATTTAGTGTTATTCCAATTAGTGATCTTGTGATCATGGTAAATATGTAAACATGGTTTTGTTGGAAATAGAGAAATTAACTTGTTTATCTTTGAAACTGTACTCAGAGTGCATAAGACATTTGAGCCCGATTGTTTGATAGAGTAAATGTCCTCTAGTAGCAGTTTGAAGCCGTAGATTATAAACTGTAGCTAGGGTAAAAATCAAGGTAAATGCACAAACAATAAACTATCAAACCCTAACAAGCACAATGAAGTACAAAATGAACATAGAAATCAAAGCATGAAAGCAATAAACTAATCTAGATTCCTAGCTCAAACTTGGTTCGCCTCCATTGCTCTTCTCAATTGTGCATAGGTATGCATGATTTCAAAGGTTGAATGTTGATTGCTCACTATTCTAGTAGCATAACACTAGCATGAAAATGAAGAATGGAGATCAAGAGGAATTTTGGCAGCATGAGGCTACTTGCAAAATGGATCCCCAAATGGCTTGGGAGAGGGTTGATTTATAGGAAGTGAGTGATTTGAATGAAGGGCTATGACTGAAAGTTGGTTTCAATGATTTGGATGACTAGGATTGAATAGGGTTTCCCACTCCATGAGGTGTCATAGTCATGTGACAAGTGCGTGGAGGGGAATAAAGAGACCTAGTTCAAATATTTTATTTGAATTAGTTGTGCATGTGGCATGTGACATGTGTTTGAATGTGATGAAAGGTGAGGGAATAATTCAAATATATTATTTGAATTATTTGGAACATGTGAAAGGGGAATTAACTAAGTAAATAGGATTTATTTAGTTAATTGTGTAGTGGGAATAAATTAGATTAGGAGTGGGATTAGGACAAAATGTCATATGATGTCTCTAGTAATGTGTCGACTAGGTAATGGTTAAGACATGGATAATTTTAGATGTCTACATTTTGTCCCTCTTTGAGACAATGTTGTGAATGTTGTGACTAAGAGAAGTAACATCATTTCAAAGAAGCTAAGGTATGGATAGAGGAAAAATATGATGAAATGGGGTGATGATGCCCCCTCAAGAGGATAGGCAGGTTGGACAAACACGGGTAGGCTCTCGAAATGAAAGGGATTGGTTAAGGAAGAAAGATAAGGGAATGAATAGAAGAAATGAATGATACGTTATGCTGCAATGAAGGTGAGAAACCATGGAGTTTGATATAGCACTAGATGTTATGCACCAAGGTATAAGGACCATGGTGACGATGTGCCTTGTGCACCAACATAATACAACCTTGTCTAGGCGTATGAGGAAGAAAATTTAGAGCATTAAAATCCTAATGCACTAAAGGTATGATATGATCTTAGATGCAAAGGTTAATGCAAAAAGCCATTCCAACATTCACAAGATATGAATATTAGCTGGAAATGAGAGGGATGCGATTCAAATGCAAGATAAAAATGATAACACACACAAGAAAGCAAGCAAGCATGCATAAATGATTAAAAAACAAACAAGGTATTGCCCCTGTCAAGATGTAAACCAATGATTAAGTGATTGATTGATGATGATGTTTGGTTTCAGGAAATGAAACATGTCATATAAGATGCCTGAGTTGGTTTTGACAATGCAACATCATGTATAAGACAATTGATTGATTGATTGACACTAGTGTTGTTGGCCATGCCAATCAACACCAGGATTTGATTATTGATTGATTGATTTATTGATTTGGTTTATGTCAAGATTAGGATCAAGACCATTGAAGTAATTGGATAATTTGACTTGATTGATTGACTTGATAGGTATGGATTGATATGACTTGTATTTTGAGTTTATTGCTTGGATTTTTTGATTGATGATGGATTTGAATGATTTGATTGAGGAATTGGAAGAATGATTTGGAGGATTAATTTGAATGATTTTGATGATTGGATTGAATGTTGAATTGATTGGAAGGATTGATTTGAAGTGATGATTTGATTGATTTGATTTGATTGATTGAATTGAAGAATTGATGTGATTTGACTTGAAATGATTTGAAGAGTTGAGTTGATTGATGATTTGATGAATTGATTGAGTGATTTTAATGAATTGTGATGTGAATAATTGATTCGTTGGAAGAATTGGATGATTTGATTGATTTTGATGAATTGAAGAATTGGACTGGTTTGATTTGATTGAATGTACTTGATTGAGTGGTGAGTTGATGATTTGATTGGATGAATTGAATTGATTGATTGGTTGGGTTGATAAATTTGATTGAGTTGATGAAGTGATTGATTTGATTTGAATGATTTGGATTTTTGTTGGATTTTTGATTTTTTTTAATGTTTTGGGAATATTTCATTTTTTTGGATTTTTGACATGTTTTGATTTTTTTTAATTTTTGAATATTTTGATTTTTTTATTTATTTTTGAAATATTTTGGGATGACATTGGATGACAATTTGGGATAGACTTTGTGCTAGATACCAATGACAAGGGAAAAACCAAGTCTAGGTGCAAAGGATAATGTAGGATTGGTTGAATGGATCAAAGGCTGGGCTATGGTGGAGGGGATGGATGTATGCGTAAGAGAACAAGGATGTGATCTCCAAAGACTATGTTGCATAGGAATAACATGCCCCATTCTAGGTATGCCTATGAAAATAGGATGATGATAGGATTTGTTTGGAAGGGTGAGGTATATCAAGAGATATCCAAAGAATTTGTTAACATTTTGCCCTCATATCTTTATCAAGATCAAAAATGAGGAAGGGAAGATGAATGGATTCAATATGATAGGTGTATGTAGGTAATGGATAAGGATGGTAAGATGGTATGGAAAGGTAGGATATGATAGGATGGAAATGATAGGTTGGATGAGACAATGTGCCCCCAAGTGTAAGTGACATAGAATACCAACCTACACATGACACCTATTTTCCAGGTTTTCATCACAGTACTTATCCAAGGTGCTGCGAAGGGTGGTTTTCACCATTGGATGAAGGGATTTCTCTTTACTATTTTGATTTTTTTCTTTTTTTTTGATTTTTTGACTTTTTGAATGGGATAGGATAGGTGGATATGGAAAGGAGAGACTCAAGTGTCTAGTTCAATGAAAGGTGATAGTCCCATTAGAGATGGATGTCGCATGGACCATGTCAAATGTCATTATGCTCATCGATGTTGGTAGGAGATTGCATGAGAGGGAGATGGATTATGTAGATAGTGGATTATAAAGTGGATTATGTAAGGAAGGATAGTGGATTACGATGTGGATTATGAATGGATGTATGAAAGGCTTATGCAAAAGCATAGACCATAAGAAGGTGATTGGTGAGATATGCAGGATAATGGATGAAGGATGGGGGGCTGGAGGTATGTGGGAATGTTGCAGAATGAAAGGGAACCATGACCAATGGTTGCACACACCATGATAAACATTAAATCTTTTGATGTGGTTGAGGTGTAGGAAGCAATGGAGATGTTTGCTTAGGAGATGGGTGATTTAGTGCTTTAGGGACCCACATAGACTTAGGATTTTTATGACTTTTGTTTTACTTGTGGGATGAAGGCATTTGAGATTTTTGAATGGAATGAAATTTTTGGATGGAAGAGGATTGCTAAATGGATTGGGAATTTTGGATGGAAGAGGATGCCTCATTTGACTTGATTGCTTTTTGAAAGGAAGCAAGGTACGCAGAAAACGCTTCCAACACTGATCTACTGAGGAAAGATTTATGCAATTTTTTTTACTTTTATAGTTACAAATTAAGATACACATTAACAGAAAGATAATAACTTCCAAATGCAAACACAAAACTCACAACACAAGATATATGTGGGGAAAACCCTTTCAGGTAAAAAACTGCACACTCCAAAGCTGCCCAATATATTATTCATGAATCATAAAGATTACAATATACTTGCAGAGCAAGATTTTACAGGAGTATATCCAACCAAAGATCCAAGAGTTAATTCAACATATATAAGATTCTTACATACAACCTCCATCTCAAGTTCCTGATATATAGGAGATACAATACAGTACACCACCAACGGTAATTACAAAACCATGAGCCAAAACCACCCAAAAGTGGCGCCCAAATTATCTCCAGTCAAAGATGCCTTGTGATGTGCCAAACCACACACCAACACATGTAACTCTCCCCTTTACAACTCTTTTATGTGTCCAACACATTTTTACATTTCCCAAAATAGAAGGTCCAACTTCCAAAGGCCATAACTTTTGATCCGGGTGTCTGATTGACGAACCGTTTGATGCATTGGAAATCTCCTGAAGTGCTCTATCACCCTGTAACCCACTTCATCAGTTAAACCAATTTTTAGAGTGTTTAGGGAAGTTTTGATTCTGGTAATTGAGTTCAAAACTTTTTCCCAGCAATTTCAAAAAATAGAAACTTTAATATCTCGCGATCCAAATATGATCTTGAGTCAAAACTCACTCGAGATCATTCTTCAAGATAAAGGGCATTCGAAAAGACCAAAACTGGGAAGAATAATAACCTTTCAAATTTGCAAGGTTGAGACACCTTTCTTAACATTCTCCCACTTGTCAAACACCTTGCAAGAGCAAATGGAGTATCAACACCATGATTTAATTGCTAGGGGCTGAGAGGGACATAGACTCTGAACACCATATGAACTTCTCTGTGCTCATAGGGTTTTTTAAGGAATCTGCTACATTTGCCAAAGTGTCAACTTTCTCCAAGTTTACCTTCCCATCCTCTACCATGTCACGAACAAAATGGTACTAGACTGTTGCAAGTATGAGGTGAGCCAGTGTTGTCATTGATGTCAACATACTCATATTGCATTGACAAGAAGGATTTGATGAGCTGTGTGCTGAGGATATTAAGAAAATTAGCCTCAGTCAGGAACAGTGAAGAACAGTGATGAGAAGAAGGTAAATGTACTGTATAGGATGAGAACCGGAGGATGCGGATTAAAGGGTTAGTAGATATGAGTCTTGAGATGCTACAGATAAGATTTCAGAGGTCCACATGAAGATCTGAAGGCGTTGTGGCTGCCGGTATAGAACCGGGTCCGGCAAGTATCTGGAGGTGACAGAGGATCACAAAAAGGTCCGGTGAGGTCCGGAATTGTATTACCCTAATCTGCGGATTGGAAGGAGTGTTTGGGATGTCCTTGTGATGTGTCATCCTAATTTGTGTATGATTTGGAGGTCCGGAAGTACCTCTTGCATTATGACAGTGGCGACAGACTGAGTTCTTGAAGTTCCGGATGAGGAAGACAAGAGATCCCAGTAAGTAGAGGAAGTGCGGATGTATCCGGACATTCAGACAGGCTTGTGAAGGTTCTTGGATCATGTTTAGGTTGTGTTGTTGGTCCGCATTGATGGTAGAGCCCGAAATTGAAGTTATTCTTCCGGATGAAGTTCTTGCTCTGTGTAGTCGACCGGATGAGTTGTTCATCCTGCGAATGTTCTTGTGATGGCCGACCGGATGTGTTATTCATCTTGCGGATACTCCTATGGTTGTTTGCCGACTTAGATGTTTGTTCCTGAGTTGATGTCTTGTATAAATAACGGTTTGTAAGTTCATTTCAGTGTGTGGTATGAGGATGAGTATGGCATAGCGAAGAAACGTGCGAAGGGCAGAGCAGAGATGTTGGGCTTAATTGGAACTGATCCGGACATGGTAGAGATGTCATTCTCCAGTTCAAGACTGTGATTTTCATCACTTTGTAGACAGTGTGTCTCCTTGTAGGCAGTGGGCCTCTTTGTGAGCAGTGTGCTCGGGCAGTGAGCCCTTATTGGCATGTGCCATCCATTTTTCTTTATTCTTCTAACAGAGAATAATTCTTGGGTTAATCACCCCGTGGTTTTTCCCTTAACCGGGTTTTCCACGTCAAAATCTTGGTGTTCAATGTGTTGATGCTTATCTGCTCTTGTGTTTATGTATTATGCTTCCATGGATGATTATTTGATATGCTGTTAACTGACAACAGAGAATTAAGTGTTTGAAGGAAGAAGAAGTTTTATACAACTGATTCACCCCCCCCTCTCAGTTGTAAGCCCAAGATCCAACAATTGGTATCAGAGCCAAGTTCCTCTGATAGGAGCTTAACCGCTTGAGGAGATCCAGGATGTCGTCATACAAGAAGGATAGTCCGAAGTTTGATGGAACCAACTTCACTCTCTGGAAAGGTCGCATGAAGTGTCACTTGGAATGTATGGGAAAAGCATACTTAGCTATGGTTTCAAAACCATATGTACCTCCACAAGGTGGTCCGACAACTCTGAATGAAATCACAGAAGCTGAAAACAATCTGCGGACCAAGGAAGCTCTTCTAAGCGCATTGAATGACTCAGATCTCTCGAATGTCATTGACCTACCAACTGCATATGAGATCCTGACTAAACTGGAACTTCTGTATGAAGGAGATGAGTTTGTCAAAAGTGCAAGGTTGCAAAGTCTGAAAGGAAAATTTGAAAGATTGAAAATGAGAGATGATGAAAACATCACTACCTTTATGCCAAGAGTAAATGAGCTGGTATGTGGAATCAGAAATGCTGGTGGAACTTTAGATGAAAATGAGATTGTTTGCAAAATCCTAAGATCCCTTCCTGCTGCCTACAAAATCAAAGTTGCTGCCATTGATGAATTCAGAGCCCACACAACTGTCACAAGAGAACAACTGGCTGGAAAACTAGCTGCATTTGAAATGACCGAGTTTGGAGATGATCCGCCCAAGACTGAATCTGCTTTCAAAGCCAGTGCCTATGTGAAAGGCAAATAGAGATTTGATCCAGGTGAAAACTCATCAAGGAAAATGTCATGGTATGATCAAGCAAGAAGAGACATGGAAGAAGAAGAAGCAGAAACAGCTCAACTTGAAGCCCTCATTGCAAAAAGACTGCCAAGAGGATCTGGTAAGTATGAAGGAAAACTACCCTTTAAGTGTTTCAACTGCAATAAGATTGGTCATTTTGCCTCAAGATGTCCGGAGAGATCTGCAAGATCTAATACTCACAGACAAAGGTTTCAAAAGAATTGCTATTATGTTCATGAAGAAGATGACAATGAAGGAGTAACAGATGATGAATCAGAACTAGGAAGCAAATCCGGAAATGAGTGGGTGTTTATAGCCATCAAGGAAGAAGATTCCATGCTCTCTGAATCTGTCAATCACAAAGTTGTTGAAAAAGCCTTGGCTGCTCAAGTGGAAGAAAAGGATGATTGGGTTATTGACAGTGGATGTTCTCACCATATGACTGGTGACAAGGATAAGTTCTTAGACTTGGAAAGATATGAAGGAGGAATGGTAAAGTTTGGTGACAATTCTGCTGGCAGAATCAGAGGTAGGGGAACTATTTCCTTTGATGGTAAGAGCAAAACAGGAAATGTACTGTATGTTGAAGGATTGAAGCACAATCTTCTCAGTGTTGGTCAGTTAGTGGACAAAGGCTATGATCTCCGGTTCAAGAATGGAAAATGCAGAATCTTTACAAGCTCCGGAACTGAAATTGTATCCGGTACTCAGACAAGAGGTAACATCTTTCATCTGGTTGGTTCAAATAAAAGTTGTTTGTTTGTTCAAATTGATCAGAGTTGGTTATGGCATAGAAGAATGTGTCATGTAAATTTTGATAACATCATCAAGATAAGCAATACTCAGGCTGTGAGAGATCTTCCAAAGTTGATGAAACCTACAAACAGTGTGTGTAAAGAATGTCAGTTAGGTAAACAAAGCAGAGTCTCTTTCAAAAGCAAAGATCAGTCTTCTACCGGATTGTTGGAATTAGTACATACTGATCTATGTGGTCCGACAAGAATCAAGAGTCTGCAGGGTGATAGATATTTCATGTTGTTAATTGATGATCATTCCCGGATGATGTGGGTTACCTTTCTAAAAGAAAAATCAGAAGCTTTTGAGAAGTTCAAAATCTTCAAAGCTATGGTGGAGAATCAAACCGGATTGAAACTAAAGTGTCTAAGGTCTGATAGAGGTGGTGAATTTACATCTGGTGAGTTCATTGACTTTTGTGAGAAACAGGGTATAAGGAGACAGTTGTCTGCTCCTAAGACTCCACAGCAGAATGGAGTAGTTGAGAGAAAGAACCGGACCATCCAGGAAGCTGCTAGGACAATGATGTTGGAAGCAAATGTTCCTCAAATGTTTTGGAAAGAAGCTATCAGCACTGCAGTCTACACTCTCAATCGAGTTCAAATCAGAAACAACACCGGTAAGACCCCCTATGAACTCTGGTTTGGCATCACTCCTACTGTGAAATATTTCAGAGTATTTGGTAGCAAGTGTTATATTAAAAGAGATGAAGATCTAGGAAAGTTTGATGCTAGAAGTGATGAAGGAATTTTCTTGGGCTACTCCACTCAAAGCAAAGCATACCGGTGTTACAATAAGAGATTGAGGAAGATGATAGAAAGCACCAATGTAAAGGTTGATGAAGGAATTGAGAAGCCTTCAAGATTTTATGAGTTTGATGAAGATGACCAAGACAGTGTTCAAGGACCTCAATCCTCTCCGGTGAGACAGAGTCAGCCTGATCCGGTAAATCAGGAAGAAGAGATAGGTTTGAATGAACCTGATCAAGAAACAGCAGTGCTGGATACTCCCAAAATTCCAAGGTATGTAAGACTGAATCACTCTGAAAATCAGATCATAGGTGACAGAAGCAAAGGTGTACAAACTAGAAGGAATATTGCTCAAAATCAGAATGAATGTTGTCTGATTTCAAAGATTGAACCTAAAACAATAAATGAAGCCTGCAATGATGAAAACTGGACCAAAGCAATGGAAGATGAATTGATGCAAATTGAGAAAAATCATACTTGGGATCTTGTTCCCAGACCTAGAGACAGGAATGTAATTGGAACCAAGTGGGTCTTCTGGAACAAACTAAATGAAGCTGGTGAAGTAATCAGAAACAAAGCTAGATTGGTCTGCAAAGGCTACTCTCAAATAGAAGGAATTGACTTTGAAGAGACTTTTGCTCCGGTAGCAAGAATTGAAGCAGTCAGATTACTTCTTGCATTTGCTGCCTTCAAAGACTTCAAGGTATATCAGATGGATGTCAAGTCTGCCTTCCTAAATGGTGATCTGGAAGAAGAAGTCTACATTGAACAACCGGATGGATTTCAATTGTCTGATAATAATGATATGGTCTGCAAGTTGAAGAAAGCCTTGTATGGATTGAAACAAGCCCCAAGAGCATGGTATGAAAGGTTGGATAAGCATCTTGTGCAGATTGGATTCAACAAAGGTACTGCTGACAGTAACTTATATTTCAAAATTGATCATGAAAACATTCTGATTGTTGAAGTGTTTGTGGATGATATCATTTTTGGAGGAAGAGATAGTATGTGCAAAACTTTTGCAAATCAGATGAAAAGTGAGTTTGAAATGTCTATGCTTGGTGAAATGAATTTCTTCTTGGGTCTGCAAATTACTCAAACAAAAGAAGGGATCTTCATTTCTTAGACCAAATATGTGAAAGAATTGTTAAAGAAATTTGGTATGGAAGACTCAAAGCCTATGAACACTCCTATGGCAACCGGATGTAAGTTAAGCAAAGATGATGATTCTCCAAAGGCAGATCAGACAAAGTATAGATCAATGATTGGTGGATTGTTGTATCTCACTCAAACTAGACCAGATATAATGCAGGCTGTTGGTCTTGTGGCAAGATTCCAGGCTGATCCTAGAGAATCTCATGTTATGGCAATCAAAAGAATTTTTAGATATTTGAAAGGAACAGTTGAGTATGGTCTATGGTACCCTAGAGATCCGGACTTCTCTCTTCATGCTTACACAGATGCAGATTGGGCAGGAGATGTGGATGACCGGAAGAGCACTAGTGGTGGAGCATTCTTTTTGGGGAAGAGATTGGTTTCTTGGCTAAGCAAGAAACAAGATACAATATCTCTGTCTACAACTGAAGCAGAATACATTGCAGCAGCAGGTAGTTGCACTCAAATCTTATGGATGAAGCAGATGCTAAGAGACATCAAAGTTGAATATGAGGAGCCTATCACAATTTTCTGTGATAATTCAAGTGCAATTAATATTTCCAAGAATCCGGTATTGCATTCTAAGACTAAGCACATATCTATCAAATTTCACTTTTTGAGAGAACAAGTAAACAAGGAAGAAGTCAGATTGGAGTATGTTCCCTCCAAGGATCATATTGCAGATATCTTTACAAAACCTCTTCCCAAGGACTCTTTTGAATATCTCCGGGAGAAGTTAGGGGTCATGGCCCCTCCGGTGATGAACTAAGATGCACTGATGTGCATCAGTCCGGTGGCTATCACAGTCATATCTTGTGATCTGAACTAATGGGGAGCTGCAACTAAGGGGGAGCAGCTGGTATGATTCTGATGCATGAGAATTGCAAGTATGAGCCCTTTGCCATTGATGTCAAAGGGGGAGAGAAGACATGTGAAAAACAAGTGGCTGATGATCAAAGGGGGAGCAGTAAAGGAAGAGAAGACATATGAAAAGTTGAAGTTCTTGTCCTAATGGTTTTTCACATCATATGTTGCCATCAATGACAAAGGGGGAGATTGTTGCAAGTATGAGGTGAGCCAGTGTTGTCATTGATGTCAACATACTCATATTGCATTGACAAGAAGGATTTGATGAGCTGTGTGCTGAGGATATTGAGAAAATTAGCCTCAGTCAGGAACAGTGAAGAACAGTGATGAGAAGAAGGTAAATGTACTGTATAGGATGAGAACCGAAGGATGCGGATTAAAGGGTTAGTAGATATGAGTCTTGAGATGCTATAGATAAGATTTCAGAGGTCCGCATGAAGATCTGAAGGCGTTGTGGCTGCCGGTATAGAACCGGGTCCGGCAAGTATCTGGAGGTGACAGAGGATCACAAAAAGGTCCGGTGAGGTCCGGAATTGTATTACCCTAATCTGCGGATTGGAAGGAGTGTTTGGGATGTCCTTGTGATGTGTCATCCTGATTTGTGTATGATTTGGAGGTCCGGAAGTACCTCTTGCATTATGACAGTGGCGACAGACTGAGTTCTTGAAGTTCCGGATGAGGAAGACAAGAGATCCCAGTAAGCAGAGGAAGTGCGGATGTATCCGGACATTCAGACAGGCTTGTGAAGGTTCTTGGATCATGTTTAGGTTGTGTTGTTGGTCCGCATTGATGGTAGAGCCCGGAATTGAAGTTATTCTTCCGGATGAAGTTCTTGCTCTGTGTAGTCGACCGGATGAGTTGTTCATCCTGCGAATGTTCTTGTGATGGCCGACCGGATGTGTTATTCATCTTGCAGATACTCCTATGGTTGTTTGCTGACTTAGATGTTTGTTCCTGAGTCGATGTCTTGTATAAATAACGGTTTGTAAGTTCATTTCAGTGTGTGGTATGAGGATGAGTATGGCATAGCGAAGAAACGTGCGAAGGGCAGAGCAGAGATGTTGGGCTTAATTGGAACTGATCCGGACATGGTAGAGATGTCATTCTCCAGTTCAAGACTGTGATTTTCATCACTTTGTAGACAGTGTGTCTCCTTGTAGGCAGTGGGCCTCTTTGTGAGCAGTGTGCTCGGGCAGTGAGCCCTTATTGGCATGTGCCATCCATTTTTCTTTATTCTTCTAACAGAGAATAATTCTTGGGTTAATCACCCCGTGGTTTTTCCCTTAACCGGGTTTTCCACGTCAAAATCTTGGTGTTCAATGTGTTGATGCTTATCTGCTCTTGTGTTTATGTATTATGCTTCCATGGATGATTATTTGATATGCTGTTAACTGACAACAGAGAATTAAGTGTTTGAAGGAAGAAGAAGTTTTATACAACTGATTCACCCCCCCCCCTCTCAGTTGTAAGCCCAAGATCCAACATAGACATCAATATGCTTAGTCCTCGCATGGAAAGTAGGATTCTTTGCCAAACATATGGCACTCTGACTGTCACAACAAATAGTAATCTTCCCTGCATCAAACCCAACATCAGAACACAATCTCTTAATCCAAATGGCTTCTTTACAAGCATGAGTTGCTGCCATGTACTCAACTTCAGTAGTGGACAAAGCAACCACAGGTTCCCGCTTACTCATACAACTAATAGCACCACCAAACATAGTGAATACATAAGCACTGGTGGATATCTTGCTGTCAATGTCACCTGCACAATCTGAATCCACAAATCCATGAATCCAAAGTGAATGCCGAGGTCCTATAGGATAACCATGATAACATAAGGAATACTCAGAAGTACCCCACAAATATCTGAACACTCTCTTCACTGCATCCCAATGTACTCGTCTAGGATTAGCCATAAATCAACTAAGGACTCCCATTGCTTGGGCAATGTCTGGTCTTGTACAGACCATTGCATACATCAAACTACCAACCACACTAGGATAAGGAACTCTACTCATATCCTCTGTCTCAGAAGGAGACTTTGGACAATCTTCAACAGATAACTTTGTCCCCATCATAACAGGAACAGTTAAAGGTCTGCAATCTACCATATTGAATCTCTCCAACACAGTGTTAACATACTTACTCTGGCCTAACCAAAGTTTTCTATTTACTCTGTCTCTTCTGATCTCCATCCCCAGAATGTACCAAGCTGCCCCTATATTTTTCATCTCAAACTATGCTAACAACTGAGACTTCAAATCAGAAATCAAACTTTTACCATTCCCAATGAGTAACATATCATCGACATACAATGCAATAATGAGAATCTGATCATTGTCAAACTTGTAATAAACACAATGATTTGATTTCAATCTCTGAAATCCAATACTCAACACAAAGGCATCAAACTTCTGGTACCACACCCTAGGAGACTGTTTCAAAGCATACAAAGACTTTTTCAACTTGCAAACCATATTTTCTTTACCTTTCACCACGTAGTGCTCTAGATGTGACATATAGATTTCCTCCTCCAAGTCACCATGAAGGAATGCTGTCTTCACATCCATCTATTTCATTTCTAGATCATATGCTACTGCAAGAGATAACAAGAACCAAATAGATGTCAACTTTGCAATGGTGGAGAAAATCTCACCATAGTCAATTCCCTCCACCTGAGAATACCCCTTCACAACCAATCTAGCCTTATATTTCTCAACACTACCATCTACACCGAATTTCTTTTTGAACACCCATTTGCATCCAACATGTTTTCATCCTTTAGGAAAAGGCACCAAGCCCCAAGTATTATTCTTTTCCAAAGAAGCCATCTCCTCTTCCATGGCCTCATTCCAAGAACTTGCATCTTTCATACCCATAGCTTCTTTCACAGTTCTAGGTTCATCAGTGTTAGAAATCAAAGCAAAAATATAATTGGAATGATGCAATGAATAACCAAACCTATCAGGTTGTTGCCTTATATGCGTGGACCTCCTCAAAAGTTGAGGTTGAGGTTCTTCATCTTCTTCTAAACTTTTAGAGTTACTAGATCTCTCCTCATTATCAGGTCCAATAGATGTTTTTGGTTCAACTTTCTCAAGGGTGGAAGAAAGATGAACCACATCATCTTTCTTCTCTTCTTTCTTTGGCTACAAGACAATAGAAGAAGGATTGAGCTCTCTGAAGATCACACTTCTTCTATACGGAACTCTCTCAGCCACTGGATCACAAAGCTTGTACCCTTTCACATCGATGCCATAACTGATGAAGATACACTTCACAACTTTGTTTTCCAACTTAGACCTCTTCTCCTTAGGCACATGTACATATGCCTCACGGCCAAATACTCAAATGTGTCTTAATGAAGGCTTTTACCAGACCATACCTCTATAGGTGTCTTATCAATGAGCGCTGATGTAGGAGACCTATTAACCAGGTAACAAGCGGTAGCAACAGCTTCAGCCCATAACTTTTGTTCAAGACCAACTCCACTTAGCATACTCCTTGCCTTCTCCATCAACATTCTATTCATCCTCCCTGCAAATCCATTCTGCTGAGGGGTATACGAAGTTGTCTTATGCCTCTCAATCCCTTGTTCTTTACAGAACTTGTCAAAATCTACTGAACAAAACTCACCACCATTGTCAGTCCTCAAACACTTAATCTTTTTATCCTTTTGATTCTCTACAAGAGCTTTGAACTCTTTGAATTTATTAAAGACTTCAAATTTTCTTCTAAGGAAATACACCCATGCCCTTCTACTATAGTCATCAATGAATGAAACAAAGTAAATAGATTTTGAAATCGAAGGAACATTAATAGGACCAAACACATCATAATGAATCAAGTCCAACACCTCAAAAAATTTGTGAGAACTGGAATAAAACTAAACACGGTTTTGTTTTCCATAAATGCAATGTTCACAGAAATCAAACTCAAGGTTACAATCATTCATACCCTCAACAATATTTTTATTTTTTAAGGTCCTCAAACCCTTTTCACCAATGTGACCAAGTCTTTGGTGCCATAACATTGTCTTCTCAACTGGAAGTTTCATCTCCATAGAATGAGCACCCTTAGGTACCCAGAAAGTATGACCATCAGAAGTATATGCAACAATCTTCTTCACTACTGGTTCCAATGGTGAGGATGAAGAATCTGAAGCTCTCTTCTTCAAAATAGAGGCACTATTGCATTGAACTGCGAATGCATCAAGTTGAAACAGAGTTGCAATCTGAACACCCTTAGCCAACACCATAGATCCTCTAGTCATCTTGCATCCTCCATTCAAGAAAACAACCTGCACACCCACATCATTCAACTTACTTACAAAAAGAAGGTTTTGTGTCAAACTAGGGATATGTAGAACACCATTGATTCCCTTTACTCGTCCATCAAGGAACCGAATCAAGACTCTTCCAGGGCCAACAATCTTCAAGTGAGAATCATCACCCAAGTACACCTTTCCACCATCGTATTCTTCATACTTCGAAAACCAGCCCCGATGTGAGGTCATGTGAAAAGATGCACCAGAGTCACTAAGCCACACATCCTTAGATACATGCATTGCCAAGGCAGCGACAAACACTTCTCCTTCATCCTGAGAGGACTTGTTAGAATCTGAATCATGATTCTTCTTCTTTTTCTTTTTCTCCTCCTTGCACTCCTTGTGGAAGTCACTAGGTTTGCCATAGTTCCAACATAGGGCCTTGGACTGTTTGGGAGACTTAGATCTCCCACGGGATTTGGATCTTCCTTTTTCTTCCTTCTTATCCTTTTTCTTACCCTTCTCTTTAGATCTACCACGAATTGCAAGAGCCTGCTTAGCTGATTTGGAAGACTTTCTCTACATCTCTTCAGACAATGGTGAAGAAACCACTTCATCCATCTTGAAGGTGGTAGTGGTACTCCCAATGTCTATAACAAGGTGGTCCCATGAATCTAGTAAGGAACACAGTAATGACATACATCGATCATCCTCCTCCATCTTCACACCAACAGAAGTCAATTGGGCAACAAGCATATTGAATGTATTCAGGTGATCAGCGACAGATCCTCCATCTTCCATCCTTAGAGAATACAATTTCTTTCTCAGGAATAACTTGTTCACCAGGGATTTAGCCTAATAAACATCTCCAAGATTCTTCCAAAGTTCCTTTGCAGTCTTCTCTTCATGAATATTCAGGAGCTTTGAATCAACCAAACAGAGTCTTATAAAATCCTTAGCTTTTCGATCTTTGAGATCCTAGTCTTCTTGAGACATTGTCGTTGGTTTTGTACCAGATACGACTTCCCATAAATCTTGATCTACAAGCATATCCTCCATTTTGAGTTTCCACAACTCAAAATTACTGCCATTAAACTTCTCTATCTCAAACCTCCCAGATGTGCTTGCCATCTCTTACCTACAACAAAGATTTCAAAATCCTCTGCACAAGCTCCCACTCAAACGAAGATCAACTCAAAAAAACCTCTACCCAACAACTAGAACCAAAGGTAATCAGGATCTGATACCAACTGAAATGAAGCAAGGTACATGGAAAACGCTTCCTACACTAATCTATTGAGGAAAGATTTATGCAAATTTTTTTACTTTTACAGTTACAAATTAAGATACACATTAACAGAAAGATAATAACAACTTCCAAATGCAAACACAAAACTCACAACACAAGATATATGTGGGGAAAACCCTTTCAGGTAAAAAATCCCACACTCCAAAGCCACCCAATATATTATTCAGGAATCACGAAGATTACAATATACTTGCAGAGAAAGCTTTTACAGGAGTATATCTAACCAGAGATCCAGGAGGTAATTTGACATCTATAATATTCTTACATACAACCTCTATCTCAAGTTCCTAATATATAGGAGATACAATACAGTACACCGTCAACGGTAATTACAAAACCATGAGCCAAAACCACCCAAAAGTGGAGCCCAAATTATCTCCAATCAAAGATGCCTTGTGATGTGCCAAACCACACACCAACACATGTAACTCTCCCCTTTATAGCTCTTTTATATGTCCAACATGTTTTTACATTTCCAAAATAGAAGGTCCAACTTCCAGAGGCCATAACTTTTGATCTGGGTGTCTGATTGACAAACTGTTTGATGCGTTGGTAAGATCGTGAAGTGTTCTATCACCCTGTAACCCACTTTGCGCCAATTTTTGAAGTGTTTAGGGAAGTTTTGATTCCAATAATTGAGTTCAAAACTTTTTCCCGTCAGTTTAAAAAAATAAAAACTTTAATATCTCACGATCCAAATATGATCTTAAGTCGAAACTCACCTGAGATAATTCTTCAAGATAAAGGGTATTTGAAAAGATCAAAACTGGGAAGAATAGTAACCTTTCGAAGTTGCAAAGTTGAGACACTTTTTTTAACACTTTTTTCTTAGGGACCCAAACCATTTTGCTTTTGGACTTTTCTTGTGAAGGTTTGGGCTTAGGTAGCCTTTTGGATGTACTTTGCTTTGACTTTTTGAATTGATGTCTTAAGGCATTAGGATCCTTAGGATTTTTAGCTTTATAGGTAGAAGCATCCAAATGTTTATTTTTGAATCCCATGGACTTGGCAAAATCTTTATGTTTAGACGATGTGTGCATTGGTTGGTCATGATTAGGAATGTAAGGGGTTTGATGGATGATATGGATATTAGGTGTTGAGAGAAGTGGAGATAAAGTGGATGGCGGGATATTAGGAGTTGGAAGTAATTGAGGCAAAGTGGATGGTGGAAGGTGTATGGTCACATGCTTTTGACATTTGTAGGATGATGGAGGTGGAATGGAAACATATGTTTTGGGTATATGATAGGGTTTGTGATGGAAAGTTATGGATTTAGGTGGCATGGAGGAAGTACCAACATCTTGAGATTGTTGTCCTTGGGGTGTATATCCAAGGCCATATGAGCATGGAGGGATGTTGACATAGAGGGGCTCTAAAATTCCTTGTTCATGAAGGTGTTGGAAATAGGGCAGACAACTGAGGGGGGGTGAATTAGTTGTCTCAAAACTTTAACACTTGCTGCAATTAATTCTTCTCTACCACTTATTTACAGATTATTATTGTAACCATGAAAGCATGCATTAATAACACATGAGCAGAAACACAAATAACACACTTGACACCAAGATTTTTAATGTGGAAACTTGGTTAAGGGAAAACCATGGTGGAGGTTAGTCCACAAAAATTAATACCCTGTTAAAAGTATTACAAATGGGGAAGGCACATGCCTTCGGGCTCACTGCCCAGAGCTCATTGCTCAATGAGGCTCACTGCCTATAGAAATGATTACAAGAAGATTACATAGTGTTTGAATTGATGAATAGCATCTATCAATGCAAGAATTCAGTTCTGGTTAAGTACATAATACAGATCTTACACACTTCATCCTTGCTCTACTTTGTTTACTGTTCTACCATGATCCGGTCCTCATATCTCTTCTCCTTTGCACTTCTTTTTGCCTTTTTCACACTTACTCCATCATCACATCGCTATCCCACACCAAAAGACTCGAATCCATTGGCTATATATATCCGCATCAAGAAATTCAATCAACTGCAGTCGGCTTCAAGGAAACTTAGAACTTTTATTAAGAACTCTGCTCTATCGGCTGAATCCATGCACAAATAACAATGCATACCAAAACTTGTGTTCCTAGATCATCAATCATATCGACCAATACCACTGATTATCACTAATTGCTTATCCAACAAATTTTCTACATCCGGACCAAGATCAAATACTAGGTCGCCCTCTTCTTCTTCTAATTGTGCTGACTAACTGGAACCCGATACTCAAATCCTTATTACTTTTGAGTCCTTCATCACCGGAGGCTAAGATTCTAGATTTAGATAGTCCTAAAAATCCTTATCACTTCTTCAGGTCCACAGCACACTATGAATTACCACCAGAGAGATCTGGACTAAGATACAGGACCCTGTCACATGCTCTGTTTCTGACATCTGGACTTAGACAAATCCTCACTCTAACTTCTGGTATGAACAAATCATGTAATGAGGATATGTAGGATTGACTTAGTTGCCATCAATGACAACACCTATCATGCATAGTAGTGTCTCTTGCCAACAATCTCCTCTTTGGCATTGATGGCAACACTTAATAAAAAATGACTAAGTATCAGAACAACTCCCCCTTTCTATGTACACTTGTGCTTTTCACTATTCTCCAAAGCTCCCCCTTTGCTGGATTCCTCATTTTTCACTGCTCTTTACTCACCCTTTGACATCAATGGCAAAGGGTGGGCTCTGCAAATCAAAATTTACACAAAAATTTTGTATATCAGGTCGCATATGTACAGACAATCCTTAAGTCCTATTTACATATACTTGAGTACATCTCCAAAAATGTTCTTCAATTGTGCCAGCTCGCTATCCCAACTCTTCTTTATAGTATTCAAAATTGAGATATGACCACTGAAGAGAAATGATTGTGACTCTGTCGTCCGCAGATCAATGGGATCATTTGACTTTTTTTTCCTTGGACTCTTTTATTTTTATTTCAATGCCCTCTATAGCTTTAGGACAAGACAAACAAAATTTGGATACATTCCCTCCTTCTATAAGAGGATTTTGAATACTCTTTACACTGGCATCTAGCACCATTCTATCAACTCCAATCGAACCTTTAAGAGCATCAAATCTTTTATCGTTGAATTCCTTTGGACCTTGACCTCTACAGACTATTCAAAATGAGAGCTTACGGAGTTCATCAAGCTCTTTAACTATCCAGAGGGGGATGCAGAAGAATCCTTTTGGTATGTTGGAATGATTTTCTCTAAAATCCCTAATCCCAGAGCAAGTAGCTTACTGTCTTCTATGTGAGACTTCAAAATGTCTTCTTTGGCTTTGGCTTGAGCAATGGAAGCCAACTTTATCTTTTGTACCGGAGATAATGTGTAAAAATTTATTAGACCTTGGATTATGTCTTGATCTTCTTCAATTTGTTTATCCCTTTCCAAAATTTCCTTTACTACCGCTACAGTGTCTCTTGCCCAAGATGATGACGTGTCTATCTGATTCTTACTGGTATTGTCAACCGGATATCTTGTTTGGGCTCTTCATGATCCTTTACAATCTCTTCTTCTTTATCATTTTTCTCCTTGACTTCTTCTACTTCTTGATTCTTAGCCTTTTCTGTTTCATGCTCTTCAATTTTCAATGAATCATCTTGATGCAGGAGCATCCAGGGTGTAAGAGCAATCTTGCATCAACCAAAAAAAAATGTTGTTTCTTTTCAATAAGGGCTAAATTTGGCAGGGTTACTATTTTTAGTAAGTTTTGCATTTGTGCATGGTTGGATACAAAATCTTACACGGACCTCCAAAATGCTGAATTGAAGCTAATGGTGAAGAAATCACTTCAATATCATTTGTCATTTGTGAGATATTAAAATTTCAAATTCCAAAAATCCTATTGAAATATTCAAAGTCAAATGTGAGGCACTTAGAGGCTCTGGATGGGCCCGAAATTTGGTGGGAAACCCAAGTAGTCTACCTTTAGGTACTACTTTTGCACAACCATCTTTTTGAGAGCTTTCCAAAAAGGTATTATAATTGAAAATCTAACGGTCGGATTGAAAGTTATGGCCCCACGAAGTTGACCTATTTTTGGAGGGAGATACAAATTTTGAAATTAAGCTGGTGGCCGCCAAAAAGGGCTATATATGATTATTTTTGGGAACCCTTGGAGTAGTAGAGTTAAGGGGGAATGTGTAGAGTCAAGAAAAGGCAGGAAAATAGAAATCCTAGGTGATTTGGGATTACAGAAGGCTAAAGATTCTAGAGTCTTGAGAGAGGGAGCTGTAATGTGTTGTAGCCTGTAGGGGATTCACCCTCTAATTGTATTTGAGCTTTTGTAATGTAATGTTTTGCCCATATTAATAAAATATCATTCTATTTTCTGTGTGCAATTTCTATTATTATGTGTTTTATGATTTACCCCCTTCATCACATCTTCAATTTGATCATATGTTTCTATATTCATTTTTGTATCCTTTTTGTTAGAATGATTCGGAGGAGTTAGAATACCTCCTGCATCAGCAATTTCATCTGTCATCTTTTCATATTCCTTGCTTATTGTTTCCTCTTCCGGGATAGAGGAGTTATCTATTTCAAATTGTTGCTCATCCTTTTGCTATTCTTCTTCATCCGGAACTAATGTGTCATCATCAGGTTCATCTGCAACCACAAAGAACTTGTTTTTGTCCAATGCTTTTCTTAGAATTTGCTCAGTTTCTTAGACAACTTCGTCTATGTCTCCAATCATAAATTTATTCATCCTTGTCTTACTCCTGAATTCATTTTTGACCTCTTTAAAATTTTTATCTTCTTCTCTTCTAGAGATCACCGGACATAGAGTGGTCAACACATGTTCCCTCAGCACCATATCTTTTGTCTTGGTAGCTTCTTGTCTTATTTCCAAGATGTCTCTTAAGCCTTTTGGAACTTCTGAGAAAATTTCTACCAGTGCTCGATTGTATACATTCAAGTACTTGATAGTGGCTTCTTCCAAAAGTCTTTTGTCAGCATTATTGTAAAGATCATAGAATTTAGTCAATGGTTTTAAATTCCCATCAACAGTGATTGTCTTGACAATGTTTTTCACAGAGGGAATTGGCTTCTCAACATCAGCCTCTGATTTATGCCTCTTATTTGTCATCATGCTTTGCTTCTCCTTAGACACTTTGACTGCTTTAGTGCATGTGGCCTTTAGCTCTTTAAGCCCATCATCAGAATCTATCTTTTCTTCATCCTCCTTTTGCAAACTATCATATGACCTCTTTGCCTTTACTTTAGTTCTTTTCCTTTCCTTATCGGATGATATGTCTTCCAGTTTCTCAGAATTGGCAGGTTTTGGGGGAATAGGGGTAGTAGCAGATCTTCTAGTGGTCCATGGTGTGGAGGAGGATTCTACCGGAGCACTTGCTTGTTTCTTACCCTGCTTCTCCCTCTCAACCTTTTCAGTTCTTTCCCTAAATTGCCTCATAGCTTCCTTGGTGAGGCCTAGATTCTTGGCCAACTGCTCAACTTCTTTCCTCACTTTCCTATTGGTTTTAGGTTTTCTGAGCTCAACATGTAGTTTAATACTTAGTTCATCATATGTCCCAAATCTTTCAACTGTTGTGTCCTTTGGCTTGCTCGAAAGGTGTTGAGCATACATATTCAAAATTTTCTCATCTACCGCATACACCATGGGCATGATCCAGACAGTTCTGGTTTCTACTGCTTCCATTAAGCACTGATCAATGTCCACCATGAAACAAATTTCATTCTTGTATTTTTCAACAACTGAGTTAGGGATTCTTTCCCTAGAATACATCATACTCTAAAAGTTCTTGAAGTATCCCCAGATTGCCATTTTCTGTGTTTTAGAATCACCAATGCTGTGTAGATGATCTCTTAGTTGCATTGCAACTGGCCTATCATTTGTCCAGTGCACTCCCTTTACTCCAGGTACTTCATTCATGAAGTAGAAAAATAAACATATAACCAAAGAACCATATTTGAAGGTGTTTTTCTTGTCCTTAATTTTGTTCAAGTTCTCAATTAATTGGTTCTGTAACAACTCACATAGGTTGTAATCTACATTTTCTTTCAACATTTGGTATGCAACATATATGGCAGTTCCAGACACAGAGTTCTCCCTGTTGGAGTGATAAATCTTGTATCCAATTACCATTGAGAAAAAATTGACATCTGGATCAATAATATCATTGATAGTCATTGCCCTTTTGTCGAACTTGGCACCGGTTGCATCAGTAACGGTTTGGTTTTTCACAGATTTCAACATGGGTAAGCCACCAGTTGAATTAAACCCAGTTACAATCCTGATAACATCCTTTGTAATCTTGAATGGTTTCAATAGCCATATAAACTCATCATGCATTCGGCTCAAGACATATCGAACCCACCCACTCTCATCAAATGTCAGAAATTCAATGACCTGTAGAAAATGTTTGCTTTCTAGGGCTTTGTATTCTGATTCCAGATAATAATTGTCATCCTTAAGGTAGTTGTCAAAAAAATCTAGCAATTTTAGGTTCCCAAATTCATCTATGCTATAATGAATGTATGCCCTAATATCCTCGACATGTAACACTCCGTAAGGCACACCAAAAAATGTTCCTAATGGTTCAACTTCGATTGATTTGTGTGGATGCTTCTTAAATTTTGGTCGGGGTCTTTCAATAATATCAACAATAAGAGGAGTAGCCATCTCAAAAGATTATAGGTTCAAAGCTTCATAGAAAAATACCTTTTCCTTCCATGAAATTTAGGGTTAGCTAATGAATTCATTGGTTGCACTTCAGATCCTTGAAATCTTAGCTCAGGTGCTCTTTTGCTTGCTCTCTTCAAATGCAAAGTGATTCAAATGCTTGAATGAGTGACCTTTTATCTTCTGCAAAACCTAATTCTTCATTGTAATAAATGCTCTACCCTAACACATCCAGTTACACTATTTTTGCATGTAGTCAATTTTCAGTTGCTCTGCAATCAATCACATTGTCTTCTTTTCTTCCAGAATTTGCTTCAACAGGTCTACAATAAGCTTTTCTAGCTTCAATCATCATGCCAGATTCAAGCACCCACTTACTGGCTCAGGGAATTTGGTTTTCTATGTAGCTCCCCTTGAGCCAGAGCTCCTAATTTAATTCTTGGAGGAATTACCAGCACTGGATTCCGGTACAGACCCATCATCATTGTTCATTGCACTTTTCTTCACCCATGTCTTGTTCATTTCATTCTGGGCCTTATTTACATCAACTTGGCTCTTGCCTTTGTCTTGTCTCTGCTCATCTGATTTTTTCTTTACCGTATCTCTTCTCTCATATTCCTACTTCTGCAGAATCTTGCAGTATGACCTAATCGGCTACAATTGAAGCACACAACATTTCTTTGCCCATTTGATTGATTTCCTCTTTATCTGCACTGATTAGCCATATGTCCGAATCTATTGCATGCAAAACATTTGCTATTGAAAGAATTGCTATTTCCTCTATTGTCAGAGTTATTCATTATCATACTTTTGCATTCATTGGATCTATGACCATACCTCTTACACTTGAAGCATTGATCGGAGAAGGATGTACCACTTTGATTTATTCTGCTTCTACACTGAGTAGCTTTATGACCAAATTTATTGCAATTGAAACAATTTCCATTGAAAGATGGATACTTTTGAGCATTAGGCTGTCTTACCGGAGGTCTTCTAGGTTTGTCTCTCCCATTCCTTGATTGAGAATTTCTTTGTCTAGATTTGGAGATTTCACCTTTCTCATACCCAAGACCATGCTTATCATCAGCCTTCTTCTGACTCTCAAGCAACACTTCAAGTTTAGCTGAGCTTATCTTGAACTTCTCCTTGTATTCATTTGCAATTTCTAGGTCATGTCTGAGAGTGACAATTTGCCTTTCAAGTTCCTCCTCATTATATCTGTATTCTTGTAGATCAGATTTTAGGTGGCCAATTGTTCTGTCCATTCTGCAACATTCTTTTTTTCTTTCCTTTAGAGTTTGATTCAGGTCTTCTTCCATCTTCCTCGTTTCCTCAATTTCTTTGGTTAGCCTCATCACCTCAGATTCCATCTCATGTTTTAGAACAAAAACTTCTTTTGTTAGCTTCTCACATTCCTTTGTGTTTTCTTCCAAAGCCTCATTCATGCCATTTTCTTCAGTAAGATTAGCTAGCTGATGAAGTGGCTCCTTCCTTTTCTCCATTGATTTCTTTAATTTTTCTTTTAGCAAGTCAATGCAATCATCAGCATCCTTAAGGTTCACTTTCAGGTCATCTATTTCTGCTTTGGACCGATCAAGATCTTCTAAAGCTAATTGAAGTTGTTCTCTGAGTGAACCCATTGAAACTCCTTCCCATATCTTCCTTAAGCTATTAAGATTCTTCCAAGGAACCCTACTCTAATACCAATTGTTGGAATTAGGGCAAACAATTGAGAGGGGGGGTGAACCAGTTATCTCAAAACTTTAACACTTGCTGCAATTAATTCTTCTCTACCACTTATTTATAGATTATTATTATAACCATGAAAGCATGCATTAATAACACATGAGTAGAAACACAAATAACACACTTGACACCAAGATTTTTAACATGGAAACCTGGTTAAGGGAACACCACAGTGGAGGTTAGTCCACAAAAATTAATACCCTGTTAAAAGTATTACAAATGGGGAAGGCACATGCCTTCTGGCTCACTGCTCAAAGAGGCTCACTACCTACATAAATGATTACAAGAAGATTACAAAGTGTTTGAACTAATGAATAACATCTATCAATGTAAGAATTTAGTTCCGATTAAGTACAAAATACTGATCTTACACATTTCATCCTTGCTCTGCTCTATTTATTGTTCTGCCATGATCCGGTCCTCAGATCTCTTCTCCTTCACACTTCTTTTTGCCTTTTTCACACTTACTCCATCATCACATTGCTATCCCACACCAAAAGACTTGAATCCATCAGCTATATATATATTCGTATCAAGAAATTCAATAAACTGTAGTCAGCTTCAAGGAAACTTAGAACTTTTATTAAGAACTCTACTCTGTCGGCTGAATCCATGCACAAATAACAATGCAAAATAAAAGCATGTGTTCCTAGATCATCAATCATGTCAGCCAATACCACTGATTATCACTAATTGTTTATCCAACAACCTTTCTACATCCAGACAGAGATCAAAGACTAGGTTGCCCTATTCTTCTTCTAACTGTGCTGACTAACTGGAACCTGATACTCAAATCCTTATTACTTTTGACTCCATCACTAGAAGCTAAGATTCTAGATTTAGATAGTCCTGAAAATTCTTATCACTTCTTCAGATCCACAGCACACTATGAATTACCACCAGAGAGATCCAGACTAAGATACCGGACCTTGTCACATGCTCTGTTTCTGACATCCAGACTTAGACAAATCCTCACTCTGACTTCTGGTATGAACATATCATGTAATGTAGATGTGTAGGATTAACTTAGTTGCCATCAATGACAACACCTGTCATACATAGTAGTATCTCTTGCAAATAGAAGGCCCAAGCCTTTACCTTGATAGTTCATGTTTTGGAGTATGCGATGGACAATACGACTAGGGGTGTTTTGGGAACTAGACTTGAGTTCATTATTGGATGGAGAAGGTGAGGTGGAAGACAAAGGTTGTTGTTGTCCTAAGGAAGAACATTCATGGATGAAGGTGGATAGACCAATAGGATATGTTGGATTTGAAATGGGGTTAGTAGTGGACGAGGAAGAATCATTAAGATCTTGATCGTCATTATGCGCGTTAAGATCCAAGCTATTGGTTTGATCCTCTATGTTTGCTTGGGAAGCATGTGTCTCATCATGACAAGTGGATAATGTGGGATCATGAATAGGATGGATAGACGGAGTGATAAGCTCTTGACCATGGAATGCATAGAGTTGGCTAAGAGGATAATCATGGCCTTCTTGATCATAGAGGGGATCTTGATCATAGATGGGAGCTTGATCATGGATAGGATTAGGTGAGCTATGGACGGGTTGGATGGAGGTGATTTGATCTTAATTTGGATTAGGGACTAATGTTTCCTCATGTTTTATATTATGCTTTTGACATAGCTCTTGACTTGCTTGAATGAAAGTGGAAGACTCTTGATGGTCAATTGCATTGGAGCATGATGGAGGTTGACTTGGGATCTTGGGGGGAGACTCTTGAATAGGTTCAAGGGGTTATGGACTATATGAAGGGGTTGTAAGAATGGACATGGTGTTGGAAGGTTCCTTGGTAGGCTCAAGGATAGGACTTTGATGACATGGCGATGATAAATTCCTTGCTAATGGCCCTTAGATCACATTGTTTTTAGGTGGATGGGTGGTAGAAGTTGAAGGCTTATCATTTTGATTAGGTGGAAGGCTAATTGGGTTAGATGGATTAGGACTAGGAGTGGATAGGTCCCATGGTGGAGGGATAAAAGGGGTGTTAGATGGATTAGGCTTAGGGTTTTGACTTGGATTAGATGGAGGGTTAAAGGGGTTGAATGGATTTGTGGATTTGGATAACTCCATATGTTTACTTTTGTAATGTTTGAACTTAGGGCGTGGAGTTGATGGATGATTAAATGAAGGGCTTGCATAAACTAGGTTGGTGTCTCCCTTGTCAAAGGTGGCATTAGGACCCAAAGGTACTCGATCTTCTTGCAAAGAGTGACTTAGGATCACATGTTCTTGTTGTGGAAGGAATTGATAGGTTGATGTAGGATTGACATGATAGGTGGATGGATTAGGTTGGTGTGAAGGTGAGACATAGGATTGACATGAATATTGTGGTTGTGTCTATTGGATTTGACAAGTGGTCATGAATTTTTGGGCTTGAGCTAGGAGGTTTTGTATTTGAAGTGATTGGATTTGTTGAAATTGTTGAATGATGGCTTGGAATCATTGTATGGTTTGTTGGTCTAAGGGCTGTGGAACTTAGTGAAGTGTTTTATGAGGTGTTCTAATTGTGGTGCTAGGGTCTTGTCTTCTAGTGTTGGCATGGTGTCACACATGTGTTTACATCTTTTTGTTTCATCTTGTTTCTCAAGGTATGCAACATTATTCTTGTCAACATTGGAAGTAGGAGGAGGGGCCCCTCGAAGTATAAGTTTATGTCTTACATTGTTCTCATCATTAGGACTAGAAGGAGGGCCTCCTCGAAGTATGAGTTTGGGCTTAGGATTGGTCACATCTTTAGAACTTGAGGGATGACCTCCTCAAAGTATGAGTTTTGGTTTTAAATTTGTTTCATCATTAGGATTAGATGGAGGGCCTCCTCTAAGTATAAGTTTGGGCTTTGAATTTGGCATAGGCTTGCTAAGGATTAGGACAATTTTGACAAGTGTTTGACTAGGACTAGGATGATGTGGAATGATTAGGATATGATTAGGGGTGTGGTGATTAGGATATGATTAGGAATGGACAAGTAGGATGATTAAGATGAAGTGATTAGATGATGTGGAATGATGTGTATGATTAGGATGACGGTGACAAGGATGATTAGGGTTTTGATTAGAATGAAATGACAAGAATTAATGTGATGATAAGTGTGATAGGTGAAATGGGTATGAGGGTTAGAACATAAAATAGGACCACAAACTATCAAATTCAAACCCAAAAGTCACTTGGACAAGCCAAGCAATGGAGGTTGTTAAAACATGTTCAATAAAAACATTAAAAAAAACCTCAACTATGTCTAGCTCTATCCCGTCGTCTTAATTCTTGTTTTTATCAATAAAGCCCTTAGTTTAAGAGCAAGCTACTATTAGATGATGAAGAAGCTTAAGACTTGTGGATTTGTGGTGTGTGAGAGTATGAAACTATGCAAAATGCAACTATTATGGAAGCAAATGCTAAAAACCAACCAAGATTAGTGATGAAAGGCATGATTATAAGCTAAATGATCAAATAAAACTAGGCTAAGATGCATGATGATGATATGTGATCACAAAAACAACACTAAATTCCATGATAATTCAAAGATATGCTATGATAAACTTCAAGATCCAAGATGAAATAGGCAGCACTTTGTTGCATGAGAGTATGTGATAAAAAATGGCTTGGGAATGATCCTATTTATAGAGGAAGGGTATGAAAATGAAGGGTGAAGATGGAGACATATGAGGAAGAGAGGTGGAGGGATAGGATTGACTTTGAGGATAGAAGCCTCCATGTTGAGCCATGTGTCCAAAAGAAAGTTAATGGGATTTAATGGTAGTTGGTAAGTTGGAAGTATAGTTACTTGGCATTTGTCACTTGATGAGAGGGTGAGGGGAAAATTAGGTGAAATATATACTTAGAAAATATCTATTTATTGTGCATATTGAATTTTTGGATATTTGTTATATTCAAAAAGGTGAAGTGAGGGGTTTTTTAGGTGAAATAGATATTTTAGAAAATATCTATTTATTGTGCAACATTAACTTTTTAGATATTTGTCATATTCAAAAAAGGTGAAGTGCAACATTAACTTTTTAGATATTTGTCATATTCAAAAAGGTGAAGGATAAGTGAGGATTTTAGGTGAAATAGATATTTTAGAAAATATCTATTTATTGTGCAACATTAACTTTTTAGATATTTGTCATATTCGAAAAAGTGAAGTGAGTGGGGTTTGGGGTTTAATTAAATAGGTTGGGTTTATTTAATTAAAAGGTTTGGAGGAATATGGTTTAAGATTTAATTAAATAGGTAGGATATTTAATTAAGGTTTAGAAGAATGTGATTAAGGAATTAATTAAATAAAATTAATTATTTAATTAAGGTGGTTTAGAAGGATATGGCTTAGGAATTTAATTAAATAAAATTAGATTTATTTAATTAGAAGGGGAAATGGACTATTTAGAAGAATATGATTTGGTTAGGGGATTAATTAAATAAAATTGGATTTATTTAATTAAGGTGGTTTAAAAGAATATGGCTTAGGGATTTAACTAAATAAAATTGGATTTATTTAATTAAGGTGGTTTAGGAGAAAAGGTTTAGGTAATTAATCAAATAAAATCAATTATTTAATTAGGGTTTAGAAGAGTGGGATGTGCTGTGAGGAATGATATGCTTCCCGTGTGAAATCGATGAATTAGGTGTTCTCAAGTGATTGACCAATTTTCGGTGTCTACATATTGCCCCTCTTTGAAGTGATGTTTGCGAGATGATAAGATTTATGTTGGGTAACATCATTTCAAAGAAGTTAAAGTACTGATAGAAGAAAAGGAACATGGTGATGATGAGGTGATAAGATGATGATGCCCCCTCGAGAGGATAGGTAGGTTTCAAAAACACACATATTGCTGCAGATATCAGAGGGGGAAACAAGACAACTTCAAGGTGTTTGACAATCATTCAATGGAGGGTGATGAACTCACTATTTTACCAACAAGCTTTCATTGCTTACAAAGCCTAAACCAAGGGCTCAACTTGAACATGGCCCAAGATAGATGATCTTGTAGAGGCAGCCATGTACAAGTCTTAAAACCATTAGGACAACCTTCCCAAACCATTGGATGAACATTTGCAAACATAGATAGGGTACTTCCTTCACAAACCCACTAGACTCCTTGTAGCCCTATTTTCAGGTCTGACAAAAGATTTCTTGTAATCCAGGCACTTTCAAAACAAGACCAACATGGTTTGAGATACCCTTTTGGAGCATTGAAACCATATCAAAAACCTAGTGTGGGTTGTTTTGGAACAAGCAGTATTTTCAGTATGACTATCCTACTAAGATGAGCCCAATTAGGCCTAAAATACAAAGCAAGTACCCTTGATTCAACTCATAGAATTCTCTAAACCATTTAGACACCTTATATTCATGGCAAAACTACAAATTTATGGGTTTTAAGGCCTCACAGTCGATTGTGCAAGTTTTAGACTGTTGTTCCTGTTGGCAAGAGACACTATATGGATTCATGGTTGTTGTCATTGATGGCAACAAAGGTCATCCCACATATCCGCAAGACATGATATGTCTCTACCGGAAGTCAGAATAAAGAATGTTGTGGTCCGGTGAAGAAGAACAGAGCATGTGGCAAGGTCCGACAGATTGGTCCTGACCTCTCAGAGGAAGTGTCTTGGTGCAGTGCGGATTTGGGGAAGTCAAGAGGACTACCTTGAGTGGTATATTCCAAGGATTTAGCCTCCGGTGATGGACAAGGAAAAAGATATGAATGGTTGAGTACCGGATTCCTGAGAGACAGTGAAAACAGAGAAAGAACTGACTGGCAGAGTATCAGACTACTTTCCGGATGGGTTACTGTTGATGACAGAGGTTGTGAAGGCATGAATCATGTTTGGCCGACATGATTAATGATATCTACAAGTATATGCTTGATCCGCATTGCTTGGTGAGGAAGGATTCAGCCGACAGAATGAGAGTTTGTAAGAAACTAGACTGTTCCGGATGCAGACTAGAAAGGTGATGAAATTACTTGTGCGGATATATATAGAGGATGGATTTAGTTGTGAAGCGTGTGTAAGTGTGGAGTGATATGCGAATAAGTCCAGAGAAAGAGCAGAGGTAGCAAAAAGGGTCCAGTATGTGGAAGATAGCAGAATAAAGAACAGAGGAAAGATGAAGTGCAGCAGATCAGTGTACTAAGCCTAACCGGAACTGAACTCCAGCATATGCAGATGCTTCCAATCAGTTCAAGACTGTGATTCTCATCACTTTGTAGACAGTGTGTCTTCTTGTAGGCAGTGAGCCTCTTGTGAGCAGTGTGCTCGGGCAGTGAGCCCTAATTGGCAAGTGCCATCTTTGTAATTTCCTATTCTTCTAACAGAGAATAATTTTGGGTTAATCACCCCGTGGTTTTCTCCCTTAACAGGGTTTCCACGTCAAAAATACTGTGTCATGTGTTTCTTGTTTTATGGTTAATGTTTTATGTTTGATTTTATGCTGCTTCAATTAAAAGGAAAGTTCAATAAAGGAAATAATTAGGATAACTGATTCACCCCCCCCTCTCAGTTATCAACAATTGGTATCAGAGCTAAGTTCCTCCTAATAGAGCCTAACATCTTGAGGAAGATCTGGGATTTCAAATGGATGCATATGGTTTAAGGGAGCAACTCAAGACTGCCCTTGAGGATCTTGAACAGTCAAATTCTGAAGTCAGTGAATTAAAGGAAAGACTCAAACAGGCTGATGAATTCATGAGAGAATTAAAAGACAAATTAAGTCTCTCTATGAAAAAGAGAAAGGAGCTGCTTCAACAGTTGGCAAGACAAAGTGAAGAAAGCAATACAAATGAGGAATTGACTGAGCAAACCAAGTTATGTGAAAAGTTATCAAAAGAAGTCATTATGTTAAGACATGAAATGGAATCAGGAACTATAAAGTTTACTCAAGAGATTGAAGAAAAAAGAAAGGCTGAAGACAATCTAAGACAATCTCTTAAAGAAAAATCAGAAGAATGCCACCAGATGGACAGGATTATCAGACACCTTGAATCTGATCTTGAAGATGCCAAAGATAATGAAGGAAAACTTGAGGATCAAATTGCCTCTCTCAAAAGAGACCTTCAAACAGCAAATGAATATAAAGAGAAATTCAAGATAAGTTCTGCTCAACTTGAAGTTCTTCTTGGAAGTCAAAAGAGGACAGATGACAAGTATGGCTTGGGATATGAGAAAGGAGAAAGCTCCGGATCCGGTCAGAAGAATCTTGGATCAGAAAATCCAAGGAGCAGGCCTAGAAGACCTCCGGTAAGACAGCCAAATGCTCAAAGATATCCATCCTTCAATGGATACTGCCACAGCTGCAACCACTTTGGTCACAAAGCTAATCAGTGCAGAATGAGAATGAATCAGATTAATTCATCCTTCTCCGGACAATGCTTCAACTGCAAAAGGTATGGACACAAATCCCATGAATGCAGAAGTATGCAAGTAAACAAATCATTCAAAGGTAGATGCTTCACATGCAATAGAGTAGGTCATATGGCTAATCAATGCAGATCAAGAGGATATCAGTCAAATATGCAAAGAAATGTTATTTGCCAAATCTGCAATAGGTCCGGTCATAATGCTAAAGTTTGCAGAAACAAGAATCAGGACAAAAGAGGTCCGGTGTATAATCAGAATCAAGACAAGGGTAAACAAAAGATGAATGCGGAAGAGGTTAGGAATCAGATGAGCAAGATATGGGTGAAGAAAAGTTCAGAGAATATAGAGGTTGGATCCGCACCAGACTCTGGTGCTGATATTTCTTCTGGAAATTAAAAGGTGAGCTCAGGCTCAGGGGGAGACTCAAAGAAAATCTTGTTCCCCCAGCCAAACAAGTGGTACCGGATGTGGCACAAGATGCGGATCAAAGGGTTTGTAGATATGAATCTTGAGATACTTCAGTCAAGTTTTCAGAGGTCCGCATGAAGTTATGAAGAAGCTGTGATCGATCAAATAAGACCTGTTCAGGGAGATGCTCCGGTATGATAAAGGATTACAAAAAGGTCCGGAAAGATCCGGAAATGCACTATCTTGTTCTGCGGATTGGACAGAATGTTTGAGATGATCTTGTAATATGCTACCTCGATTTATTCATGATTGAAAGATCCGGATGATATCCACAGATCAGGACTAATCCGGATACTCCAAGCTATCCAGACAAGGCAAACTGGAATGATGTAGGTGAAGCATTTATTGCAGACAGGTATTAGGGTTCGCGGAGCAATTTAAGGGATTTCTCAAAGGTCATTTGCTCATTCTGCACTCGAGAAGAAGCGAAAAGTGGAGCTCTGCAACAAGGTTCTTCAAGCACACCAAGGATCTCCTGCCGAAGCTATTGGATAAAGAAATCAATCCAACCACTCCGTGCAAACCGAAGGCGCATAAGGTATTCTCCGTTTTTCATTACCTCACTGCAAATCTTTGAAGAATGGCTACTCCAAACATAGTTAAGATCTCTGATAGACCTCGCCCCTCATTCAAGAAACATCCCTACAAATCATTGGAGGTTGACCCACTAGGAGCCTTCTCTAGTGTTCCTCACGGAGTTTTACACACCGAAGACATTAGGGTTTACATACATGCAAACATTGAGGAATTTGGGGATTTCAAATTAAGAGACCTCTATCACAAGCAGCTGATTGACAATGCTTTTGAGCTTAAACCAGAGTATAAGGATATTCAGAAGAAACAATTTGAGCAATTTATTCATTTCCCCTGTTTTGAAGAGGATGAATGGGTCCGGTATGTACTGAGCAGGATGCATGACAACTTTCTATGGCTAGATAGACCCTGCAAGATCACAAAAGAGGCAATTAGAGCAGTAACTGGCCTATACTCCTCCGGAGGAGTACCTATCCTTAAATCTGTCAAGAACAACATTGTAACTGAGGCCACCGGATCAAAATTTGACAAGAGGGCAATGACCATTGAAGATATTTCGGATCCGGATATCAAATATGCATCAATGATAATAGGATACAAGATCTATCACTCCAGCAGGGAGAATTCTGTATCCGGAACTGCAGTATACACTGCTTTTGAAATGCTAAGGAAAAATGCAGAATATGACCTCTGCGAACTACTGCTAAGCCAATTAATGGAAAATATACAGAAAATCAAGAAGGATAAGAAGAATTCCTTCAAGTATGGTACTCTTATTGTATGTTTATTCTTCTACTTCATGAATGAGCTACCCGGAACAAGTGGATGGGTATGGCAGAATGACAAACCTGTTGCAGTCCAGATAAGAGACTACTTGCATGGACTTGGGGATGCAAAAGCGAGAAATTCAGCTCTATGGGGATACTTCAAAAACTTTCAGAGCATGATGCAAGCAAGAGAGAGAATTCCCCAGTCTCTCATTGAGAAATACAAGGACTCAGTGTGCTTTATGGTTGACACTGATCAGTGCCTGATGGAGGCAGTGGAGCCAAGGACTGTCTGGATCATGCCCATGGGGTACGAAGTTGATGAACAGATAGTGGAGCTGCATGTTCAACACATGCTAAGTCAACCCAAAGATCCTAAGGCAGAAAGGTTTGGAACCTTTGAGGAGCTGAGTATAAAGTTACATGTAGAACTCAGGGAACCTGAGATCAAAAGAAAAGTGAGAAAAGAAGTAGAGCACATTGCTCAAGGTCTTGGAATCTCAAAGGAGGCACTTGATGCCAGCCGGGAAAAGAGGAGGAAGGCCGAGGAAGAAGAGAAAAGCAAAGAAAGTGCTCCGGTTGGAGCTCCCACCCGGACCAGATCAACAAAGAGATCTGCACCTCCCTCAACCAAAAGTTCAAAACTGGAAGTCCAGGCATCCGGTAAGAGATCAAAGGCAAAAGCCACAAGGGCTTATGGAAGCCAAAAGGATGAAGAGGAGACAGAATCAGATGAAGGAGTAAGAGAAGTAAAGAAACAGAAAAAGAAAGGATCCGGTAAGCCCTCCACAGGCCAAGAAAAGGAGGAAATGGCAGAGGTAACTGTTGAAAAGCCCACTCTGTCATTAGAGAGCATAATCAAGTCGGTCACGGTGGATGGAAACCTTCAACCAATGACAGAATCATATGATGACTTCAGTGAGGCCGACCAAAAGACTATGCATGAGGCCATCAGTGATGCTAGGACCACCGCCCAAACAAAAGATCCGACAGATCTCAAGCGGGCAGAAGCGTTTGCATTTTTGTTAAGTGGTCACATTTCAATTTTGGATAGAATGAAGCAAAGTTGGGCTACCGAAATGATTCAATTACAGACATCCTTTGCAGACATTCTTCAATATATGTGAGTATGTAAATATGCGGCTAAGTATAAGAAATTTTTGAAAATTTTGATATGCGGACCCTACCCTTTGCCATTGATGTCAAAGGGGGAGTGAGGAGCAGTGAAAAATGAGGGATCCAACTAAGGGGGAGTTCCGGAAATTGTATATAAAGACAGAGCATCAACAAAGGGGGAGCATAGTGAAAACACTTAGTCATTTTTCACTAAGTGTTGCCATCAATGCCAAAGGGGGAGATTGTTGGCAAGAGACACTATATGGATTCATGGTTGTTGTCATTGATGGCAACAAAGGTCATCCCACATATCCGCAAGACATGATATGTCTCTACCGGAAGTCAGAATAAAGAATGTTGTGGTCCGGTGAAGAAGAACAGAGCATGTGGCAAGGTCCGACAGATTGGTCCGGACCTCTCAGAGGAAGTGTCTTGGTGCAGTGCAGATTTGGGGAAGTCAAGAGGACTACCTTGAGTGGTATATTCCAAGGATTTAGCCTCCGGTGATGGACAAGGAAAAAGATATGAATGGTTGAGTACCGGATTCCTGAGAGACAGTGAAAACAGAGAAAGAACTGACTGGCAGAGTATCAGACTACTTTCTGGATGGGTTACTGTTGATGACAGAGGTTGTGAAGGCATGAATCATGTTTGGCCGACATGATTAATGATATCTACAAGTATATGCTTGATCCGCATTGCTTGGTGAGGAAGGATTCAGCCGACAGAATGAGAGTTTGTAAGAAACTAGACTGTTCCGGATGCCGACTAGAAAGGTGATGAAATTACTTGTGCGGATATATATAGAGGATGGATTTAGTTGTGAAGCGTGTGTAAGTGTGGAGTGATATGCGAATAAGTCCAGAGAAAGAGCAGAGGTAGCAAAAAGGGTCCAGTATGTGGAAGATAGCAGAATAAAGAACAGAGGAAAGATGAAGTGCAGCAGATCAGTGTACTAAGCCTAACCGGAACTGAACTCCAGCATATGCAGATGCTTCCAATCAGTTCAAGACTGTGATTCTCATCACTTTGTAGACAGTGTGTCTTCTTGTAGGCAGTGAGCCTCTTGTGAGCAGTGTGCTCGGGCAGTGAGCCCTAATTGGCAAGTGCCATCTTTGTAATTTCCTATTCTTCTAACAGAGAATAATTTTGGGTTAATCACCCCGTGGTTTTCTCCCTTAACAGGGTTTCCACGTCAAAAATACTGTGTCATGTGTTTCTTGTTTTATGGTTAATGTTTTATGTTTGATTTTATGCTGCTTCAATTAAAAGGAAAGTTCAATAAAGGAAATAATTAGGATAACTGATTCACCCCCCCCCCCTCTCAGTTATCAACAGTTCCCTCTAAGATGTACCTAACACATGGGTTTGCTAGGTTCTTCAAACAAACTCCTTCAAAACTAGTCCTCTGCCTAAAAAATTTTCATGAAAAGAAAGAACAAATAGAGTTAAAGCCATTCCACTGATCTAGAAGGGTTTTAGGCCAGTGGAATGAAGTGAGAATGCATTATTGCAATCAAAACCCTAAGGTAGGGTTTATCAACCAACCTACAGAAAAGCGACTAGAACTCTACACTATAGATGTCTCAAGACTTCAAATAAATTGAAAAATACTCTTGACTCACCCCTCTATCAGACAAGCATTGTGGTCCTCTGCAACTCGTTCGTACAGTGGTAGGGTACGTACAGGAAGAAGAAAATTATACAGAAAATAAGCAGAAAACTATCTTCTCTTTGTTTATTCCTCCTTCCGATCACTTCTACATTCCAAATGAGCATGTTCATGGCCTTTTCAACACATGCTTTAGCTATTACAAATGATTAAGACAGTTTGAATCAGTGGGAGGCTACAAAACTATCCTGCTACCACCGAACTGCCTAGTTTTGTCTTTATCTGCAACTATTTACATGTTTACATGATTAGTGAGTGTTTACAAAGTATTCAAACTCCTTTTACAACATTGGCGAGCCTTTGACAAGGCATTCAAACTCCTTGATGTGTTTCCTATATGCCATGATTGGCTATCAAATCATAAGACTCTTATGACTGTCCCTATCAAGTAGTGTGTTTACAATGACATCAACTTGAAATGGTCTTCAACCTTATTACAATGCATCAAGATGGTCTTCAAGACCTTATTGAACAACATGATAAGAAAAGATTTGAATAGGCCTTCTAGACCTATGGGTGCCCCTGCACCATACTCCTGAGGTTGGAAAGAACTCAAGTCCCTTGAGGAAATAGATCAGCAACAGTGGTCCCATGCTTCAAAATGTCTTCTTCACTCATCCAAGTGGCATCTTCAAACAGGTAGGCCACTCCATTTGACAAGATACTCCTTGTAGGTCTTCTTCCTAGTCTGCTTGATCACCTTGGTGTCCAATATGCTCTCCAATGTCAATGGTTGGCTAGGTGGTAGGTCCTTAACCCACCCTTCATCTCCTTCTACTGTTAGATCTGTATCTGAACCTGCAACATTATAACCTTTGTAAGGGAACAAATCTGAAACATTGAAGATGGGAGATATAGCCAAGCCTTGAGGAAGTTCAATCTCATAGGCATTAGGACCAAACTTGTGCACAATCTAGCAAGGACCAATCTTCTTCATAAGGAGTTTTGTTGGTTGCCCCTTTGGAAGTCTTTCTTTCTTCATGTGTGCCATCACCAAGTCTCCTACCTTGTACTGCACATCTCTCTTCCTCTCATTTGCTTTCTCCTTGTACTTTTCTGTATTCTTTTGGAGAGTCTCTCTTACTTTATCATGGATGTCCTTCATAGTCACTGCAAAGTCTTCTCCCTAAGCACTCTTTCTCTCTAATCCATGTAGATCTCTTAGTTCTAGAATCCCTCTTGGATGAATCCCATAGACAACTTCAAATGGACTTCTCCCTATGCTTCTATTGGTGGAATCATTATAGGCAAACTCTGCTTGAGGGATGATCATATCCCATGACTGTCCATGCTGCTTTGTAAGACACCTAAGAAGATTTCCCAAGGACCTATTCACCACCTTAGTTTGGCCATCAGTCTAAGGGTGATAGGCTGAAGTAAAAGACAATTGAGTGCCCAACTTCTTCCACAAAGTACACCAAAAGTGGTCTACAAACTTTGGATCCCTGTCAGTCACAATGTTGAGAGGCAAACCATGTATCCTAACAATTTCTTTGAAGAACAAGCTAGTAATATGGGAAGCATCATTAGTACATTTACATGGCAAAAAGTGAGCCATCTTACTAAACCTATCCACCACAACAAAGATTCTATCAAAACCTCTTTGAGTCCTAGGAAGACCCAAGACAAAATCCATGCTAATACTCTACCATGGCCTATGAGGAATAGGAAGTGGCTGATATAGACCAACATTAGATGATGTTCCCTTTGCCCTTTGGCATATACTACAACCTTCCACAAATTTTCTAACATCTGATTGCAATTTTGGCCAAAAATAGAATCTCTTCACCTGCTCCAATGTTTTATCCAACCCAAAGTGGCCTCCTAGACTGCCACAATGTTTCTCCTTTATGATGTTCTCCCTCATGGAACACCTAGGAACACACAATTGGCTCCCCTTGAACAATAACCCCTGCTGCAACAAAAACTCAGAAAAATCAGTATGATAGGAGTCTAAAAATTAAGAGCAAACTTCATATACCTCCTTGAAATCTCCATCATCCTTGTACATGTACTTGAGGGAATCAAGTCCCACACTTTGCAACTGAATTTCTTGAACCATGTACACCCTTCTACTTAATGCATCTGCCATGTTATTGGCCTGCCCCTTCTTGTGCTTGATGGAAAAGGTATATGGTTGAAGTTGTTCAACCCATTTCATTTGCTTGTGACTGAGTTTCTCCTGTGAATTCAGAAAACTAAGAGCATGATTTTTAGTGTAAACAATGAATTCTTTAGGCAAAATATAATGCCTCCACTTCTTCAAGGCTTGTACCATTGCATACAACTCCAAGTCATAGGTAGAATACTTTCTCTTAGCATCATTTAGTTTCTCACTAAAGAAAGCAACTGGTCTACCCTCTTGACTCAAGACAACCCCTATAGCAAGGTTACTAGCATCATCTTCCATCGTGAACAACTTATTAAAATCAGGCAAAATGAGAATAGGTCGTTGTGCTACCTTCTTTTTCAGGATTTCAAATGATGCATCAGCTGCCTTGGTCCAAGAAAACTTACATTTTTGTCCTCCTTTGATGGTATCTAGGATGGGTGCACATATATGACTGAAACCTTTGATGAAATTCCTATAAAATGTTGCCAATCCATGAAATCTTCTCACATCACCTGCTATTTTGGGAGTTGGCCAAGACAAAATAGCCTCAACCTTTGTTAGATCCATCTTCAAACTACCTTGGGAGATGATAAAACCAAGGTAGGTGAGTTCCTCCTTCATGACGACACTCTTCTCCATGTTAATCATCAACTTTTCATCATACAACTTCTTCAAAACCAGGTCCAAGTGTTGCAAATTCTCTTCCTTTGTCCTGCTAAACACAAGAATATCATCAAGATATACCACAACAAATTTTCCAATGAAATCCCTCAACACCTCATTCATAAGGTACATAAAAGTACTTGGGGCATTAGATAGGCTAAATGGCATCACCAACCACTCATAAAGACCCTCATTTGTCTTGAAGGCAGTCTTCCATTTATCCCCTTGCCTTATTCTAATTTGATGATACCCACTCTTAAGATCGATCTTGGAAAAATTACGAGCCCCTCCTAAACAGTCCATTAGATCTTCAATCCTAGGCATAGGGAACCTATATCTTATAGTAATCTTATTGATTTCCCTAGAATCCATACAAAGTCTCCACTTACCATCCTTTTTAGGGGCTAGGACTATTGGGACAACACATGGACTAAGGCTCTTTCTCACCAAACCCTTATCCAACAACTCTTGCACTTGCTTGGCAATCTCCTAATTTTGAGATGGTGTCATCTTATAGGTTGCTTTGTTTGGCAATGTAGACCCTGGTATGAAGTCAATCTGATGGCTTATGTCCCTAATAGGTGGCAATGCATTAGGCATCTCTTCTACCATGATTCCCTTGTACTTCTCTAACAACTGCTGCACCTCCTTGGGGACTTCTTCCTTACCATGGCTAGGTAAATCAGGACTATTTTTAGGCTTCAAAATCAGAGCATACCCTTGGGTTCCTTCCTCCTTAAGGGTGTTAAGAAACTCTCTCCCACTCACTATCATGACACTTGACCCAATACTCTTATCCACACTCTCATCTGGCAAAGGATCCATTCTATACTTCCTACCAATCTTGGTTATGATGAAAGACTTTGGCTTCCCATCATGTTGGGACTGCACATCATATTGCCAAGGATACCCTAACAACAAATGACAAGCATCCATGGGGATTATATCACACAATATCTTATCCCTATACTCCCCTATCTCAAACTCTACCCAAGATTGTTCATCTACTAAGACTTGCTGCCCCTTATTCAACCATTACACCTTGTAAGGGTTAGCATGAGGTAGTCTTTTCAATTTCAATTTGTCTACCATCTCTATAGAAACCAAATTTTCAGTAGAACCCGAATCAACAATTACCTTGCATATCTTACCATAGGCCTTGCATGTGGTTCTAAACAGTGTCTTCCTCTAAGAGGGTTCTTTTGTTTGAGGGACCTTCAACATGGTCCTCCTCCTCATCAAGCTTTCTCCATCATGAACTGGGGCTGCACTTCTAATTGGGGAATTGACACTTTGGCAATCATCCTCTTGAATCAACTGGTTCCTTCTCTCTCCTCCATGAGAGCTTGAGGCTTGTTTCTCAGGGCATTTGAAGGCTGGGTGTCCCACTTGGTTGCAATTGAAGCATCTCCCTATGAAGAAACTAGGACCTTTGCCTGGTCCACCGAATCTACCCCTTCCATTGGGTCTCCTTCCTCTAAAGCCTCCTCTTGAACCTAAGTCTCCACTTTGCTCTTGTGGGCTAGACTCACCTTGACTTCTTTGAAACTGATTTCTTCCCCCAAAACTTTCTCTACCCCTAAAATTTCTTCCCTCTCTACCCCTATTTTGTTGATCACCTCTTCTTTTCAACTTCTCTTTTGCCCTCAAGGCAACTTGAGAACACTCATCTACTATGTTAGGGGTAAGAAGACTAATTTTATCTTGGATATTGTACCTTAATCCATTAAGGTACCTGGCCACCTACTTCTTTTCACTTTCCTCTTGTCCGGCTCTCAAGTTGAGTTTGTGAAACTCCTCAGTATATGTAGCCACATCCATATCTTTTTGTTTCAAATTTTGCATCTTCTTGTAAATCTGAACCTCATAGTCAGCAGGTAGGAATTGGACCTTTAGTTTGTTCATCATCCTTTCCCATGAATGGATCATAGACTTGCCCATTTTTACTCTTTCTCCTTGGGTGTAGTTCCACCATGTCAAAGCTAACCCCTTCAATTTTGTTTTTGCAAACTTCACCTTCTTGTCCTCTGCCACTTCCTTGTATTCAAAACAATTATTCAAGGCATCAATCCATTCTATCAACTCCTCAACATCCATCTTCACTCCATACATTGGCAGGTCTATCCTCACATCAAAGGCTTCTCCTTTCACTGACTTCAAGGCATTGAGAAATCTTCTCTCATCTGGGGGAAACTCTTCCTCTTGCTCTGGAGATTCCCCTTCTTCACCTTCTTCTTCTTGATCAGGGTCACTACCTCCTTCCTTCTCTCTTTCTCTCCTTTTCTCTCTAGCCTTCAAGGCCTCCATCTCCTCTTCCAAGGTCTTCATTCTCCTGGCTATCACTGACCCACCTTTTGGAGGCATCTTGGTTTTTCAAGATGATTTATGGACCCAACTACTTCTTTTCCCTTTACTGATCAGACAATGGCTCTGATACCAATATGATGCAGAGATCAGAGGGGGAAACAAGACAGCTTCAAGGTGTTTGACAATCATTCAATGGAGGATGATGAACTCACTATTTTACCAACAAGCTTTCATTACTTACAAAGCCTAAACCAAGGGCTCAACTTGAACATGGCCCAAGATAGATGATCTTATAGAGGCAGTCATGTACAATGTCTTAAAACCATTAGGACAACCTTCCCAAACTATTGGATGGACATTTGCAAACATAGATAGGGTACTTCTTTCACAAACCCACTAGACTCCTTGTAGCCCTATTTTCAGGTCTGATAGAATATTTCTTGTAATATAGGCACTTTCAAAACAAGACAAACATGGTTTGAGATACCCTTTAGGAGCATTGAAACCATATCAAAAACCTAGTGTGGGTTGTTTTGGAACAAGCGGCATTTTCAGTATGACTGTCCTACTAAGATGAGTCCAATTAGGCCTAAAATACAAAGCAAGTACCCTTGATTCGACTCACAGAATTCTATGAACCATTTAGACACCTTATATTCATGGAAAAACTACAAATTTTATGGGTTTTAAGGCCTCACAGTTGACTGTGCAAGTTTTAGACAATGTTGTTCCCTCTAAGATGTACCTAGCACATGGGTTTGCTAGGTTCTTCAAACAAACTCCTACAAAACCAATCCTTTGCCCAAAAAAATTTCATGAAAAGAAAGAACAAATAGAGTTAAAGCCATTCCATTGATCTAGAAGGGTTTTAGGCCAGTGGAATGGAGTGAGAATGCATTATTGCAGTCAAAACCCTAAGGTAGGGTTTATCAACCAACCTACAGAAAAGCGAATAGAACTCTGCACTATAGATGTTTCAAGACTTAAAACAAATGGCAAAATACTCTTGACTCACCCCTCTTTTAGACAAGCATCATGGTCCTCTGCAACTCATTCATACAGTGGCAGGGTACATACAGGAACAGGAAAATTATACAGAAAATAAGTAGAAAACTATCTTCTCTTTGTTTATTCCTCCTTCCGATCACTTCTACATTCCAAATGAGCATGTTCATGGCCTTTTCAACACATGCTTCGACTATTACAACTGATTAGAGATAGTTTGAATCGGTGGGAGGCTACAAAGCTGTCCTGTAACCATCGAACTGCCTGGTTTTGTCTTTATCTGCAACTATTTACATGTTTACGTGATTAGGGAGTGTTTACAAAGTATTCAAACTCCTTTTACAACATTGGTGAGCCTTTGACAAGGGATTCAAACTCCTTGATGTGTTTCCTATATGCCATGATTGGCTATCAAATCATAAGACTCCTATTACTATCCCTATCAAGTAGTGTGTTTACAATGACATCAAATTGAAATGGTCTTCAACCTTATTACAATGCATCAAGATGGTCTTCAAGACCTTATTGAACAACATGATAAGAAAAGATTTGAATAGGCCTTCTAGACCTATGGGTGCCCCTGCACCACATATGCTCTCGAAATGAAAGGGATGGGAAATGATGAAAGATAAGGGGATGGATAGAAGAAAAAGCAAGCAAGTATGCATGCACAAATGATACAAAAACAACAAGGCATGCCCCTGTCAAGCTGTAAACTGATAATCAATCAATTAATGGATGATAGTGATAGGAATGTTGTCATTGCAGGGAATGATATATCCCTAGATCAATACAAGGATGATGATGATAGTATTGTCATTGCAGGGAATGATATATCCCTAGAAAAATACAAGGATGATGATGATAGTATTGTCATTGCGAGGAATGATATAGCCCTAGAGAAATACAAGGATGATGATGATAGTATTGTCATTGCGGGGAATGATATATCCCAGAAGCAATACCATGATGATGATGATAGTATTGTCATTGTGGGGAATGATATATCCCTAGAATAATACCATGATGATATATCCCATTGATAGTGGATCGATGATTGATTGATTGATTCACAACAAGCTTAGGATCAAGATCAAGGATGTGATTAGATAATTTGACAAGATTGATTGATGTGATTGGTATAGATAAGATGGATGAGCATTTGGATCAATATTTGAATGGATTTGATAGATTAATGATTGGTTGAATTGGATTTGGAAGAATTGAAGTGATGATTGGATAGATTGAATGTGATGACTATGATAGGAAGATAAATGAAGGAACGCATGTGCTTGAATCTAGGTACGTCCTTCATATTCTAGACCGCCTACATACCCTATATCCATGGGATCAAGGCACGTTATGATGGAAATGATATGTAGTTCTGGTAATATTTGATGATGATGGATGATGTATTGTTGTAGACACTCTAGTCATATCTTCTTGATGATGTACTATTGATATATGATAATGAAATGCAATGTATGAGATGTTATGATTCTATGATGCATGATGCAGCTATATGATGTTTTTGATTTAAATATAAATGTGATGATATGAAAATGATATGATATGGATATGCAACCTAATATGTAGTGATTTTCCTATAGCTTCTTCCATAGTGCTTGTCTTTTTTCATCATTCGGTGCTTTTTGTTGCTTTTCTCTTTTTGAAATGTTGTAAGAAAATACAAGCATCTAGGTATAATTAAACCAGGATGACCTGAGCATTACTTACATGGATTTTGATATAGAAAGCTAATACAAGCATCTAGTCAAAATTGAATCTAGATGTCCTGAGTATTTCTTGCATTTCAACAGACAAGGATTTCCCCTGTTCATGTTTAGACCTCTGAAGTCCTCGATGATCTTTTTCTAATCATGTCATTAGACAAAAAGTCATCACATTACTAAAGATTAATCCACAAACAATAGACAAAGAAAATGATTATGCCCCCATCATAGCATCTCTAGTTGTTGACATTCTCGAGTAGCATAGAAAGACATAATAACAAAAATCCAAAGCTAACATTTCATAATTGAACATTAATTAACCAGTTTGTGATTTGTTCATTATAACAGATATTTTCATCCCAAGCATTCCATAGAACTGATTTGTTATGGGTTTTGGCATAGTGGATTTGAACAGAGCTAGATTTTTGGTATAAGCGCATGTGTTGTTATAAGGCTTGCATGTTTGTTGATAGTATTCTCCTTCCAAGTTTTTGATCCTTTGAGATGTGACAATCAAGAATCTATTCCCTAACTAGGTCAAGGATCATTTGCCCAGTCAAGTACCAGATCGAGTTATTATGGATGAGAGAAAGAGAAATGAAAGGAAAAGAATAGGGGACCCTAAAGGACTGGACCTAGTGCTTCAGGGGCATATCGGTGTTGATAGCCTTGCATACATGACAACGCAGAGGCAACGTAGTTTGGGAAAAGACTATGAAGACCTAAGACCTATGTGAGGGGAAGTCTCGGGGGCTTATCGATAACGATAGCCTTGCCTATGTGGATCGTAGAGATAACGTAGTTCGAGATTGGAAGCTGACGTGATGAAGGAATTGGTTTAGGATGGGGTGAAAGACAAGGAAGGGAAGATATGGACAAAAAAGCAGTGGAAAGGAAAGCCTTGAGGACCAAATGATGGTCTTGCCTACGTGATAACTTAGAGGCGATGTAGTTTGACATGACACAAAGCGATAAGACAGGATGTACAAAGGATAAATGAATACAAGACGAAAAAGTTCCAAGCCATGATGAGGATTTTGAAGAGGTGAACTAATGGATAATAAGATGTTAGGTCAGATGGATGATAGGATAAAGAGATAATCCCCAATTGATGGAGAAGCCAAGTTTGCCACACATAGCACCTAATCTAGGTTTTCACCATTTGTTATCTGTATTTTCTTCCTTTTTTGATTTTTTTGTATTTTTCTAATTTTTTTTTGGTATTTTTGGATTATAACATTGGGATCTCAGGTGTAGTATCGGTGAAGATGGATGGTGTTGATAGGCTTAGGGAGCAGTCCTCCCTCTGATGTGACTAGCTGATATGCCCCTGATCCAAAGACTGACATCACTACAAAAGGGCCAATCCAATTGGGCTCAAATTTGCCTTTCTTTTCTTGATCTTGTTGATTCCTGGGATTTTCCTTTAAAACTAAATCTCCAACCTTGAAGGTTCTGGGTCTAACATGATGATTATAGCTCCATGCCATTCTCTACTGATAAGCCTTGAGGTGATTGTATGTTGTCTATCTCCTTTCTTCGAACAATTCAAGTTCCTGCAATTTGGCGATTCTATGGTCTTCATCTGTGATGAGACCCTTCAAAGATACTCTCAAGAATGGGAGCTCGACCTCTATGGCTATGATGGCTTCTAAACCATAGACAAGTGAATATGGGGTGGTGCCAGTGGGTGTACAAATGCTAGTACGGTAGGCCCACAAGGCAGGGTTCAGTTGCATGTGCCAATCATGGCCAGCGTGGTTGACAGTGCGTTTGAGGATTTTGAGGATATTCTTGTTGGATGCTTTAGCTTGGCCATTACCTTGAGGGTAATATGGGGTGGAAAAATGGTGTTGGATGTGGAATTTCTCACAGATCTCCTTAACATCTTGGTTCTTGAAAGGGTGACTATTATCAGAGACAATGGAGGAAGGGATTCCATAGCGGCAAATGATATAGTTAAGGAGGAATGAAGCTATTTGCTTACCAGTGACATTGATAAGAGGGATGGCTTCAATCCACTTAGTAAAGTACTCTGTGGCGGTGATAATGAATTTGTGGCCATTGGAAGATGAAGGATGGATTTTTCCTACAAGATCGAGCCCCCATTGATAAAAAGGCCATGGTGTTGTAAGAGGCTATAGTTCCTGAGATGGTGCATGGATCAAATCACCATGGATTTGACATTTCCTACACTTCTTGACAAAATGATACGACTCTGTATCCATGGTTGGCCAATAGTATCCTAGTCACATGAGTTTCTTCACCAGTGTCGAACCACTAGAATAAGTACCACAGATTCCTTCATGTACCTCCTGTAAGGCCATTTGGCTTTCATCGTGTTCCAAACATCTAAGGAGAGTACCATCAAAACCTTATCGATATAAGGTGTCTATGATAAGGACATAACGAGAGGATTGGTGAATGAAATTATGGCATTGGTTAGTGGAAAGGCCAGTGGGTAATGTGTTATTTTTGAGATAAGCATACGTTTTTCCATAAAGAGGTGAATCAGCACCTAACATAGTATAGATAAGTTTGGGTTCTAATGTATTATAGGTAGGCTCAGAGAGTGTTTCAACCAGGATTTCGTAATGTGACTCATGCTTCAGCATATCAAGAAGCGAAGCTATGGTAGCCATTACATCTATAGCCTTGTTCTCCAGTCACAGAATCTGATGGAAGGAGATCTGATTAAAGTCTTCATTGAAGGCATCAACCATTCTCTTGTATGGAATCAACTTCTCGTCCTTGGTTTGACACTCATCATTGACCTGGTAGATCACCAGTTGGGAATCTCCATAGACCTCGAGCTCTTTGATTTTCCACTCAACTGCCATCTTTAATCCAGTGATTAGTGCCTCATACTCTGATATGTTGTTGGTGGATGAGAAAGTGATTCTATAGACTTAGGGATTGTGTCTCCTTGTGGTGTCACCAATAGGATTCATGCCCCTGATTCGTGCTGTGTATGGGATCCATCAAAATATAGTCTCCATGGCTGGGTCATGATTATGAAGATGGTCTCGTCTAGAAATTCTGAAGTCAAAGGCCTGCTATCTTGAAGAGGTGATTTAACTAAGTGATCTGCAATGATTTGGCCCTTGATAGCTTTCCTCTCTACATACTCAATGTCAAACTTGCTTAGAATCATGACCCATTTTGCTAATATGCCTGTAAGGGCTGCTTTGTTCAACAGATGTTTTAATGGATCAATCTTTGCTATTAACTTTGTCTGATGGGAAAGCATGTAGTGCCTAAGTTTCTGAGACACAAATACCATAGCCAAGCAAGCCTTCTCAATAGCTAAATACTATAGTTCATAGCCAACCAAGGTCCTGGTGAGATAGTAAATGGTTGTTTCCTTTTATTCATGATTATGCTGTGCTAGGAGAGCTCCAAGTGAGGTTGTCATAACTGAGATATACAAGAGCAAGGGTTTTCCCTAGATTGGTGGCATAAGAACTGGAGGGTTCACCAAGTAGTCTTTGATCTGTTGGAAGGCCTTTTCGCACTCTAGATCCCATTTGAAATGAATTTTCTTGTGGAGGAGATGACTATATGGTTGTGTTCGATCGGTCAGCTGAGAGATGAATCGGTGGATGGACTGTAACTTACCTTGCAAGGATCTGAGCTAGTGGATATTCTTTAGTGGTGGCATATCCATGCTAGCTTTGACCTTGGTGGGATCCACTTTGATTCCTTTTTCTGAGACAATGTATCCCAATAATTTCCCTGATGTGACACCAAAGACACACTTCTTGGGATTGAGGCAGACCTTGAACTGTTCTAATCTTTGGAAGATTTTGTCTAGAACATGCAAATGCCCCTCTCTAGTGATAGACTTGCCCAAGATATCATCCACATAGTCATCCATGATGACATGCATCATGTCATGGAAGATTGTAGTCATAGCTCTCTAATAATTTGCTCCCGCATTCTTTAAACCAAACGACATGACACACCAGCAATAGGTACCCCAAGGGATGATGAATGATGTTTCATGTTGGTCCTCAGGTACAATCTTGATTTGGTTGTAACCTGAAAAAACCATCCATCAAGGAGATTATAGCATGGCCCACTGTCATGTCCACTATCATGTTGATGTTGGGCAACATAAAATCATCCTTAGGGCATGCCTTATTGAGATCTCAAAAGTCGGTGTAGATTCTGATTCTCCCATTTGGTTTTAATACTAGAACCACATTAGAGATCTACTCTGGATAATCTATTTCTCTGATAAATCCCATGTCTAATAGTTTCTTAAGTTCTTCCTTGACAAGCAAGGCAATTTGTGGGTACATCTTCCTTAATTTATGTTTTACTGGTTTGGCTCCTGGAAGAGCGGATAAATGATGCATTATCAAATTTGGATCAAGCACCAGCATATCTACATATGTCCATACAAAGTTGATTTATTGTTGTTTGAAAAATTGCATGAATTTTGGCTTTTCTTGTGCTGTCAATGATTCTGCCATGTGGATGATCTTTGGACTTTCTTTGGATCCTAAGTCTGCTGGCTGAGTAGGCTCGATGAGAATGGGAGATCACTCTTAATATGTCGATAGGGGAAGAGTGTTAAGTCCTTCATCCGTTAGCACCTCAAGGAGGTTTTCACTGTCAGATGCGTCCTTTAGTTTTGCTTTTTGCTTTGGATCTAATGGTGTCGATGAGCGGTTTTCACCATTAGATATTTCATTTATTTGTTTAGTTTTGCGACTGAAAGACTTGGCACTCTCTCCAAAGTAAGTCGTACTATCAAATTCCTAGTTGTATCTTGTTGTGTCATCTCCATTAAGATAGGTTAGGATGGATTCATCATTAGAAAAGGTGTCGAACATGGGTTCACCTCATTGACTCCAATCAATCAATTTAGAATAGACGAGAGGAAGGATGTCGTTTATAGGAGATGGATCACTAGGTTCAAGCATGAGGATAGAGTCGTAGTTAGGTCGGATGACAGGATCCTTGATGGTCCTAATGGTACTCTCCTCTGAATCATTCGTGTCACATGAAGGGCCAATGTCCCAAGGGGGGTCATTCCTGAGAAGTTATGATACCTAGTCTACTAGTTGAGAAGATGATGCTTGGTCCCTCAAGCTATAAGTGTGAACTGTGTCAATGGTCTTTTCATCACATTCACCCTCAAGGCTTTCCAATTCATAATCATTGGACTCTAATTCAGAATCCTCTTAGTTTTTTTGAATTCTTTCTACCAACCTCACAATAGCTTGTCAAGCTATCTCTTCACGGTAGCCCAATCCTGTAGTGTCACGAGATGTTTTGTTGGTTGGTTGTATTGGTTAAAGAATGGCATCCTTGTTAGATCCAATAGGGCCTTGGCCACTATATCCCATACGTTGTAGAATAGAGAATCCTGCTCCATAGTTCTTTGTGGGGAGCTCTGGCATTTTACCTTTTGATGTGTCAACCTCGTCTTGGTATAACTATTGTAGGACATCTTTTTCTTCACTCTCCTTGGATAGGTCCCCCACTTTATGAAAGGGCCAATAGGCATCTATAAGAGGGGGCATTGGGTGTAGATGGTTGAGATAGTTTCCCTATTAATTTAGGAGAAGGAGGGCATTGAACAAGACATAGGGATCTTTCAATGGTATATTCTTTGCATCCATTGTCTTTGAATTTGAGCTTCTGTTCGACGGAATTGGATGAAGAGGCTAGTGAATTAGGGTCAACATATGATGAAGATTTGGAAGAAGAGGCTAAGGAGCCTAGGTCAATGGATGATGAGGATTTGGAAGAAGAGGCTAATGAGCCTAGATCAATATACAGTGAAGATTTTGAGGCTTCCCGATTTACTAGTACACTAACTTCAAGATGGGGTTTTATGGTATTGCAGTATTGGTAAGGATTTGGATCTCCTTGTATAGTCACCTCTTGGCCATTCTAAGGAAATTTGATACATTGGTGATAGGTAGATGGTAACGCATGCATGGCGTGAATCCATGGTCTTCCCAAGAGTACATTGTATGATAGTTCCATGTCCAAGACGTGGCGTGCAACCTTTATCTCTATAGGACCAATTTTGATGGGAAGAGCAATGGTCCCTTGAGATCCTCTTTCCTCTTCATCATAATCCTTTATTGTGATCTTCCTCCTAAAGTCAACTGAATCCTCTGCAAATCCCAATGTGTACAGATGTTCAAGCCGACTCCTCCATCGATTAAGACACGCTTAATCTTGTAACAATTTATATAGGCCTCAATGTGTAGGGAAGCATTATGTGTCTGTGTTACTAAGTAATATCTATTTTGGTAAATGATATGGAAGAAGGAGTAACGAGTTAGGCCACCATGACTTGGAATTGTTCAACGTTTAGGTTGACCGATACGGAAGACTCTTGTAAAGATTTATCTAGGATGGCTCTATGAATTGATGAGAGACGCAAGAGTTCCAGGATTGACACATGGGATAGGGTAGTTTCTAGCTGATTGAGGAGATCATACTATTTTGAAGAGGAAGGTGCAGACCTAGATGGGTTCCCTAGAAGGGTGACAACACCTCGACAGGTTGTAACATTGCAATCTGACTTTTTGTTGATGGTAATTACATTGATGTGGTCATCAGATACAGATACATTATTTACAGTATAGTCATAAAGAATGTTGACTCCTTTGACGTCTCTATCTCCTAGGTTGTTGTTTTGTCTTGAGCTTCCTTCCTTGTCGTATTTGGGGAGGGGATTGTTTAAGGCCGTGTGTTGATCGTTAGATTGGTGTCCATTGACAGAAATTTCTTTATTGTCAATGAGGTCTTGAATTAGGTTTTTCAAGCATTGGCACCCGTTTGTTGTATGGCCGTTGCTTCTATGATAATCACAAAAATCCATTTCCCTCCACCATTTTGGTTTGAAATTTGGCTCATAGTCTCTCACAGGTGGTAGAGTGATGAGCTTGTCAACAATGAGTTTCCTTAGGACTACTTCAATGGGTTCATCCAAAGGTGTGAATTGTTGACGTGATGATCTGAAAAGTTTTGGTCCTTGTTGATCATATTGATTTTGATTTTGGTTTGTTTGGTTTTTGGACTATTGACATTGATGTGATTGATCATACTAATTTTGATTTTGATTGGGTCGGTTGTTTTGGTTGTTTTGTGGGCCAGTTAGATTTAAGATAGGGGCTGTTATAGCCCTCTTTGCATCGACAACTCCATCGTTGACCACATTCTTGTTCTTGGTCCAAAATCAAGATTTGTCATTGTTATTATTATTGTTAGAGTTAGTAGGTATGTCCTTTTGGATTTTGATTTGTCCTTTCACTATCAAGGCTTTTTCAATTGTCAATCCCATGTCGATTACCTTAGAGAAGGATGTAGGGTATTGTAGTTGTAATTGATAGCTTAACTCAGAATTGAGGTTATGAATGAACATTTCTGTGAGTTGTTTTTCTAGAACATGGTAAGGACATTTGCTGTTGAGTTGTCTCCACCTTTGTAGGAATATTACAAAGGATTCTCCGTATTTTTTCTTGGTATTGCAAAGATCAAGGACAGAGATCTCATGTTCTATGTTATAGGAAAAATGTGAGACAAACTTGTCGACCAACCTGGTGGTAGGTGTGAGAACCATTCCATTGCGGATCCACCTAGGCTATGTGGGAACAATCTCATAAGGTAGGTGTCATCAAAGGCAAGATCAATGCATGCTGCACAAAACTCTCTTATGTGATCCCTAGGGTCACCCTTTCCTCTATATTTGTTGAATTTGGGTATTTTAAATTTTCTAGGAAAGGGAGCCATGACAAGGCTCTTGTCAAAGGGATATGGAGAAATGTCCTCCACATTGTTGTGTATTGTGGTAGTTCCCATTTGTAGATCAACAATTTTCTTTTGAAGTTGTTGCATTTGTTGTTGGAAGGTGTCAATGATTAGGTCCTTTGAGTCTTTTTTCTTCAGTTCCTTAAGACCCATTACATCAAAGTCATGTGGTAGTTTGACACCTTGTTTTGCTAAGTGGATCATCCATTTTTGGGGTTCTCTTGCGATGAGACAGTCCAAGAACTTTTGAAACTTGGGGTCTTGTTGGAGTTCATCCACTTTTTGGGATGTAATGCTATCACTATCACTCTCGCTAGAGGAGCTCGAGCTAGAAGATTTGGAGTTAGATGTTTGACTATCATTTCTATAGATTTGATCTCTCCAATCATTGGGAGGGTGACATTTATCTTTACCTGGTTTATCTCTACCTTGTTTATCTTTACCTTTGTTCCGTTTATGTCGACCATCACAAGTGTCCTTATTGTCTGTATTGTCTAGGTCACTTAGATTGTATAGATTGTATAAATCATCTTGATCACAGTGTTTTCCACGGATTCCTCATTTTCCTTTATGATCTCTACTACTCTCACCAAATTCTTTCCTTGTGGGTCCCATTTTGTTCCCCATTTTGTTGTCTTGTTTGCTTGTTTGAGATCTAGTGTGTACCATAATACAAATGTATGATGTGAGTGACGTGGGGGATTACGATGAGGTCAATATCGTGAGGGGATGTTTGATGTGTCAAGATCAAATTGGTGATAAGATAAGGTGATGGGGATGTGAAACAACATTTTCCTAAGGTTATGTTTTGATCTTTATGGATTGACAATGATAAGATGAAGTGAGAACTATAGGTCGAATAGGAATGATCATGATCCCTATGATGTGACGAATAGTACCACTAAGGTAGTTTAGAATCCCAAAGGAAAATGTGTTATCCTTGAAGAGGAATGCTAAACTAGATGAGCCAAACATGATTATGTCATGAGATCAAGATCAAAAGTTCACTTTAGGAAATACTTGTTGGCGGGTGATGTTATGATGGTGAAATTGAGGGTATATTGAGGATAAATTGAAGGTGGATGGGTGAAGTGTAAAGCAAGGAAGATGAAGATTATGATATCAAACATGACTGTCAAGACTCAACAAGGATGTTTCTGTAATCTATGTCCAAATGGGTATCCAGAAGTATCAATTTTTTTCTCTGAAAAGGTGCAGAAGTGCTCTCTGTTGTAAATGTGTAGGAATATATGCGCATATCTATAGTGTAAAAACATAGGTCTATTCTGCAAATGTGCAAGTCTATAGGAAATGTAAGCATAAACAGTTAGTGTAAAGGAGGCTATGTTCAGTATATGCGCCACTCTGTTATGTATATGCACCATAGAATTGGGTAAATGCGCAACTGAAATGGGTAAATGCACCACTGAATATGCAGATGTGCCAGTATGAGTGGAAATCAATGTTCAAGCAGTTAAGGTGAATGTGCCAAAATAGGGTGTATATGCACTACAGAATTTGGTATATGCGCCACATAATAGTGTAAATGTGTAGCAATGAGTACAGTGAAGCTTTGCAAAAGGGATTTTTGAAAAGTTTGGTTTGCAATTTGGTCAAAGATCATTTTGGATGCTTGTTGGGGATGATTTTATAACTGCTATAGTGATCAAATGCAGCACACACACAGAAGTATTGTTTTCTAAAATCAAGAAAGCAAGGTACAAATCCTAGGCTAGATGGGACAATATAAACTGAATTCTCACTATTTCTAGACGAGACATCTACGGGAGGTGATAATCGCCCTTCCTTGCACCAACTTATAGGGGTTTTTGGCTTCTAAAACAAAGGATAAGTAGTAAGGGAAACCGTTCGAGTGGTTATACATGCGACAACACTACTCTCAAATATGGAGTCTCCGAGCCTGTAAGGGTTGTGCCTTGGAGGGTTTTGGGGGAGGTTGGCTGTAGGTATAACTTAACAACACTCATTATTTGAAGCTTTCACTCCAAAAACAATTTATTTATAGTGGGTAGGTAGAGCTTGACTTTAGCTTGTTACCACTTAAGGTCGTTCCCACTTGGATGGACAGTTATCCAAGGGCAGGCCTCTCTAAAGGAAAAACATGTGAAATGATATGTATGGCATTTTGGTCACCCAAGATAGGGGAGAGCATAGGCCTAGTATCATTCCGAAAGCATGGTAAACAATGGTTCTTTTCCCCTAGTTAAAATGAAAAATACTAAATGAGTTAAGCTACTTGGGCACACATGCAATTTGTTAACTTTGAGAGACAGATAGCAACTTTTAAAACCTTCCTAAACATGACTAGATGACCACTTTGCTTATGTTGAAGCAAAGAGAACGTGTTACCATCCTCCTAGTTTAGACTAAGTGTGATTTGTGAACTTTGAAAAACATGTCTTCTTTTAAAATCTTCCTAAACATGACTAGATGACCACTTTGCTTATGTTGAAGCAAAGGGAACGTGTTACCATCCTCCTAGTTTAGACAAAGTGTGATTTGTGAACTTTGAAAAGCATGTCTTCTTTTAAAACCTTCCTAAACATGACTAGATGACCACTTTGCTTATGTTGAAGCAAAGAGAAAGTGTTACCATCCTCCTAGATTAGAACTATGTGAGATTTGCAAAAAGGAAAGTTCATTAACCAAGTCCTAGTTTAGAACATAGTGATTTGCAAAAAGTAAAGTTCATTGACCACTTAGTTAACTAGATGAAATTGCAAAAAGAAAGATTGATTAACCAAAACCTAGTTAACTAGATGTGTTTTCCAAAAGAAAGATTCGTTGAACCACTTAGTTAAGCTAGATGTGAAAATATGATGAAAATAAGACTCCAAACACCTACAAACATGGTGTTAGATCTGCATGAACGCTGCAAAAACCATCAAAATGTCAGACATGTTAGATTAAATGAAAACATTAAAACTTTCATTAATTTGCAGTAAAACCATGGGATGGCCTCCTCTAAGTATGAGTTTTGGTTTTGAATTTGTTTCATCATTAGGATTAGATGGAGGGCCTCCTCTAAGTATAAGTTTGGGCTTTGAATTTGGCATAGGCTTGCTAAGGATTAGGACCATTTTGACAAGTGTTTGACTAGGACTAGGGTGATGTGGAATGATTAGGATATGATTAGGGATGTGGTGATTAGGATATGATTATGAATGGACAAGTAGGATGATTAAGATGAAGTGATTAGATGATGTGGAATGATGTGGATGATTAGGATGAAGGTGACAAGGATGATTAGGGTTTTGATTAGAATGAAATGACAAGAATGAATGTGATGGTAAGTGTGATAGGTGAAATGGGTATGAGGGTTAGAACATAAAATAGGACCACAAACTATCAAATTCAAACCCAAAAGTCACCTGCACAAGCCAAGCAATGGAGGTTGTTAAAACATGTTCAATAAAAACATAAAAAAAAAACCTCAACTATGTGTAGCTCTATCCTACCATCTTAATTCTTGTTTTTATCAATAGAGCCCTCAGTTTAAGAGCAAGATACTATTAGATGATCAAGAAGCTTAAGACTTGTGAATTTGTGGTGTGTGAGAGTATGAAACTATGCAAAATACAACTATTATAGAAGCAAATGCTAAAACCTAACCAAGATTAGTGATGAAAGGCATGATTATAAGCTAAATGATCAAATAAAACTAGGCTAAGATGCAAGATGATGATATGTGATCACAAAAACAACACTAAATTCTATGATAACTCCAAGATATGCTATGATAAACTTCAAGATCCAAGATGAAATGGGCAGCACTTTGTTGCATGAGAGTATGTGATAAAAAATGGCTTGGGAATGATCCTATTTATAGAGGAAGCGTATGAAAATGAAGGGTCAAGATGGAGATGTGTGAGGAAGAGAGGTGGAGGGATAGGATTGACTTTGATGATAGAAGCCTCCATGTTGAGCCATGTGTCCAAAAGGAAGTTAATGAGATTTAATGGTAGTTGGTAAGTTAGAAGTGTAGTCACTTGACAATTGTCACTTGATGAGAGGGTGAGGGGAAAATTAGGTGAAATAGATATTTAGAAAATATCTATTTATTGTGCACATTGACTTTTTGGATATTTGTTATATTCAAAAAGGTGAAGTGAGTGGGGGTTTTTAGGTGAAATAGATATTTTAGAAAATATCTATTAGATATTTGTCATATTCAAATGTGAAGGATAAGTGAGGATTTTAGGTGAAATAAATATTTTCTAAAATATCTATTTATTGTGCAACATTAACTTTTTAGATATTTGTCATATTCCAAAAGGTGAAGGATAAGTGAGGATTTTAGGTGAAATAAATATTTTAGAAAATATCTATTTATTGTGCAACATTAACTTTTTAGATATTTGTCATATTAAAAAAAGGTGAAGTGAGTGGGGTTTGGGATTTAATTAAATAGGTTGGGTTTATTTAATTAAAAGGTTTGGAGGAATAGGGTTTAAAATTTAATTAAATAAGTAGGCTATTTAATTAAGGTTTAGAAGAATGTGATTAGGGGATTAATTAAATAAAATTAATTATTTAATTAAGGTGGTTTAGAAGGATATGGCTTAGGGATTTAATTAAATAAAATTAGATTTATTTAATTAGAAGGGGAAATGGACTATTTAGAAGAATATGATTTGGTTAGGGGATTAATTAAATAAAATTGGATATATTTAATTAAGGTGGTTTAAAAGGATATGGCTTAGGGATTTAATTAAATAAAATTGGATTTATTTAATTAAGGTGGTTTAGGAGAAAAGATTTAGGTAATTAATTAAATAAGATTGATTATTTAATTAGGGTTTAGAAGAGTGGGATGTGCTGTGAGGACTGTTGTGTTGCCTGTGTGAAATCAATGAATCAAGTGTTCTCAGGTGATTGACCAATTTTCGTGTCTACAGTAAGAATGTTTAGAATGACTTGTTTATGTGTTTGTGTTGATATCTTGATTTGGCAATTTGCAAACAAATGATTACACATGTACACACATGAATCACACACGCAAGACACATAAGCAAGTTTGACTTTGAAATTTTGAAGAATGTGATGATTAAGCAAGCACTTGAAGAAGACACATCAACAATCTTAAGACTAGTCAAGTAGGTGTGGCCAAATAGGTCTTACACTAGGATGCACAAGTTGACTAAGGATTTCCCCAATATACTCAAGGTACGGGGGACCCAATTCCATGAAATGAAAGAAAAATAATGTCAAACAATTGGGAGAAAGGGGTAACCCACCCTTCACCTTCACTTCCCAAAGGTATAAAGTTCTTTGGGGCTTAGCCAATAGTGACAAGATTTTGACTTCCAAAGAGGGTGTCTTTCGATTCACACCTCACTTTTTATACTCCGTCGGAATGCTAGAGTTGAGGTCGTCCCTTGGAGTGGTGTGTCTCCAAGAAAGCCTCCTAGGAAGGGTATGACAAAAGAAAACCAAGTGGGTGTTTTTGATCTCTAAGATCACCTTGCAGTGTGAGGAGAGAGCATACACATGCACACTTGATTCACACTCACACTTGTAAATTCTCCTTAGAAATCCAAATGTGTGTTGTGAAAATGAATGGATGAGAGGTGTTTTTTATTCTCAAGGACACACAAAGTGCATGAGAAGAGCTTACACACCTTCGATCACATTCAAGTTCACCAAGAAATAAAAGCACTTATTCTTTTTAATCCCAAGTCAAAATGTGTGATGGAAGACAATGGTTCATTTTAAGCCCAATTTGAATGTGTGAATGAAGACAAGAGTTTGTTTTAGAGCCCAAAATCCAAATGTGAGAGCAAACAAATGTTCCTTTTATGCCCAAATTGAAGTGTTTTTGCAAACAATGATTATGATGAAATGAAAAGAGATGAAAGATGAATGGAGTGCACCTGAATATTTTCACTTTCCAATCTACTGCTGTGACTGATGCAAACGCTGCTACAACTCCATATGATCACCTACAAGCCACCAAAATGAAGAAGGAACAAGTAAACTTGCATAGAAAGCATTATGTGAAAAAAAGGAAATATGATAAAAATCTAATTAATATGAATAGCTACAATAGAATAAATGTCATGAATAGAAAATTTAGGAGATTCTATGTAGTTTTAAAAAAAATTCATGAAAAATGGATCAATTTTGTAATAGTTATATGCGTTTGAAGTTTGAAACTAATGTTGACTTTGAATGAGAAAAGAGAGGTGAAAATGGTATAGTCACCTAATGAAACCTACACCACAATGAAGTTGGTTGAGTCACCTATCCAACAAGTCCTTGTTTGCAAATTTTTGACCCTGTATGATGAAAAGAAAAAAAATCCCTATTAGGGCATGTAGAAAAGCAAGGTAGGTCTGGTAGTTAGCATTAACTGCTGGCGGTCTGCTCTATCGCAGTCATATGAAACAACTAAGTCTGGTGGTTTAGGCTTATGTTTGGTAGTTAGTGTTTCAGTGGGCCTCCCTGTTCATTCATATGACTAGGGGCCAAAAGAGAACAAAATAAAAAAAATAAAAAGTAAAAATAGTAAGCAAGCCTTGCGGTCATTAAAGTGATCAGAGCCCACAGTCAAAAGGGGATTAAGCCCCACCTGCCAGTTAAAAGTTTGAATCTCAAAAGAGTAACAGGTGGGAAGTTTGAATCTTAGACCGACGGTTTAGGGGTTTCATTCAACAAAGTTCACAACCAAACCCTAATCAATGGCTAAACCATGAATAGATGCCCGACAAAGTCAATGAGGAGCTTAGGGGATCGTAGGTAGTTTATGGGGAGGCGACAACACTCATAGTGGAGGCGACCCTAGCTTATGAGCTGTAACATGTATAAGGATGGCGAAGCAGTTTTGGCAGGTGGCGACCCTATTAAAACAGGTGACGGAGGTTTGTTGTGAGGAGGCGACGGGCCTCAAAAGGGTGGTGACAAGGTGGTCAGTGGCCGGAGACACCACCACAGGTGGAGACTGTGTGGACAAAGGGCTTCAATGGGCGGTGACAAGGTTTCGCAAGAGAGGTGACTGGAGGTTTTTAGTTGCAGAGAGGAGTGGTGGAGGTCGGCGGGAGGTGCCACGATGGCTAAGAACAGGTGGCGACGGGGAGGTCTTGAGCGGAGGTCATCGATGGAGATAGAGAATTTTAGTAGGGCTTAGCATTTGGTCGAAAGGGAATTTTTAGTGCTTTGTAAACAAGACCTACAACATACACACAAAAGAAACACCTACGAGCTCAAACAACAACCTGTAAAATCAAACAAAGACACATTTAATGTAGAGGGGGGTGGCAAATCCATACGGTACAGATCCGTACAGATCCATACTATACGGGCATGTTTCCCCTTTCGAAAATGGACAATTTTTTTTTTGAAGGCCAAATATGATGAAATTTATGTCATTTTTCGCTTGCGAGGCCTCCCGGACTCAACAACAAGGTCTGTTTGAGGTTTGGAGGTCACCTGCACAAGTGAACCACAAAAACTCAACAAAAATGTTAGATTTGGAAGTGTTCATGTCAGATTCACCAAATGTAGCTAGGGTAAAAATTAGGGTAAATGCACAAACAACAACTATAAAACCCTAACAAGCACAATGAAGTATAAAATGAACATAAAAATCAAAGCATGGAAGAAATAAAATAATCTAGATTCCTAGCTCACACTTGGTTCGCTTCCATTGCTCTTCTCAATTGTGCATAGGTATGCATGATTTCGAAGATTGAATGTTGATTTCTCACTCTTCCAGTAGAATAACACTAGCATGAAAATGAAGAATGGAGATCAAGAGGAATTTCAGTAGCATGAGGCTACTTGCAAAATGGATCCCCCAAATGGCTTGGGAGAGGGTTGATTTATAGGAAGTGAGTGATTTGAATGAAGGACTATGATTGAAATTTGGTTTCAATGATGTGGATGGCTAGGATCGAATAGGGTTTCCCACTCCATGAGGTGTCGTAGTCATGTGACAAGTGTGCGGAGGGGAATAAAGGAGACCTAATTCAAATATTTTATTTGAATGAGTTGTGCATGTGGCATGTGACATGTGTTTGAATGTGATGAAAGGTGAGGGAATAATTCAAATATTTTATTTGAATTATTTGGAACATGCGAAAGGGGTATTAACTAAATAAATGGGATTTATTTAGTTAATTGTCTAGTGGGAATAAATTAGATTAGGAATGAGATTAGGACAAAATGTCATATGATGTCTCTAGTAATGTGTCGACTAGGTAATGGTCAAGACATGGACAAATTTAGATGTCTACATAAACATTAGAATGCTTTTGTTAACACTGGGAATACTATGAAGATAACCTTTTCGTGCCTGTGTTCTATATCACTAAATGCATAGAAAATCATGTTGCTTGATAGACATAGGAATTATGGTAAATGTTATGAATAATAATGATTATATAGAGACTTCGGTCTGTTAGTAATTTGTCTTCCAACCTTATTTACTTGGGCTAATATAGTTTTCTATTAGCTGTCAAAACATTAATATGAGTAGATAGCTACCATATAAATGTAGAGAAAAGACTAATTTATGTTTTCACTTTTGAACACAAGGCATTGTGGACATATTCTATTAAAGTCTCAGTGCTACAACTAGTTAGGGTTATATATAAAGTGATGAAATCAAACTTCATGAGAACTCTGTTATAACTTAGAAGTTGTGAGGAGTAAGATTGTAGAATGTTTAGACGGACATAGATTACATTTCACAATGATTTATACGTATAAGTTTTATTGTTTACTAGCAAAAGATTTTGTGATAGACAATCACTTATTTTGGAATATACAAAAATGATATTGGTATCGTTAAAACACCTAGTATAGTGATATAATATCACATATGCATTCTACAACAATGATAAGTATTATCATTATATTCAAAGGATGCTATACAAGAGTTCATAACTTATTCTTTATCGAAATTTGGTGGACTTAAGAAGACCAAGAGGTAAAAAATATTGTTTTATTATTATTGTAGACTCAAACCTATTTAGGTTTAAAGATTGAATTTAGTCCAGAGTACTTATGATAATGATAGTATTCGTTAAGATCTTATTTGAATGAGGATAAACCTCATGTTCTATGTTTATACATGATATGAGAAATGTGAATTCGATCAATGCCCACATGGTCAAGAGTAGACTAGAGGACGTTATCGTTTCCATATTATATTTTTATAGATTTTGGAAAACAAGAGTATTTGTTATTACAATGTATTGGGTTATAGAAGTTAAAAACCCTAGATCAACCCATAAGGGTTTAAGAAACTTGAAAACTCTTAAATCAATTATAACATCAAATTAGTCTATTGTTTATTATGGTCGACAGTGAATGGTCAAGAAACCATAGATCAAGACATGCATAATTTAGGAAAAGTCTATGAAACACTTATGATAAATAAATGATTTCTTGTTAGAGTGAGAAACTTGATATATAACACAAGAGTGCTCAATCTTTGGGTCATTGAGTAGAGTGATAGGAAGTCATAGACCATGGTATTTGCAAGTATGCAATGTGGGACTCTCTAAAAGCTTAAAATCACCTAAACCCCTATATTACATTTATCCTAGATTAAAGATTAATTCTAAGTCAGATAGACTAAGATTTGAGTTTAGTCAAGACAATTTATGTCTAGAGTTACTAGTCAAGCAAGTCAAACTATACGATGAGGTAGTTTTCCAAGTCAAGTTAGAGGTGTGTGAACACACAAATAAGTTTATTGAAAATGTCTATTTATAGATAAACTTTGGACAAATTGATGCATTTGTGTCTGCATGCATTAATCGGTTCACCATGTCTAGATTGCATGACCTATCAAAATGATCATACTTAGCTAGAAGATTGTTTAGAGTTGTATGGTCGATTGAGTTATGTAGGAAAAAACACTAGGACTTAGATGGAAACCTATTGGTTCCTTATGTCTATACTCTTTGTGAAGGGTAGGTCCACTTCCAAGAAGGAAGGTGTGCGGGGGACTGCCAGTTTGTGGTTCGAGGAAAAACACTCGGATGATGCTCTCCCTCTATAGCAAAAGACTCGCCAAGACTTGTGAGACAGACACCAAGATTCTAGAAGTAGTATACTTCATGATTGACTTATGATTTCTAAACTTATGTAAACTTATTCATATTGCCAAGTGCAAATTATTGGTAATTGTAAAGAGAAATGATTTCACTATGATTTTTAGCTTTGAATACATTGTAATTTCAAGGTTGAAAAATATTCAGAAAAGATATGCATTTAATTCTATGTGATTACGTAAATGTTACATGTTCATTTACTTTCTTAGTAAATTTTGTGAGTAATTTCAAGTAGTATGAGATGGTATGTTACAAAAACACATGTGGGAACTCTCATCAAACATGTAGATACCACTTACACCACTACATAACACAAAACATCTCCTGCACTTAAAAAGGCTCACAAAAAGGAGTTTGTATGAGAAAGTTAGGGGCATTTGAAGATACAAAAGTAAGGATTAGACAATAATTTTTTGAGAAACTACAATTTGTGAGCTAATGGGGCATCAAAAATAGAAACCACTTACACCAATACATAGTCAATTAAAAATAATCCATATAAAAAATTGCTCAAAAAAGACCTCTAGATGAGCAAGATACGAGCCTCCAAAGTGAGGCATCAAATAGAAAACTCCATTGAAGAGGGGTCCATCTATGAAAGAGAAAATGATGATGTCAATGCTAACTATACCTATTGATTGGATTTGTTGATTGTTTAGGGTTGCTGATTGTGCAAGGTTACTGATTGAGATGCTTGGTCGATTGCACATGTATGGGTGGTGAGGGGCATTGAGGTGGCAACCCACTTTGCATTAACCATATATAAAGGAGGGGTGGTACTTTTTGAAAGAGGCACACCTGTGTTGTCCAGTTCGTATAACCTTGGATAGTGTGCTTGAGGCTAAATTTTTTTTCCTATCATGTAAACTTCATTATAATTGATGAATCTATAGTCATTCTTAAGTTTTTTGACCCCTCCTAACATAATGGTGTAGTTTATTTTTCATGAATCTACTTTGAAGACTGTATAACCTATGAGAGTCAATTATAAACTATGGCACTAAATCTAGTGCGAATTAAATTTTGGGTGTCCAAATTCGATGAAACAAAATTAAAACCTTAGTTTTTTAACTACCTTGAATGTGATGGTTGGATTAGTTCTACTTGAACAAGCTTTGATCAAATTTTGGCCTTCGACACTCTAATGTCTATAGTGTGAGATCTATATATTTAAACATCCTCCAAATAGGATACATAAAAAAAACATGACACTAGAAGTAGGAAGCTCACAATGGGAATGTGTTTGAGTTGATATGCTCTCGTACCATGAAGAAATAATGAAAATATTCTAATAATGCATAAACCATAAACTAGAATAACCTTCTAGTTAGATCTATGCACAAGCTAAAAAACACAAAAAAATACCAATAGACTGATTAAATTCATGGAACGATTAATAACTAGTTTGGTTGTTATGTAGTACAAATGAACCCATGCTTATATAGAGCAAGGGTGAATCTAATCAATGCATGATAGGTGGTAGTTAACAAAATTTAATCTATCATGATAGGTGGAAGTTAACTAAAGTTGATCTAGAATTATAGGTGGAAGCTAAGTAAAGCTAAACTAGCATGATAGATGAGAGATAACTCAACCTAAACTTGTTAAGTGTCAATTAGGTGCATAAGACATGGGCAGATGGATGAATGACACAAAATACCTAAGTGTGCTTAAGAAAATAGAGTGGATAAATAAATAAAAATGAGAACACTAACAGTCTAATAGTTTTATTACCCATATAGGAGGAACTAAGTATAAGGCATGTTTTCATCCATTCACATAGATGTTTTTTATCACTTGTTCTAAGGATGAAAAACTAGGCACGTCAATGTATTATATTATATATGTTCCACTTTAATAATGGGTTTTAGTGTAATTCCCAAAATTGCCATGGAAAAAATCACCAAAAACACAACTAACAAATTATTTTTAGGACACCGAATGCAACACCAAATGATGCAATGTGCACACACAAATAGGTGTAGGCATCATACAAAACTACACCAACCTCAAGCAACCAACATGCATGGAAGAAATGTGTAGGCAAACAGACAAGAAGAGGTAACACACATTCCATCAAGAAAGGTGGCTTACATCTCAATACAACCTACTTGCATGGTGGATGAGAAATAAGGAAGATGTGACACAATGCATTAAAATAACAAAAAGAGTTACATTTTTCACATGCTTACTCGTCCAAGGACCTAGGTGAAAGAAAGGGAAAGGACTATGCCAACCCAACAACAAAGGAACACACTAACATTTAGGAAGTGTAAAAGAGATAAGCTAACATGTTAAATGAGATAAATGGAATATTCACCTACTTAACCTTCATTCTTTAAGACATATTTGATAAACATATAATGATATTCAACTACATTACCATTTCATAGGAGAATAAGTGATAACATAAGAAGAATAGGCATAATCATATTCCCACATTCTCATTCACTTATACCTCAATCTTGAAGATTCATAAAGAGGGAATACTCTTTTCATCATTTCAACATAGAAGTAAACATATAATTTCTATTTTACTTTTTATATGAATGAACAATTAGAGAGAGAGAGAGAGAGAGAGATTAAACCATTTCATTCTATTCACATATGAGAGTTAAAATGATTAATTAATCCTTTCCTATAATAGGAGGCATTCACACATAAAGCTAATCTTTCAACAATGAAATGAGACACTTAATCAAATATTTTTTTATGTATTATACATTAATAATAATGGTAATTAAATATTCTTAAACACTCATCAAACATCTAAAGTGATAAATTATACAAGAAACACTCATTAATAACTCATACGAATGGAAAGAATGCAAGAATATACAAGTACACATTGGATCATCTTAGAATATGCCAATATTAGAATTGCAAGCATTAGATGGCAATAGAGAAACATTAAAAACATGGCACACTAAGTTGACAACACTAGAAACTAGGTCACAGGAGTCAAGGACATGACCACACTAGTATGATTGCTACCACACTATACCAATTTCCATTGCAAACCATAGAACTCCATCATAGTCCAACATTGTTTTAGTTAAAATATGTTCAAACACACATTTTTGGCCTCATGACATTACCATGAAATTATGGATGACATCACATTTCTTAAGTCTCCAATGCAATTCTCCCATACCAAATAGAAAATATGAAAATTTTAAGATATTTTTCCAACTATTTTTCTAATATGTTTACCTAGGTTTTGAGATTGATAACTTAATTCTTCGACATCAATATGGTTGTAAAGTACTAAAAAGTGAAGAAACACATATAGGTGATAAATCTATATCAAAATTAATATTTTACAAAGGAAACTTCACCTAAACACTATTTTGAATCATAAATAATTGATCTTACCACAAGTCTCATTACACCATAAATATACCCAACAATGTTTCTCAACACACACATCTCACAAGAAAACCATTTAAACATGTATATAACCAAATATCAAAATAGGGAAAACTCCATAGATATTCATTTTGCATTTTTATAAAAACCTAAAAGACAAGGAATATATTACAACCCTTTTCTCAAAGAGATCTCCACACACATCATTCTTTTCTCAAATACATAAAAATTTACAAGTTTCCTTAATAACTAGGATTACATAAATCATCCTTTCTTACAACTTGAAGCATAATAAAGATATATTCCTTTAAAAATTTGATACAACCATTTTACATCACCAAAATGGGGAAGACACTTTAGTCTAGTTTTCTTATAACTATACAATATTCATAATTGTCCCTCAATGTGAAGGAAATTGTGAATATAATGACTACATTATAATTACAAACAAGTAAGAAGAAGTTATAACCACCCAATGTGAATTATTGAATTTCCAACTACCTTGTTGGTTGTGCTATCTAATGGTTGGCATTCTGTTACATGGTTGGAGTTTTTGACATGTCAATCTGCTAGAGTTTCCAGTGTCCTACATGAAGTCATGGATAGACATATGTGGGAATGCATGATTAGTAATGTGTAGTGTCATGTGTAAAGGTGTGTGATGACAATAGGGTTGTGGGCTAGATGCAAGTGTTGTAGAGGAGAGTGTAGAAGATTTTTGACACATGGATGCCTAGACAACACAAATTTTAAGTACTATGTAGTGTTCATCTTGATGCTATGAAAGTGTGCAAGGATATTGTGGGGCTATACAAATAATGTGCATTGCCACAGTGGTGCACAAGCTACACAAGGTGTATGAACATGCATGAAATGTCTCTTAGTGTTGTAGAAGAGCACACGAGTACAAAGTATCTCTACTAGCATTGGTGAGGTGCCATAGAGCTGTGCATGCTATTTGGGGTATGAAAACATGCACAACATTGTGGATACACATAATGTTTCCTTCATGATTTGCACCAACATATGAGTGTGCTAACAAATTGAGATATGCCTTAAGTGATGACACCATGAAGCTAGAATGATGAAACATGGGTTGTTATGTAGACCAACATATGAATACCTTGTGTTTGTGTGCTACCTCAAAGTGTACCAAACGAGTGAAACATCAAACAAGGAAGATTGATTGTAATGCCACCAATTCAAAACTAATTTTACTAGATATACTCAATGGTGGAATACAATACCTTATAAGAAAACTTGGTTCATGCTCTAGAATTTCACCCAGCCAAAAATTATTTTTGATGCTTCTTGAGCTTTGAAAATACTTGGGAGTCCACAAAAATGTCATGGAAGGTGTGGAAGGAAATTATAAGTCACACAACACTATATATTCTATGCAAAAAATAAGGATGTTGTGTTGTGCTAGGGTAATGTTGCACATGGATTACACGCAAGACATAAGATGGTTGTCGATTTGGGAAAAATCCAAGTCCATGGGATCTATGGTTTATGATGTAAACATTGAGCATGTGTGAAAAAGAGGAGTGCACATGCCTATGTGGTTGCACATAGATCATTTTCCCTTTCTTGAAGAGTAATGGTCTCCATTTTGGTTGTTGTTAGCTTGGATAAAAAACTAGTGGCATGGTGATGTTGAATCTAATCCCTAAGGAGAAATGTAGGATATTAGGCCTCTTGAAAAAGAGATGTACATTTGTCATTGTGTTCCTTGGAGTGGTTCATGAGATTGTTCTAGTACATAATTCCATGTGACAATAGGTGTGTTATGTAGAGAGCAATGCATGTAAATAGGTATAATATGAAATATTGTTATCCAACACATTATTGATGTAATATGCATTGTGCTTGTAAGACCATTATAGTGAAGAGGCAATCTTACTCTAATTGTCAAGGCCCATCCATACACGATGTAGTTGTTGTCACTTGTATTTGCACCCTTTGTTGAAGCTTGTTGCTGCAACAATCTAGTGAAACATTGGACTGATCTCAAGGTGTGGGACCTTGCAAATGAGATTACACCTCTAGAGAAGGATGGTTCCTCTTTCTGAGGTTAAGACTCAAAGAATAAACTTACAACTAAACCTATTCTAACAATCACCAGGTCAAGGGGAAGAAGGAGAAAATTGAAAATAAGATGGTGATGCACCGTATTTAGTGTGGATGGTTTCTAGATCAACCCTACATACACAACATAATCTCAAGCAATAAATAAACATACGCGTATCACAAAATCTTTGCAAAGGTAAATAAATCTAATTGAAACCCACAAGGAATAACTCATTCACAAAATGGAGAAATTACACAGTGCAAAAATGTGAGAAGGTAAAATCTATTGCTTATTAATCATGGAGCAAGATTACAAAGATGATACAAGAAGTTTGGTTCAAAAGACCAAATACCAACAACCATTACATCTTTCACATATGCATAAATAGCATTTTTCAAATCATTATTGCAGCCTTGGGCATGGAAAACTTGGTCAACACACCTTTCCAATCACCCATACCCTGCAAACATCACATCCCATGGCCCTGTCAGAAAATCCCTGAAATATTTCATGTCGCCCATGCTTCTGGTACTAGGGTTTTAATGAGAAAAGGATCCATGATAAGATCTGGGTCATTGGAGCCATTGTTTCAACCACCTTGGGTACTTTCAATAGTGAAAATCACACCACTATTCTAGCTACCAAAAGATCTACTTCAATCTACATTAATGGTGCCCTCAAGGGCATTGAGCATGCATTTTAGGGAAACACAAAAAAAATTGACGCTTTTGGTGCTTTTACAACACTTTAAATATTCATTTCCTATATTTTAGGCATTTTTCCATGTTTTTGGCACCTAATCGGCGAGTTCCTAATTAATTAGAAATCACCAATGGGCTTTTGGGATCTTTTTTGTTCTTTTTCTTGTTCGTCGGTGATTTCGCGTTGACCAAGAACTCACTGAATGACTCCTTTTTCTCTACCTTTGTTCTTGTTGTCAAACTAAATTTCACCCTTGAGAGAGTTGTAAGGTAACTCTTCCTTTAGTTGACACAATGGAAACACTCCTAGGTTGTGGGTGACCTGTATGTTGGAGTGAATCTCCAGAGAGGGCTGGTTCCCCTAGTTTAACACCTAAAAACTAGACTATCCTATTGTAGTTTGCAAGGAAAAGGGCATAAACTAACATAAAACTAAACTTTATAACTAAAAAAGAGGTGATACACCAGATGTTTTGTGACTTGTACTTTTTTAAACATACATAGTATGACCAATAAGCTAACTTATGTTTTGACATGTTTTTATGCATAAGTATTTCATAGAAAGGATTTAGAGTTTTCAACAACATTTAGAAGCAATATCAAATGGTTTTTTCACAGTTAAATCATGTATAAACTCACAACACAAACTATGACCTATATATACATGTATTTCTACATAAAGGTAACCAAAAATGAGACTAGAAATCTAGGACAAACAATATTATCATAAGATCACATCAATCACTTTCATATACGCTTAAACAAGACATACATAAGATTGTAAGGACTTTAAAAGGACTATAAGAGGAGATTAAAGGTTTTGTTGAAATGCTATAGTTTTGTATATTATTAGGGGATCCTTGTGGAATTATCAAGAGTATTAAACCATTGTCAATAGTTTCATACCTATTTATTAAGCCAGTGGAGTATTTAGGAAGCCTTGTAAGTCATAATGCGTACACTCTATTGTGCTCTTTGAAGAGATGTATCAGGGTGTTAAAGTCTTGTAAAAGTCTAAGTTTAGGTTATAAACCTTAGGTGAAGAAGAATGTTATATATTAGTGAGCCTTCCTAAAACATTGTTAAGAATTCTTCAAAGGATATGAGGTGCCAAAGAGTCTTATCAGTCTTGAAGCTCTACATATGGGAAAGAATATTGTTATAATATCTTAGGGACTAAGAATACAATGTTTAGAGTAGTTAAAACACCCTATTGATGCGAAAGGATTTCTTAGCCTTGAGAAGCCCCTTTATGACTTTAGATTACCTTAAAGTTGGCAAAAGTTTTGGAGATCCTAAGAAACTACATGGAAAAATGTTTGAAGCACAAGCAAAACTGAGGGCAATGATTCAGGAGAGCAACATGCAAAGATCTAAGATTCTATCTACAATTGCTAAAGAATATACATAAACCTATGATGTAATGTGTATTGAAGACCTAACAAAAGGAAGACTTTATCCCACACCTTCAAGAGGTTGGAACAATTAGGAGAAGTGGAAAACAAGTTCTACAATCATGCAAGTGATGGTTGAGATGAAGAACATAGCTATAACACTCATTATGAGGCAATTTTGGAAGTTGTAATCACCACTAGGGGACTTATGGCAGCAATTTCAACACCTTGAAAACATTCAGGAGATATTTTAGGAACATGCAAAATAAAAGAGGTTGAAAAGTTAATGACATTCATTCTTTAAGGTCATCATGGATCTTTCCAAGGAGAAAAGTTAGAAAGAAAGTCTCCCAAGCACCCAAGAGAAGGTAAAACAAGCAATTTAAGGCAAACAAATTCATTTATTGCCTTAAATACATTTCCTAGATTATCTCTTGTAGTTGGATAGGCAAGATGGACGAATAGAATAGGCAAAAACTTCATTCATTTTAGAGAGAGAAGCATTGTAACTAAGTCTTTAGTCAATAAAAAACATTGTAGCTTAGTTTTTGTCAAGAACAAGCGTCATGGTAATTCAATTTTCTCAAAAAAGCATTGTAATCTCTGAGTTAAGAAGAGATATTATCATCTTCAAACTTGTACTCAGTTGTATGGTACCTTTTTGATCAATAAGATAAGCCACTTTTGCCTTCTCAAAAGTTGTATATTGTGTGAAATTATGAAAGTGATTGATGTGATATTGTGATAATATTGTTTATCCTAGGTTTCTAGTCTCATTTTTCATTACCTTTATGCAGGAATACATGTATATGTAGGTCATAGTTTGTGTTATGGGTTTATACACAATTTATCTATGAAAAACCATTTGATATTCCTTATAAATGCTGTTGAAAACTCTGAATCCTTTCTATGAAATACTTATGCATAAAAACATGTCAAAACATGAGTTGTGCATGATATAGTTAGATTATTGGTCATATTATGTATGTTTAAACAAGTATAAGTCACAAAACATCTAGTGTATCACCTCTTTTCAATTTTAAAGTTTAGTTTTATGTTAGTTTCTACCCTTTTCCTTGCAAATAACAGTAGGATAGTCTAGTTTTTAGGTGTTACACTAGGGGAACCAGGCCTCTTTAGAGATTCACTCCAACATACAGGTCACCCATAGCCTATGAGTGTTTCCATTGTGTCAAATGAAGGGAGAGATACCGTACCACTCTCTCAAGGGTGCAATTCAATTTGACAACAATTCTCTTACCTATCTTACTCTTGCACCATGCCTTAGTCAATTTCTACTTTTGTTCCACTTGGCCAGTGATTTCCCGTCGACTAGGAACTCACCGATTGGATATTTCTATCATTTATTACTTCTTGGACCCATTCCTTAGCCATATTTAACTTCCTTGGTGATCTGCTTTGTCCCCTTTACCTGTACCTCCACGAGCTAGTCGGTCTTGACCCACTTGATTGGTCACCATGCTTTGCTTCAGCTGCTTGAGCTTTGTTAGGGATTTTGTTATGAACAGAAACTCATTGGAGAGTTCCTAGTTCCTAGGAACTCCCCAAACTCCAACAAACCCTTACCTTTGCCTTTGTCCTACCACCGGTTCAACCAGTCTCTAACTCTCGTCCACCTTAGAAGTTTCACCTACCCTGATCACTTGAGCCAGTCCTGTCAGTGATTCGATGAGTAATAGGAACATGTCAGGGATTTCCTATTTCTTAGGAACTAGGAAATATCTAACAGAGCCTTCCCATCGAATTGCTCCATTTCACCGAGGAGTTCTTGATGACTGGGAACTACTCGATGAAAGGGAACCAAAGAGAGCCTGCCAGGTTTTTCTAAGGGAATGAGAATGTTTAGGGATTTCCACTGTTCCTAGAATAGTGGAAATCTCCAATTTTGTTCCTGAAGGGACCAAAAACTCTGATAACCCATAACTTGGGAATTTTTCAAAATTTTGAATTTTCAAAAGGCATGGTATCTTTAATATTGGTCAATTACCTCTATCTCCAAAGTCCCATGGTCTACTACTTTCTCTTCTAAAGGAACCTTGGCTGAAGAACAAATTGAAGACTCCTTAGACTCTTGGCTCTATAAAGATGAATCAGATGATGAAGAATCCCCACTTGTTCATCTCAAACAAAACTATCCTATCCCATCACATATGTGTGAAAATATGAGATATAAAGGTAAAAGCCTTGGACTTCATGAAAAGGGAAGTATTGAGCCAATAACGATAGAGGTGTACACTATGACCACTTTGGATTGGGATACATACCTCTTGGTTTGGAAACCAAATATACTCATGTTCCCTCTACAAGTCAAGATGAACCTCTAATGTCGTTGAAAGTATCATCAACGGGACCATCAATGCCTCTTCCGAAGACCTTGATATTTCATGCCTCTTCCATGACAATGAAATCTTCACCATTGAATCCTCAACACCATATTGTGATTCCATTATCCAGGACCAACAAAATCAAATATCTTTCGATACATGCCAAAATGAAGGAGAAAATCTTGAGTTCCTTAGTCCTACAAATACAAAATCTCAAAATTGAAAAAATAGAAAAGTATTGGACTTAAAAGAGAAAAATTATGCTATACCTATCTTCGGAGCATCAAAAGACAAAGAAAAATTCATCTTGCCCCTAGCATCACAAGAGTATCTACTTGAATAAAAACAAATCAATTCAAGCATAAAAGAAAATCCAAAGATGCTGCTTAAATCTATGTTTATTTGTGAGATTGCTAGTCCCATGCCCCCTTTGTTCCATGACACTTCCACCACCTTACATGACCACATCCTTCTACCCCACTTATTTCACAATCACCACAAGTCCATTTCCCACCATGTTTCTCACTCCACTTCTCCTACTAAAGTCATTCACTGGCCAAGTGGCTATGATGGTTCCTTTTAACATTTCCTAAACACAAAAGGGGCTAATCTTGTACTTAAGGAGATGCATGATTGTATCCACAGTTCCTTTACTAGTGACATTATCTTTACAAGGCAGCTTCCTAGACTTGGTTATGCATGGTCCTATCCATATTTCAACCACCATCACACTCTTTATTCACTTGCTACTCCTGATGGTTCAAAGTCAGATGATCCACCTGATATCATCCACCTGACAAGGTCTCATACTTCGTTTGTCAAGTATCCATATCTCGCTATCCTCTAGTCCATTTATCCCTATATCCATTTTCCCATCCATTTCATGTCCTAGTCTTCCATCACATCCATTTCATGTTTCCATCCTTATCATACACCTAGGGGCAACAGATTGTGCCTTTTCTTTGGACATAGGTTTCCTTGTTAAATATCTACGTTTTGGGGTACATCTACATTCATCATTTTGAGCTTCACACACTTGCACATTTCATGTCCTTACACATCTAATGATATCATATATTTTATCTTATACTTGTGGTGTTGAACACCATTAGCATTACCCGTTGCCTCCCCAAACTCTCCCATCCATCCCATTCACTATAACCACCCCTTCATCCATCCAATCCCATTCAACCATCTCATAATAACACAAAAACAAAAAAAAATCAAAACATACAAAAATCCAAGAAATAAACCAAATGTAAGCCATCCTTAATCTATGCCAATCTAGTCAAGCAATCTAGCCAAATCATCCACAAGCATATATTGGTTTTGTTTCCAACCTTGCTGTCAACCCAATCAATCAATCAATTATCCAATCATCATCATCAGGATATGTCTTTCCCTCACCAACAACACTATCTCAATCCATCATCAATCAATCTAGTCAATCTAATCAATCCAATCAATCAATCAATCCCTGTTTTTCATCTTGGCAAGGACAATAACCTTGTTTTTTTTTATTAATCATTTATGCATGCTTTCTTGCTTGTGTGTGTTTATAATTTTATCTTGCATTTGCATCAATTCCTTACAACATATTGCTGGGTGTTGCCACAATAGTGTGTCCCACTTATGGGACATCCTAATTTTTGTCTAAAATCACATATTTTTTTATAAATAATTATTGATTTAATCCTTGAGGGGTTCCATATAAATGGGCTTAATTGAAGGGGGTTAGATAAAACCCCCTTAGATCAAATCCCCTTGGAAATAACCCCTAGTTTTAAATGAAACCCTTGATGGAGTCTCCTCTGCACCTATCAAAATGTTGACAAAAAACCAATTTTGCTTCACCATTTGGGGGATCAAATGAAGTCCTTTAGAAATTCTATTTTGTAATTATGTAGCACTTAGTATAAGCTTTCCCAAAAGTATGATTTTGAGTATGTTTCATTTGATTTTATATTTATTTTCTATTTTCTAGTGAACGTAGGTTTTTCACCGAACATCAAGGTCTCTATTCCACACATGTAGAAAAATTAAAAAATAGAGAATTTTTTTTTGAAAAATATTTGTGCACTAGGTATTGATGTCCTTGTTTCAACAAAAAAAGAAGTTAATTTGGATACATACATAAAAACTTATGTTGTATGGTATAAACCTATGTCTAAATTATAATTAATCTCACTTCAAAAATTAATTAAAAAAATATGCACCAAAAAAAATGAAAAAATATCTATGCACTCGATATTGGTGTTGCAAATCTATGTTTAAAAATTAATAGTTTATCCTTTCTATAAAAAAACGTTATGTTGTATGGTATGAACATCACTGTCTAAAAATGTTGTTAATTATAAAAATGAGTTATTAAAAGTTATGTAAAAACATCCACAAATTAATTATTAAATTTTTTTAAAAAATACATTTAGAATCTACACATGAAATCTCAAAAGTCACTAGTTCACATCATCTTCAAATTCTTAATGGTTTAGTTGCTATAGGTGTCAGAAAGTGGAATTTTGGTTAAAATGTTGATTTTGAAGTCCTACTTTGGCCAAAAAGTGGGACATAGTATTGTGGGATCACCCTACTACAAATGACATCATGGTATTCCATATCACGGTGCCCAACAACATATGTTTTCTTGTGACCTTTGTCTTTTGAGTCAGTCCTTTCATGTACATAACACATCAACACTCTAGTCTTTATACCTTGGTGCATAATGTCTAGTGCTATATTAAACTATATGGTTGCTCACCTAATGTAGCATAACATCTTATTCATCCATTTCCTCCATCCTTAACCAATTCCTTTCATCCATTTCAAGAGTTCTTCAAACCCACCTATCCTCTTGAGGGGGCATCCCATCTCTCCATCCATTCTTCCTCATCACTCCTTCAAGTGGCTAGGGCATCCTTTTCCAATCTTCCATACCTTATCTTCTTTGAAATGATGTTACTTCTCTTAGCCGCAACATCATCTCAAAGAGGGGCAAAATGTAGACATCTAAAGTTGGCCACATCCTAACATCACCTTTCGACACCACCATATGTCACATTGAGACATATTTGTCCTAGTCCTTTTCATGTCCATTTCTATCACCTAGTTAATTAAATAAATTATATTTATTTAATTAACCTATTTCCCATAGTTCTCAAATTAATTAAATAAATATAAATTATTTAATTAATTAATCTATTTTCCCTCTAGCCAAATTAATTAAATATTATTCAATTAATTTATCCTCACACAATATCCCTCTCCAATAATTAATTAAATAATTTTATTATTTGATTAATTTTCACTAGTCTTCGTCCTCATCCTCTTACCACAAATAATAAATGAGAGCCTCAAAAGTCAAACTAACTTTTCATCTCCACCACTCATTTCATACTACATCTCTCAATCCTAGCCATTCACATAAGGATGCCCCAGAAGCTTATATCTTTCAACTCTTAATCTCCACCATACATTTCATATTGTACCTCTTAATGTTAGCCATCTATTTTCACCTCTTAATGTCAACCATCCATTGCACGTCTTAATCATAGCCCTCCATCCTATCATCCAAGAATCTATAAATCAAACATCAACCTAGCCATTTTCAAGTCTCCATGTGATGCAAAGTTATGTTGTCAAAGTGAGCAACCAACATATCAAAAATAATTATCAAAATATCATTGGAGCACATCCACCATTGTCATGGTGCAACAAGGGCTATTGTGGTAACATTGTTTTGTTATTTATGTTTGATTTCTCTAGTCCTTTGCTCGATCTAAGGTGATGTAGGTATGAAATAGGATCTTTCATGGTGTATTGTTTCCATTTTATATTTCATATTTTATGCATCATACAATACCTTTGATTGTCTGATAATTATATTGTTGCATATGAGGGTGATGGTTATTAGAGTAGGCAATTCTTTGCATATTTTTTTGCTTTTTTAGTGCAATAATCTCACTGGACATATTTCTAAGAAAATTTTGCATTTCATGAAGCTCATTAGGGGCTAAAGGTTTAGAAAAATGGTATTATGGTGTTAGTGTAATTGGTATTAGGATGGAATTCATAGATGAATGATGTTATCGATTGGGATACAAGTGTAGGTTGATATGGAGGTTGTATGTTGGGAAACAATGGCATAAGAGGATGAGGTACCAACCCTCCTATCTAGATTAGGTCATTTTTAGCACCAATAGAAACATCATAAGTGTAAGATTTGGTATAGAATGCTCTATACCATGCAAGATTTGGCTATGAATGTAACCACCCAAGATCTAGGAGCTTCAATGAAAGCATAAGAGAGACCCAACATGAAAGAATAATTCTATTCTATCAAAGGATGTAATATGCATACAATATGTACATGATATGAAATTACAATGAGAAGACCTTGGTTATATAGGCCAAGGTGAAACATAGGAAAACATAAGATTATGACAAGTGTCTTAATCTTATGACTTGAGATACAAAAAGATAACTATCCTTAATGCACAAAAATATAAATGAAAGATTGGTAATAATTAACTAATTTGAGTGAAATACCCAGTTTAAGATTCGTAATGAATGACTGATGTACTTGGGCTGCTACACCAGCACTTTGATGAGGTGCGACGTAACTTTGCATGTGTGTAGCTTCCCTGTCGATTGTAATGATGTCAACATTGCATGGTCTGGTACCTTTTCTGCAGATAGATTTGACAGTGATGCGTTGGCATGTGACATCATGAGATTGCATGTGGATGACGTTCATTGGTAGCTGTAAATGATTGTCTCATGTGGGTTTCCCTTTTTGAAAGTGGAGGATGAGTCATGTTGACCTCATCATTTGGTGTCCTCACTTTGACGTTTGAAAAGGTGGGTCCCAACCGTTTGAACCTTTACCAATTTGGTAAAGCACCGGAGGTACTCCTAGTCAGCTCTAGATGTGTATTTGGATGGCTCTAGAGGAGTGCTTAGTTAGCTCCAGAAAGCTCCTGCTAGAATCCTGCATGAAGAAGGGAACAACCATTTGCTGGTTTTCAGTCCCCCAGGTGAGAAAGACAACCATTTAATGGTTTTCAATCTTTCCCTTTTTTTGAGAAGGGCCGCCATTTGCTGGTTTTCAACCCCTCTTTTTTCTGAGAAGGGCCTCCATTTGCTAGTTTTCAACCCTTTTTTTTTTCTTTTTTTTGAGAAGGGTCGCCATTTGGTGGTTTTCAACCCTTCTTTTTTTTTGAGAAGGGCTATCATTTACAAGTTTTGTATAGAGCCAAATTTTGTGACCATTTACTAGAAATGTGTCTTCTCCTCCATTAATGGGTGCCAACAAAATTGTTACATTCTCATAGACTTCCCTAATTTGGTAAGGTCCCATCCAATGAGTTTGTAATTTCCCCTTGAACTCCTTGAACTTAGAATCATACAGGAGAACCCAATCCCCTTATTGAAATGTCCTCTTTTTTGATGTGTTGATCATGCCATTGTTTCCTCTGGTACTGAATAAGTTCCGTCTATTGTATAGCCTCTATCCTATTTTCGTCCAACTCATTGACTTGAAGAATCCTATCTTGCTGTGCTATGGATAGTGGCAGCCTAATGTCTAATGAGGTCTTTAGTGTTTACAGTTCGAATTCTATGGACAGTATGAGTTTCTTTCCATAAACCAGTTCATAGGGTGAAAACTTGGTTGTTGACTTCCATGTGGTATTGTAAGCCCAAACTACTTTAGGTAACTTGTTGGCCCAATCTTTCCTATTCATGGCTACTATTCTTGTCAAGATGTTTTCTAGCTCCCTATTTGTCACCTCTACCTCCACATTAGCTTGGGAGTGGTAAGGTGAAGACTTCTTGTGCTTAACTTGGTATAGATCTGTGAAAGCTTGAATTACCTGAGAAGTGAATTGTGGTCCTCTGTCTAAAACTATTGATCTCAGAGCTCCAAACCTCAAGAAGATTCTATTATAAAGAAAATCAACGACTTTTTCTTCCCTTGCAAACTACAATGCCTGAACTTCTACCCATTTGGTTACATAGTTGGTGCAAACCAAAATATATTCTTTGCCTGAAGAAGGTGGAGAAATTAGCCCTACAAAATCTAGACCCCATTTCTCAAATGGTTCCAACACTACTTGAGGGTGTAGTGACATTTCCTAGGTGAAGGTTGGCTGACCCATCCTTTGGCACTGATCACACTGCTGCACATACCTCTTGGTGTACTTATGGAGAGAGGGCCAGTAGTAACCAGCTCCTAGAATTTTTTGGATAATTCTTTGTGAGGAATAATGTCCACCTGAGGGTTCATCATGACATGCCCTTAATACATCAAAGATTTCATCAGCTCTTAAACACCTGCATAAGATAAATTCAGGACCACATTTAAACAACAAATCATTCAACCATTTGTAAGATAAACTTTCTTTTACCAATCACTTCTTTTGTTTTGAGGTGAAATGAGATGGAAACAAGCTTGTAGCTAAGAAATTATCTATGTCAGCAAACCAAGGTGTAGTAGAAGAAACAACAAAGAGATGTTCATCTACAAATTTATCTTCCACTGGTTGGGTTTCTCCACCTATATGCAACCTTGACAAAAAGTCAACAACCAAATTGAATTTTTATGGGTTGTCTATGATAGTAATGCCAAATTCTTGCAATAGTAATAGCCATCTAATTATCCTTGCACCCACTATAGGTTTGTTCATTAAGTACTTAATGGCTGCATGATCAGTATGCACAAATATTTTATATCCTGTGATATAATGTCTGAATTTGTTAATAGTGTTGCAAGTATGGGCTTAACTGGTGTTGTCATTGATGTCAACATACTCCTGTTGCATTAATGATAAGGATTGGATGAGCTATGTGCTGAGGATATTGAGAAAATTAGTCTCAATTAGAAACAGAGAAGGACAGGGAAGACAGTAAGGTAAAAGTCCAAGATAGGATGAGGATCAGAGGATGTAGTTTAAAGGGTTTGTAGATATGTGTCTTAAGGTGGTCCAGTAGAGATTTCAGAGGTCCACATGAAGATCTGAAGGAGTTGTGACGGTTCAAGTAAAATTGGTTCCGGCAGGTGTTTAGGGATGATAGATAGGTCCGGTGAGATCCAGAATTACATTATAATGTTCTGTGGATTTGAGGGAGTGCTGAGGAAGTCTTTGTGGAGTGTCAACTATATTGGTTCGTGGTTTGAAGGTCCGCAAGCATCTATTCTTTTGTGACAGTGATGATAGTGAAAGGAAAATTGCAGGATCTAAGTACTAACCAAAACATGCAAAGCAAATAAACAACACAAGAAAAATATTACCAGATTTGTAAGATGCACAAGAGACCAACACAAATTTTTGAAGGGGGAAAACCAAAGAAAAACCCCTGTGAATATGCAAATGGCAATAAGCTCAAAAAAAGAGATTACAGAGAGATATTTGAGAAGCTTCTCAAGGAGAGAAAAATGAAGAAGAAGAAGATATCCATGAAGAGGATATGTGTGTGAAAGAGAGGTGAAGAATGGAGTTATATGTAACTCCAATATGCCACCTTGCATAAGGTGTGTGCCATGTGTTTCCTCTTAAGGAGGAATCTATCAAATATAGATTTATTCCTGCAAGAGGAATAAAAGAGGTGTTACCCGACATGTGGGGATAAGCACCAAAAATAATAAAATACAAATTATAAAATAATCTTCACAAAGTAAAGATTAAATTCTAATACCCCCCCTTAAGCTTTACTTGGGGAGATTTACAAGAAACCCATCAATGGGATGATTACAACATTTACAAGAATGGCATTAAAGCCTTTACAATGAATAAGAATATATAATTTAAGAAAGAGGCTTGATGTAGAGCCAAATCTTCAAGTCTTCAAGGAATTGAATCAACCAAGCTACTTGTATAGATGCCGTTGAACAATCTGAACATTGAGCTCCTTTAGAGCCAAGAGAAGTGAAATTGAAGGTTCATGAACTGCCAAGATATTGAACCTGTTTCATCAAAGAGACCATAACCACAAATAGATTTCCCATCATTGGGATCATCTCCTAGATCATATAAAGAGATATACATGGCAAAACAAAAGTTTGCAGATAATATGAATCAATTTTGAGTCATGAAGCCACAAAGGCAAAGGTTAGCTTAGCTAACATAAAAGTGAAATTAGATAACTGTAAGTCTTGAATAAGAGTGCTAGAGTAGCACAAATCATGGCTTATAGCCCAAATTATAAAATGCCAACATATAGGCATATCAATAAAAGTTCTAGGTTGCTTCTCACTACATCATTTATTGAATTGTAAAGGGAACTTATATCAATTTTAATTATAATGGACTTAGTCCTAAGATCATAGTGCCATCATTTAAAAATTCAATAATATGGACTTTGAAAAATAGTCCTATAGATGGTTATAAAAACCATAATGCCTTTATAAAATATCAGAGGACTTTTGAAAATAGTCCTAAAGATGGTATAACAACCATATTGACTTCAATAGAAGTATAGGAACATGATCTCCATGGATCAGTTCATCATAAAAGTAAGTGCATACCATCAAAGTGGATGGAAATATTTTCCATGGGGCCCAAACAACTAGAGCTCCCTATGCAACATTACAGCAAATGCGTCTTGTGCATAAAAAGAACTCCATTGAGACTAGATGAAGCATTGGACTTTGCAAAAAATTGTATAGATGGGATAAAACCATCAAGAAGGCAGAAGCTTCATTGAGCTTTTAATATCTCAGATAAATGAGGCACAAAAAGTAGATTCCCTTTATCAAGACAACATAACCATAGTTGAGAAGAAACACTAGACTTGTTGTAAAAAATTGTGATAAATCAAGACTTAGGTTGATAAATCAGAATAGTAAATTAATAAATCAGAAGGATAATTTGACACAAATTGTGATAGAAAGAGCTTAGAGATATATTGGAATGTTAAGAAAGATGAGAATAATATTCCAAAGTGATATTCATGCATTGGCCACTACATGAATATCCCTGAAATATAATTAAATGAACAAGTATAGAATTATTGGGTTGATCAAGTCCAATAATAAAGTACATGTGTAATTATAAAAAATAAAGGCGAATTTTTTGAAAGAATAAATTGCGGAAAGAAAAGGCAATTTTTATAAGAAATGCCTAATTTCTATAATAGAAGGCAAAAACAATATTAAGAAATGTCTAATTACATAGACAAAAGGGAATTTTTTAAAATAAATGTCTCCATTAAAAAAAACTAATAATACCTTTAAAAAGGCTAACAAAAAAGTTGTTAAAAAATTTTAATACATACACTAGGGAAAATGTTTTTTTTTTAAATTCCCTATAAAGACAAAATAATTTTATTTTTTAAAGACTTTAATAATGTAAATAAAATAAAAAACTCTATATTAAACATTATATTAGAAAGACACTTTTTTATAAAGAGCTTAAAATATTAAGAAAGGTTTTAATTTAAAATGATACTACCATATATATATTAAATATAAAGAAAAGAAGTTAAAAAACTATTTTATTAAATAAAGCCCTTCAAAAACGTACTAATTAAAACCTTAAATCTAAATAGAAACTCCCTTTTGTAAAAAGAAACCTTCTTAGTTTATAAAGAGAGGGCACGAATTGAAGAAAACGTTTGAATGTTTTAATAAAGAGAGGGCTCTGCATAGAGAGGGGGCACGAATTGCAGAGGCAACAGAGGAGCTCTGTGCATGGTGGCCGACGGGAGTGGTGGATGGAGTTTTTGTTTCCCCGAAGGCCCTAAAATTTTTTTATTGAGAGCTATAAAAGATTTTAATAATTTATTTAGTTTTTTTTAAAAGAAAAGGAAAAATAAGGGGGCCGAGGCCTCCTTAGGCCAATGAAGCCCTTAAAAAAAAACTACAGATAGTTTTTTTTAAGTTCTTAATTTTTATTAAAATTTTTAGGGTTTTTTAATTTTTAAAAAAAGCTTGCTTAAATTTTGAAAGAAGAATTTTCTTTTTGAAAGAAAACAAATAATGTTTTTTAAAGGTTTGTTTGATTTTAAAAACTGTAGAAATGGTATAGTAAAAGGAGAAAACAATTTTTTCTTCTCAGAGATCTAAAAAAAAAATTGATAAAAGAATATATATATAGATTTTTTTTAAAAAAATTTCACACAGATCTAAAAAACATTTGAACAAATATATCTTGTAAAAAAAATTGAATAAACTAGAATAGTATTTTTTTCTTACAAGTTAAATTGATTTTTTGTAAAAAAAATTGAAACAGAAAACACTTTTTATCTCTGTTCTCTGCTGTTGTCTGTAGGTCTCCAAGGTCACCAGATCTTTCAAAACAGCTTGCACAAAATGATTAGCAGCCTGCTCTGATACCATGAAAGGAAAATTGCAGGATCTAAGTACTAACCAAAACATGCAAAGCAGATAAACAACACAAGAAAAATATTACCAGATTTGTAAGATGCACAAGAGACCAACACAAATTTTTGAAGGGGGAAAACCAAAGAAAAACCCCTGTGAATATGCAAATAGCAATAAGCCCAAAAAAAGAGATTACAGAGAGATATTTGAGATATTTGAGAAGCTTCTCAAGGAGAGAAAAATGAAGAAGAAGAAGATATCCATGAAGAGGATATGTGTGTGAAAGAGAGGTGAAGAATGGAGTTATATGTAACTCCAATATGCCACCTTGCATAAGGTGTGTGCCATGTGTTTCCTCTTAAGGAGGAATCTGTCAAATATAGATTTATTCATGCAAGAGGAATAAAAGAGGTGTTACCGACATGTGGGGATAAGCACCAAAAATAATAAAATACAAATTATAAAATAATCTTCACAAAGTAAAGATTAAATTCTAATAGATAGACTATGTTCTTGAGGTTTCGGATGAAGGAGAGAAAGATTTGAGTAAGTAGATGAAGTGTGGATGTTCTTGGTGATTCATGAGAGCTTGTGGTAGTCTTTGGATCGTGTCTAGTTCATGTTGGTGGTCTGCATTGAAGTTGGAGTTCGCTTTTGAAGAACAACTTCGGGATGATGGTGTTCTTCCTAAAACAGGCCGACCGGATGAGTTATACATCTTGTGGATGTTTGCTGACTTAGATGATCATTCCTAAGTTGATGTCTTGTACAAATAAAGGATTGCGAAGTCATTTGTAAAGTGTCTTTGTGGAGATGAGGGTGTGGTAGCAAGGAGGAGAGCGAAAGGCAGAGCAGAAGTATTGGGCTTAATGGAACTGATTCAAGCATGGTGAAGATGCTATTTTCCAGTTCAAGTAGGTGATACTTATTTCTTTGTAGATAGTGTGTCTCTTGTAGGCAGTGAGCCTCTTGTGAGCAGTGTGCTCGGGCAGTGAGCCCTAATTGGCAAGTGCCATTTTGTTCCTTCTATCCTTCTAACAGAGAATACTTTCTTGGGTTAATCACCCCATGGTTTTTCCCTTAACCGGGTTTTCCACGTTAAAATCTTGGTGTCTCATGTGTTGATTAGTCTCTGCTCTTGATTTGTTACATTATGTTTCCATGACTGATTTATAATTAAGCTGTTGAATTGAAAAATGGAAGTAAGTGTTTAAATAGAAAGAAAGTTTTGCACAACTGATTCACCCCCCCTCTCAGTTGTGTGCCCTAAGTCTAACAATTGGTATCAGAGCTAAGTACCTCTAAAAGGAGCTTAACCGCTTGAGGAGATCTAGGATGTCGTCTTACAAGAAGGATAGTCCGAAGTTTGACGGAACCAACTTTGCTCTTTGGAAAGGTCGCATGAAATGTCACTTGCAGTGTATGGGAATGACGTACTGGTCTATGGTTACAAAACAATATGTACCTCCACAGGGTGGTCTGACAACCCTAAATGAGATCACAGATGCTGAAAACAATCTACGGACCAAAGAGGCTCTTCTAAGTGCATTATCTGACTTAGAGCTCTCAAATGTTATTGACCTACCAACTGCTTTTGAGATTTGGAATAAACTAGAACTTTTGCATGAAGGAGACCAGTATGTTAAATGTGCAAGGTTACAGAGTCTAAAAGGGAAATTTGAAAAATTGAAGATGAGAGATGATGAAAATATTACTACTTTTATGCCAAGAGTGAATGAGCTGGTTTGTGGAATTAGAAATAATGGTGGAGTCTTGGATGAAAATGAGATTGTTGGCAAAATTCTTAGATCTCTACCTGAATCTTACAAAATCAAGGTTGCTGCCATTGAAGAATTCAAAGCCCATACAACTGTCACAAGAGATCAATTGGCTAGGAAACTGGCTGCATTTGAAATGACAGAGTTTGGAGATGACCCCCCCAAGATTGAATCTACATTCAAAGTTAGTGCCTCTGTAAAAGGTAAACAAAGGTTTGATCTAGGAGAGAACTCTTCAAAGAAACTTTCATGGTATGAAAAAGCAAGAAAAGACCTAGAAGAAGAAGAAGCTGAATCTGCTCACCTTGAAGCTCTTATTGCAAAAAGACTACCAAGAGGATCCGGTAAGTATGAAGGGAAACTACCTTTTAAGTGTTTTAACTGCAATAAGATTAGTTATTTTGCCTCAAAGTGTCCGGAAATATTTTCAAGGCCAAATCCTAACAGATCAAGGTTCCAAAAGAATTGTTACTATGTTCATGAAGAAGATGAGAATGGAGTAACAGATGATGAATTAGAGACAGTAAACAAATCTGGAAGTGAATGGGTGTTTATTGCTATCAAGGAAGAAGAACCAATATCCTCTGAATCTGTCAATCATAAATTTGCAGAAAGAGCTCTGGCTGCCCAAGTTGAAGAAAAGGACGATTGGGTCATTGGAAGTGGATGCTCTCACCATATGACAGGTGACAAAAATAAGTTTGTAGATTTGGAAAGGTATGAAGGAGGAATGGTAAAGTTTGGTGACAATTCTGCTGGTAGAATCAGAGGTAGAGGAACTATTTCTTTTGATGGAAAGAACAAAACCAAAAATGTACTATATGTTGAAGGATTGAAGCACAATCTTCTCAGTGTTGGTCAGTTGGTGGACAAAGGCTATGATCTTAGATTCAAGAATGGAAAGTGCAAGATCTTTGAGAGTTTTGGAACAGAGATTGTATCTGGTACCCAAACAAAAGGTAATATCTTCCATCTAGTTGGTACTGGTAAAAGTTGTCTATTTGTGCAAGTTGATCAGAGTTGGTTACGGCATAGGAGAATGTGTCATGTGAATTTTGATAATATCATCAAGATAAGTAATACTTAGGCTATAAGAGATCTTCCAAAATTAGTGAAACCCACAAATAACTTATGCAAAGAATGTCAGTTGGGTAAACAAAGCAGAGTCTCATTTAAAAGCAAGGAACAATCTTCTACCGGTTTATTAGATCTAGTTCATACTGATCTTTGTGGTCCGGCAAGAATTAGAAGTGTGCAAGGTTATAGATACTTCATGTTGCTAATTGATGACTATTCTCAGATGGTGTGGGTAACCTTTCTGAAAGAGAAATTAAAAGCTCTTGAGAAATTTAAAATATTCAAGGCTATGGTAGAAAATGAAACCGGATTAAAATTGAAATGTCTGAGGTCTGACAGAGGTGGAGAATTCACATCCGGAGAGTTCATAGAGTTTTGTGAGAAACATGGAATAAAGAGGCAGTTGTCTGCCCCCAGGACTCCACAATAGAATGGAGTAGTTGAGAGAAAGAACCAGACCATCCAGGACCATGATAATGGAATCAAATGTTCCTCAGATCTATTGGAGAGAAGCTGTTAGTACTGCAATCTATACCCTCAATCAAGTTCAAATCAGAAGCAATACCGGTAAGACTCCTTATGAACTTTGGTTTGGCATCACTCCTACTATGAGGTATTTCAGAGTTTTTGGTAGCAAATGTTACATTAAAAGAGATGAGGATCTAGGAAAGTTTGATGCTAGAAGTGATGAAAGAATATTCTTGGGCTACTCTACTCAAAGCAAAACATACCGGTGTTATAACAAGAGACTAAGAAAGATTATAGAAAGTACAAATGTGAAGGTTGATGAAGGAATTGAAAAACCCTCAAGGTTTTATGAATATGATAAAGATGATCAGGATGGTGTTATGTTTCAAAAAGCCCAAGCCCCTTTTGAAATTGAGATTCAAACTGATCTGGCAAATCAGGAAGAATAGTTGAACTTCAATGAGTCTAGTCAAGAATCAGAAGTGCAAGAAACTCCCAAAGTTCCTAGGTATGTAAGATTGAACCACTCTGAAGATCAGATCATAGGTGATAAAAGCAAAGGAGTACAAACAAGAAGAAGAATTGCTCAAGATTCAGAAGAGTGTTGTCTGATTTCAAAGATTGAACCTAAGACAGTGAATGAAGCTTGCAATGATGAAAATTGGTCAAAAGCCATGGAGGAAGAACTAATGCAAATTGAGAAAAATCACACTTGGGATCTTGTTCCCAGACCTAGAAACAAGAATGTGATTGGAACCAAATGGGTCTTCTGGAACAAACTGAATGAAGTTGGTGAAGTAATCAGAAACAAAGCCAGATTGATCTGCAAAGGCTATTCTCAAATAGAAGGAGTAGATTTTGAAGAAACTTTTGCTCCGGTGGCAAGAATTGAAGCAGTCAGATTATTTCTTGATTTGCTGCCTTCAAAGATTTCAAAGTGTATCAGATGGATGTCAAGTCTGCCTTCCTAAATGGTGACATGGAAGAAGAAGTGTACATTGAACAACCGGATGGTTTTCAATTGTCTAATCATGGTGATATGGTCTGCAAAATGAAGAAAGCTCTGTATGGACTAAAGCAAGCCCCAAGAGCCTGGTATGAAAGATTGGATAAGCATTTTTTGAAGATTGGTTTCAACAAAGGTACTGCTAACAGTAACTTGTATTTCAAAATTGATCATGAAAACATCTTGATTGTTGAAGTGTTTGTTGATGATATCATTTTTGGAGAAAGATATAGTATGTGTAAAACTTTTGCAAATCAAATGAAAAGTGAGTTTGAGATGTCCATGCTTGGTGAAATGAATTTCTTCTTGGGTCTACAAATCACTCAAACAAAGAAAGGAATCTTCATTTCTCAGACCAAATATGTGAGAATTATTGAAGAAATTTGGGATGGAAGACTCAAAGCCAATGAACACTTCCATGGCAATTAGATGTAAGTTGAGTAAAGATGATGACTCTCCCAAGGTTGATCAGACAAAGTACAGGTCAATGATTGGAGGATTGTTGTATCTCACTCAAACTAGACCAGACATTATGAAGGCTTTTGGTCTTGTTGCTAGATTCCAAGCTGATCCTAGAGAATCTCATGTCATGGCAATCAAGAGGATTTTTAGATATCTAAAAGGAACAGTTGAGTATGGTTTATGGTATCCTAGAGATCATGATTCCTCTCTTCATGCCTATATAGATGTAGATTGGGTAGGAGATGTGGATGACCGGAAGAGTACCAGTGGTGGAGCATTCTTTTTGGAGAAGAGATTGGTTTCTTGGCTAAGCAAGAAACAAGAGGCAATATCTCTATCTACAACTGAAGTAGAATATATTGCAGCAGTAGGTAGTTGTACTCAAGTTTTGTGGATGAAGCAGATGCTAAGAGATATCCAAGTAGAGTATGAGGAACCTATCACAATCTTCTGTGATAATTCAAGTGCAATAAACATATCTACGAATCTGGTGTTGCATTCAAAGACTAAGCATATATCCATCAAATTTCACTTTTTAAGAGAGCAAGTAAACAAGAATGAAGTCAGATTAGAGTTTGTGCCTTCCAAGGATCAGATTGCAGACATATTTACTAAACCTCTACCTAAGGATTCTTTTGAGTATCTTAGGGAGAAGCTAGGGGTCATTATCCCTCTGGTGATGAACTAAGGTGCATTGAGGTGCATTAGTCCGGTGGTTATCACAGTCATATCTTGTGATCTAGATTGATGATGGGGAGCTGCTACTCAAGGGGAACAGCAGGGATGTTTCTGAAGTGTTAGAATTGCAAGTATGTGCCCTTTGCCATTGATGTCAAAGGGGGAGAAAAAACATGTGAAAAATAAATGGTTGCTGATCAAAGGGGGAGCAGTTAAGGGAGAGAAGACATGTGAATGGCTATTGCTGATAGGGGGAGTTGTGATAGTGAGGAGTTCTTGTCCTAATGGTTAAAATAGTTTTTCACATCATATGTTGCCATCAATGACAAAGGGGGAGATTATTGCAAGTATGGGCCTAACCGATGTTGTCATTGATGTCAACATACTCCTGTTGCATTAATGATAAGGATTGGATGAGCTGTGTGCTGAGGATATTGAGAAAATTAGTCTCAATCAGAAACAGAGAAGGACAGGGAAGACAGTAAGGTAAAAGTCCAAGAAAGGATGAGGATCAGAGGATACAGTTTAAAGGGTTTGTAGATATGTGTCTTAAGGTGGTCCAGTAGAGATTTCATAGGTCTGCATGAAGATCTGAAGGAGTTGTGACTGTTCAAGTAAAACCAGTTTCGACAGGTGTTCAGGGATGACAGAGTATGACAGATAGGTCTGGTGAGATCTGGAATTACATTATAATGTTCTGTAGATTTGAGGAAGTGCTGAGGAAGTCTTTGTGGAGTGTCAACTATATTGGTTCGTGGTTTGAAGGTCCGCAAGCATCTATTCTTTTGTGACAGTGATGACAGACTATGTTCTTGAGGTTCTAGATGAAGGAGAGAAAGATTTGAGTAAACAGATGAAGTGTGGATGTTCTTGGTGATTTAGGAGAGCTTGTGGTGATCTTTGGATCATGTCCAGTTCATGTTGGTGGTCCGCATTAAAGTTGGAGTTTGCTTTTGAAGAACAACTTTCGGATGATGGTGTTCTTCCTAAAATAGGCCAACCGGATGAGTTATAAATCTCGCAGATGTTATTGTGGATATTTTCTGACTTAGATGATCATTCCTAAGTTGATGTCTTGTACAAATAAAGGATTGCAAAGTCATTTGTAAAGTGTCTTTGTGGAGATGAGGGTGTGGTAGCAAGGAGGAGAGCGAAAGGCAGAGCAGAAGTATTGGGCTTAATGGAATTGATTCAAGCATGGTGAAGATGCTATTTTCCAGTTCAAGTAGGTGATACTTGTTTCTTTGTAGACAATGTGTCTCTTGTAGGTAGTGAGCCAAATGTGAGCAGTTTACTCGGGCAGTGAGCCCTAATTGGCAAGTGTCATTTTGTTCCTTCTATTCTTCTAACAGAGAATACTTTCTTGGGTTAATCACCCCATGGTTTTTCCCTTAACCAGGTTTTCCATGTAAAAATCTTGGTGTCTCATGTGTTGATTAGTCTCGGCTCTTGATTTGTTGCATTATGTTTCCATGACTGATTTATAATTAAGCTGTTGAATTGAAAAATGGAATTAAGTGTTTAAATAGAAAGAAAGTTTTGCACAACTGATTCACCCCCCCTCTCAGTTGTGTGCCCTAAGTCTAACAAATAGCATATATGACTGCCAAGAATTCCTTTTCGGTTGTTGTATAGTTTTTTTTCTATTGGGGTAAGGTTCTTACTGATGTAGTAGATGGCATGCATACCTTCCCCTTCCTCTTTATGTCCTAAGACTACCCCTATTGACTCGTTTGAAGCATCAATTTGTATGTGAAAGGGTAAAGTCCAATTGGGTCCCCTCAAAATAGGTGTGACAGTAAGTTTCTCTTTAATGGTTTCAAATGTTGATTGGAAATCCTTTGTCCGTAGAAAGTCAACATCCTGGGTGAGCAAAGAAAACATAGGGGCAGTTATTCTGTTGAAATTTTCTGTAAATCTCCTATAGTATCCTACATGAGCTAGGAAACTTCTAACATCTGTTTGGTTCTTAGGTGAGGGTAATTGCTTTATCACTTCTATTTTGTTTTGGTCTACTTTGATTCCTTTGGTTGATATGTGGTGTCCAAGTACAATTCCCTCCTCTACCATCATAGAGAATTTTTCATGGCTTAAGGACAACTCATTTTTTTCACAACATTGTAGCACCTTATCTAGTTTTGTGATGGCTTCTTCAAAGGTGTCTCGATACATAGTAAAGTCATCCATATAGACTTTCATACACTCATTAGCCAATTCAACAAAAATGGCTAAAATAACTCTTTGAAAAGTAGATATCTAGAGTTACATAGTCCAAATGGAAGAACTCTATATGCAAAAGTTCCCCATGAACAAGTAAAGGTGGTCTTGTCCTGGTCCTTTGGTGCCACTTGAATCTTGTTATACCCTCTAAATCCATCTAGGAATGAAAAGTACTTTTTCCCTACTAGGTTGTCTAGCACTTGGTCAATAAATGGTAAGGGAAAATAATTCTTCTTTGTGGCTTTATTTAGTTCTCTATAGTCAATACATACCCTCCATTTCCCATTTTTCTTAGGCACTATGACTAAGGGTGAAACCTATTGACTTCCTGAAATAAGATAGATGAACCCTGCTTGTAGCAATTTTTCTATTTCAATTTTGACAATATCTTTCAGGGCAAGGTTCAATCTGCTTTGGAGTTGTCTGACAGGTTTGACATCTTCAGTGTATATATGATGGGTACAGTTCTTAGGAGGAATGCACTTTATATCCTGGTATTCCCAAATAAAAGCTACTGAACGGGAGACCAGGAGATTAAGAAGTGCTTCTTCCTATTTTTCTACTAGCTAAGTGTTGATGTTCAATGTTTTCCTAGGTAAGATCATGACCTGCTTTGTAATTTGATCCATAGATGTCCCTGCTCCATATTCTAGGGTCATAGTGTTGAGAGGACAAGAATGTGGGAGCAACATATGAAATGTGGCCAAGTCTCTAAAAAGGGTTTTTCCACAAGGAATAATATTTTCAAGGGTACAATGGGTAGTAGTGAGGAATTCTCTTCTTAAGTCTTGGGCTAATTCCATATATCCTTGTTAATAAGAATGTGAGTTATGTCTTCAGGTGTGTCATAGTTTATTTATTCTTCTAACTCACCCAAATGTTCCTTGATGGTAACCATAGCTATTGAGGCACTATTTTCCATGTATTAGGCTCATCTACCCACACTTTTCCTAAGTAGTGTATTGATGGTTTAACTGGAGGATATAAAGAGATTTTATTCAAGTCTATCCTATTGGAAATGACCATGTCTCCTATTCTGCAATCAATAGATGTTGCTGTTGTAGCCAGCCATGGTCTTCCTAGGATCAAGGGGTAAGTATTTCTTTGGTTTCTAGGTTTTAATATCAGAAAGTCTACTAGAAATTCCCATGATTCCACCACGACTGGGACATTAGTTAATACCCCTTTTGGAATAGCCATTGACTGGTCAGTCAGTTAGAGAATTATGAATGTAGCCTAGACATCGGTTAGGGCTAATTTATCCAGGGTATGCACTGTCATTACATTTATTGTTGCCCCCAAATCAATCAAAACATTAGATATTTCTACCCCTGAAATGTGGATAGTTATGATAGGGTTCCCAAGGTCTCCATATTTTGGGAGGAGCATCTCTCCCACAAGAAGGTCTACCACTTTTCCTTCCACCTGAATGGTGGCAGGGAAGTTTTTCTTCCTACCCTAGGTTTTAACACAATGCTAATTGATGAATTGGTTTAGCTCAAGCACATCCTTGATTACTTGTAGGAGTGAAATTTCAATATTCAACTATCTGATTTCTTGCAGAAGTTCTGATTCCATGGTAGGTTGGACTTGTTTTTGTAGGATGATTTTATGAGGGACATGTTGTCTAAGACATTCTGGGTAAGGTACTAGTTTTCCTACCTCTAAAGCAGCTTTAGTGTCCTTCACAGAAGTACCTCCAAAGGTGATCTCTAGAGTTGTTCCTTTAGGAGGGACTCCAGAGTTACCTAGGGGTTGTTCTTCTAGCACAGTTTTGATAGTAATCTCCTCCTGAGGCTGAGTGGATAGATTTTCAAGTTCCATATTATAATTACTTCAACTATGAGAGGGGGAGATGGTCTTGGTAGTGATTTCCTAGAACGTAGCTGGAGGTTGTGTAGATAAATAGAGTTTACACCAGCCATGTTTTTTTGCTCTGTCATGCAAATAATTGCTCCCTGTTTATTTCATGGATTTGCTACAGGTTGAGCTAGTAAGGGTGGCTGACTAACTGGCTCATTTTGTGACTGTCCCTATGTGTTGGGGAGTCCAATTAGTAATGCTTGCTGCTGAGGTTGGAAACGTCTAGGTTGTCCTTGGTATTGTTGATTGTAACCCTGCTGAGGACCCCACTAAGGTTGCATGTTTTGTGATCCAAATTGTTGTGGGAATTATTGTGGCCATTGTTGATTTCCCCAAGGTTGGTTTGTCCAATGCTGGTTCTACCATTGTTGGTTTGACCAGTCTTGTGGTACCCAAGGAAGAATGTTTTGAGGCCCCTGTCAAGTTGGATTCCATTGATTGTTTCCCCAATTTGAAGGACCCCTATAGGAAACCTGATTTGGGTACTGATTGTATGGGAAATGGCCAGTTTATTTTTGTCCCACGTAATTCAACACCTCTTCTATTATGGCATTCTTTTTAGTCAACCTTTTTAAGGTCGGGAGATGATCGTAATGACTGGTAGGGTGCTCTTTGTCACAGATCTGACAGATTTTTGACTTTTCTAATGGACATTCTCTCAAAAGGTGTTTGTTCCTACACCTAGGACAGTATATGGAGATAGGTTCAACTATTCTACTTTGTTTAGTTGTTTTAGTCTTTTCCTAAATTCCATCTAATGTGGTATTCAACTGGACCAAGATATATGTGTTAAGGTTTGCAATCTCCTCCATCAATTGACCTATTTCATTCTTTCCTTTAAAAGACCTAGGTGTTCTCACTCTGTCTGGGGTTCTAGAGTAGTTCCTACAGAGTTCGTCTATAACAGGTATATCTATTTTGTTGATGTTTCCTCTCCCTATTAGATCCAATGCTTGTTTTGATTCTTTGTCCAATCCTTTTACAAATAGAGTTCTGGCCAAGGGGTGAGCCATAGGATTGCCATATCTCCTCAAGGCAAAGTTGAACCTATCTAGGTAGTCTTATAAACTTTCATCCTCTCTTTGTTTAGTTCTGAATAGCTCCTCCTTTTTATCACTAACCCTACAATAATCCTAGTACTTGTCCAAGAATTCAATTTCCATCTGATCCCATGAATGAATGGAGTCTAGGGCTAAACTCATGAACCACCTCATAGAAGAATCTTTTAGGGTTGATGGGAAAAGTTTAAGTTTTTGATTATCTGATCTATAGTGATAGGTCTGGCATACAACTTTGAACTCAAACAGAAAATGGTCTGGATCCTTAGAAGCAAGACCCCTGAAGTTTGGTAGGTTTGAAGGTGAAATGTTCTTCATAGGGGCATTATCTCCATGAGAAAGGACAATAGGGTATGAGAAGGTCCTATAATTTTCATGCAGAGGATCTGCCTCATCATTGTGATTATCATCCATGTCTGGTGTCTCTTCTTTCTGAGATTCAGTGTGAGGTTTTGAGGAAGTGGATTCTTGTAACAGATCTACCTGGTGTCTTTCTTGCAGTTCTTGAATATATTCAGAGAGAGAGATTTCAAGGACTTGAGGGAATGACAATTTGAGGTGTAGTTTCCAAGGTAGGTTCTAAGTGTCCCTCTTCAACAAGATCTTGTACCACCCTACTGCTTTCTCCTGTAGTTTGCTACTGGGGTGTTTGTTTAATGTATCTACCTATTGAATCCCTAGGTCTAACCATATAGATTCAATTTAATCTAAAAAGGATTGTTAACTAAGTTTTTCTTAATAACACATACATCCCCGACAATGGCACCAAAAATGACAAGGGTCATTGTACCTTGGCATTTAATAATGTTTTTCATGTGTCAAATCTAGGGCTGTGTCCTAGGCTATCTACAATAAGGAACTCCATAATCAACAGTCCTTCAACTACTCCTACTGATTTGATTGTCTAAGGAATCAATGCTGCTAATTTATCTAATGTGAAATGAAATTATGAAAATACCAAAATAAATGCTAAAGCAGTAGATTGCTGAAAATAATCTATTCTAGTTCACACAAAGCTGAAAACATGCATCTATTGGAAATAACTATTAAGCAGGAATAGATCTATCTTATGAAAGCAATAGAATTGTACTCCTAATGAAATCTATAAACATAACAATAAAGATACTAGCCTCCTATCTATTGGCGAGAGTGGGCCCTTGCTCCACACCTTCAGGACTGAAGGATAAGGCAAGAACTCAGAACAAAAATGTAATAACACAAACTTTCCTTCAATTGAATCTCATCAAGGTACACTGTATTAAAAAATATATATGTTCTAAAAATGAATATTACAATAACTCTAATAACAAAATCTGTATATGTTTTTGCTGCTTCTATCTAAACATATATTAGTCCAAGTGACAAGATATCTTTTGGAACTAACTGTTCTATCCATCAGTTCATCTATGAGATACAACCAATCTCTTATTCTAACTAAGACATACAACTGTCTAATTAAAAAGTATAAGCATGCAAACTGAAAAGGCTTTAGTGGTACAGAAGCTCCACTAAATCTAGAGTCTTAACTTAAATAACAATGGGTAGCGAGGCCTTGAAATATAGGTTTTAAACAAGTCTTTGAAACTCATGCAAAATCAAATAAAAAGGGGAATAGATCCCTGGTAAACAACTAGAGTCTTTGTTGGAACATTTTGATGTTGGATGACAGACTCTGTAGAACTGCAGTTGGCCCTGAAGATTTAGGTTGACAATAGCACTGAAGACTTTGCATTGTTGCCAGCAACTTCGGAGACTGCATGTTGTTGCCAATAGCTCCGGGGATGCACCCATGATTCCACTAAGGCATGGCTCCAGAGATCACCCACTTCCTTTGCTCTCCTGCTCCTTCTTCATAACTCCTCCAACACTTTGGGAAAATGTTGGAGTTAGTGTAGTATCCTCCATATCTAGCTCCAGAGATCATTAAAATTTCTTTTCGCCTGTATAGCTATACATGTGAACCCAAAAAGAGACTTTTCTGCACAATTTTAGTAATTTAGTGCAACATAAGTCCTTTCATCAAAAATAATAATCTTCAATAATTCATCTCATTAGTATAATTAAAATAGGTCTTTACAATTTCTATGGTGCAAATACCAAGACAAACATAATGAAAGGATGGAAAAAGGAGTAAAAAGGTATGTTGATTTGAATGCTACTTGGCACTCATCAAGGGCAAAGACATTTTATTAGTAGATAAAAAAGATACTATAGAAAATAGTTGACCTCATCCCAATTTTGAATTTGATGCAAAAGATATTACTCCAAAAGAGGGGAGAGAAATGGTTAAGGCCAGTGGCTACTTCCTAGTTGGGACATATTAGAGGCCATGGTATTTGACACCACGATGAGAAATTAGGACATTTATGACCTCTTCAAAGATCAAATGGAATCCCTAATCTTTTCTAGGGTCATCATTTGACCTAGACTTACAAATTTTGGTTATCTGGGTAGTGGCCCCATCATATGATAAAACTAAAGTTAATTACATTATCTGGGTAGTGGCCCCATCATATGATAAAACTAAAGTTAATTACATTCCTCAACAACTTGTAGGTCATCCTATGGTGAATAAGGTTGAGATGTATCTCAATTGATTTGGCACAATTAGTTGTCCACATCGTGCAATCTATCTAGGCTACTACTAAGAAGCTAGTGAATTATTGTAAGAAAATAGAAGAGGAAAATATGAGGTTGAGAAATGAATTGATAATTTTAAGGAGAACCTGTGAAAAAATCAAGGAATAGATTAAGAATCCTATACAAAAGGCTCCCTTATTATCTACATCTTTAGAAGGGAAGGACAAAATGGAGAAGAAAGTAAATGGAAAGTTTCTTACAGAAGGCTCAAGAAGAGAAGGATCAAGCTAAATTGGAGGTAGATTATTACAAATCAAAGTTGATAGACTCAATTCAAGAGAATTTATGTCAAAAGTAAAATATTATGGAAGTCTTTTGAGGATATAATAAAAGGAATAAGCACACATGTTAAAGTTGAGGGATAATGAGAATAAGAGACAAATAAATGTCTCGAATTCACCAAATGAGGAAGATATTCCTTGGTAAAAGAAGCAACATGACATTATAGTTCCCTAAAAATGCAATAACACATGAGGTATGCAATCTTATAGTAGATTATGTTCATCATGTGGGAACTAGTTTGAAGAATAAGGTTGTATAATGCAAGAACTTATTGAGATCAAAGATAACTAAATCTAGAGATAGGGAAGGAAATTTCAAGGAATGGAAGTGTGATTTTATGGAATTAGCCTATGAGTTTTTTGAACCCTTAATTTGTGATGACCAATTAAACTCAAGGAAATTATATAAGGCTCTAGAGGATATTCTAACACTAAAAACATGTGTTAACAATATCTATATTAGAGAAAACAAAACATTGTTGGATGCCAAGTGGGATGCTACCATGGTAAATGTGAATATTATGATTACAAGGGTTGGTATCATTGGTGATGCAGGAGCATCCTTGGGCATTGTGGAAATCTTGCATCATGTCTAGAAAAAGACTTTGTGGTTTAGTTTAGTTGTTTGTTGGTTGGGTAGTTTGTGGTTGACAGTCAGTGGTAAAGAACATTAGCACATTTCATTGCATTGATAGATTGGCTCTTGAATTTTTGGGATTAGTTATATTTTTGGTTGATAGATCTAGTGTTAAATTTTTAGGAGATTTGGATGAGTAGAAAATTGTAAATTGGTTTACGAGTGTCTACGGGTTGATAGTATTGCACAGTTGGGATTGATTTTGTTTACAAAAAGTTATTTAGAGTTTGCAACAATAGAGGGATATTTGTGTGGTTTAAAATAATCATTGAGGATGTATGTGGATACCATGTAGAGGTTCTCCATCATTTTATTGTTTGAATTTGTAAGTTTGTTAATTTTGGCTGGCAACACGTTTCATGTGGTTTTGGGGTTTGTGACATTGTTTGGACAACATAGATCATTGGGGAAATTGGAGGATGCTATATATACTTGGTTGTGAGTGTTTGAAATCAAGGAAGAAGACATGGTATGATAGAAGGTTAGAGTAAGTTTCAACAGTGAGGGAAGGAGTGGAGTGAGGTCAAATTAGCAAGAGTGAGGAAATAGGAGTATGATGTGGAGTGCAATATGAGGAAGATGGGAATGTGGCATGTAGGAAGATAGCATATGCCATTATAGCAGAGTAGTGGCAAAATTTTGAAGTTATATTATAGTATACTTGTACTTGAATTATGTGATAGGTTTTGGAAGTGATGTATCCATAATTAAGTTGTTCTGTGCATGTAAGGGGCACATTGTGGTGACTATCTATTTGTGAATCTTAATTGTAATCAAACAACTATGGCTAGCATGTTAGAGGGCCCATTGCGGCAATTTATGGAGTTATTGATATGGTAATAATTGTGTAAGCTTGAATAAATGATTTTGTTTCTATGAGATTTGTATTTTTTATATTTTTTGTGGTTGTTTGTGTGTGTGCTGTGTTGGCTACATGGCTAGATAGTTCTTCATTGGACCCTCCTACCATGACTGCATAAATTGTAATGGTTCTTATTGATATGATATGGCACCAATTCCTTAAATTGTTTATCCTTTTAAAATTAAGTGTCACTTTAGTTTTTTTCAATTCAAATTTATTCACATTGAGTAAAGCAATACTAGTTGAGTGTATAACAAAGTAGTTGTGGCATCCTAGAAGTTCTAAGTACAATTTGGGGTAACTAAATTGCTAACAAGTCATACTAGATGTCATCTAATCAAAACTAAATAAGCCATGCATCCATGTTGTAAAGAAAAGGTTTTATAAATGAGTCAATTAGTGCTAAGTGTTTGAGAGCTATGAAAAAAGAATTTTGCATAAAAAAATTGAGCCCATCTTCTTAAAAACCACAAACATTATAAATTCAATGGCCTCCAATGATTAAAAATATTTTTCTACCATGCGGGAAACTGCCATTAGGAGATTGGGAAGAGACAAGGATGTACTCAAAAGAGGTTTGAGAGAGTTGTGAGATAATTTTGTGGATTTTAGAGAAATGTTAGAAGGAATGGAACAAATAGTTAGAGAGAGAACTCTTTATTTGAAAATCATATGGGAGGGTTCTTGAATATCCTTAAGATATTACAGAGTATAATTTAGCCCAAGACACTACAACATACAACACCCAATAAAAGGTTGAGTGTATCCACATATCTCTCCAAGGACTTTTCCACCATTTTAACATAGCTACTGATTCACTTTATGTGTTTCCTAGGAGAGATTAGTATCTTCTTATTTGTGTAATTATCTTGAGGACAAAATTTTTTAACAAGAAAATAACCACATACTTGATATGTAATGCAAGTGGAACAAGTTATAATCATCCTATTGAGGTGAGGATTGTCTTCTTGCTACAAATAGAGTTTATTTTCTTCATAAAAATCATCTTTTGTTGTCCTCAAGATATATCGGTGTTGAAGTTGTCCAAGATAAGTTCTAAGGTGTCAATTATGTGCCTGATTTACATATATCTCTCAAATGGGAGTTGTAAACTCTTTCAAAAAATATAATATATGACAAATTTTTTTACATAAAGTCTCCACTAATACTATAACATTTTAGGAGATATAAGACCCCATTTCTTGGTCTGTTATTATAATTGATTTGTCATCAGTTTAAGCTAATTATAAAAAAATTTGCAACACAGTATATATATATATATATATATATATAAGTTTAAAGATCATTAATGGATCATTAAGACATTTGTAATGCATAATTCATTTTCTCTTGATGTTATAAGCTCTTAGGAAATCATAACTAATATTTTGTCACTGGGTTAAAATATTTGCAATTTCATTGAGTGTTAGTTATAAAGGTTTGACTATCACCCATGGATGAACACGTTAGTCTTAAAAAGTAATTAATCAAAGCTATATTTCAAAGAATTCCCCTTTGTACTATAATTTATATTTTCTCAACCTACACATTATCCTTCAAAGGTATAAGGAATCATTGTAGGAAACATTATTTGAAGTTATTTATAAATTAATACACCTATAGGTTGTAATTTACAATCTTCTTTAAATAGCTTTGATTGCAAGAACAACAAAAGCAAGCATAGAAGATCGTTAGTAATTATTGGATTAATAATACATACCATTAGGGTTTAGCCTCTATTTGTAGCATATTTAGTTATTTCTCTTTTATTTTCCTATGAGATCCAAAAGGAACACCCTCCTAATCCTAGCAAAGCTTGAAGTGTAGAAAAGTTACACCTACTCTCGTCAATTGGCCCAAAAAAACTTGTAGTTTGATTATGAGGCCCACCTGAGTGTGTAGCCTAACTTTTTATTCCTCAAGATAGTCCTTAAGGTATATCTTTTGGAACTGTAGGGTACAGTTTGGAACATCAACATTTGTTCCTTGTCAATGTCATAATTTTTTCACTCTTAGATATGTTGGCTTAGCAAAAATTTGGTTCTTTTATTGTATCAAAAATCATCAAAATAGGGGGACAAATTTTTCTTTCATGAATACTAGACACCAAAACAGATAATTGATGTTAAAGTCATAAGTAAGAAATTAATTTCTAAAAAATTGATACAATTTAAGCCTAATTTGAGCATACGGATACATATGTAACAATCAAAATAGGGATAGTCTTTCATTTTATATAAAACAACCCCCATTTCCTCCAAATCAAATATTTTGTATCATAGAATATGGACCATCTATTTTTACATTCATATTTATTAAGACTAGGTGTTGTACACCTTGCAAATATGGGTAACATTGTATTTAATAAATATTTGTAATGTGTTGTAAATATAGGGCAACATGGAAAAGGATGCCCCACTTGGAAATATTTTTTATATTCCTTGGATATGACACACTATACCACTAGGCATTTGTATGAGCTGGCATGTTTAAGAGAGAATTTATGTCATGTAAGATGTGTAGGAATGTCTATCACATTATGAGATGTGTAAGATAATTTATGATGAATAGGAGCATGTAAGAGGGACAAAGTGGACTAGAAAAGTCATGGAAGATATTTGATTGGTTTATGAAGTGTAAGAACATCTTGTACTATTTTGAATAGCCCAAAATAGATTTCCAAACTTTGGTAGGTGGTCTACTCAACCTGGGAGCTACATTCTATTATGAGAGGTACACTCATGAGTTGGAATTTTGATTGTGTATTTAGGCACCCAAATTGGGTCCCTAGTTTTGGCCCATGGTATTTGAAACCAATAGTGGTTTCGTATATTACCTTTTCCTATATATTGGGTGCTTGGGATGTAGCTTGTGTGGTTGTGTTTAGATCATGGTTATGTTGTTGGATTGACTCTATAAGAAAGTGGTTGAAAATATCCTATTTCTCCTATTGATGTTAATGATACTATGAGTTTATTGTAATCTTCTATTTAGATAATACATTGAGTGTTACTTTCGAGGCTAGGTTTTTCCCTTATGAGGATTTTCCTAGGGTACATATTATGTTATGCATTACTTAGGAACTCCATTGTTATTAAATTCAAATCTACAACTTATTGTGTTGCTTCTCTCATATGATTAATCTAGGAAATATTTAGTTCCTTCCATTTGGTGTCATAGTTTGGTTTTTGGTTGTCAGATGGGATGCCTTTATAGTGGTATTAATCTTTGTTTGAGTGGGAGATTTGTGTAGTTGATATTGTTCTTTAGGTACAAAGAATGAAAAACATAAAGATGGAGACCAATAGATTCAATGTCACTAACTTTGAGCTATGAAATCTCAAAATGGAAGACATCCTTGTAGGTTGTTATCTATGGGTTGTAGCATCCAGACAAAAACCCTTGACCATAAAATATATCTAGACATCACATGCATGTGCTTGCATGTTGTGGATTCATGGTGTTTTGGATCTACATGATGTAAATTTGTGAGTCAATTGTTCAAATAGTAGACCTGGAGGTTTTAAATTTACAGGTGTTCTAAACAAGTAACAAATTTAGATTTGCATGGTGGTTGTGTGGGATTTTTTGACATGCAAGGCATTATTTTTAGTAGATGTGTGTTTTTCAAGTTTTTTGTTTCAAATCTATGTTATTTATAGATATGTGGAAGATTATTATTTAAATCATAATTCCTAAGGGTTGTCTAAATGAGAGATAATTAAGGATTTGCATGTATGATTTTGAGCATTGTTGGAGGCTTATTCATTAGTCTCTAGTTCATGGCCTACAATTACTCCAAGTTGTACATTTGTGGCATGTTAGAGATAAGGGTTTTTTAAATCTAATGTTTGTGCCATGAGAGAAGAATTTGCATGTTTTTTCATATATGCAATTTATTTCCTATTGTTGATTGTGCATTGAATCTACATGTTTTTTGAAAGATCCAAGGTTGCATGTATGTAATGTAAGGTTTTCACTGCCATGTTTGTGTACCTACATGTTGCATGAAAAATTTAAGATCATATATATGGAGTGTTGGTGGTGTTGTGTGTGTGCAATAGAGAGATTCACCATGAAAATGGTGGTAGTGAGTTGTTGCTCCTTTGAGCATCTTTGTTATTTGTTATAGATTATTTGGATGCCATCAAGAAGCATGATTTGTGAAGAGGGAGTTGTTTAGTTTTTGGTCTACAACTATTTTTTAGCATTAGCATGTTGGGTAGTAGAGAGGTAATGAGATGAATTGTTAAGAAGAAGATCATTTGAAGGCTATGTAGGAAGAAAAGGTTTTAGGCACCATTAATTAATGTTGTTGGTCACATGCAACATGAGTTTAGTGATCACTTTTCCTTAAAGAGATTCTATATATTATAATGTTCTAGTTGGAGATTACTGGAATAAGGTGATTGGTTGTGCATCTATTGGTTTAGACATACATATCCCATATTATATGAAGATGTGAACGGATATGGAAGGTGTCATTATTTCCATGGAAAATTTGATAATAGGTTTCTTAGTACATGTGTATTTCAATTGTCTTGGAGTGGTTCTATAAGAGGACTTGTAGTGGTCATGGAGTGGACCTATAGAGGACCTGTAAGGGTCATGTTCTAGTGAAGTAGTGGTATTGTAGTGTACTTGCAACAATACTATAAGGAACCTACAATAATACAATAGGGAACTTGCAACAATACTTTAGGGAACTTATAGCATAGGTATAGTACTATAAGGAACCTATAACAACAGGCTAGTAGTAGTACTTTGGGGAACCTACAACATATTTGTAGTTGTACTATAGGGAACCTACAATAGTCTACTTGCAACTATACTTTGGGGAACCTACAAATACTTGTAGCAATACTATAGGGAACCTATAGTAGTAGACTTGCAACACTACTTTAGGGAACTTGTAGCATACTTGTAGTAGTACTATAGGTAACATGCAGAAATGGACTTACAATAGTACTTTCAAGAACCTACAATGGTAGACTTGTAGTAGTAATATAGTGGACTTGTAGTTGTGTTACAATGGTTCTATAGCAAACCTATAGCAACTGTCTTGCAGTGAACCTATAGTAGACTTGTAATGGTCTTTTAGGTGTCCAATGATGGATTTGTAGTGGGTCTGTTGAGATAGTTAAACGAAATACACTTTTGATTCAAAATGTGTGTAGGTAGCTTTTAGGAAGAAAGTTGTAAAATGATCAAGTGGAAAAGTATCAACACATGGAGTCCAGGTTGGGACTCTATTCTAGGTTAATGCTAGCACTATAGTTGGTCATGTTTTATATTCTAATGAGAAATTGGTTGGTCTCAAACAAATGTCTCAAATCAAGTGTCAAATCTAAGGGTGTTGGGACATGGACTATAATGTCATTAGAGGCTCTGAATCACATTTTGGTGGGAGATTTGTGCAAGAACATAGTTAGTTGTGACAAATTATTTTTTGTTGAAATTGGTGACCATGATGCCATGGGAAGCTCCTAAATGCATAGTACAAGTTTTGGCATGCCATGGTTGTGCCTATAAATTTATCATGAATATGTTGAGTTATTTTCCATGGGTAGCTCATGGTAAGCATAGAATAGGATTTTTAGCTATGATATGGACATGTGTAGATTTGTCAATTGGAGATAGATTGATCTTTTGATTGTGAAGATTTAAATCATGATTCCATAGAGAGTTCCTTTGTCTATATTGAGCTTGCAATGGGAAATTTGACTATGATTTGGAGTTGTTCTTTAGGGTTTTGAGGGTGTGGGATATGATGATGTGTTATGCTCTAGATTGTAGTTCAATGAGAGCTTTATGTAAGGAGATATAGTCATTTTTAGATATCTCAGTTTTATACATATGGTCTTCTATTTTAAATATATGAATCATGGTGCCATAAGGAGCTTCTATATTGTGTAATGGGAGTATTGGTTGGTTGGAGATGGATGGTTTTTTATTTTTACAGACATGGATCATTTTTCCATGGTAAGCTCCTATATCTTGTGGTGTTTGTAGTTGGAGTGTTTTGGCATGAGATGATCATTTATGTATTTGTTGGTTTTATGTAGATGTTTTAGGTTGATCCTAAGAATCTCTTGGTTGTTGGAGATTGAAAGGTAGGTGTCTTGGAAGTGATGTTGCATAGCATGAGATGATTTTTCTTCATGGAGTTATCTTGTCCGTAGTCGAGAGTGTTCAGATTGGAGGAACTTACAACATTAGGAGTATTTAATGGAAGTTCAACACTTGAAGCACTTGGAGTCCGTAGTGGTCTTGTAAAACTTATAGCACTTGGAGTACTTAGTGGACTCACAACATTTGCAACACTTGGAGTTGGGTGGAAGCATAAAGGTGTGTCCCACTTGTGGGACATTTCACAAAAATGAGTCCTACGAGGCAAAATTCATTTAACACATTTGAATGAAAGGTTATCTTTGAATTAAGGTCCTTCATTTGAAGGTACAAGTCTTGCCATGTGTCAATGGTGTTTTAGATTCAAATGAAGGTGTTTTTACCAAAGTTTTAATGTTCAAGCCAAAAAGCACATGGGAAAGGACCTTTGAATGAAAGATCTTCATTATAAGTGTCTTTACTAGAACCCTCTTATGTGGCCCTTAAACTTTTGGTCACCTTGTTTTCCATAAAAAATCTTGATTCGAGGCAATTTTTTGACAATCAAACAAAGTCACCATTACATTAGATTTTGTAGGATCATAGCCATTAGAATAAGCATTTTAAAAAAGTATAATTTGTAATTTTTTCATTATTATATTTATTTTTTATTTTCTAATGAACATAGTTTTTTACGAAACATAAAGGTCTTTGTTCAACACACATGGAAAATAGGAAAAAAATGAAAAATATGCCCACCCTTCATATTGATATCCTTGTTTCAACAAAAAAAAAGGATATGTATAGAAAAAGTTAAGTTGTATGAGAAAATGTGTAAATTATAATTAATGTGAAAATAATACTCATTAGAAATGATATAAAGTATAAGAAACAAGTTATTAACAAAAGTTTAAAAATGAAATATTTTTTTTAATTAGAGTCTACACACAAAATCTCAAAAATCACTAGTTTATATCATCTTCAAATTCTTAATGATTTGCTTGCTATAAGTGACAAAAAGTGAAAATTTGGCAAGTAAAATGTGATTTGAGTGTCCCACTTAGACTAAAAAGTAGGGCACACATTTATGCTTCCACCTAGTACTTAGTGAACTTGCAACACTCACAACACTTGGAGTACTTAATGGACTTGTGACGCTTGCAACACTTGGAGTACTTGGTGGATTTGTGACACTTGGAATACTTAGTGGACTTGTGACACTTGTTACACTTAAAGTACTTAATGGACTTTCATCACTTGTAGAAATTAGAGTACTTAGTGGATTGCAACACTTGTAGTGCTTAGTGGGCATGCAAAATTTATAACACTCTGTAGACCAACGACAATGTTGTAGGAGTCCCACAATGGATATACATGGATTTGTCGATGTAGATTATGTTGGAGGTGTGGATGCAAATTGGGCTAGAGGTGTGGATACATACTAGGTTGGATGTGTAGATAGTTGAAGGCATATCAATGGTTATGATTTTAACTTGGTTGGCGATCCTAAGAGATGGATGAGTAGAGATAGGTTGTGGATGGATGGCATGGGTATTTCTAATTCCATGAAGAAGCCAGTGAATCAAGTTTCTTGGTATAGGGTGGTTGTTTGGTTTTAGAGGTTGTGTCATGATATTGGGTTGAGTTAGGGTACAATGTGGATTCACTATGACAATTAGAGTGTCATCAACTTGGTAGATGTATTGAAAAATTCCATGAATCAAAGAAGTTCATATGTTGTAGTATGGTTATGGGCATTACAACCCCTAATGGTTAGTTCACTTTTATTGGTTTTCCTTTTTCTCTTGAAATATATAAAACAAGTAGGAGAATATTATGATTAAGTGTTGTACACCTTGCAAATATGAGTAATATTATATTTATTAAATATTTTTAATGGGTTGTAAATATGGGGCCAGATGGGAAAATGCACCCTATTTGGGAGGAACCTTTATGTTTCTTAGATATGACACACTACACCACTTGGCATTTGTATATATTATGTCATATGTAGGAAATCATATATGTCATGAAATATGTAAGAGCATCTATGACACTGTAAGATGTATACAAGAATCTATGTTATGTAAGAGCATACAAGAGGAAGTTACAAAGTGGACTAGGAAAATCATGGAAGACCTTTGACTAGTTTATGATGTGTAAGAGTATCTTGTAAAAGATTTGAATAGTCAAAAGTGGAGAGCCCAACTTTGGTAGGTAGACTTCTTGACTTGGGAGTTACATTCCATTATGGGAGGTGCATTCATGAGTTGGAATTTGGGCCATGGATTTAGGCAACCAAATTGGGTCCCTAGTTTTTCTTCATGGTATTGGAAACCACTAGTGGTTTCCTAGGTTGGTTTTTCCTATTTATTGGATGCTTGGGATGTAGCTTGTATGGTGGTATTCAAAGCCTGAAATTATGTTTTCAAATTGACTCCAAAAACTAGTGGTTAAAGATCTCTTATTTCTCCTAGTGAGAGCAATGATATTATGATTGTATTCTAATCTTATATTTCAATAATACATTGAGTGTCCTTTGGAAGCTAGTTCTTTTCCCTTATAAGGGTTTTTCCATGGTATAACTTGTGGTGTACATTATTTCTCTATTGTTATTGTTTAGATATGTAACTTATTATGTTGCTTCTCCCATAGGACTAATGTAGGAATTGTCGAGTGTCCTTTCAATATTTACATATATGGAAGCATCCTTGAGTAGATTTGATGGTTGTTTGGAACAACCAAGGTAGTTAGTCTAGCTTTTTTTTACAAAAATGATTTCCATTTACTCTAGATACAAAATTTGTATAAAAAAACATGGACTATCTAATTTGTGTCTTACCCAACACCTTAATTTAATGGCTACTCAAGCATTTACCCAAGGAAGCTATTTTTTTTGCCTTCATGAATGTAGATGTTTTTTGGAGACCCTTTGTATTTTGCACATAACGTTTGTATCAAAAGGTGCTTTTCAATGTTCTTGGACTAATTAAAAGTTTGATTTTTTGAACACACTAGGATACTGATAGGGGGTGAATCAGTACCTTAACAATCTTTAATTCTAACAACTTCAACTTATCTGGAGCAGATCAAAACTTAATCGTCATAGCATAAACATGAACATGAAAGATTAACACAATGCACATAAACACATAACACTAGATATACGTGGAAAAACCTAGAAGGGAAAAACCACAGTGAGGATTAACTCACAATATATGAAGCTCAAATAATAACTTTGTTTTAGGGACTATAACCCAAGGAAGCTGCTACTCCCTAAATAACTTTGATTTAGGGTCACTCCCAAGGAATCTTCTACTCCCTGATGACTTTGTTTTAGGGTCACTCTGAAGGAAGCATCTACTCCCTAAATTGAGAACACACTTACAAAAGATTACAGTATGACAATCTTTCTACTGTCTAAAAACTGACATCAAAACTCACACTTTTGATGACTGCACATCTACCTCTTCACACTTTCTTCTGATGATCTAATCAGTCAGGCACACTCTACACCTGATCACTGTCACAAATATGTCTTCAAGATGAATCAAGACAGCATCAATAACTTCTGCTCTTTCTCCTTCAATCGCTCATCAACAATGCATTCATTCTGCCTTTTATTTGCTTGCGAGCTTTTTAATCACATTGCAATCACACCTCTCCTCACTCAATTTGATTTACTATTTATACATGATATTACATTGATTACATTTCTTATTGGTCAAACACAACATGAAAAATACATATACAAGTTGGCCAAACAACACACAATATGAAACGTGTAGAAGATAGGTCCTAAGTGAAACCACACGTTACACCAGCAGAAGATTCATGCCTTGCAGACACCAACACTTGCTTAACCAGGTCCAAAACATCCTTCATAGCTTCAAACACCAAGGAATTACATCCGCACACTCCGCTCATTTGGAAATAGGACAACTTTAAGAAAAATACATGAAGACTTGAAGTATAACAGCCAAATCAACTTGAAAACCTTGTGCGGTACTGGAAACAAGAAAGATCTTCATGAAACTTTTCCAGATGAGTCCATATGACTCATATAACATCCCCAAACACTCCTTTGCCACCGCACATCAAAGAATTATGTCGTACATCTTCAATCATTAACATTGAGAACAATCTGTCATCCAGAATACACCGCAACATGTTGTCATTTGAAAAACTAAGCTGTGGACCACCAAGAACCTTGAAATTGCAAGGAAGCATGTAATACACATACATAAACATGTCCTTAAAATTGCAAAGGCAATAATTCATTTGCAGTGGAATGCAGAGCATTCCAACAGGCCTTCATCACTAGCTTACTCTACTAGAACACATGCTGATACTCTATCATGCATAACTTTCATAGAAGAAGGACAAATGATCTAAAAAATTTGGTATTACCACCTTCATTGCACCCTAAACACAATTCCAAAACTGCATGCCCATATCTGCAAATGCGGAGGAATACAGAGCATTCTATTGTCTTACACAGATCATCTTCATAGAGACAACACTGTCTTCAAGCAAAACACTCTTCCGATAATGCAATCATCATGGAACTTGGATCATACATACTACAGGCCATCAATAGCATCAACAACACATTTGATCATCTTTGTGCTTCTAATTCCCATCTTAATATGAACTATATCTTCTCTCTTTTCTTGTTGGATGGGACATGACATCCAACCATGAACTGTATCTTCTTCTCTTGTTGAATCTGTATCTTCCTCTCTTTTTGGATGGGATATGACATCTAACCATGAACATCATCACACCACCATGATAGTGTTGACATCAATGACAACCTAGTAACAATTTTGACATCAATGACAACCCTATGAACCATATGTGTAACATGATTTTAATAGCTACACTATGGTGGTGTCTTTGAAAAAAATTATAAATCATTTTTTTTTTACAATTTTTGAGATAGTAATTCCACCATTTCCTATTTTAAAAATTTCAAGAGCTATGACTTTTGATTTTGAAGAAATTTTGAGGTGAATGTTTTTCTAAACTTGATTTTTTTAGATCTACATGGTAGTACAGTTAATTTTGCCTTGTAATAACTTATTGACCTTCTTTTTCTTATTTTTCAAACTTCAAATAATTCTCATTCTAGGGAACTCTAAAATTGTAACACCAAAATTATGAGCTAAAATGATTAAATTATTCTTAAATTTAAAAGGGAGATTGTTTTGACACCACCATTTGTGCCTTTTTAAATTATGTTGATTTGCACTCTTTATCATAACCACACAACATTTATTGTCTTTTCATAATTTTCTTCTCTACTTACTACATACTTACCATGTCAAACTAGAAAGTTATCCTTCTAACTCTTCATGTAATTTTCATTCCAAGAAAGAGTTTGATTAAACAAACTAGAAGTTGGCTTGTACTATGTGACAATGAAAAAAACCCACCAACTTAGTTAGGAAGATGGAATTCAACTATTGTAATGAAGCCCTTAGTCTTACTAGCTTCTTAGTTTCACCAAATCTCAAGTTTTACATTCCTAACTTAAAGATTGAATTTGATGCTTAAGAGAAGATTTCAAGTTCAATAAAATTGATGCAATCAGGAGACACAAGTTGGAGAGTGCTATGTTTGAATCCTAAAGCATTTGAGACTATTAAGGATTTCATTTCATAGTTCACATTAAATCTAATGTTCATCATGTATGTAGATGTCACAAGTTAACATCAATGCAAATGTTGTAGGTAATATTGTATTGGATTGTCGTGTATTGATTTTGTCTTGTCAAGTAATCTTAGCCCAAAAAACTTGAAAAGTCACCTCAAATATATGGTTGCTACTTTAAAATTAGTATAATATTATTTGTAATTATAATAATAATTGAACTAGTGCCAATAATAAGAATACTTTTAATTAAATAATTAATAATAACAAACTTGCATTGTAAGCTAGTGTTTATATTATTAAGTATTAGTAAAAGCACTTAAAGGTGCTACTGGATGGCCAGTACGCACATACATACATACATACATACATACATATATATATATATATATATATAGCTCTATTGGTCAAGCACTACACGTTCATGTTTTTTTGGTCAGTCATTTCATGCAGTGCTTGGCCAATAGGACTTTTTATATGTGTGTGTATGGGTCATCCAATAGATTATAACAATCTCATGGGTTTAATAATTTAAAAAAAATTGATGAATGTATTAAAAAGAAATGACTTTTAATGTATCACAATTTATCAATATCAATAATTATTTGCAGCAACACCAAGAATAACTATAGAAAGTGTCAACCACAAGAATCTTAATTTATATAATTCTCTATTAAATAATAAATCTTTATATAACACTATAGTTATTTCAAAACTCCATAGGTTGTCCAACAACAATGCAGATGTTCTTCAAACAAAGAGGAAAAAGCGATCTTTGAAAACCAATGCTTCTCAAATATTACCTAAGTATAAACAATGACACTCATATTTTAGTAATGTTACTCACAATTAAAGATAATCTATAATGTAAGCAAGCAATTTAAGGTAGAATATATTGATCTATTGTTTTAGTATCCAACATATCAAATGAATTCCTAATTCCATTCTATCAAATTCATTATTTTAATTTTTTATCCCATTTAAAAAGATATCTAATATTTACCTGTCAAAATTGAGTTATCTATCTGCCATTGTCTATTCACATTTTTCTTCATTCTTTTTACTCTCTTTTAACATTTTTCATAGAAAACATATGGAAAACTGAACTTTCTCTACTCATTATTTTCATATTAATAGTGAAGAGTTTAAATCTGCCAAACTTGCCTTTAAGGCTACAGAAATGTGTGATCTTTATACCTTAAACATAAATGAGACGAAGAATTTCAACAACGAAAGAACTTGCTTGGTGATGCCCTCTTATCATTAGATGTATGGCCTGTTCGTTATTTCTGTCTCATAATTTCTGTTAACAGTGCAAAAAAAAGTATACAGATAAATACCAGAAACATCAATAATAGAATGCCAAATCAAAAATATACCAGGTAAATTTTACCTTACAATCAGCCAAAATCTTGCATTCAAACAAAGATAGATGCAAATATCAACCAGAAACCCAAAAAAATCAAAGCTGTTAAAAACAATCCTAAAGAAAGGATCAGAATGTTTCATTGACAGTCCTAAAAAAAAAAAACTATACATAACTGATCAAACTCAATCCTTATGACCAAAGCAAACGCAGAAGAGGAGTATCGTACATCATTTACACAGTAAATTTATTTACTTTAAAGAAAACAAATTGATTCTCTAAACAATCTATTAAAATAGATCAATTATTGTCAATGAAATTGAAAACAAGCAATCCAAATGCTTCATGTAAAGCGCAAAAGGAATGACCAAATGAACAAAATCTAATCTTAAATCCAAACTGAACTAAAATTAAACCCATTTAAATCATAAAAAACAGCTAAAACATGAGCTTAATTTTGATCTATTTTAGAGCACATAATAGATTACGAAAATTTATCACATACCTCCAAAACAAAATTAGAATTGCAAAGTTGTCCTCATCGAAGATGATTAAAAAAATTACTAAGGAAGAATCGATGCAAATTAAGCATTGTAAATACCTGGGCTCACAAAACCAGAGTTCCTAAAACTGACGTCCACCCACATGCCAGGCAGCCAATCAGTGATTGCAGACCGCAATGAAGCTTCAAACCATATCAATTTCAGAACTTCAAAGGAAAAATCAAAGTTGGCAGCATGAACTACACCAAATGTTACAAAAACAGCAATGGAGGAATTTTTTTGCCCTGCCATATCCCATTAAATAGATTCTTTGAGCACGCAGTTACACATTTCATACCCCACCATAGTGGGCACCTTAATAAAATATCTTAACTCAAGATTGCATGAGGAGAACATACCAGAACTAAATAATACCCTAGTCAATTTTGACCAATAAAAATAAGACAAATATTTACCACATTTTGTTGTGAATGAGATGTAACATTGCTATTGACTTTTAACCTTAAAATGGATGATATTTAAATAGAGTGGACAATAACACGGGATGAAATCCACTAGGCTAGTCTTAAATATCATCCACTTCAACAGTAAAAGGTCAATTTTGACCAATAAAAATAGGATAAATATTTATAGCTTTTTGTTATGAATGAAGTGTCTATTGACTATTTGACCATTGAAGTGGATGATATTTAAGTAGAGTGAAAACCACTCTCCATCGCAAGAACTCAATAGTAAGTGATGGAAGAGCTTAACCAGCGAGTGCGTTGTAAACGACCGGCTGGTCGAAAACAGTACGGATTGACAATGGCGGTCAAAAACAGGCGACGAGTAGTACAGACGGATTGGTCGATAGAATCTGAGTCTGTTTGGTCGCTAACTGGAGTTGACTGGAGGACTGGCTGGAAAATCCGTAGAGCCGGTCGTTTACAACGCACCGGCTGTTTACGGTGGGTGGTAAGTGATCCTTTATCAGACTCTCACGTGCCATCAGTCGACTAAGTACGAGTTGTTCCTCAAAGGGGTAGCTAGGAATGGCAAAATGTATATGGCACTGTTTTGAAGCACAACTCAACGTGGTGGTTACAAATGGCTGCATGGTTTGCCATGTTTTCTTTGTTTTTATATAGTTGTTATCTTTGTTACTCTCACGGCTCAACACAGGCAACCCACAGTAGACAAGTGACGTGAAGTAAAGGATTTATATAATTTTTAAGTTTGTAAGGAATTTAGTCCCACATTGGGAACAGATTAGGTATTGGTGCTTATAAGACATAGAAGATTTAACGGCAAGTGAATGTGGAATGAGGTGTCGGCCGCATTCTCCGTCTTGAGGTGCAGGTTTAGCTTTAGTTTTAAAAATGCTTTTGGACATTAATCCCACATGCATTCGGATATGGTGTATGTAAACGTTGCATAGGCATGCAAGAGGGTACTAATGGCTTGAGTTTAAAATATAATATTCTAAGAGTTTTTTTTTAAATTGTTATATTTCTTCATCAATGTCAAATCAGCCCTTGATTAGAAAAGAGAAGTTGGAATCATATTAAATCCATAATCAAATCTAACACAATCACATCTTGGGTGAACATAAAGATAAACAAGAATTGTCGGTCTGGAGTAGAAGGGTGAGGTGGCATACCCGACTATAGGAGTAGAAGGGCGAAGTGGAGTTGGGTGAACCATTGTATATGCTTACTCAATTGCTACATGTTGGTAGAGGTTATGTGGTTATTTAGTAATTTAGCAATGTTAAATAGAAATGATGCTTGTGTCAACACGTTATAGTAACTATTCCATCAAGGGATGAGAAACTTATAGGACCTAATGTGAAGTGAAATGATGAGACACCCTTGATTAACCACAATTGTCAAAATTGGGAATGTTACAAGAGTGGAATTCTATGGCATCACAATCAAGACTTGACTTATGACCTACAAGGTCATAAGTAGAGGGTAACAACTCTTAACAGTGTAGATTGTCCTACTCTTCTTGAGGTGTACACCAAACATGAATTCTTATGAACCACCCAGTAGATAAGCTTATTAATGACTTCTAGAATAACGAGTCAAAAAGCATGCTCTACGAATAGGATTCATTTGTCACACCTTAGACTTAGACATGTTTTCACAAGTACCATGTCAATGACAGATGTCAAGAGCTACCCCTTATAAAACGGTTTTATAGGCAATGGTATAATCAACAACTTGAGTTAAAGTGATACATGTTGAGCAATTGCTTGTGTGAATGAGTTGCATGTTTCTTATATTTTGATGAGCACACGGTTATACTAAGAGGGGGGTGAATCAGTATAATACAATCTTTTACCTTTTTCAAATCTTAACAACCATATCAATATCAATCACAACATGATCTTCTTATTTATGTCAGCATTAATTTCTTCTATATTTGCAAGATCTTCTTCTTTATATCAGCATAGATCTCTCTTTTATTTCTACCTCTAACCCTCTTTTATATCTGCATAATCTTCTTCTATATTTCTGCCTCTATCTTTTTACAAATCCGCCTTTAACTCTCTCATACAAATCTGCCTTTAACTCTTCATTTGCATATCTGCAGGTGTCTAATGGATATATCTTTTATATTTCACATACCTCTCATTCTTTCTTTTCATCACTCCACAAGCACTCTACTTAAATATCATCCACTTCAATGGTCAAACAATCAATAGCAATTTTACACCTCATTCACAATAAAATGTGTTAAATATTTGTCCTACTTTTATTGGCCAAAATTGACCTTTGGTTGTTGAAGTGGATGATATTTAAGAACAACCCTTCACAAGTGTATTTTATATCTTCATCGATTTCATTAATGGATGCATCTATTGCCAAGGAAAACGTCCTTTTAAAACTTACACCTCTTCATACATACCTCTTTGAAGAAAACATTGTTCTTTTTATTTAAGATCGCAGCCTTTAGTTATACCTTCAAACTACTTTCAAATGTCATCGTTGCCTTATCTAATATAATCGCATCTCTTCCTCTTAAAGCATTCTCACCTCTTCATTACAAAGAAACTTATGAATAAGGTGATTGTCTTATTAAGTATATTTGCCATCATGTGTTAGTCGGCTATAAAATAGGTTTATGTTTAAATTTCAATCTTGTGTCAAAGAAAAAGTGGCCAACATGTGTCAGCTCATATAGACGAGTTTAAATCTTTAATTTAAACTCTGATTTATGTATGATTGTCTCATAATCATTTAACTTCATCGACCATAGACTAGTCAGCCTCTTTTTCAAATTATCATTATTCACTCTATTAATATGATTGCTCCACATCTATTTTCTCTTCAAACTTGATCGTTCATCTCTATATCTTCAATTGATTCCTTGATCAACTTCATAAATAAAGTTCTATTTGCAAAACACCAAACTTGAGGTTGGCCACCTTGAAGATTGAACTCAAACCTTGGCACCAAAATATTAATGTTTAAATCTTTAATTTAAACTTTACGATTATTGTTTATCACCTTACAGGAGTCGGCCATGATAGAGATCAGCCCAAATTATATAAGCATTAATAAACCCCAATGTGATCCATCAATCTTTATCAACCTCTACTCAATCAACTAATCCAATTCGTCTTATATATGTCACTGAATGTTGATGACGATTCCAATGACAACATTTACACCTTGCATACAACGATATTGCTACTTTGACATCAATGACAACATGTCCATGCACCTTTGACATCTATGACAATGATCTTTCCAATAGCCTCGTCGATACACTCTTGACATCAATGACAATATTTCCAACAATCTCCCCCTTTTTCATTGATGGCAACACAAACATAATTCTCTCCTTTTGTATTTCTCCTCCTTTCTGTATCTCTCCCCCTTTGACATCAATGGTAAAGGGACACATAGTATACCTCTTTTCTTCATGATATGTTTCTTATGTGATGCTCTACCTGTTTGTAAGGCTCCCTTTTTGTCTCTATGTCGCTTGGGTGATATGCTTCCTCTATAGCTGTCAAAAAATAACTTGGATCATCAAGAACTTGTTTTTCTATCCCATTAATCTCTACGCATCTTACAAGATGAGGAATGCTTTCAACTCTTCACAAAGAATCTCCCCCTTTCTGTAATGCTTCCTCTTGACCTTAATTACATCATTCTCCATTTTTCTATAGCTCTTTCTTTGTTGTAACTCTCCCTCTTTCTCTAACTCTCCCCCTTTTACATTAATGATAAAGGGATGTTCATTATACTTCCATCCATGTCTTCTATGGCATAATTACATCAATAGAAACTCCTTTAATGTGGATTCGAACATAAGTACCAACACAACCATCTAACTTTCCACTATCAATTTCTTTTGCTTTGCCAACACATATTCTAGCAAAATTGTCAAATGCAAATATACAAGCATACTCTTCAGGAAAAGACTTCTTTGGATTGTTCTCATCTTCCGGTCAGGTTTTTGTAAATGTCTCTCATCAAGTTTAGTATTATAGACATCACAATTTATTTCATGCCTTCTAGGCTCTCTATCATTTTGACATCAATTCCCCTTCACTTCATTATATGATAACTTTCTAATATCTAGTCTACTACTACCATATCATTTTCTTTTCTTATAACTCTTCCCCTTAGATCAATGACAATAGAATGCTCATATAGAATTGGTTGATCTATCTTGAATTTTCTTCTCCATGGAGCTACAAGATAATGTAATGGTTAGCTCCCCCTGAACACATACTTCTCCTTAAGGACTTAGTGATACCTGTTGTGCATGAAGCACAAGCATAGACTTTTCCTTCTCTTGCTCTTTCTCTTGTTTCCTTCTCCAAACTTTTGTAGGTTCTTTCCTTTTTCTTTCTTAGGATGTCCACCTTCTTGTTTTGTCTAGGATCTACAAGACAACTTCTACAAAATTGTGATGCATGCCCAAAATTATTGCACTTATAGCATATAACATTATAATCTTCTAAAAGAGAAAAGGAATTATAGTTCCTTCTTTAGAACCCATAAGTACTTCCATTTTTGTTCGACCCAACATTTCTCTCTTGAGTTCTACAATCTCTTTCTTTGTGACCAAAGTTGTTGCATTTATAACATATGATATTGTAATTTCTATTTGGTAACTCATAAGAACTTCTATTATTGGTCCAACCAAACATTCTTGCATGTGTCCAACAATCTATTTCTTTATGTCCAAAGTTATTATAAGAATAGCAATAACCATAAAAAGAATGATATAACTTGGTTATGTGAGCCTGCCTTTGTGGAAGGGGTTTCCTGAATGTGCCATTCTTAGCTTCTAGGTGCATGTTTTGTTTCTACTTCTCCTTCTTTTTGCTAATTTCATTTTTGATAGAGCTTTGAAGAGCTTTTGAATAGGTCTTAGGCTTTTCTTCATTTGATTCCTTAGGAGATTGAACTATTTTAGAACTTTGACCTTCTTCGTATCCAATATCACTCTTGTCAAATGTAGACTTTTGAGCATTGAGAAATTTATCCAATATTTCTGAACTCCTTTCCTTCTTCAAGTCCATATTTGGTTGAGCCATTGATTTATCTAACTTCTTTCTTAGATAGACGGCCTCAAATTCTAACTTCTCACAATTTTCTTCCTTTTTCTCTAACTAGCTTCTTACTTCCTTCTCAATCCATTTTCCTTCTTCAATTTGAACTTTTAGATCGACAATCATCCTTTCCACTTCTTCAAGGGCTTGAGATGTTTTGGCCTTAGATTCATCATCTTCTTGAATATTTGATTTTAGTTTAGAGTTTCTCCTTTGAAGCCTTTCAATCTCATCATAGGCAAAATAGAGTTCTTCCTCAAGATCCATTTCTTGTCTAGCCATGTACATGCTTTTGAGATCTACCTTCTAGCGGTTAGACTATTCGTGAAGTAACCCGCTCTAATACCAATTGATGAGCACATGGTTATACTAAGAGGGGGGTGAATCAGTATAATACAATCTTTTACCTTTTTTAAATCTTAACAACCATATCAATATCAATCATAGCATAATCTTCTTCTTTATGTCAGCATTAATTTCTTCTATATTTGCAAGATCTTCTTCTTTATATCTACATAGATCTCTCTTTTATTTCTTCCTCTAACTCTCCTTTATATCTTCATAATCTTCTTCTATATTTATGCCTATGTCTTTCTTACAAATCTTCCTTTAACTCTCTCATATAAATCTACCTTTAACTCTTAATTTGCAGATCTACAGGTGTCTAATGGATATATCTTTTATATTTCACACATCTCTCATTCTATCTTTTCATCACTTCACAAATGTCTTTTATATCTTCATCTATTCCATTAATGGATGCATCTATTGCCAAGGAAGACATCCTTTTAAAACTTACACCTCTTTATACATACCTCTTTGAAGAAAACATTTTTTTATTTAAGATCACAACCTTTAGTTATACCTTCAAACTACTTTTGATCGCTGCCTTATCTAATTTAATTGCATCTCTTCCTATTAAAGCATTCACACCTCTTCATTACAAAGAAACTTATGAATAAGATGATTGTCTTATTAAGTATATTCGTTGTCATCATGTGTTAGTTGGCTATAAAATAGGTTTATGTTTAAATTTCAATCTTGCGCTAAAGATAAATTGGCCAACATGTGTCGGCTCATATAGATGAGTTTAAATATTTAATTTAAACTCTAATTTATGCATGATTGTCTCATAATCATTTAACTTCATCGACCATAGACTAGTCAGCCTATTTTTCAAATTATCATTCTTCACTCTATTAATTTGATCACTCCACATCTATTTTCTATTCAAACTTGATCGGTCATCTCTATATATTTGATTGATTCCTTGATTGGCCTCATAAATAAAATCTTCTGTTTGCAAAACACCAAACTTGAGGTTGGCCACCTTGAAGATTGAACTCAAACCTTGGCACTTGAATATCAACGTTTAAATATTTAATTTAAACTTTATGATTATTATTCATCACCTTAGAGGAGTCATCCATTATAAAGATTGGCCCAAATTAGATAGGCATTAATAAACTCCAATGTGATCCATCAATCTTCTCTATCAACCTCTGCTCAATCAACTAATCCAATTCGTCTTATATATGTCACTAAATGTTGATAACGATTCCAATGACAACATTTACACCTTACATACAACGATATTGCTACTTTGACATCAGTGACAACTATCTCATCTATTCATCAATGATAACGATAATGAATACCTTCTTGACATCAACAACAATGTGTCCATGCACCTTTGACATCTATGACAACGATCTTGCCAATAGTCTTGTCGATACACTCTTGACATCAATGACAATATTTCCAACATATTTATATTGTGCTAACATTAATACCTTTGCTAGTGAAGTTAATAAGCAATGTAGTATGCTTGTTGATTGGACATGAAACTTTCCCATTTTCCATGTTTAGTTTATGTTTTCCCAGAACATTTCCTCAGACATTATCCAGATCTTATGTTGACTTTTAAGTTTAAAACCACTAAGATTGGTATATAATATGTTAATAAATGCTTTGTGTGTGTGTTAATGATTGTTTTCAAAATATGATAGTAATTTATGTTGATTATGGTATGAAAGTATTATGGGATGAAATTAACCCTTATGCAGCAAAGAAGGTGATACCCACAACAAAGATCGATGTGAACCTACAACCAAAGGAGTAATCATCTACATATGAGAAAGCAAGTGCCTGTAGCCAAAGGAGAAGGAACCCGATTGCAAAGGAGTTGGTTTCGAAATAATTCATTCCACTCACCAACAGTTTAATCAGCATCAGTAATGGCTTCCATCAGGAATGATAAGGAATTTATAATGTAGTAGATTGTGGCTACTAATTACACAAAATTATGCCTTGGTCTGTGTGTTCTCATTACTTTTATTTTTCATGATAAGTTAGAAAGTCATAGTAGGATTATGCTTTTCGAACAATTTATGTATAAACAAGTCTCTTATTTATATTTTGATTAGAATAAGAACAAGTCCTCTTCCTACGTTTGAGGGGAGAGTCGGCATGTGTAGATTAAAGTTGTTTAGAATCTAATTTAGATAGGAGATATAGAATATGTTTATATATGCAGTAGATTTTGTGTGTAATGAAGATCTAGAAGAATTTTATTATCAGTACTATGTATTATGTTTTTCATTCAATAAAGATTTGTCAAGAATCAGTCGATGTGCAGAAACATCTAAGGATTTGATTGAGATTTTTTGAGAATACAGTCCACCCAAGCAAGGGCCCAGTTGAGGTAAACTATATTTCTCTTGTTAAATTAGGTTTATAGTAGTTTTGATTAACTATGATAATTTGTTTCATAAAAGCAATCATTGTAAAAGTTGAAGTAACATATACCTGTAGCTTAACGAACTTACCTGTAGCTTAGTGAATCTACCCGTAGCAACTACTGTATGATCAATGTTCATAGTTTAGAGTCATAAGAAGTTATCTTTCTAAACACAACCTCTAGGAGAGACTCAAGAATTCTTAACTATACATACAATATAGGTGTCATCCAAGAAGATACGTGTAGTATACAACCTAGGTCTGATTTTTTTCGATGTTGTTTGCTTCAGTTTAAAGTGCTTATAGAAATAGATAGAGTTGCAAATTGTATGTTTTACAATAGGTATATTTGCCAATGATATTGAACTAAAATAACTCTTTGAACGATTATAATATTCAAAAATCTATGAACTAAAATTTCTAGATTTTATTTTTGAACTGAATAAGCAATTTTTTAAAAGAAGAAGCACAACCCAGTTCATTAAATGACACTTCAAAAATATTTCCAACATACCCACAAAGTGCAGCAAAGAAAATGAATGGTCTGTTATAAATAGCAGCAAATTGGTGACCCAAAACTGAATGCCACTCCCTCTCAAAGTGCTGAAGCTACTCCCTGATGATGAAATGATGTTGTGCAGTTCTGAACACCTTGAAATAGTACCAAAAACTGCTCACGACACAGGCGCTTCACCCCAGAAAACCCTCACGCCTGGTACATGGGATGGTACGGTCTGCTGTGGGGAGTATGACAGCAACTAATATATCAAAAACCCTCCGAACTCTGCTCTAAACAAACTCAAACATCTACAGTTTAGTTTCTATCCTCCACAATGTTGCGGCTAAATAAGGCCCCCTTATCATAAGCAAAGGTTGCAGTAGTAATATTTAGGGACTACAAACTTTAAAGTGGTAGTTGCGGCTACTTTTTAAATATGATTTGGTACTCACAAACATCATCCATAATAAAATATGGCACTAGAACAATAGGGTAAAACCCTCCTCAAAAAATCAACAAAATATTCATTGAAACTTTAGTTATTACAATAAAATCTTCAATACCCCAACAAATTTGTATTTGCACAGCAAACCTCATAAATTTGTCAAAGGTGGCCGCATATAGAGCAAATACTCAAATCCTACAATGATATCTCATTCCAGCACAAGAACTCCTCAAACTCCAAACCAATATGCGCAACTGTGAACCCTGAGTGAATCCACCAAGTGGGTTGAGTTGGGTTTTTATCCAGTCAACCAAGAAACCATTGGGGTTTTTGTCCCACTGGTAAGAGTTGGCCATAGGCACAATCTCCCAAATCTCCAAAGGAAAATGAACAAACTTATGAATGTCCCAAATGAGCTCACAAAATCTCCTTTTATACTTTTCCATTGAGCTCTTTAGAAGCTTATACTTTAAAATTCACTCTTTAATTTAAACTCTCTTTTAGCTTCAAAAAAGACCTTTTTATTAAAATAATGATAATTTGACACGCAAGGTCCCTATTTTATGCATCCATGATTTAAAACATTTCATCCCAATTCTTACGAGTTATAACACTAAGGTGCTTTTTAAATATTTCAAATAATATTTGGCAAACTTAGTAAAATAATTAAAATAAAGCCATTAATAGACCCATTTTGCGAAAACTATCAGAATGCATCAGAATCAAAAACTGACTGCACTAGAGTGATCCCAATGAAGAATAATGATAAACGGAGCCAACCGAGTGACTTACTATAAATAGACGCCCTCTCCAAGATTCTTGGAGAGCACACCAGAACCCAGAAATAACTTCAAAAAGTGACATGTGAATCCTCTAGACCATCTAAGCTCACTGGTAACATCAAATAACCCCTCTGATAAAGTTGACACACACCTAGAAGGTCAGTGCCAACTGTAATGCAAAAGAACCTAAAAATGGGGACATTACAGTCCACCCTCCCCAATATTGCTTGTCCTCAAGCAATGCCAAAACAACCCCACAATCATCAGACTGATCCAAACTGAACCCAAGAGTGATCCTAGGGTCCCAAATCAATCTATGAAAATATCCATCATGATCTCGCTGTGCTACTCTAATAAAAATTGTTAATCCATAGCACCAAGTCTGTGCTCTCTCCTCTGGTAACCCCAAAATGTAATCATCATCAACATCCAAACTGAAATATCTGTGAGGGTTGAAATCTATATCATGAAAAGTCTTCTGCCAAGGTGCCATAGTGAGGTCCATATCTGAAATCCCACTGCCTAACTCAATCCTGGTCAACAAAAAAAATAATCTGCTCATCTGTCATGTCCCGATATTAAGACATCATTTAAATTCAAGATTTAAACATCATAATAAGATGAAGAAGTTGCTTTGATAAACATATATAATATTATTAACTTAATATATTATTAAAATATAATATATATATATATATATATATATATTATATAAATATAAATATAATATATAATATATAAAATATAAATATTAATAATTTAAATATTATTATTATTATTATCATTATAATATAATAATATATAAAAATAAATATATTAATAGCATATACTATATATAATATATAAAATAATATTTACTATATACTATATATAACATATAAAATAATATACATTTTTTAAGGTAAGCATATACCTTATACCCTACAAAATATACTATATTAGCATATACCTTATATAAATATAAGGTAAACTAACTAAAGACTATCGTAACCAAAGTTTATAGTCAGCAAATAAAAGACCTTTGTAGAATATGAGAAGGCAACAAATAATATGCAATGGACAATGATCATAAGGTGCAAATGAATATGAATCACTTTAACAGAAAGGAAGCAACGGTTGATAGCAATCGATCAAGATATAAAGGGGGATAGGGGAATGAAGGATATAGGCAGAAATCAAAACAATCTTAGATATAGATAGCGGATATAGACTCCAAAGAAACGAATACAAATCAACCAGAAGAAACATTGAAAGATAAAATAAGAGAACAACAATCAAGTAATTCATTCTCTCTCAGAAATATTCGATCTACAATATTCATTATAGGAATTAGATCTAATCTCATAACACAACCAATAACCCATCAATTAATCATACAAGAATTCAACATTCAACAGCAAGTAAAAATAAGATATTTATACTAAATTTAGATCTACACAAGGATTAAAGGTAACAAAAGGTACAATAGGTAAAGAATATTCAATATGTTTAATTTATAATTATTAACCATAAGATGTGTAAGATTATATATATATATATATGCATATTATGATAATAGTGTCATCTCATAGTTGATATGAATCCATGTGAATCATTATAGTTTATAAGGAATTGTATTAACTATATAGATCTAAGATGAGTGATTGTATAAACAAGAATACCTTACAATGATATTCCAAATTAAGATAAGAATGATTCTATTCATGCATTATGATGATAAAGGGTATAATAGAATTCCATCTATAGTACAAGGGAATATTGCATAAAGATCATATCTCTGTAGCCTCTATTACTTCATCCAATGAGGAATCATGGGTATTGTAGGGAAAGGCGGAGTACCATCCCTTTTATAGACCCCAATGTTGGTATGTGGTGATTGATCATGCAAGTACTGTACACTTGTAGCCCCCGAGAAGCGGGGGTTTGGGGGCGGCAGCCTCGGAGAAGCAAGGGTTCAGGGGCGCAGCCCCCAAAAAAAAAAATTTCCCTCCTTTTTGCCTATTCAGAGTCGATTGTTAATTTTTGTTAACCGACAAAAGAAAAACAATATTGTAAAATCCTAATTCTAGAAGCTTCCAAAAAGCTTGTTATAAGCGATTGGGATGTATGTTGCGGGTATGCAATTTGCGAGATTGTAATATGTTTTGCACTGGATAATAAAATCATTGGATAGCTAAGTTTCTGTGGATGTAGCCCATTTTGGGTGAACCATGTTAAATTTCTATGTTGATCTCTTTTGTGTTGTTCTTCATTGTTATATTTGGGTTATTTAATCTGCATATAATTGTTAGTGTTTATTGCTTTGATCTGTCTGAACCCTAACAACTAGTATTAGAGCGGGTTATGTTCGATTATCGTCTACTGGAAGGTCTCATAGTTGAGTGGGAGTCTCACAGTTAAGTGGGAGCAATCACAGACGAGGGTAAATTGAAGGTAGATAAATTCAATAGGCAGAACTATTAGTTATGGAAGATGCAGATGGAGGATTATCTCTATCAGAAGGATTTATGGAGGCCATTGGAAGGAAAAGCCAAGAAATCGGCAGCAATGACTAATGAGGATTGGGATCTTCTGGACAGAAAGGCACTGGGAACCATTCGGTTGTGTTTGACACCATCTATGGCGTTCAATATAACATAAGCGAAGACAACAGATGAATTGATGAAAGCTTTGGCTAAATTGTATGAAAAAACCCTTGGCCTCTAATAAGGTATTTCTCATGAAGTGTTTGTTTAATCTGAAAATGATTGAAGGTGGATCTGTGTCAAATCATTTAAATGAGTTTAATATGATTACCGGTCAGTTAACTTCTGTAAAAGTGAAATTTGATCAAGAGGTGAGGGCTCTCTTGGTTTTATGTTCTTTACCAAAAAGTTGGAATAGCTTGGTAATGGTTGTAAGTAACTCTGTCTCTAGTTCAAATACTTTAAAATTTGATGATGTTGTTGGTGTTATCCTTAGAGAGGAAATGCGATGAAAAAGCACAGGTGAGAGTTCAACATCAGGTAATGCTTTGACTGTAGAGAACAGGGGAAGAACAAAGGAGAGAGGAAAAATCCCAACAAATCGTGGGAAGTCACAAGGGAAGTCGAAGAAAGGCAGATCTAAATCCAGAGGAAGAATGGATTGTTGGCACTGTGGAAAGCCAGGGCACTTGAAGAAGGATTGTTGGTCTCAAAAGGGCAAACAAGGAGATAGACAACATGATAACAGTAAGGAAGTTAATGTTGCAAGTAATAAATTACAGGATGATTTAATTTTGTGTTTAGATAATGCTAATGATTCTTGGGTAATAGATTCAGGGGCTTCATTTCATGCCACACCCCATAGGAATATTTTGTAGATTATGTTCAAGGTGATTTTGGACAGGTATATTTGGGTGATGATGAACCCTATTAGATTGTTGGAAAAGGAAAGATAAAAATCAAGTTACAGAATGGAAATGAATGTTTGCTACAGAAGGTAAGGCATGTTCCAAATTTGAGAAGGAATTTAATCTCTATAGGACAACTGGGTAGTGAAGGTTGCATAGTTATCTTTTCAGACAAAGTCTGGAAGGTCACTTAAGGTGCATTAGTAGTAGCTAAAGGTGAAAAGGTAGGCACATTGTATTTGTGTACTGGTAATACTTATTCTACCTTAGCTGCTACAAAAATAGTTGCTACTGAGATAGTTATAGCACTTGCTATAGGGACAAAAATAAAATTATGGCACCATAGACTTGGGCACATGAGTGAGAAAGGGATGAAGATCCTTCACTCTGGCAAGTTGCTACCAAGTCTAAAGAAGATTGACTTGGAGTTCTACAAAAATTGTGTTTATGGAAAATAAAAGAGTCTGATTTCTCAAAGTTGGAAAAGAGAAGAAGAGTGAGAAATTAGAGCTTGTGCATTCAGATGTATGGGGACTAGCTCAGGTATCTTCTCTTGGTGGCTCTTTCTATTATGTTACTTTTATTGATGACGCAACTAGGAAAACATGGGTGTATTTCCTAAAACAAAAATTAGAAGTATTTGAAACTTTTAAAAAGTGGAAAGCTTTGGTTGAGAATAAGACAGGAAAAAAGTTGAAATGTCTCAGATTTGGTAACGCAGGCGAGTATTGTAGCAAAGAATTTGAGAATTACTGTTCATATAATGGAATCCGTAGGCAAAAAATGGTTCCTGGAACCCCACAAGAAAATGGTGTGTCTAAGAGGATGAATATGACCATTATGGAGCGTGTAAGGAGCATGAGATTGCATGTTGGACTACCCTTACACTTTTGGGCAGATGTTGTACATACCATTGTTTATTTAATAAACAGGGGGCCTTCAAATCCTTTGGATGGTGGCATTCGAGAGGAGGCATGGACAGGTAAAAAGGTAAACTATTCATTTCTAAAAACCTTTGGTTGTGAATCTTTTGTCCATGTTGATATTGAAAATAGAGCCAAGCTTGAGGTTAAGTCTAAAAAATGTACCTTCATTGGTGATGGGGAGCCTCAATCCACACCATAACTTCATCAGCATTCATCTTTCCACTGAACATGGGGATATCTATCCGAGCCTCCGAAGAGTCCTTGCCAATTGCCTTGATGGCTTCTAGGAATTGCTTTTGTTCAACCGGTATCTTTGCCTCTTCTTGTTCCTCTTCTTCTTCCATGTTCTCTTCTTCTCCATCTGAACCTTCTTCTATCCTTTTTCCTATCTTTATTGCCTTCAATTCAGCCTGGAGTGCTTGCCTGACTCCAATTTTGATCATCTCCTCCATCTCCTTGAATTTCTTGACCACTTCGGTGGTCATCCCCTTTGGAGGCATATGCTAGCCTCTCCTTCACTCTCTCTATCTAACATAAACATTCATGACAATGCCAACACTTCTGCAAACCCTCAATTTGACTACAACACAATGCTCAATCAGCTGTCCATCTTACACGTTGCTTCACAGACCCATTCCTCTCGTCCAACAATAGATCCTGGAGATGCACTACCACCCTCTCTCGCAATGGCCTCACTTTGCACTCTCTTCCAGCTAAACCTCTATTGGTGAATGGTCTTGACAGTCCTCATCATCATTTGCTCACACACTACAGGAGTCCTATTCCTTCTCGCAACTAGGTGGCACGAGCAACTCTTCATCTGCCTTCTCAGTGACAGAAATCAAATACACAACACCTCTGTCCAGAGCTTTCGCTGGCTCTAATACCAATATGATGGGGAGCCTCAGTCGGCAAGACTTTGATCATCGGCAAACTCCTTGTTTGTTCTCCCAATATGCCGATATGTGTTATCTTCGGTGAGACCCTAGCACGCACAACTTCTGGCCGATGTGCTTTGTCACCCCGATCTGAATCTTAGGCCGTGACTTCCGTTCAGTAGCTTGAACCTTCCTTCGGCCAGAATATCCTCGTCGCTCTGAGTGAGGAATGCTTCGTCAATGGCCTCTGTCTCACCGATATCAGCTCCAACTCCTTCGATCAAACCCTAGCACATGGAGATGCTAGGCCGTCTACTGTACACAACCCTCGATCTGGAACATCTACACCGCCGAACAATGAAACAAAATAGGAAACAAACGAATATTGTACAACGAAGCCATTCCACTGATTTCAACAAAAATTTTATCAGTGGAATGCTTCACATCAACATTTCGCAACAATGGAATTACAGAAAGGAAAAGAAATCTACAGCTACATAGTTTGTAATTACAGAGAATGGAAAACAAATTCACAACACAGAAATAGTTTGATTTCTCCTTAACACAATGCTTGATTACATTCGATCTCCTCTTCGATCTGATTACAATATTTAATCTATATCCTTTGATTCATTTCTCTGGGGTTTATAAGCTTGCCCCGAGGAACACCAACCCCATTCCAAGTGGCTGGGAGACTAATTCCAAGCGGCTTGGAGAAAACTAACTAATTCCAAGCATCTAAAACTAACAACTTGACAAAAGTGACCTAAGTCACTAGGAACTTACAAATAGAAAGGAAAAATGCATTGGTCAAATAGACCTTATTACAACATAAAACCTATTTTAAAATAGAACATGAACTTAAATGCCTCACGGAGGCCACCTTGTGTTAGGTGCTCCTACACCAATTGGATATAGAGTAGATGAATTTGGTTATCGGTTATGGGATTATGAAAATCATAAAATCATTAGGAGCAGAGATGTTATATTCAATGAGAAGGTCATGTATAAGGATCAGCTGTAGGAAAAGAAGCATGAACAAGATAAAAAGGAATATGTGGTGTTGGATGAGATTCCAGAAAATAAAATACCAGTGGTACCTGATGCTCAACAACAACAAGTTATCCCACAGACTCCTGCAAGTGTTAGACGTTCTACAAGGATATCTAGACCTCTAGAAATATTTTCTCCATCATTATATTCTATATTATTAACTGATTTTGCTGAACCTAAAGGTTATGAAGAAGCAATGTAGGTAGATACCAAAAAGCAGTGGGAGCTAGGCATGAAAGAGGAAATGGATTCCTTGCTTCAGAATCAGACTTGGGACTTAGCCCAATTACCTGCAGGTAAAAGAGCATTTCCAAATAAATGGGTTTACAGGTTGAAGGAAGAAGATGGAGGCAAGAAAAGATATAATGCCAGACTCGTGGTAAAAGGTTTTGCACAGAAAAAGTATAGATTTTGATGAAATATTTTCTCCAGTTGTAAAGATGACTTCTATTAGAACTATTCTAAGTCTTGTGGCTACAGAAGACTTGCATCTTAAACAGCTAGATGTGAAAACAACATTTCTCCATGGGGATTTGGAAGAGAAAATATACATGCAGCAACCACAGGGATATGAGGTCAAGGGTAAGGAAGAATTTGTGTGCAAGTTAAAGAAGAGTTTGTATGGCCTGAAGCAAGCACCTCGGCAATGGTATTTGAAATTTGATAGTTTTATGGCTAAACAAGGTTACAAAAGATGTCATTCTGATTATTGTGTTTATTTTAAGAAATTGGGTAATGGCAGCTATATTATCCTGTTGCTTTATGTTGATGACATGCTTGTTGTCGGGTCTAACATGCAGCATATTAATGAACTTAAGCAGAAATTAGCAAATTCATTTGCTATGAAGGATTTGGGTGCAGCAAAACAAATCCTTGGTATGAGGATCACACGAGACAAGACAAACAAAAAATTATTTGTCTCAAAGTGAGTATGTAGAGAAGGTGTTGAAAAGGTTTAACATGCAGAATGCAAAAGCAGTTAGTACACCTTTGCCTAGTCATTTTAAGTTGACTAAGGAGATGCGCCCAAAGACACAAGAGGAGGAAGACAAAATGTTTAAGATACCATATGCATCAGCAGTTGGTAGCTTGATGTATGCAATGGTATGCACAAGGCCAGATATTACACATGTAGTAGGAGTTGTGAGCAGGTATATGATCAATCCAAGAATGGAACATTTGAATGTGGTAAAATGGATTCTCTGATATTTGAGAGGTACTACTTCAAAGAAACTATATTTTGGAGGAACAAATTCTACTCTAAAAGGATATGTTGACTCTGATCTGGCGAGTGATATTGATAGCAGGAGGAGTACTACAGGGTATGTTTTTACTGTAGGAGGTACTGCAGTCAGTTAGATTTCAAGGCTACAAAAGGTTGTTGCGCTTTCAACCACTGAAGCTGAGTGTGTTGCTGCTATGGAAGCTAGCAAGGAGATGATTTGGTTACAACGTTTTCAGGAGGAACTAAGGTAATGACAAGAAGATAGCCCTCTGTACACTAATAGCCAAAGTGCCATTCATCTTGCTAAGCTCTACATTCAAAAACTAAGCACATACAGCTCAGATACCAATTCATCCGGTCAGTTTTGGAGGATGGACAGTTGAAGCTGGAGAAAATTCACACAAGAATCCTATAGTTATATTCACAAAGGCAGTTATATTTGGGATAGTGTTTATTTCTCTGCTCTACCTGAACCCTAACACCTAATGGCTGGGATATAGTTCCCGAAGCTGGGTCCAGAGATCTTGTATCAATCCCAAGCGCTGGGACATAGTTTCCTGAAGTTGGATCCGAGACTCCATGTATAGACCCCAAGGGCTGGGACTTAGTTTTCTCAAGCTGGGTCAGAGATGGTTTCAACATGCCCTAGTCATGTAAATCCTAATTCCTTGATGAAGAATAGAAGGGGAAGATATGGATCTTGAGATATGTTTAATATTCACCTTAATTTACTTATGAAATATATTATAGAATAGTCATCAATATTGAATGACAAGAAGGAAATGAATAATCCTTTGACAAGAATGAAATATTTATATTATCTTTGATCTTATTAGATATTATCATTGAAATTTATTGATCTCTAATGTTACTAATGTCTCTTTGAGAATCACTTTTGAATGCAGATTCAGGTTTAAGTGTTTCCACTAGAAAGGGGACATTACAAGTACTGTCAGAGCATCTTTCCTACCGTCCTGTGTGTGACTTATGTGTATTCAAATGTATACTTCATGGATTATGTCTATTCAAGTGTATTCAAAGGTTTACCTTGTGACTTAGGTGTATGCTTTGTAACATATGTTTATGTGAATATTTTTTGTATTGTGTTTATTCGCGTGTATGCTTCATACTCATGTGTATACTTGGCGACCTTGGGATGGTGGACAAGTCCACGGTGTAGTATGGGATGCACTGAATCCCCTTTTCCAATTGTCCAACGGTATACTTACATGTATTAATGTAACTCGTGTATTCATTCCTTGTGACTAATGTGTATTTAAGTATATTTGAGTGCATACTCTATGACTTTGTATTTGTATTTGAGTGTATACTCTATGATTGTATTTGTATTTGAGTGTATACTCTGATTGTATTTATATTTGAGTGTATACTCTATGACCTTGTAATCATATTTGAGTGCATACTCTATGACTTTGTATTTGTATTTGAGTGTATACTCTATGACTTGTATTCATATTTGAGTGTATACTCTATGACATTGTGTATTCAATTGTATACTTTGGACTTCGTGTATTTAAGTGTATACTCCATGACTTTGTGTGTTCAAATGTATACTACATGATTTATGTGTGTACTCCATGACTTATGTATGTTCAAATGCACACTTTATGACTTACTTGTATTCATATACTTCATATTCGTACGTATACTTGTGTGTTACATGTATGCTTCATGCCTTATGTATTGCGCGCGTATACTTTGTATGCTTCATGCTTTGTGTATCAAGTGTATGCTATGTGTTTCATGTATTACGTACGGATACTTGTGTATTACATACTGTGTTCATGCTTCATGCTTTGTATACTTTTGTGTATCATGTATTAAGTGTATGTTCTTTGTGCATACCTTATGTATTTACGTATGCCTTATGTATTACGTGCATCTTCGTGTATCACGTATGTCCGTGTATGCTTATTGTAATACATGTATTTATGCATTTACTTGTATGCTTCACATGTACTTATACTTCATGCTCTGTGTCCTACATACTTCGGGTATCATGTATACTTCGTGTATTATGTATATCTATGTGTGTGCTTCAAGTCTAATGTTTCTTAACAAGTTTATGTGTTTAAGATTATGTAAGGCCAAATCTCTAGAGTTTTAAATTGTAGAATGCTCCTGGGGTTAAGAAGCATTAACAAATTAATTTATGTAATAACTATAACTAGTGAAGTGAATAAGTGTGACTCCATCGAACTTGAGATCGATTTAGGATCTTGATGATTTTAGAAGCATCCTAGTCTTAATTGCTTGAGGACAAGCAATCTTGGGTAGGGTGGACTATCATGTCCCGATATTAAGACATCATTTAAATTAAATATTTGAACATCATAATAAGATGAAGAAGTCACTTTGATAAACATATATAATATTATTAATATAATATAAATAAAATATAATATTATCAATTTTAATGTTATTATAATTATAATAATATATTATTAATATATATATATATATAATATATAAAATATAAATATTAATAATTTGAATATTATTATTATTATAATCATTATAATATAATAATATATAAAAATAAATATATTAATAGCATATACTATATATAATATATAAAATAATATTTACTATATACTATATATAACATATAAAATAATATACATTTTTTAAGGTAAGCATATATCTTATACCCTACAAAACATACTATATTAGCATATACCTTATATAAATATAAGGTAAACTAACTAAAGACTATCGTAACCAAAGTTTATAGTTAGCAAATAAAAGACCTTCGTAAAATATGAGAAGGCAATGAATAATATGCAATGGACAATCATCATAAGGTGCAAACGAATATGAATTGGTTTAACAGAAAGGAAGCAATAGTTGATAGCAATCGATCAAGATATAAAGGGGGATAGGGGAATGAAGGATATAGACAGAAAACAATACAATCTCAGATATAGACAGTGGATATAGACTCCAAAGAAATGAATACAAATCAACTAGAAGAAACATTGAAAGATAAAATAAGAGAACAACAATCAAGTAATTCATTCTCTCTCAGAAATATTCGATTTGCAATATTCATTATAGGAATTAGATCTAATCTCATAACACAACCAATAACCTATTGATCAATCATACAAGAATTCAGCATTCAACAGCAAGTAAAAATCTGATATTTATAATAAATTCAGATCTGCACAAGGAATAAAGGTAACAAAAGGTATATCAAGTAAAGAATATTCAATATGTTTAATTTATAATTATTAACCATAAGATGTGTAAGATTATATATATGTGTGTGTGTGTGTATTATGATAATAGTGTCATCTCATAGTTGATATGAATCCATGTGAATCATTGTAGTTTGTAAGGAATTGTCTTAACTTAATAGATCTAAGATGAGCAATTGTATAAACAAGAATACCTTACAATGATATTCCAAATTAAGATAAGAATGATTCTATTCATGCATTATGATGATAAAGGGTATAATAGAATTCCATCTATAATACAAGGGAATATTGCATAAAGATCATATCTCGATAGCCTCTATTACTTCATCCAATGAGGAATCATGGGTATTGTAGGGAAAGGTGGAGTATTTCTATCCCTTGTATAGACGCCAATGGCTAGGATATAGTTCCCAAAGCTGGGTCTAGAGATCTCGTGTTGATCCCAAGGGTTGGGACATAGTTTCCCGAAGCTGGATCCAAGACTCCGTGTATAGACCCCAAGGGCTGGGACTTAGTTTCTTGAAGCTAGGTCGGAGATGGTTTCAGTGCGCCCTAGTCATGTAAATCCTAATTCCTTGATTAAGAATAGGAGGGGAAGATATGGATCTTGAAATATGTTTAATATTCACCCTAATGTACTTATGAAATATATTATAGAATAGTCATCAATATTGAATGATAAGAACGAATTGAATAATCCTTTGACAAGAATGAAATATCTATATTATCTTTGATCTTATTAGATATTATCATTGAAATTTATTGATCTCTAATGTTACTAATGTCTCTTTGAGAATCACTTTTGAATACAGATTCAGGTTTAAGTGTTTCCACTAGAAAGGGGACATTACATCATCCCCAAAGAATAACCCTCAGCATATCCCCTCACAGTATCCTAGAAGTGATGCCAATTAGTCCCTAACCAGAAGCTAATAACAATAGTGTCATCCCTGGAATCATACATCTTGACAATGCTATCTCGATCATAGATTGATAACCCCTCACTGACACCTAATCTCCAAGTGTCAACATGCCCATATCGAGCACACCAATTCATCCAATCAACTGCAATCATCACAATAACATCTGTAGATATATCCATCAACATCTCGAACTGATTGCCATAACCATCACTCATACTAGTGGGAGCTAAAAATAATTTCTCTAACTCTGTAATCCTCCCACGACCTACTACCAAGAAGCATGTACGTACTCAAAGTCCATCTTCCCATAAACTGATGTTGCCATAATCAGCGCTAAAATGCTAGGGCAGTAGTTGTCATAAATTATTAGCCCTGAAAACATAGGAAATGTGAGTGTGGGAATGACCAAGGGAACTCATCCAATAACCAAATTACTTCTACTAATCCACACCAACTAAGAATTACTCCACTATTGGGCTGGAGGTATTGGCCAATCTATTTGCATACTATCATTCAATGTCCTATGTAGGCTTTTCAAAAAGTGGACAGCGGTACCAACTCTGAAGTTTTGTCCACCAATCCAATTCTGAATCAACATCACACCCCTGGTAACTATACCTTGGTCCCAAATCCTATGATTATCACCAATCATACTCACACACACATCCTCTTGACTGCTGCAACAAATGATGGCAGTCATGTTAAATCTAAAAATTAGATCTATAACCACCTCGACATTCCTTCTACTATCATAAATTGGTAATGTCTCATCAACATTCCAATTTCAAGTGCTATAGTGACACAAACGTGCACACCAATCCATGCAATCAATTTCTATCATCAATGCAAAGTCTAAAAATATCATACTCGGCACCATAGAATAGCCCTTAAACATAAATGTGTAAGTTGGAAACCAAAGACCCAAGTCTGAACATTCTTCCCCAATTTGATGCACATTGTTGTTATGCATTTTAATGAAGTAAGGAATAGCGAATCCATTATGAAACATCATGTCTTGTGAATAACTTGGCCCCACAAACACCCGTTCATGCTTAGCCATAAAATTTTGAATATCAACAAGATGAGGCCCTTTAATAATGTTAATCATATAAATTTTATCTACCACCTTATGATGAACAAAATCATATAAAGTTAATGGACTGTTGTTCACAATCATAAAATCAGCATATATTTCATACCTTTCACCAATGTCTTCATGGATTTCATGCATATCTTCTTCCATTTCTAGATTTTCATCATTATTTATAGATTCAAAAAGTGCATCACGTTGAAATCTGTCTTTATTACTTGTTATATTTGCTATCCCATGGTTGCAAGATGCACATGTATCCCACAACCTATCATTGACACCATTTGTGTCTCTAGAATCAAAAAGTTTCTCACAAAATAGATTATCAAAAGACAATTTTGCACCCAAGAATAAAGATGTATCATCATGAAAATTTTGTTTTTCTAGCCCAAGAAAATTGCACTCATGATGTTTTTTCCAAGTGCTATCATTATGTTGAGTCTCCATGAGACTAGGGCCGTTGAAATCACAATGTGAGTCTTCATCACTCCTCAATCCTTCTTCATGTTTCCAAGGGTAGCTTGGCTCCAAATCACAATCCTCATGGAGCTCATTAATTCCTTCAATCAGATGCTTGATCTCCATGAATCTTGTATTTGCTAATTGCTCCTTGTTCATGGCTGCAATAGTTGACTAATTTTTATCTTGGTAGAGAGAGTGGTAAGCTAGGATAAGATCAAGGCAAAGCCCATCAACCTCTTTCTCCTTCTCTTGGTAGGCATTATAGGTTTCCTCTGCAAACTTAATGGCATTATCCCTGTCAAAAAGCAATTGTAGATAATATGATTTCATTACCTATAAAGCTTCTTTGATGGTTTGTAGATTTGCAAGGGTAGCTCCATCCTTAATGTCATTCTGTCTCTCCTTAACTTGAACCTTCCAGAAGAGATCTTCAACAAAGTTGTGTGTGTTATCAAACCTTGTCAAGGCTTTCACAACCTTCTCTTTTGAAACCAATAATTTGTCCTTAAAAAACTTGTAACTCTTTAGGTCCTTGATCAAAATCAGCAAAGAAATTATGCTCTTCAAACACCACATTTTATGATTTATCTTCATTTGCAAGAGCCATATCATCTTCTAAATCAATTGTCTCACTAGTTGATGACTTACAACTCTCAAGTAAGAATGATGGGACAGCGTCATGAACAAACCCAATATCATCCAATGAACTCGTCTCTTCACAAGCCTATCAATAACCACCTCTAATTCACCAACATAGAGACTCGTGTACACCTCACTTGTAGAAATAAGAAGTGATTCTTTTTTCTTAATGTCCATGATATTGCTCTATTGGAAGGATACATTATGGAATTCATTCTTTTGATTGTTCGTCCATACATCCTCATTTGTTGATTTAGTGAACTCCAAATCAGCAGATTTCCCCATTTCAACACTATCATGAAGATCAATGTACTCCACTCCACTGATGGAGGCACACGAAGAACTAGCTTCATCCCCTTTTTGAATGCATCATAGCCATCATGAACAACTTCGACCTCATATATCTCTTTTCCAACCACTTCTTCTTTGATTGTTTGTTCTTCCTCTAGCCTCTTCACCTTTTTACCTGTGCATTGGTGATTAGGCTCCCAGGATCCCTTGCATGAAAAAGAAAGATTTTGCCTTCTAAGCTCATTCCTATTGATTTCTTTTTTCCCTGTACTGAAATATTTCTTTTCATTTGTATCTGCTTTCCCTTCATCTAAAATGAGGGATTCTAACACTTCGGGATGCTTTACAAATCGTGTCAAATTCTTATCATAATTTTCAAAATTTTGCATCAACTGTGTCAAAAGTTCCTGCATGGAATTCATCATACTCGTTGAAACACCCAACATACTACTGCAACTAACAAATTTGAGTGTTGGTCATCAGCCAAAAACAAATCTAGAATGATTTTATTTTTCTCAAATTCTGGATTCCAAAATGTGAAAGCATTCAGTTGTTAGCCCCAATTATGATCATAAATTTTTTGCTATTAAAATTTGGTGATAAAAACCCACTGGGTAGTAGAATCAATGGCTCTGATACCATTGTAGTATACACCCTAGGTCTGATTTTTTTTTATGTTGTTTGCTTCAGTTTAGAGTGTTTATAGAAATAGATAGAGTTGCAAATTGTATGTTTTATAATAGGTATATTTGCCAATGATATTGAACTAAAATAACTCTTTAAACAATGATAATATTCAGAAATCTATGAGCTGAAATTTCTAGATTTTATTTTTTGAACTGAATAAGCAATTTTTTTTAAAAAGAAGCACAACCCAATTCATTAAATGGCACTACAAATCTATTTCCAACATACCCACAAAGTGCAGCAAAGAAAATGATTGGTTTGTTATAAATAGTAGCAAACTGGTGACCCAAAACTAAATGCCACTCCCTCTAGAAGTGTTGAAGCTACTATCTGATTATAAAATGATGTTGTGTAGGTCAGAACACCTTGAAACAGTACCAAAAACTGCTGACAACGTAGGTGCTTCACCCCAAAAAATCCTCATGCCTGGTACATGGGATGGTACGGTCTACTGTGGGGAGTATGACAGCAGCAAATACATCAAAAACCCTCCAAACTCTGCTCTAAACAAACTCAAACACCTACAGTTCTGTTTCTATCCTCCACAATGTTGCGGTTAAATAAGGCCCCCTTACCATAAGCAAGGGCTGCGGTAGTAATATTTAGGGACTGCAAACTTTAAAGTGGTAGTTGCGACTACTTTTTAAATATGATTTGGTCCTCACAAACATCAACCATAATAAAATATGGTGTTGGAACAATATGGTAAAACCCTGCTCAAAAACTCAACAAAATATTCATTGAAACTTTAGTTATTACAATAAAATCTTCAATACCCCTAACAAATTTGTATTTGCACAACAAGCCTCACAAATTTGTCAAAGATGGCTGCCTACAAAGCAAATACTCAAATCCTGCAATGATATTTCATTCCAGCACAAGAACTCCTTAAACTCCAAACCAAAATGCGCAACTGTGAACCCTGAGTGAATCCATCAAGTGGGTTGAGTTAGGTTTTCATCCAATCAACCAAGAAACCATTGGGGTTTTCGTCCCGCTGGTAAGAGTTGGCCACAGGCACAATCTCCCAAATCTCCAAAGGAAAATAAACAAACTTCTGAATGTCCCAAATGAGCTCACAAAACCTCATTTTATATTTTTTTGTCGAACTCTCTAGAAGCTTATATTTTAAAATTCACTTTTTAATTTAAACTCTCTTTTAGCTCCGAAAAAAAACCCTTTTTATTAAAATAATGATAATTTGACACGCAAGGTCCCTATTTTATGCATCCATGATTTAAAACATTTCATCCCAATTCCAACGAGCTATAACACTAAGGTGCTTTTTAAATATTTCAAATAATATTTGGCGACCTTAGTAAAATAATTAAAATAAAGCCATTAATACACCCATTTTGTGGAAATTGTCGGAATGCATCAAAATAAAAAATTGACTGCACTAGAGTGATCCTGATAAAGAATAATGATAAACGAAGCCAATCAGGTGACTTACTATAAATAGATGCCCTCTCCAAGATTCTTGGAGAGCACACCAGAAGCCAGAAATAACTTCAAAAAGTGACATGTGAATCCTCTAGACCATCTGAGCTCATTGGTAACATCAAATAATCCCTCTGATAAAGCTGACACACACCCAAAAGGTCAGTGCCAACTACAATGCAAGAGAACCTGAAAATAGGGACATTACAATACGTTCTCCGGTTTAACATGATAAATGTAACTCATTATAGCCATTAGGTCACTTGATAAGGGATTTGTTGGTCTGTTGAGTAGAGTGCATGCCCCTTCTGCATCAAATTGATTGGTGAATAATGGAGTTAGACATTTTTGGCGTCGTTGCTGAGGATGGTGCCAAGGTTTAGAATTTCTAGGCTTTTAATTTACTTTTCTTGTTTTTTAGTTCAATGAACTGCATTTCCTTCAATATTTAGAACTATTAAATATTCAATCCAATTTCAAGCTATCTACTAACATTGGTACAGAGAGAAGGTTATTAATCTCAACACCATTGCATGTGGTGGCAAAGAGACGCTTTAGGAAGATTTCTTCCATCAAATTAGAACAACAAAGAGAACAGTTCAGAGGTAAGTGACGAAGTTGAGACATTTACCATGATAGGAGATACTACAGACTTGGAGGAAATAGCCACTTGGTTCCAGGAAGCGATGGCTAATGAAGAAGTAGAGAATCCCGCCGAACCATTCACTTTTAAATTCCCTATCGCTGACCAGGAACAAGAAGCCGCCATGAAGAATATACCTCTTTCATCCTTACCAAACTTTCATGGTCTGATTATGGAGGATCCAGACACATTTCTATTTGATTTTGATGTCCTCTGTCGCAGTTATAATTACACCACTGATGCACACAAACTAAAAATCTTTCTAGCCACTCTTAAGGATGTTTCTTTGAGATGGTTCATGGGATTGAGCAGAGATGCAGTGGCTGACTAGAGGACTATGAGGGAGAAGTTCCTACAGAAGTACCAAGATTACTATCAGGGCAAAGACGTGCAGATATGGAATTTTTAGAATGTCACAAAAGGAATACGAACCCCTTGAAGACTATGTGGAATGATTCCTATTTTGCCTACAAAAGTCTCAGCAAAATAGGCTTTGACCTGATTCACTATAGTTAGTATTTCTAAGAGGAGTTAATGAGGATTGCATGGATGCCCTAGACTTAATAGGGGGAGGTGATGTCTCTCAATTATCATTTGATGATGTTTGCAAGTCTGTAAGACCTGCAGAAACTACTCGAGATCTACTATGAAAAAGACACGAGACCTTAGAGCTCTATCAACCACCAAGACTGTTGCAGGTGTCTCTCAAGTGGAACTCAGTAACCTCTTGAAAGATATGAAGCAAGATATCATCAGTCACCTTGCAACTCAATTGGACACATTACATGTAAAAAAAGAAAGAAAGAGGAGGCAGAAGTAGCTTTGGTGAAATATTTCCCACACTGTAGGCAAAAGAAGATCAATTGCAAATGCAAGTGGATTGCTAGCGTTTCTAAAGAAACGCCTAGGAAACCATATTTTTGTGCCTTGGAAGATGAGGAGGGTCAGGTGTTTTACATTGCACAATACAATCCCTGGCAAAAAAGACAAGGTATTCCTCCAAAATCCCTTATCTTTTAATACTTCATTTCTAGGTTCTACTCCAAATATTATTAATTGGTATAATACACCTTGGAATAATATGTCATCACAGTCTTGGCCAAATCTGCCACCTTCCAACTAGACCCCACAACAGGGGATGTGGCCACAATAGTCATATCAATCTCCAAATTACAATCAGTAGTGGCAGTCATCCCAAAATCCATGGCCACAACAATGGAGAGGAAACCAACCCTGGCAAAACCCAAATGTAATCTACTCACAACCACATCAAGCCTTGCCACAGCAGCTGACTCTTATGCCAAACACTATTTCACTAGCCCCTACACAACCCAGAGCAACTCAAATACCTACTCAAACTACACCAAATCCTAATAACAAGCCTACCCAACAGGCTTATACTAATGAACCTATCCAATACCTGACTTATGCAGTCGAGGTTAGTGATGTTCAGTTACATTCAGGGAAGATGCTTTCTAGACCAACCTCTCCACTTATTATGAAACTTTTTGATGAGAATCCATCCACTGATGCTAACAACCACTTGAATAACTAGAATAAACACATTGAACAAGCTCAAACGCATATAGGAATCACAACCAGAGAACCTCCATTCCCAGAAAGATTGAACACACAAAAATCTCAACCTAAACATGAATTTGATTTCCTTGATCAATTAAGAAATGTATGTGTCAAAATTCCCCTAATCCAAGCTATAAAGGATGTGTCAATCTACACTAAAACTATAAGGGAACTGTGTCTTAAGAAACCAAGGAGAAAACGTAAGGACCCGCAAACTATTCATGTCATAGGATATCTTGTTGACATTATGTTGGGCAACATAGTTGTCCCAAAATATGTAGACCCTAGTAGCCCTATGGTGGATGTGCACATCAAAAGCACCCTAATAAAGAATACTCTAATCAATTTAGGTGCTACCGTAAATGTGATGACCAAAGAAATAATGAAAAATCTACAACTAGTAGACTTAAGGCCTACACCCACAGTATTACAATTGGCAAATAGATCAATAGTTAAACCAAAAGGAACCATTGAAGATTTGGTCATCACGCTAGACTCATGGGAATACCTTGCAGATTTCATGGTCCTGCAGTCAAATGCTAACTTAGGTGGATATCCACTCATCCTAGGGAGGTCATGGTTAGAAACAACAAATGCTTTCATTAGCTACATGTTAGGAAATGTGATTATTTCCAATGGAAATGTAACTAAGGAATTGGTCCTCTATCCACCAGTGCAACCTTTTACTGATTTGGAACAACCTATCTAGCCGAATCCAGAGGATAATGACCAATATTGCTTACAGACACTCGTGACCATTGAACGCAACACATTGATAGACACTCAAGATGAAGATGAAGTTATTTTTAATATAATGCAAAATAGTTATGGGATGGACCCACATAAAGACCAATGCTTAGTATTCTTAACCTGCCCCTTGCATAACATCCTACCTGCAACAAACTATGTAGCTCATGATTCTACTACCCGCATGTTCTATCATTTACTACCACACAACTGTAGCCTTAACCTATCAGGTTTAGATTTTTCCTCTGTCATGACATCAACAACACCAATTGAAATTTTGTCTAGACGAACACTTAATGTCAATAACCAATTGACAACATCCCAACAATTTGAACTACTCACCATGCTACAGACTCACCAAACAACATTTTCCTAGGATTACCATGACATGAAAGGCATAGACCCCAATCTTTGTATGTGTAGAATATATATCAATGAAGGTTGTAGACACATTAGACAACTGCAATGACGGATGAACCATGTTATCTGAGAATTAGTGAAAAATGAATTATAAAAACTATTGGATGCAGGATTCATATATCCTATATCAAACAACTAGTGGGTCTCTCCATTAGTAATAGTACCCAAGAAAGGGGGCAAGCGGTATGTATGTGTTGACTATCGTGAGTTGAATACAACCACTAGAAAAGATCACTTCTCTCTTCCCTTCATTGATCAGGTCTTGGATTCCTTGGCTAGAAGGAAAAACTTTTCTTTCTTGGATGGTTTTAGTGGCTATAATCAGATTAAAATAGCCCCCAAAGATCAAAACAAAACAACCTTTACCTATCCTTAGGGAACCTATGCCTATTCAGTCCTACGATTTGGGTTATGTAATGCCCCTGCAACTTTTCAGAGGGTTGTTTTGAGCATCTTTTATGATTTTACTCACGACTGTATGGAAGTTTACATGGATGACTTCACAACCTATGGTAATCCCTATGAAGAAGCATTCGCCAATCTTGAGAAATTCCTACAGCGATGTTAGGATCACAATCTCTCTCTTAGTCATGAGAAATGTTTTATGATTATGGAAAAGGGAGTAGTCCTTGGTCATTATGTATCAAAAAGAGGTATTCGAGTAGACCCCAATAAAATTGAAGTCATCACAACTCTGCCTATGTCACAAAAACAAAAAGATGTATGAAGCTTCCTTGGCCATGCAGGCTATTACAAGAGGTTTATCAAAGATTTTAGCAAAATAGCAGCACCTCCATTTGTCCTGCTTTCTAAAAATGTTGAATTTCATTGGACAACTGCCTACCAAGAAGCATTCCAAACTCTTAAAAATTCCTTGACAATGACACCTATATTAAGAGGATCCAATTGGACCATTCGCTTTCACATCCATACTAATGCCTCTGATTTTTCATAGGAGCCGTGTTAGGACAAAAAGAAGGAACTTTGGAATATGCTATCTATTATGTAAGCAAAAATCTCTAGGTTGTTGAACTGAATTACATTGTCACCGAAAAAGAGATGTTAGCTGTCATCTATGCTATCAACACGTTTTGACACTATATCACCAGTTATCCAGTTTTCATCCATATTGATCATGCAGCAATTAGATATCTGATGAATAAACCAGTGGTTAGTGGACGAATCGTTAGATGGTTGTTATTGCTGTAGAAATTTGACATCACTAGTGTGGACAAGCCTAGAAGAGCAAATGTAGTTGTTGATTTTCTCTATAGACTTACTATTACTACAAATGATCCAATTGTGGATGACTCTTTTCCTGATGAACACTTATTTGCATTAGCAGTGCATACACTTTGGTATGCGAACATAGCCAATTATTTGGTTGCAGGAAAAACACCTCCACAACTCTCACCAAGAGAAAGGCGCCATCTGGTTGAAAGAAGCCTTCCTTACTCATGGATAGTCGGTTACCTTTTTTACACATGACCTGACAATGTGATGCAACGGTGTATCCGTGAATTTTATGATATACTCAAGACTTGCCATGATGAGCCCTATGGTGGGCACTTTGCAACTAAACGAACAACACTTAAGATTTTAAACACTAGATATTACTGGCCAATGCTACACAAGGATGCAGTCTAGTTTACAAGAAGATGTGATCATTTTCAGCGTATGGGCCACCCTACAAGAAGTGATGAAATGCCCCTAAAACCATAGCTAGTCATAACACCCTTTGACAAATGGGGCATCGAATTTATTGGGCCCATTGATCATCTTTCTAACAAGGAATACATACTAGTAAGTGCAGACTACCTGACAAAGTGGGTTGAAGTTAAAGCTTTACATTTTCCCAGAGATAGCAAGGTAGCCACATTTCTATATGAAGAGATTTTTACACATTATGAAGTATCCAAGGAGATAGTCACTAATCAGGGACCACAATTCACATCTGAACTAATCACTAATCTGGTTAGGGAATATGAGATCAGACACAAGAAATCAAGTCCTTACCACTCACAGTCCAATGGCTAGGTTGAAGTTACAAACAGGGAAATTGAAGCAATCTTGACCAAAACAGTGGCATTACACAAGAAGGACTGGGCAGCCAGACTACCTGAAGTAGTCTGGACATATAGAACAACATGGAAAATAAACATAGGGTATATACCCTATGAATTGTTCTATGGAAAAAAGGTTATACTTCCTATTGAATTTGAGTATAAAACACTGAGAACAACAATTCAACTGGGCATGGATTTATCTACAGCAAAACAAGACATACTACATTAGTTGAATGCTCAGGATTAATTAAGAATGGAAGTAGTGCACCACACTGGAATCATCCAGAAGCAAAGGATTAAATGGCATGACCAATATATTAAAAACAAGAAATTTCACACAAGAGACTGGGCATTATTATATGATTCCAGGTATAAGGACCATAAAGGTAAATTGCAAACACAATGGTTGGATCCTTATGAAATCAAAGAAGTTTATCCAAATGGTGCAGTGACACTGACAACAATTGATCCAGTTAGATTTTCACTAATGGTAAATGGTTATCGACTAAAACTTTATAAAAAACCCTTGGATAAAGATAGTTTCTTGCAGTAACTTACACAAGAACATGGCCCCATGACTCCACCAGATCCTACATGTATCACCTCATCTGATGAGCCCACCAGTTCACACATTGTCACATCAATAGTTGAGCCCAGCAACTCAACTGTTGCCATTCCACAGTTATGATTTCCTTTCCACCAATAAAATATTAAAAAAACAACAAAATAGAGGACATTGCAAGAACCTGTAGCATCTGCACCTATAGCTACTCTCCGAGGGACCTATAGCATTTGCACCCGCAGCCACTCTCTTAGGGACCTGTAACATCTCCACCCATAGCTAGTCTCTGAGTGACCTATAGCATCTACACCCGCAACCACTCTCCAACGAACCTATAGAATTTGCACCTGCAGCCACTCTTTGAGGGACCTGTCACATCTGTACCCGTAGCCACTCTCTGAGGGACCTGTAGCATCTACACCCGCGACCACTCTCCAAGGGACCTATAACATCTCCACCCACCACCACTTTCTGAGGGACTTGTAGCCTTGGGAACCATTATACAGCTACCTGCAACCATTTTTTCACACCCCGTGGCATCAATACATACAGCCATACACATTCTACCTGTAACACCTCTTGACACAACCATTCAAATTTGTACATGTCACAACTATCTATATGATATGTCCTCTGCAACGCCATGTGTCTTCATTCACGTGACTTACCATAAATAAGACTCTCCTCAAGTCACGTCACACCCTATCAACATGCCAACAACTTCGATCACATTAATTTCAGTCGTCGTTTCAGCCAATTTGCATGAGCCACCTCTTTTATCAGCAACCATAATCTCGGTACTTATTTCCTAATTTCCATAAATTAACATTATTTCTATTTATTTTGTTTCAATTATCATTACACAGTCATTTATTATCTATTATATACTTTAAAAGTGCTTTTCGAACCCCTACTTTTCTGTACTTCCTCGTTGATCTGGCATTTTTGGACAAATGACCCCTTTAGTTGGGGGGATTAATCAAACTTTGTCACCTTTTGAATTCATTTTATCCATGGGTAATGATAATCCATGTGTGTGTGCCACTTAATCCCATGCTTAAACCTTCTAATATTTGTGTATGTACAACTTAACCCCATGATTAAGCTTGTTCTTTCACAACTATCAGTAGCAAAGGGTTAAGTCGCACAAATATCAGTGGTAGCTAGTTGAAACATACAAGTGAGAAGAAAGCAACGGATAAAGGGGATAATAGTAGGAATTATGAGATGAGCGATTTCACCAACCAAAAAAGGTGCTTATATTGTTTTGCAATGGGAGGAGACCCAATTCACATGGAACCAACTGATCATACAATATTGCTTAATGATCAGGATTATGTGCTGATATTCCAACAAGTAGGCTAGCTAGATTATTTCCTAAGGTTGTTTGAATTTAACAAATCCATGACACAACAGTTTGCTCGAACACTACAAAATAATGAAGCAATAATTAGGGGATTAAGGGTGGATGCATCAGAAGGAGCCATTGCAGAAGTAACGGGGTTGCCTACAGTAGGTGAGGAGTTTCCAATCCGTTTAGACATTGTAACAGCTTGAAATGAATTTATGCAACCTGGAGAGGAACTAGATTCTTCAGCACAAGGTACTAAGTGTCTTTCCTTACCTTAGTTATGGGCTTTTGTTGCTATATATATCATTAAGTATTTGACCTGTGATGGGAGACAATCATTGTTATACACGGTTCATTTCAAATTGCTTAGTCATCTCTGTCACAATAGGTCGGTAAATGTTCTCAATTACCTATTAAATTTGTTGAAGAGAATGTTAGTAGAATATAAGAAAAAGGGGAATTAGTCTGCCTTATCTCACCATTGTCTGGTGGTTCTATTAGTAAAAAGGAGTTCGCATGCCCAATTTCCAGACCTTTCATGAGAGAAATTTCTAGAATTAAACCATATAAGTGACCGACCAGATGTTGGCCCTCGTGGTAGACCCCTGAGGCATAGACAAACCTAGGAGAATAGGGCATAGGGAGAAATTGAACAACCAGGGGAGTAGGAGGAAGCATAGGAAACTTCCTCTCAACATATGGCCTCACCTACCCATAGCCCTCTTGAACAACGTGAAATGCATGAGCATGTAGCCTCCTCTGAACATGCAACTTCACCTACCCGCAACGAAATGGATGAACACATAGCTTCCCCTATATTTAAACATGCAACTTCACCTGCTCAAACAATTCCTTTGAAACATGTGCCCTCACCTACTCATGACCCTACTGAGCAAAATATAATGCAAGATATGCAGCCCGCAACTTCTAAGGCCTTTGTTCCACAACAACTCATAGCACCTGCAGTTCCTGAGAATCCTGTGATGCAAGGCACCCCTTCTCCTCCTAAATTAGTTGAGAAATGGAAGGCACCTCCATCATATTCCAAGGCACCAAAGAAGCAGAAAGCACCTCTTCACCCACCAAGGCACTCACACCACCTAAGGGAAAAAGGGGACACAAGAGGTAAGATCCCTCCAGGGCCAAGGAAGGTGGTTTTTCTAGAAACAAACATGGATTCAGAGAGGATTTATTTGTAATAAGAGGACAAACTGAATCCCCTAGTACTACAGGAAATCATGGAATATCAACCTCCTCTGCTGAATCAAATGGGAAGGAATTGCTAATGGAACCAGAGGAAAAGGTTGATGAGCTTCAGGAAGCCTTACAATGGAATGAGGAGTTGGAAAAATAGTTGTTGAAATATTAGAAAAAGGAAACAAGGTTGGATAAATTAGTTCAAATGGCCATCATGGAAATAGACAGGTAGAATCTAAGGCTAGAACAACAGAACATTTCTCCAGCAAGGATTCCACAACCAACCCTAGTGACATTTGGCTTTAGGATGTGGAAGAAATTGGAAGAAATGAATGAGGATAAAAAGGAAATGAAAAAGAATTTTGAGGACATCAAGAAAAATGATAAAGAAATAAAGAGACTACAATTGACAACTGAAAGGATGGCCACAATGATAGTACAACTCATAAGGTGTAGACCTCCTGCTAGGGTATATGCCTTGTTTCTGCAAGAACATTTTTTGAGTTTTCAGTTTATTCAATTGTATAGTGATCTCATTGTTTCTCTACTTACACTTGACCCATTTTTGGAGGCATACCAGAGGGCTACTCCAGAGATGCAAAACCAGCTCTGTGAGTTTTACTTACATGAACTGGCCATTCCATACAACACCACTTGGAATCCCTTGATATTTGTGGGGGATATTCAGCTTAAAGCCCTAGCGTCATTTATTTAGAATGAACATCATAGGCTACTCAATGGCAACAATATCATGAAAGGGAGAAATCAATTCCCCTAAAAATCCATGTTGAAGATAAATACCCTGATCATGTGGTCATGGAATAGATTAACTTGATAGAGAACCTTGGAGTAGAGGCCAAGATTCTAAAATGTAGGGCAGCAGATTATGCAAGGTTCAAAACATTAGCTGTCGAAATTGGTAAGGAGGCTTTGAAGTTTGCAAAAGATAGATGGAATGAGCTGACTCGGGAGCTAAGAAAGAAAGAGCCCCATTCTATTTTCAATTATTTAGTAGCAATTAACCAGGCATACAAGGACATCAGATCATCCACTAAGCATGGAATCACTTGAATACCCCTTGTGTTCCAACCTCGTCTCCTCTTATATCCAATACCACATTAGCAAGGATAGAGATCTTCACAGTAAACAACTGAGCAGACTAGGTGGAAGCGCCTAGATGTACAGAAGGGGTTTTATGTCAAACAGGCAGAGGGGATTACAAAACCAATAGATTATAGGATGACTACACTGTTGTACAATAAGAGGCCATGAGTTTCTTTAGGATGATAAGTTGAGGGATGTGATGGGACTTGAAATTGTCCCATTTTCCATATTTAGTTTATGTTTTCCCAAAACATTTCCTTAGACATTATCTAGACCTTATGTTGAATTTTAAGTTTAAAACCACTAAGATTGGTATATAATATGTTAATAAATGTTTTGTGTGTTGATGATTATTTTGAAAATATGATAGTAATTTATGTTGATTATGGTAGTTTATGTTATGAAAGTATTGTGGGATGAAACTAACCCTTATGCAGCAAGGAAGGAGATACCCACAACAAACGTCATTGTGAACCTGCAACACAGCTGAGGAAGCAAATTCCCGTAGCCAAAGGAGAAGGAACCCGATTGCAAAGGAGTTGGTTTCGTAATAAGTCATTCCACTCACCAACGGTTTAATCAACATCAGTAATGGCTTCCGTGAGGAATGATAAGGAATTCATAATGTAGTAGATCATGGCTAGTAATTACACAAAATTACGCCTTGGTTTGTGTGTTCTCATTATTTCTATTTTTCATGATAAGTTGGAAAGTCATAGTAGGATTATGCTTTTTGAACAATTATTGTATAAACAAGTCTCCTACATCTATTTTGATTAGAATAAGAACAAGTCCTCTTCCTATGTTTGATGGGAGAGTCGACATGTGTAGATTAAAGTTGTTTAGAATGCAATTTAGATAGGAGAATTAGAGTGTGTCTATATATGCAGTAGATTTTGTGTAATGAAGATATAGAATAATTTTATTATCAGTAGTTTGTATTATGTTTTTCATTCAATAAAAATTTGTCAAGATTCAATAAATGTGCAGAAACATCTAAGTAAAGATTTGATTGAGAATTTGTGTGAATACAGTCCACCCAAGCAAGGGCCCACTCGAGGTAAACTATAGTTCTCTTGTTAAATTAGGTTGATAGTAGTTTTGATTATCTATGATAATTTGTTTCATACAAGTGGTCATTGGAAAAGCTAAAGTAACATATACCTGTAGCTTAATGAACTTACCTGTAGCTTAGTGAATCTACCCGTAGAAACTACTGTATGATCAAAGTTCATAGTTTAGAATTTCTTTTTAGTCACAAGCAATTATTTTTTTATACACAACCTCTAGGAGAGACTCAGGAATCCTTAACTATACATACAGTACATGTGCCATCCAAGAAGATATGTTCCCTGGTTTGACATGAAAAATTTAACACATTGTAGCCAGTAGGTCACTTGATAATGGATTTGTTGGTCCGTTGAGTAGAGTGCATGCCCTTTATGCATCATATTTATTAGTGAATAATGGCGTTAGACACTTGTTATGACATAACAACTACAATGAAGTGCAAAAAATGAAAAGATAGGTAATGTTACAAGATATTAACAAATCTTAAGAAATGCTTCCTGCACTAAATGCATGTCAATTTTTTAACCAACATTTGTTGCTTTACAAAGAGAGTATCTTTAAGACTTTTTACCAATGATATTAAAAGAGATATAGTACTTAACAACTCTGTCCTTACACAAAAGTGATGAGTGAGAGCGGACGAAACCCTAATCAAGGCAAGAGCGACTCAGAAGGATGTAGTGATGAGGATGACGATGATGATGGAGTTGCAAGAGACAAATGGGATCTCTCAATTGATGAGGATGGTGACGTACGCATCTTGGAGCTTTGGATGGAGGCTCAACGCTCTGCATCTCGTGTTAGATTGGTGTCCTCTAGCCAGGGTTTTTCATCTGTTGTTGGGGATAATGATCTTAACAAGGTACTGAGGTGGGGTTTTTTCTCCTCCCCACTCAAATCTAATGACAACAAGAAGATTTCTTCCCATATTGCTAGCCATTTTCCTAATGTTTTGGAGATGTTTAATTATGGTTGTCTGGGTCAGAAAGCCCCTGAGCTTCAACCGAAAGGGTGCTTGAGGGAGCTTATTTTCGCTCAGGACGATGGAGTTTTGCTTTCAACCTTGGAGTCTCAAGTCGATGGTTTCCCTTGTATAACTGGTGGCCTATCTTATGCAGGCTCTTTGGATGCTTCTGTGAGGCTAGCATTGACGCCGATCCAAGGGGTTGGGTTCCCTGCCCTTCATTTTGTAATCTAGCATCCTAAGCTATTTATGCCAGGGGACTTTGGTGCACATCCCCTAAACCCTACTTTGCCTTTAGGCTCTGGTGAAAAGGGTCAAGATTGGCAAATCTTCATCCCTAATACAGCGATTGACAGATCTTCCTCATTATGGACTAAGGCTCCCGTGGGGAAATTTCTGGGCAATAGACCCAATGTGGACAACGTCAAAAACTAGGTTAAAAGGAAATGGAGGTTGAAAGGCTCGTTGGAGATTCTGGTGATGACGAAGGGATTTTTCCTCTTTTCATTCTCACTTTTGGAAGATAGCTTGCATATCCTGAAGGGGGGTCCTAGAGAAAGTTCACATTGATAGTGTTCCTATTTAGGTCAGACTCCCAAGATTACCTTTAGAGTATTGGGACGAGGAAGTGTTGGATAGCTATTTCTAGCTCTTTGGGTGACTTCATTGTTGCCGACGAGGTGACTAAATCCAAGAAGCAATTTTATTTTGCTAGATTTTGTGTTAACATTGTTATTGAAAAAGCACTCCCATCTTCTATCACTCTTTCTTCTAAGCTTGGGAATTAGGTGCAACAAATCATTTATCAGGACTCTCAAGTGATGTGCCTCAACTGTCACAAATCAGGACATACTTTGGCAATGTGTAGAGATAGTAAAGGTTTCAAGAATAATATTCAACAGGGTCCTACTCCGATTGAGGAGGCTGTCAAACTTTATAAAAGTTTGGGAGGCATGATAGCCCTCTCTTGGACAAGACCAACTCAAAGTCTTTAGTGGTGGAAAAGAGTTGCAAGTTGGATGTTGTGGTTCATCGCAGCTCATCCTCAAACAAGGAAAATAGCATAGAGACGCCTTTAGACAACAACTGTTGCACTCCTCCCAACACGGTTTCTTTTGTGAATCCCGCTGGTAAGAGATCTACCCCAGTTAATTCCTAGGATGCCAACTTGAAACAAAGTGTTTTGAAAGTTTTCTCGATTTCAAACCACCTTGAATTGGCGGCTCTATTTTTTTTAGGCAACTCTGCCCTAGCTCCGTTGTTCCCCCTGCTTGCAGGGTTTAGTTCTTTGATGTTGTTTCTAGTTGTGTTCCTTGTTGTTTCTTGGCATTTTTTTTTCGCCATTTGTTGTTCTTATTGTTTTGTTGGGGTGTGTCCCCTTCTTTGTAATTCTGATTCATAGCTCTGATCAAAAGCACTTAGCATAACAAAAAATGAGATACATTAACTTTCCACTTTCCAACTAGTCACAACTAATAATCTCTTAGTTGATTATGAGAATAATGAAGAAATAATGTTATTTTTATTCTTACATGCTTAAAGTGAATTGATTAGCACAAGTAGTTTAGTTGAATTATTGATAGGTAGTCAAATAATAATTAGTGACCAAGAGAAAGTTATTACATCAATTAATTATGGATGCTCTTTCTATACTTAGACCTATATTCAATATTTGTAACTGCAGTATACACCAATATAACTTTCATGGGATGATGACTTTGAGTGCTTTCTATGAGCAATTGACACATGAACAAGAGTAGCCCATACAAATAGGCAATTTTTCTCCTCGTACACTTTTAACACATAAACATGAAAATATGAAGCAGACTAAGATAACATCCAAAGATTCAAGAGACTCAATAGATGTACAATTTGACAAGGATAAATTTGATTCCCATTCTTCAAAGCAATTGAAGTCAAAGAAAGAACCAATGATGTGCACAACACCCCAATCATGTAGACTCAACATGCTACAAAAATTGGCAATACTAAAAGATACATTGGAAAAAAACCTCAAATAGAACAAAAAAAACTTAATTTTTCTATGTGGTCCTCTTCAAATGACAATAAATCAATTGTCTTTGTTCCTTTAGAATCCAATTCTAAACATGTATTCTCTACTACAGCTCAAATTTCTCCTACATATGAATGATCATTGACTCAAAAGCCATTCATTATATGGCCAAATTAAAATCTCAATTCTCTACTCTTAATCATTGTAATACTAACATAATAGTAGTTCAATAAATTTTCCATAGATGTTTTGAGACTAGACAATGTTGAGATAGATAAAAGATAATTTAATAAAGTTTTATGTGGCAACATTGTCGTAGAACATCTTGTCCACCTATCAAACCATACACTCATGAGATTAAAAAACTAACAAACTTTCACTGAATAAAGTTGTAACCTAATCTGGAAAGACCATTTGGCCATTAACATTTGAGAGGAACCTCCTGCAACAATATAATAAAAATGCATAAAATAACAGAAATAGGAGAAATGCAGAAGGAATTTATTGATCGCAGGCCACTTAGAGGGGGCAACCTCCTTTGAGCAAGCTCAATACAATAAATTCATGGATGCCTTCATTGGCCTCAACACGTACTTATATACTAAGTCTAATCTAAACAATTATTACTTCCCATGAATGTGGGATAATACAATATACTCACGGGACGACTTACAAAGCATATGCGTCCAAAAGTAATATACTAACAAAGTAAAGAGAAGGGTTAAACACGAGTTCCTAACATCCCCTCCCTCTTAGAAAAGCTTTGTCCTCAAAGATTAAGATGTGGAAACTGTTGTTGAATCTGAAGGAGTGGTTCCCATGTAGCATCCTCTGGTTGCATTCAGTGCCACTGAATTAATACCTCTGTGATGGATCGAGAGAGAAGCTGACGAGTGCGCCTGTCGAGGATTGCCTCTAGCTCCAAAATGATGGATCCTTCATTATCTAGTTCTGGTAAAATAGTTTGTGCTCTGATGTTGGTGCCAAGAACTTTCTTTAGACAAGAGACATGAAATATTGGATGAACGCGAGGAGGAAGCTCCAATTTACAAGCAACTGACCCAATCTTCTAAAGAACCTTATATGACCCATAGAACTTTGGAGCCATCTTATGATGCCCTTTGAGTTTCACGAATGATTTCTTGTATGGCTATAGAAAAGTGCGCTCAGAACGGTGTTGATCAGCTTGTTGTTTCATTTGATTTCTTGCCATGTGAAGATTGTCCTGCAAGATGCAAAGAATCTGATCTCATGTTCGGAGAACCGTGTCAACTACCTGAACTGGTGAACTATTAGGGGTGTATGGAAGGAGCACTAGTGGTGACTGACCATAGACTGCTTCATATGGAGTCATTTTAGATGCAGTGTCGTAGGAGGTATTGTACCACCATTCAACGAGAGGAAGCCACTTTGCCCACTAATGTTGTTGTTCTAAAGTGAAGCAACGAAGATAAGTTTCCAAACATTTGTTGATAATTTTAGTCTGACCATCTGTTTGTGGGTGATACTCGGAACTCATCTTCAGTTTGGTGCCAGTGTGTCGTAATTCTGTCCAGAAATAAATGGTGAAAATTACATCACAATCTGAGACAATGGAAGAAGGGATGCCATGAAGACGGAAGATCTGGTCCATGAAATTTTGTGCGACTAAGGAAGCGGTATAGGGATGGCTGAAGGCACAAAAATGACTATTTGGAGAGGTGATCAACCACAACCAAGATCACTGTCTTCCCTCGAGATTTAGGGATCCCCTTAATAAAATCCATAGAAATATTTGTCCAAATCCGTGTAGGGATGGGCAAGGGTTCAAGAAATCTAGGAAGGACAGTTGTTTCACCCTTGTTGCATTCGCAGGTATCACATTCAACCACCATTTGTTGAATTACCCTTTTCATTCCCTTCCAAAAGAAGTTACATCGTGCCCGCTCATAAGTTTTGAGGAACCCAGAGTGCCCTACCGATGGAGAAGCATGGAGTTCATAGAAGACAGCTTGCTGAAGATCTGTGCTCTGGGGAAGCACCAGGCAACTCTTGTATCACAGAGAAGTACCATCCCAAGAGTAATGCAGTACAATAGAAGGGTTATTGGCCAACTGTTGAATGATTTGAGATAATGAAGAGTCATTGACATAGCCCTGCTGGATAGATTCCAACCAATTTGGAACAAGCATAGAAATAGCTGAAAGGGAAGCTTAGTCATCAAATGTGCGAGAAAGAGCATCTGCCACAATATTGTCCTTACCCTTCTTGTAAGTGATCTCATAGTCATAACCCATGAGTTTGCTGACCCATTTATGTTGTGCTGGGGAGGAGACCCGTTGTTCCAAGAAATATTTCAAACTCTGGTGATCAGTCTTGATGTAAAAATGATTCCCTAGTAGGTATGGTCACCACTTCTATACTGCATGCAAAATAGCCATCATTTCCTTCTCATATGTAGAGAGTACTAAATTCTTGCCAAAAAGGGCTTTGCTGGTGAACGCAATGGGATGTTCTTCTTGAAGGAGAACAACACCAATTCCATTGCCACAAGCATCACTCTCAATGGTGAAGGTCTTGGAAAAATTAGGCATAGCTAGAACAGGTGTAGTACACATAACGTGTTTCAATTTTTCAAATGGACACTCAGCAACATGTGTCCAGATAAAAGCATCCTTTTTTAACATATCTGTTAATGGAGCTACAATCTTCCCGTAATCCTTGACAAACTTGCGATAGTAGCCAGTCAGCCCCAAAAAACCATGGAGGCTCTTGAGTGTCTGAGGATGCGGCCAATTTTTCATGGCATCTATTTTTGCTGGATCCACTCGAACCCCTTGGGCTGAAACAATATGCTCAAGATACTCCACTTCCTCCTAGCCAGAAACACATTTAGACTGTTTTGCACAGAGATGATCAAAGAGAAGTTGCAGTACAAGATCCAGATGTTGGAGATGCTCAGCCCATGTTTTACTATAGATGAGTATATCATCGAAGAAGACCAGAATGAATTTCTGCAGGTAGGGCCGGAATATTTTATGCATCAATGCCTGGAATGTTGAAGGAGCATTAGTGACGCCAAAGAGCATGACCAAAAACTCATAATGGCCATCATGTGTGCAGAAAGCTGTTTTAGGGATATCATCCTCATGAACCTGAATTTGGTGATACCCAGAATGAAGATCCAACTTAGAGAAAAAATGAGCGCCATGAAGCTCATCCACAACAGGAATCAGAAACTTATCCTTGATTGTGATGTGATTAAGTGCTCGGAAGTAAATGCAGAGGCGCCATGACCCGTCTTTTTTTTGGACAAGAACTGGTGAAGAAAAGGAACTGGTACTAGGACGAATAATATCTTGCTTCAGTAAGTCTCAAACGAGCATCTCAATCTCTGTCTTTTGGTAAAATGGGTAGTGGTAGGGCCTGATGTTGGGAGGAATGCTTCCAGGAAGGAGCTGAATACGGTGGTCCTCTGGTCGTGAAGGTGGCAATCCCACTGCCTTGGCAAAAACACATGCATACCTATCCAAAATTCATTGTAGATTAGGAGTAGTGGAGACCATTGATGGTTGCATCTGAATGGAATGGAGCTAAGTGATGGCACCATGTGAATTCTTCTTAAGAAGTTTTTCCATGCGATGTGAACTTATGATGCTGAGAGACCCTGGTTGTAAGCTCTTCAATGTGTGTTTTTGCCCATTATCTGAGAACTGCATCCAAAGTTTAGCAAAATCCCATAAGATGGGTCCAAGTGTGTGTAACCATTGGGTGCCCAAAACCACATCACATTTGCCTATGGGCAAGGCAAACATGTCGAAGTGCAGGTTATAATTGCCAATCGAGATACGCACATTGCGACACTTCCCTTTGCAAGGTAATGTGCCCCCATTAGCAATCATGACTTCAAAACTCGAGCAAGGATGGACAAAACAATCAGCCTGTATGGCAATCCGAGGGTCAATGAAGTTATGAGTGCTACAAAATCAATGAGTATTGTAAGAGGGAGCTTCCTGAAGTAACCCTTGACCCGCATGGTTTGTGGGGTGGTGACTCCTGCTAAGGCATGGAGAGAGATCTCTAGGTGGTCTTCCTGAGAAGCAAGGTCAACAAGCGACTGCTGAATTTCGACCTAATCATCTACTGTATCCTGAGCATGCCCATAAACTTCAGTTTTAGGTGGAGAATCCACATCCAAGAGATAGAGATTTTGCTCAACACATCTATGTATTTGAGTGAATTTCTCATCACAATTATAACAAAGCCCTTTTTCCCTACGTGCCCACATCTCTGCTTCAGTCAAATGCTTGATAGGAGTTGTTCTAGGAGCTGGTGTTATTTGAGGTCTTTGGGGAACCATATTTCTGAATGGAACAAAATTAGATTTGGATTGTTGTTGGGCTGTGATCTTGTCCTCCGCCAACTTAGCCAACCCTAGGGATTCCATCATTGTGCTGGGATGAAACATTTTAACCTCAGATCGAATTGCATCCTTCAGACCATTGATAAAACAACTCCTGAAGAATTCATCAGACAATCCCTCTGTGTGATTGGCCAGTTTATCAAATTATGTCTGATATTCTCTCACAGTGCCTATTTGGCAAAGTTTAGTGAGTGCTCCTGTGAATTCATCAAAAGCACTAGGGCCAAATCGTTGCAAAATCAGTTTGCAAAAATCTGTCCATTTTGGCTCTTCATGAGCCTTGATGTACCAACGGAACCATTGAAGGGCTTCATGTTCCAAATGAAAGGATGCCAGTGAAACTTTTTTGACATCAAAAGTATTATGCAGACTGAAATATTGTTCTGCCCGGTATATCCATCCAGTCGGATCATCACCATTGAAGCGAGGAAAATCAAGCTTTGGCCCACGAAAGTTGCTGGAAGAAGAGAACCCAGTGTCTATAGAAGACTCTGGTTGTCGTCTATTGTTCATGGCTGAATGCTGAAGATTGAGGCTGAGAATTTTTTCATCCAGATCTTGGAGTTTGGTTTTGAGGGCTGCAAGTTCATCCTCCATGTTTTTTGCTCCTGCGCGGGTGACAACCATAACCAGGAATTTTTTTTTGGGAATGGGTAGAAAAACAAAAATGAAAACTTTTTTAGTAAAGGAAAATTTGGATTTGGTAAAAAATCGGATGGGTAATTGAGGTTTGACTAGGTTTTGGACACTTTCTGAGGGAAAGGGGAGAAGAAAATGGGGATTTCATAAGTGGGGTGAAAGAATGGAAAAATTTGTACAAGAGGGACAAAGGAGTGAAAATAGGACATGAAAACTGTGGCAAAATTTGAAGGCTATTGGGTGAGAATCGAAGAAGTTATGGAAAACCCTAAAAATAGACATGTGGGATTTCTGGCTTCGATAAGTGAAATTTGGGATAGGGTCCTCAAGGAAGGAAATATGCAGAATGAAATTTCAGGGGTTCCAGTGAATTTTGAGAGGAAACAAAGCTAAAGCAAGGAAGATATGGCAAAAAACTCTGCAAACTACTCTGGACGGATTCAATCTGCGATTTGTCAGTTGTTAATAGATATGGGCCCTAAGTATGTTCAGCTTCCTAAAGGTTCAGGGGAGTCACTCGAGCACCAATGTTGTCTAATGACTTGCGTATTGGGGCAGTACCCCTCACTCCATGACTCAGGTAAAACTGATAACCACTTTGCCACAAACGATAGCTCTTGGTTTACCTCACGGATGGGAACTAGTCAATCAAGTAAGGGTCGTTGCCCTTTTCGCTGGCAGGTCCTCTCAATGGGCCAGCTACTTCGAGGTTCCTGTGGTACTCGTCAAAATGAGTTTTAGGGTTATGCCTAGGCACTTCCCATAGTTAAGCGGATAGGGATATTCCCTGATCCAACCCTGCAATGAAATGAATAATACAGATGCAAAAAAGAAAGAACTATTGCAATAATCACAGCGCCTGGAGGCCACTGCAAAAAAAAATTTGGCAGAAATTCCACCCAGCGAGCCCAAGAAAGCGCTCTGATACCAGATGAGAGGAACCTCCTGCAACAATATAATGAAAAATGCACAAAATAACAGAAAATAACATAAACACAGAAGGAATTTATTGATCGCAGGCCACTTCGAGGGGGAAACCTCCTTTGAGAAAGCTCAATACAATAAATCCGTGGATGCCTTCATTGGCCTCAACACGTACTTATATACTAAGTCTAATCTAAACAACTATTATTTCCCATGAATGTGGGATAATACAATATATTCACGGAATGACTTACAAAGCATATGTGTCCAAAAGTAATATACTAACAAAGTAAAGAGAAGGGTTAAATTGTCATATCCCGTCCTTTTCCAATTAAAGATTGGAATAGAAGTGATAAAGACTAGCCTGACTTATATAGAAGACTCTCTCTACCTTCCCATACTTAGCCAAATTTGGAGTCAAGAGGAAAAGACAAAATAGGGAAAAGGACAAAATAAGAATCAAGACAAAATAAGAGCAAGACAAATAAACTAACAAATAATTATTATTATATCTTCTAAAAAGGATCCGATTCTTGAAGAGGCATTCGTTCCTCTCAAAAGGCACGTCCACTTCCCAAAAGGCAGATCGCATGGTATAAAGGCAGCGGATATCATTCTCCTCAAGGCATCGAACATACTTCATTCATTTGTAGATCATCAAATAAATATCATCTAGTAAGTGATTCAGCAGATACAACACCAATTAAGGAACAACAATAAATAATACAGTGACGGCATTAGTATCTATCAGTACTAACAACATTAAAGAAATATATCTGACATTATAATTAGATCCGCAATCAAGATTATTGAAGCAAGTACAGTCCAGAAGCTATATCAGCAGTAAGCATCTTTACATTATCATTCTTTCTATATTCTAATCGGACTATCATAACCATACAAGTATGAATATTTATTTATATATATTTGTTTGTTGTTATTCATTCATGTATCATTATGATAGAAATGAGACTTATATATAGTCATCACTAACAATGTAATGTATAGACAGTCATATGCAATTATTCATAATAATGTATCTTGTATACAATTATCCATAACAATATGTGACTTATTAACCTCATATGGGAGGACGAGAGAAAAGTGCCAAGAGGCCATTCATGGGTATTTTGAGGCCTTTGTCACATGAGGTATAAGGTACCCATAGTGCAAGGAATATTTATCACATAGAGGCCTTGTCACATGTGGTATAAGGTACCCATAATGCAAGGATAGTGATGTAATGGCCTTGGCTACTTTGATGGAAGGCATCATAAGAGTACCAAGGAGTCTCATAGAGGCCTTGACTCAAAGTATTAAGGATGCCACTTGAATCTAAGGATAGGAGACATTAGAGCCCCATGGTGGATAACGGCAACTCTCATCTCATCTCTCATAGGCTGTTAATGAGTGACATATGAAGAGATAGCAAGTATGCAATATATATTGATAAAGATCATGAGTTAATAATAGATCATGTGAAATGTCATGATAAAGAATATGCAGGGCATATTGATAAAGATCATAGGAGTAACATGTGAAATGTTAATGATATGCAAGGCATATGGATAGTGATCATAAGAATAACATGTGAAATATGAATGATAGATAATGTGCATTGAGAGCTATCATAAGATTAGCAATAGTGATTTGCATTGAAAGTAATCATAGATTGATGATAGAAATGTGTATTGATAGTACTCAATGATGAACTAAAGTTAAGAGTTGGCAATTGACCATAGAAATGATAAAAGCAATGTTCTTATGTAAATTATATATGTGGCTTTAAATGCAAAATGTACTAATGTTCTCTTTTTGCAAGTTGAAATTTGTGAACAAGGTAAAGAGATTTTGATTTGTGACAAGGGGACATTACAATTGATATCAGAGCAGTGATCTTGCCATCCTGTGAATAATAAATATTTATTATTATTGAGCATGATTCTCACCAAAAAAAATATATAGGTATTTGCATGTGTTATGGTTGTGGTTGCAGGAACTGAATATATGCACACAGAGGTAACATTACATTACTATTAATTATTATTGATGATGATGCTACATGGAAGGGAGATGAAATCCTTAGCCATCCCAATCTTAACATTGCTTGAGGACAAGCAATCTCAAGAGGGGAGGCCTGTCATATCCCATCCTTTTCCAATTAAAGATTGGAAAAGAAGTGATAGAGACTAGCCCAACTTATATAGAAGACTCTCTCTACCTTCCCATACTTAGCCAAATTTGGAGTCAAGAGGAAAAGACAAAATAGGGAAAAGGACAAAATAAAAATCAAGACAAAATAAGAGCAAGACAAAGAAACTAACAAATAATTATTATTATATCTTCTAAAAAGGATCTGATTCTTGAAGAGGCATTTGTTCCTCTCAAAAGGCACGTCCACTTCCCAAAAGGTAGATCACATGGTATAAAGGCAGCGAATATCATTCTCCTCAAGGCATCGAATATACTTCATTCATTTGTAGATCATCAAATAAATATCATATAGTAAGCAATTCAGCAGATACAACACCAATTAAGGAACAACAATAAATAATACAGTGACGACATTAGTATCTATCAGTACTAACAACATTAAAGAAATATATCTGACATTATAATCAAATCTGTCATCAAGATCATTGAAGCAAGTACAGTCCAGAAGCTATATCAGCAGTAAGCATCTTTACATTATCATTCTTTCTATATTCTGATCAAACTATCATAACCATACAAGTATGAATATTTATTTATATATCTTTGTTTGTTGTTATTCATTCATGTATCATTATGATAGAAATGAGACTTATATACAGTCATCACTAACAATGTATAGATAGTCATATGCAATTATTCATAATGATGTATCTTGTATACAATTATCCATAACAATATGTGACTTATTAACCTCATATGGGAGAATGAGAGAAAAGTGTCAAGAGGCCATTCATGGGTATTTAGAGGCCTTTATCACATGAGGCATAAGGTACCCATAGTGCAAGGGATATTTATCACATAGAGGCCTTGTCACATGTGGTATAAGGTACCCATAGTGCAAGGATAGTGATGTAATGGCCTTGGCTACTTTGATGTAAAGCATCATAAGAGTAACAAGGAGTCTCATAAAGGCTTTGACTCTAAAGGTATTAAGGATACCACTTGAATCGAAAGATAGGAGACATTAGAGCCCCATGGTGGATAACAGCAACTCTCATCTCATCTCTCATAGGTTGTTAATGAGTGACATATGAAGAGATAGCAAGTATGCAATATATATTGATAAAGATCATGAGTTAATAATAGATCATGTGAAATGTCATGATAAAGAATATGCAAAGCATATTGATAATGATCTTAAGAGTAACATGTGAAATATTTAATGATATGTAAGGCATATGGATAGTGATCATAAAAATAACATGTGAAATATGAATGATAGATAATGTGCATTGAGAGCAATCATAAGATTAGCAATAGTGATTTGCATTGAAAGTAATCATAGATTGATGATAGTAATGTGTATTGATAGTAATCAATGATGAACTAAAGTTATGAGTTGGCAATTGACCGTAGAAATGATAAAAGCAATGTTCTTATGTAAATTATATATATGGCTTTAAATGCAAAATGTATTTTGTTCTCTTTTTGCAAGTTGAAATTTGTGAACAAGGCAAAGAGGTTTTGATTTGTGACAAGGGGATATTACATAAACACGGGTTCCTAACAACATTGGCTAAGGCTTGGGATTTGTCTCGACTATACAAATTTGACATGTTTGTGCCCTCACCACCTTTTTTTATTAGGCTTGCATGCCAACTTTGTTTTTCACTAAACTTGGTCAATCTTTGTCTTCATTTAAAGATAATCATATATTACATGATGAATTTCTAAGCAAATACTTTGAGCCTCCACTTGTCGAGTCATCAATGTAATGTCCCCTTTTAGGATATTCTTTATCTCTTAACCTGCACACAAGAATAACTACTAGAAAGGGACATTAGCACTATTAAAGATCAATTTAGTAACGAAATCAATGTCATAATCATAATCAATAACATATATTCAAATATACATATATTCTTTCATAATCATTAGGGTTAGCAACATCACGATCGTAATCAATAATAATGAACAAGAATATAACATTATTAGAGAAAGCATATATTCAATTGTATTTCTTCATACTTTATTATACTTATACTTGATACGTCTTTTGCCTTATGATATACTTTGGGAATAGCTATCACCGTGCCCAATCGTTAATCTAACCTAATCGTCAATCCTAGCAGAGGCGGGGAATAGACTCGTTAAGGCGCTGGATAACAATGTTCCATTGCCATAGGCCCAAGGGTTTCATTGCACACCCGGCAATACTTCACCACTTGGCTCAAGGGTTTCATTGCACGCCTGGCAATACTTCACCACTTGAGAGTCACCTACTATGTAAGCCTTTAATAACAAACTAATCTCCACTGCCATAGGCCCAAGGGCTTCATTGCACGCCCGACAATACTTCACCACCTTTATTATAATGTTTAAATCTTTAATTTAAACAATGCTTTAATATCGGGACATGACAGCCCTCCCCACTCAAGATTACTTGTCCTCAAGCAATCACAAGTTCTTTCATTACCTTGTATTTTTTAACGTCTACCTTCTGATGTGTTGAAACAAAGTCATGGTTTTGATTCAGAATAAACATGCTTTAGTGAAGAGAAAATGATTATGATTCCATGAAAGAGAATTTGTGACCAAAGAATACTCGAGAGATCTAATGAAAATGTATAGGTACGCATTTGTTCGATGTTTGAATAACAACGATGAGATGCAAGTATCATAGATTCAATGCTAAAGAAGATTTGAGAGTATTGAGATTCCAAGATTCCAATGAATGTCGAAGATATCTTGAAAATTTGGAGAGATGGATCTAATGATGTTGTAGAGAAGGTAGATTCAAGTAAGACTTTGATTATTGAGCAAGTTGTAGAATAATCAATGAACGATGATAAGATAATGTAGAGAATGATCCTGGGATTGTGGGTTATGGGCCCACAATATAACTTAGCATAAGATTATGTAACAACTATCATTCACAGGATGGCAGGATGACTGCTCTGATACCACTTGTAATGTCCCCTTTTAGGATATCCTTGATCTCTTAACCTGCACATAAGAATAACTACTAGAAAGGGACATTAGCACTATTAAAGATCAATTTAGTAATGAAATCAATACATCATAATCATAATCAATAACATATATTCAAATATACATATATTCTTTCATAATCATTAGGGTTAACAACATCATGATCGTAATCAATAATAATGAACAAGAATATAACATTATTAGAGAGAGCATATATCCAATTGTATTTTTCATACTTTATTATACTTATACTTGATACGTCTTTTGCCTCATGATATACTTTGAGAATAGCTATCGTCGTGTCGGGTCGTTAATCTAGCCTAAACATCAACCCTAGCGGAGGCGGGGAATATACTCGTTAAGGCGCTGGATAACAATGCTCCACTGCCATAGGCCCAAGGGTTTCATTGCACGCTCGACAATACTTCACCACTTGGCTCAAGGGTTTCATTGCACGCTCGACAATACTTCACCACTTGGCTCAAGGGTTTCATTGCACGCTCGACAATACTTCACCACTTGGCTCAAGGGTTTCATTGCACGCTCAATAATACTTCACCACTTGGCTCAAGGGTTTCATTGCACGCCTGGCAATACTTCACCACTTGAGAGTCACCTACCGTATAAGCCTTTAATAACAAACTAATCTCCACTGCCATAGGCCCAAAAGCTTCATTGCACGCCTGGCAATACTTCACCACTTTTATTTTGATGTTTAAATCTTTAATTTAAGCAATGCTTTAATATTGGGACATGACAATCAACTTCAGAATTTTTAACTACTTCCAGGAGGAAATTTCATGGAGCTTATATTGTTCGTGTTCATTTGACTCTATCTTTAGAGACAATTAGAGACTCCTCACAACAAGCAAAAGAATACCTTTTCTTGTTGGTTCATGATTTTAAAGAAATTGATGGACACCAACAAAAAGTTAATTAATATAAATGGATTTACAATCCCAAATTTCTTGCAACACAACATTTTCCTCATCAAAATGTTTTCTATCAACTATTTAGTATTTACCAATGTATGTTTTTTTTTTTCCATCTCAGATTTTTGTACAAGCTGAAGATAACAATTCTTAAAAGACTTTTAATTCCTCATTTCTTCTTATGTTGGTTAAATTTAAGAGATGGTGGTTTATAATACAACTTTCTTGTTATATTAAACTAATGTTACTGATTTTAAAGTTAAGTTAGTATTTAGGCAAGTGCACATTAAATAAACAAATGCACCTACCACTCGGAATGATAATCAACACGCCTTCATGTATTTGGTAAGCACCTACCATGCGGTGCCACTTCTATACCCACCTTTTAACCACCTACATTGAATATATTGTTCAACCTAAGATCTTACATAAACATAGTACTCAGAGACAGTACTCGGAGACATTTGTGAACAATTGAGATACAATCAATAAAATTTAAATATATAATGATGTTCTTATTTTTGTTTGTGTCATCTTACTTTTTTCCTTTTTGTTATACATCCACAAAATCTTTAGATGACTTCCCTTGTCACATTCAACAAAGATTAAGTTTTAAAGCTTATAGATTTGAGCTTAGACATTATAATTTGGTTCTGGGGGTTTAATCTTTGTTTGCTAAGACTTTATTATTTGCACATTGAGCGTCATGAATTAGGATTTAAAGTTCAATAATTAAACATTTAGGCTTGAAGTTTGTGCATGAGTATTTACTACTAGTTTAGGGTTAAAAGTTTGACCTTGAGGTTTACACATTAGTGTTGATAAATTATTGTTTTTTGTATCATTTTACCTTTTTTTTTTGTTGTTAGACATCCACAAAATCTTAGATGTATTCGCTTGTTTCATTCATCAAAAATTAAGTTTTACAGCTTATAGTTTTGTGTTTAGACATTATAATTTAGGTCTACACGTTTAATCTTTGTTCACTAGGAATTTAGTATTTGCACATCACGAGTCGTGAATTAGGATTTAAAGTTCAAGAATTTAGGTTTACGGTTTACACTTCATGATTTAAGGTTTAGATATTGCACTTCAAGTCTACAATCAAGGTTTACACACCAGACTTTAGTATTCAAGGTTTTCGTATAAGGTTTAGATGATGAATTTTAGGTTTCTGCATTACAGTTTAATGCTTTGCATTTAAGGATTATATATTATAGTTTAAAGTTTGGAGATTATGTTTGATGCACAAGATATATGGTTTAGGGTTAATGCTTTAATGCTTAGGCAATGATGGTTAAGTGATCTTTAGGCTTAGTCAATAATACATAGGGTTTAGAGTTTATGCACAAGGTTTTTAACTTCTAGATTTAGACATTAAGGTTGAGGCTATAGGGTTCAAAGAATTAATATTTGGGATTTAAGATTTATTATGCACAAAGGTTTCAGACTTTTAGATTTCCACATTAAGGTTAACGACTTATGGTTTTGTGCATTGGAGTTTAAGCTTTATGTGTTACGGTATAAGGTTTACAAATTATAATTCAAGATTCAGAAATTATGGTTTATGAGACTTTAGCATCAGGTTAAGGGTTTAGTGATAGACACTAAGGTTAAGGATCTAGCCTCTAGTGTCTCGGGATTAAGCTTGGAGCACTGTAGTTTAGGATTGAGGACATCATCAAACTTCAAGTACATGCTTCATATCCTTAACATGAATTTTTGCATTCGTAATTGGGTTGATCATATTTTCTCATTTCATTTGCTTACAAGATGGGCACATCACTTGCATTCTCATTCCTAGCATTTTTCACAGTTTCATTTGTTAATGTCATATTCAAAGTACTTGCAAATCTGTAAGCCTGTGGCAATGAAGCAGAACCGAAGTCAAAAATAATAGCATCACACAGTTCTTAACATTGCATTAATAGCTACATAACCAAGATACAAACAGTAGCCTTGAATTTTTCTGCACTTGAAGATGACACTAGCTTCATCTCCATTTAATCACCATATTTGTCTTGCTCTTATCCAAGGCCAACAAATACAGATGAATTCATTAGGACATCATTCCATTTACTCTATGGTACTTAACAATCTAAGTCAAAGAATTAAGGACAAAAATGAAATCTATCATGTAACCTCCCTTGTAAGAAGAAATGTAGCTGCAGTGAGGCTTTGTTTAAAATATGTACAAAGGAAAAATATTGACCATCCATCAACTTGCAAGAGTAAGGATGACTATCCTGATTCTGTACAAAGAATTTCCTGTAAACATGAGCCATAACCAGCCATGAGCTAATATAATGCAATGCACTTTGAAAGATTGGCCCACAAGTTTAAACATGCTAAGCAAGCATCAGAAATGGTTATTACTGTTTCACCTGCTGTTTTTCCTCCAAGAGATGTTTCCGGCGTTCTTTCTTCTGGCGAAGGCATTCCCCACACCAACTAGGAAAATCACAATGATGCTTCCTTAGCTCCCTGAATACTGCACTGTAAATGAGAATAAAAATTTAAAAAGTCAGTAATGGATTTTTACCCTGGTGAACTACGAGTAATTGTGAATTATCTCATTCGTTCATTTTTAAAATGGTGAATAATCTCCTATAACCACTGCTACACCCAATTTTCATGCAATGAAATTGAATGCATTTTCCAATAGCCTCATCCATATGCACTAGCCTATAAAGTCCAAAAAGATTTCATTCTTTCAGCTGTCAAAAATATATCTACAGATATTAAATATGAGACTTCGATGCTACATGTAGTGCAGTTAGATCTAGGGTACAAGAGAAGATATAAAGGTCATCCAACATTTATTTCAGATGGCTCTTTCAAACTAGCCTTACTAAATTGAAATGACATTTCCATTAAAATATAATGCAAAAGTCAAACTTCTCAAGAGAACTGGTATAAGAAATACTTCCTACCAGAGTCACAGAACAGAAAATTTTCTACATGTTACAGTAAGAATGGAAACTTCAATCATCAGAATATCTTAACAGGAAATTGGGGAAAGAACCCAATTTACTGGGAATACACTTAAATTTATTTTCACTGACCTTAAATACTCTTCAAGGATGCTGCACAGATCTGCAAACATTATAGATTAAGATAAAGGACACAATATCCTTAGTGCTCTGAACATTCACAAAACAATAAAATTCAAATGTCTAAATTACAGCACTAAAAGAGGATAGATTCCTAAGAGGAAGCTCACTGAAGGTAAAAGCCAGTGAAGGAACAGTTTCTAATGAGATAAGTGATTTCAAGATTGTTTTCTGTCCGACTAGCATGTTACTGCTGTGATTCAATAACATTAGATGGCTTCTAAATTAGACGGCTCCTTTAATATGATTACAGAACAATCAGCTTACTAGTTGTATCAGTTTCTACTGAGAAAGGATTTCAAGATCACTGCTTTCAAAACTAACATGTTACTAGGTGCAATTCAACAAAACCTTAAATTTGGATGAATCCTTTACAATGACTACAAAAAACAAATTACTACTTGTATCAGTAGTACAAATATGGCTAAGTTACACACGAGGTTTTTCTTATTTCCAGAAATCCCCTACATGGTGTGGCATCGAAGAATGGGATCCAAAGCACTGCACAGCCACCTGCACACTTTCGTGCCCATTTGCACCATACACACTCTGAAGCTTGAACCTGGGTCTTGCCCATGCAAGTGCTCAGACTTTATCATCAGGCCACCATCTACAAGAGCACAAAAGGTTATGTATCTAATACCAAAACCAATACCAGTTCTCAAGTTAGGAATGAATATAGGAACATGAATGTTTCACAAGAAGCTTTTCACCAAAAAAATAGCATTTATACATTTTTTTTATTAAACCTATACATGCATGCAGCACTTGTGCATATTTACACACTATGTATTCATGCTTTCAACTAAATAAAACTATAAACTGTATACGTTCAATCCATGTTAGCAGATTTTTCGAAACCCCCCCTCATACCTGTCCGGTCCCAGTTCAGGTCCCCGGTTTGGGGCCGGGGCGGCATGGATTTCACCTAGGGTCCACCCCAGGCACCCTATGGGTCCTTCACAGCACTTGTGCATATTTACACAGTATGTATTCATGCTTTCAACTAAATAAACCTATAAACTGTATATGTTAAATCTATGTTACTAGGTTCTTCAAAACCCCCCCCATACCTATTTGCTCCCAGTTTGGGGTTAAGACAGCCTGGGGTTTACCCAGGGTTTGCCCAAGCCGTACTCGGGAGGACCCGCATGGACTAAAAAAAACGTCAATACTTAATTTTTTCACTTTTCTTAAAACAAAAAAGCTTTTGCCAACCCTAACTTTGCCCTAAAGTGATCTCACTTATTATTAGAAACTACATAGCCCTCATCATTTATAGTCTAGACTACTTAAGATTCTTTAGCTTCATTGTTAGTTTTCTGAAGAATTAAGTTTTGGTTAGAAATAGTAAGGACTTGGTGTTGTAGAAAACATAGTGATAAAATTGTGAAAATGGCGTGCGCCATGAAAGTTTGTGTGGTTTCAAAGGCCTTAATTGTGAAAATGGTTGCCCCCAGATCCCTACAAGGGGTGCTACCCCCACACCCCCACAAGGGGCGCTGCCCAAAAACCTCGCTAGGGGCTCCGCCCCCAAACCCTTGCCCTGTCCCAAATCTAAACCCTTCGTCCCCCCATCCCAAGGCTCCATGGAACATAGCTTATTTTGCCTAAAGTTAAGCATTTCAACTAGTTGCGAGTTCTTCATCTGAGTACTCCTTTATCCACTCAATTAAATGCAACCAATTGGGTGCCAAATAAGCTAAAGATTTGGTCTTTGTGCACTCCAATTTGCACCTCTTGTCACATAAGAAACCTGATTATAACTAGGGGGTGACAAGGAATTGGGATCTAACTCCTAAGTGTGCCGACTTAGACGCTACTATTGCACATATTGTCGAAGTCTCTATAGATGAGGCAATTTCTACATGACATGGCTAGTGGGAATGGCTTTGCAGCTGATTGCTGTTCAAATGAAATTGAACCAAATGTTGACTTTGATGCTCTTGATGAAGAGCCATATGAAGATTATTGAATATTGATTGTAATTTTCATTTTGTATTGATATTTGACAAATCACTGAATTATGAATTTATGAGTATTTTCTTTTTGGCAAATTATGAGGTGCTTAAATCTTTTGTTTATTGGCAATTATGAGTATTATTGTTTTTATAGTTTTTAATATATATAAAATTATAAATTATAGTTATATTGAGTATTACTATTTATATCAAACCCATACCCATACTCACAAACCCATACCCATACCCAGGCGGAAAAAATGTGTCGTACTGGCGTACCCCAACCCGTACCCGACCTCATCCCCATATCAAGAATAGCAACTTAGCGTTTAATAAAATGTTAATACAAATCATTGATAGAAACTTTGGATAGACCATCAACGAGATGTGATTTGCTAGCAGCTATTCAGAACAATGAGAAGCATTTAAAATGCCATCCTAATGTAAGCTATTACTAATTATTGTGGAAGCAATACATTTGCACCCCAAACTCAATATAGCCTACAAAACAGCTTGAAAACTTAACATGTGTTGACAAAGCATTCAATTAAATCAATGATAACAAAAACCAAAAGGTTTGCATGTATTTAGAAGTCATCTATACTATACATTTATAAACAAAGGTCAATTAATTTAAAAACAACATAATAATAGAATACTGGAAGGATATTTTTCCTCAATCAGCTAAATAACAAATCTGAATCACTTACCATGATTGACGATTTTTTGGTACATAGACATATACTCTCACTCCCACCATGTTAGATAGCTATCCACCCTTGCACCTAATGTACTAGCCATCCACCCCCACTCTCAATATACTAATAAGAAGATGCTCTGAATCTTTCCAACCACAAATATATAAAATGGGGGTTATTAAAGCAGCCCTTCTCAGTAACTATTTTTGCATGCTAAACTGCGATAGGCCACACGTTCACCCTCATGTGCCATGCAGCTCCACGCCATTCAACACTGAACCATGACTTATAAATGTTGCATCATCACTATGTATGCCTCAGCTCAGCAGCTTTACACTAGGGGATTAGCACCATCTAGTGCAGCTCCATATTCTGAGCACAACTTGATTGGATCATCAAAAGTTGGTGCACCACACCCAACACCTTCTGCATAGTTCACACACCACATATATATATATATATATATATATATATATATATATATATATAACAGTAACGTATTTTTTATGTTTTCTCATTTATTGTTACTAGCATTTAGCATAATATAGATTAACATATTTTTATGTATTTTCAAGCATATATTATATATGGTTTCATTAGAATTTCTATTCATTTATATCGAAAAATAAGAACACAATTAATAATAAGCATTTATGTAATTTAGAATCTTTCATTTATGGTAAGCATTCCTTGGTTTGCTTAATAGTAGAGGTTGAATATTAATTTTTTTCTTTTTTCCCTTTTATCTTCTCTCTTTTTTTGTTCCCTCTCCACATCCTTACCCAACCCTCCTATTTAGGAAGCTGAGTCTGCAATCCAACACACGATTCTTTCCTCATCCCGATGATAGATCACATAGTGTGATCCAAAACATTGAAGCAAAAAATTCTACACAATTATTTCTAGAAGCTTTCTCAAATAAGGATAATCTTGTCAAGACCTTCCCAAGCAACCGTGTTTTCTAACAAGAAACAGGACATGGAGTTAATATCCACCCCATGATTGTCGAGGATATCTGCCACTCTATTGCATTCCCAAAAGCAATGGGAGAAAGAAATAATATCAAAAACATTACAAACAAGTAATGTTTCTGTTGATTATAAGGAATACTAAGAAGGGGGGGGGGGGTTGAATCAGTATTCCGCAAAGCCACTTTTTCAATGCTTCATTAATCCAATTACTAAAATTAATAACATGAAAGCATAATAGACATGAGAACATCAACTATAAAGACATAATACATAGACACCAGGATTTTTACGTGGAAAACCCAAAAAGGGAAAAACCACGGTGAGTGTTAACTCACAATATATTATAATAGCAATACCGGATTACATAAGGCTCACTGCCAAGGGGCTCACTGCCCAAAGAAATGCTCACTGCAAGTGGACTCATTGTCCACAAAGAAAGAAAGATAGAAGATAGAGGAAAGTTGGCTCACTTCCAAGAGAAGATTGCTCCAATATGCATCTACAGAATGTTGAATTGTAGTTCCATTAGTAGCTTAGTATACAGACTCAAATGTCTTCATAATGTCTGCCTTGCTTTTCTTCTCTGCTACATATGCTCTGTTTTCTTCCCTTTTTATCCTTTTCTGTTCTGCGAACTACTTTAGATTATGCACAAATCAAATTCGCACATGTTCCACACTCACTCATTGCACCAACAACGAAATCCATCTAATATATATATCCGCAATAAGATTTAACTCAAAGGTCGGCAAGCAACACATGAACCATGTATACAACTGTTGTACCTAGTCGGCTTGATTTGGTGCACAAATATCAATGCGAACTCAAACAAACATACAGTAGTCTTCATATGGATCGGCATCAATCATTCAATTACTTAGATTGATTGTACAAACAATATATCTTCTCCAAATACAGATCTATCAAGCCTGTCGGCTTGCCCTTAAGAACACACTTGACCAATTCAATTGTCATGTCATAACTTCCACTGCGGACCATATGAGACTCTAAAAATCATATCCAACATCCATCATTGACCTCTTAACATACCTTCAAAACCGCAAGACATCATAGACCTTTATAGAAAAATGCGGATCTTGGAATTGTCACTCTCTCATAGTGGAAAATTGTTAGATTAGAAGTCAATACTGGAGAACTTGTAGAAAATGATTTATTGAGCCTTAGAAGCTATAAATTTGGATTTAGGTAGTCATGGTAGTATATTCGCTGCCTCAGAACCGCAAGACAAAATATGTCACAGCGAAGGAATGCGAACCCTTGTTCTCTGGTACTATGCACTGTTTCTGACTTAAGTTTGTTCACCCGGACTTAGCTATTTCACCAAATGACTTCCGGAGGAAGTCAGGACTTGAACACTGGAACATATCATCACCAAATATGTAATATCCCTTTCAAGGATAAAAGCTAAACTCTGATGCACCTAATATAATTTCTGTATCTGGCACTAATTACCTGAGTATGCTACTAAATACAAAGTTTGCTTATGTAGTTTTAATCATAGACATTACAACTCAGATTAGATTAGTATAGATGACAGCAAGTTCAAATTAAAGATTTGAACTATATACAGAATATGTCAGTTCAAATTTATCTATCATTACCTTGTTGTGTACATAACAGCAACATACATCTACAGAACTCCTATATGCAAAGCTTGGTTATCAAATTGACTTTATTATATCTCTAATAGACAGCTATCACTTCAGACTACCTGTGATCAATCCTGTACTCGAGAATTTCCACAACCTTCAAATGGTGTTCACCAAACTCACGATATTAGCAGTGGTGAATTTAATACTCCTGAAAATCGATTCTGAAAGTCTTTTGAGATTCGTTGTTGATTCAATACCATTGATGACTCCTAAAATCATATCTTCCAATGACACGATGTCTCAGATACCTGCAGATGATACACACTCTTCAAATATTTCATTTTATCAGATTCGGTTCTTCAGAGCAACTCACGCCTCATATATCTGATGCATTTCCTTTTCAACCAACTATGTAACTCAGTCAGTCAATCCACCTTGAAATCCATTGTCATGCACTTACTGTATAAGCTATATTGATGATTTTGACCATTCAAGATTGTAGTCGCACTCTGCAATGATTATGAGATATATGCTTGATGCCAACAGGAAAAATGATGACGTGATGATGGCAAATCTGGTTCGGCGTTGTCTCAATATGTTCGGCACCTCAAACACTAGACGCTTCACCCCTCAATGGTTTTGCACTGCTATATGCGATGTGTAAAATGCTTCCGCAGATTATAGTTGGTCCACCACGATCAAAGGCTCCAACCACGTCTTCCTCCAGATGCGATCTTCTTAGACGGCTTCAGACAACTTCTATCTTATATATATTATAACGCCTTTCCTGGTCAAGGTATCGTCCTCAGTGTGCAATGGCGATTCACCTTCAAAATTCAATGGCAGTCCCGTAAATCACAATAAACCTCTACGTAGACTATCCTGGAATCGGCGAACCCAGATAGAAGACTTCGACGGAATTTTATGGAAGTAGAGTTTTCAAAGGATACATCCGTCTATCATGGCGCTAGGTGTAATTGCCACGAACAAATGACTCATCAGTGAGCAATCTTTATGCAGCTCACAAATCATTTATTGGAATGGAAATTGTTTCAAAAACACAAGTGTTTCCTTATATCAAAACTCCCACGATTCCTTATTCCTTCAGATTGAAAGACAATCTCATAATGGAAATTGGGACCCACGTTTGCCTCTGATGCTGTCAGAGATTGTCTCCTTCCTACAAACAGAAATTTAAAACCAAGACTATTGTGCAGAATACCTAATATTAAATCTGAGCATTTCTTTTAGACTTTTGAGGCAATATTAGAACAAATACCAGAGATGATTAATATCGATTAAATACTGGCAAATTTATATTGGTTTACCAATCAATAAATTTGCAAAAAAATAAAACCCTTACTTTATTCTGAAAACTACATACAAATGATCTTCAATATCATCAACTTATTCAGCAAAATACCAAACTCAAGACACAATGAAGCTCAGTTGTGAAATCTGAAATGATTCCACCTCAACAATTCACCAAGGGAACATCTCCTCGGCTCAACAAATGCAAGGGAACATCACCTTGTCAATCAACTGAATACAACTTGTCAAAAGACACAAACCCAAAACCAAGCATACAAAACATCTAGAACATACATGCTCAACAATGACTCTCAAGCCTTCTTTTAAAGCCCTTACATCAATTAGGCCGAGCCTAATTTTATTAAATGTGTACACAGTCACACTTAACAATATTAAATGTTTTTACACACTAACTTTTTAAATGCTTGTTTTTGTGTACACAACACTTTTTAATAAAGTGTTTTAATACCGACTTAAGTAACTTAAATAAAAATACTTTATAAAATTAATTTACAATTAAAGCATTTTTAAGTAACTTCAAAAATGGGGACATGACAAAATAGCAATGATTAACATATCTGAACTGCATGTAATGATCTTCAACTGCGGAGGCATACTGACCCAATCTCTGACACTTATTCTGCATACTACCCCATACTTAGTCAGTTTAGGCTTCTGGACCAAAATCCAAGTTGATCTACCGGAGTAAAGTTTCTTTGTCTTGTTGGTAGAATCCCTTTGCCTTGTTGCCATCAGTAACAACATTCAATCATTCATCAGAGCAGTGTCTCTTGTCAACAATCTCCCCCTTTGGCATTGATGGCAACACTTAGTGAAAAATGCTTGTCTGCTCCCCCTTACTATATACACTATGTTTTTCTTCTCCCTCCTAGGTGTTTGCCCATTTTTCACTGATTTCTTCTCCCTCTTTGACATCAATGGCAAAGGTGTATGTACAGAGGTCAAAGTTGTGTCAAAACTGCAAAAACTGCCATACTCTACTATAACCTGTCAAATTAGTTTGTTGCATATGAAAGGATGTCGTTGTACTCAATCTTTAATTGTGTTAACTCTCCAATCCACTTATTTTTAGCATTGTTCAAAATTTGGATGTTCTCATTTACTTGGAATACCAGATTTTCTGCCTTTTTCACGCTGATAGGCATGTCAGTTGTTTCCTGAACTTTTAAGGCTTCTGCAGCTAGACTTGTCATGGACTCAATTTTAGAGCTTATCATCCTTCTCAGCAGGCACATTTTGTTTTTAATTTCCTGTCTGCTGAGCAGACTACTTATGTTGTTTTGAATGTTTACAACTTGTACTTCTATGCTGCTGATTGAGTCAACTGCTGGATTAAAGGTCTTAGAAATATTTGTAAGTTGAAGCTTCATGCTTTTAACCTTCTCTTCTATTTCCTTAGTGGTCTCAGGCCATGACAAACAAAATTTGTATATATCACAGGCTTCCTTGATTGCATTCTCCATATTTTTTATACTATTTTCTAACAAAATTGTCACTGTTTAACTTGATTTTTAACTCTACTAGTCTTTTATCTTTAAATTCCTTTTTAACCTTACTGTCGACAAATTTTTCAATGGACTCAAAATGAGTACTTACAGAATCTACCAGACCTTTGAGCTTATTAGATGATGACACTGATGTATCTTTTGGGTATGAGGGCATCAGCTTTTTTAGACTACCGGATGCTTCATCAATGAGTTCATTGTCCTGTATATATATATTTTCAGCATTTCTTCCTAAGCGTTGCCTTGCACAGCTGATACCAATTTGAATTTCTGTACCGAAGACAAAGATTTTAGATTTATTGGTCCTTGTAGAAACTTGGGTAAGTATAGGATCTGTGCGCTTTGTTGCTTTTGCAAAAGTTTTGCAGCAGTGTCTTGCCACTTTTTTCTTCACCAAGTAAAACTTTCTTTCTTTTCTTTTCTTCTACTGCCTTTTCTTTCTCTACTTCAGTTGTGGCTTCTGTAATGGATGAGGTCCTTATTCTTTTTCTGGGGTTAGATGTTGATTTTTGCATTTCAGATCCCTCATCCTTCCTTTCTGGAGTATATTATGTTGATTCTACCGGAGTACTTATGGGCTTTGATTCTCCTATTCTGGTCTTTGCCTTATTTGTTGGTTCATCTGATGTTTTCTCTAATTGTTCATGTTCCATAGACATTCTGGAGGATAATTCTTTGAATGTCCCAAATCTATCTTCTTTAAGATCTTTCGGTTTGCTCAGTAGTGTTGTGACCAAATCACACATCACCCCATTGCAAATAGGGACCCCCTTTTTTTTGAGCTCTGATGCTTTGCATGAAGTTCTGACGATGCCTTAGGTTCGTTTCCTTTGTCAATCCAACAAGAAATCTCTCTTGGAAGGTTTTTGCTTTATAGCTGGAGGTCTTATCTGGAGGATGAACTTGCAGTGATGAAGACTCTTGATTGAATTCTATCCAAGTGATGAACAATGAGACCCTTCCTGATGTATGTTTGAGATCCTGAAAAGACTAACTCTGATAGCCTGAAATCCTGAAAATCCTGAAAAAATGGCTAAGTCTGAAATCTGGTGAATCCTCCAAATTCTAGATTTTGCATGTTAAATCCGGTGGATTCGAGACCTATCTCAAACATCCTGAAAGGTATATTGAAAAATATTTAAAGTATAAAATATATTTTTCAATATACCTTTACCTCACGAACCCTGAAAAACGCCTAAGTTTCCAGAGGATTCAAAAAGCTGATCCAATGCGACGGGATATCAAAGTGGCACAAAATCTTCATAAATCGCACCGCTTTCAAGATGATTTCAAGTTGATGATCCCTTGCGCTTGAACAAATGCACCCAAGGATAGAGGATAGAAGAGGATTCCGAACCCTCCAACCAATGCGCTCAATACAAGAGGATTTCGAAACCTCCATCCATTGCGCCAAGGGGAAAGGAAAAATTCTAAGTGTCAAGGTGTAAGTTTTTGATGTTTCCAGAGGATTTCAAATCCTTATCTAATGCGAAAATCAAGAGGATTTCAAACCCTTCATCCAATGTGACCAAAGGTAAAGGAGGGATTTTGGTTGGGATTGTTATCCAATGCGAATTCCTAGAGGATCTTCTATACCCTATCTAATGAGCCAAACATGAGGGAGATTCATAAGGTGTCATCTAATGCGAAAATCTTAGACCTCCAACCACTGCGATCACTTCAAAATCCAAGGTAAGTCTTAGAGTCAATTTTAGAGGAAATCAAAGCTCTCATCCAAAGCGCTTAGAGGAAGAGGATTCGAAAGGTGTGAACTAGGGCAACTACTTCAAGAAGAAACTAAAATCAAGTCTTAAAGTGAAAAGCTGGAGGAAACTCAATTGTTAAACCAAAGCGCTTAAGGAAAGGGAGATCTCCAAAACATGAACTAATGCACCAGCTCTATGAGGATGAAAAGGAGTTGAATCAAAACAAGTTTCAAGGGGATTTTGAAACCCTTATCTAATGCGAAATTCTAGAGGAAATCAATTGTTAGTCTAACGCGCCATTTTAAGGTAATTGGAAGAGAGATTTGAAGGTGCTAGTCCTAGAAGATTGTAAATACCTCATCCAACCCGCCACATGTGAAAGAAAATCTAGAGGATTCTAAACACTTCATCCAAAGCGCCACTCTAAAGGAAATCGAATCCTTGAAGCAATGCGCCAAAAGAAGAGGAAATCTAATCTAATGCGCCCTTGTGGAGGGATAAGATAGAAGAATTCTAAAGGGCTAACCAATGCACCAAGATGGATGATAGGCAGTTTCTAAGGGTCAAAGTGAAAATTTCATATTGTTTCTAGAGGATCTTTAATACCTCAACCAATGCGCCACTAGATAGGGTGGTCTAGTTCAAGATTTTAAAGGCAAATCAAAGGGGAATTCAACAACCTTGATCTAATGTGCTCCTTTCTAGAGGATTTGAAATCTTGAAGCAATGCGCCAAGATGGAGAGGCAGCTTCTAAGTATTAGAATGCAAATTTTAGAATGTTTCCAGAGGATATCATAACCCTCAACCAAAGCGACCAAGTTAGAAGTGATTCAAGACTAATTTGCAAGAATATAATATACATTTTCAGGAAGATCTTGAAGTCCCCATCCCATGCGCCTAGAAGGAGGAGAAGAATTCAGTTTTGTAAGAAAAGATCAAGAAGAAATCAAACCTCTCATCCACTGCGCCACATATGGGAAGGCTTTGATACACTTTGAAGGAGATTTCAAAAGTCTTATCTAATGCGCTTGGAGGATGATTTAACTCAAGTTTGAAGTAATTTCTAGAGGATTCCAAACCCCTCAACCGATGCGTCAGCCCCTTGAGAATGTAAAAGTTTGATCAAGACATATATTTCAAGAGGAATTTAAAGTCCCCATCCAACGCGTCACATGTAGAGGGAGATTGTTAGATGTTTGAAAGTCTACTAAAGAAGAATACAAACACTTGAACTAATGCGCCAAGAGTGATGAAGGAGAAAAGGTGTAAAGATTTAACTATCCCGCCACCTCCTAGAGGAAGCCAAATACTTGAACCGCCGCGAAAGGAAGTCTAGTGAGGAAGATTTCGAGGTCTTAAACCAATCCGCCAAAAGTAAATCCAGAGGATTTCTAATACCTCAACTAATGCGCTTATAACAAGAAGATATCAAATATCTCAACTAGTGCGCTAGCTTTGGAGGATGTGCAAATTTGATCTAAGGTGTATGCATTTCATTTCTTTTAGGAAGACTTTGAATACTTCATCCAATGCACCTAGAACGATTTAATGTGCTTGGCTTGAAAATGCATGAAGTGATTCTTATATGTTATAAATCAAGTATTATCAAGGAATTGATGTTGCTTCTTTGTTTGTTTGCAGGAGCTAGGAAATCATCCTAGGAGCTAAAGAGTTATCTCCAAGCGAGGGATGAAGCTAAGGAAAGGAGCTAAAGGTTGGAATCACTTTCATGTAGGAAGGAAAGTCAGGAAGCAGTCCACAAGAAGAAGGCATCATAAGCTGCTCAAAGTGATCACTTCAAGCATCATGTAGCTGCTTCAAAGGAACCTTTCATCATCCTTGTGTTGGAACTCCTCATCAAGTGGCATCATGTTCAAAGACAAGGCATTCACTCATCCAAGCTTCAAGTCAAGTTCTTCCAACCTTCGAAGATCATCATCAACTTCTACATCAAGCAAAGACACTTCATCTATTCAATTTCAAGTTCCAGTAAACTTCAAGTCCAAGAGAGAGTCTTCTACTTTCAAGTCCAAGGAAACATCATTAGCTTCATCATCTACTCATTCTTCAAGGAGCATCATCAAAGAAGGTCATCATATATCTTACCTACAAGAAGAAGAAACATTACAAAGTCAATCAAATGAGCTACAAGTATCATACATCCAGTTGCAAGGAAATGTACAAGGCAAGATGATACAATTTTCAAAGTATGCTGAGTTGGCATCTATGTGGCGAGTACACATCATTCAATTTTGATTAGCCGCATTATTTTAAATGCATTAAATGTATCATTTAATAAAAGAAGTCAAAGGGATTCCTATGTGGAAGATATTTTAAATGATTTCGCCTTACCTTATCACATTGGAAAACGTGCCTTCATTGCCTCTCTCTTTTATGCTAAAAATAGCAAATTGTTGTAACTACCTGTGAGGTGGCACGATCTAGACCCTTGGCTATTGAATTAATCTAAGCCATTCATTGCAATTTGGGCTTCTATATAAAGGCCTTGTTGCCTCATTTGTATTTTAGTAGATCATTAGTAGTAGTAGAGAGTAGATTTTAAGAGTAGAATAGAAGAGACTCTCAAAATTGTCTGAGAGGACTTGAAATTGTTGTAAATATTTCTCAAGGTTAATGCAAAGACATTGGAGCTACTTGTTTGGTGTTAAGTGTTATCTTGTGGAATCACATGATTTCTTGTATCTTAATGAAGTGGAGAGATGTTTCAAAGTAGATTAAAAGTAGAGTAGAAGCTCTTTGATGTAATGTATGTTGTACTGAATATTTGATCAACTCCTAGCTCATGCTTTTAACACTCATTGCCGGTGAAGTGTTCTGTAAAGCTAGTCTGAGCCTTATAATTTGCATAAGTTCGATTGTGAATGCTTGTTTGAGCTGCGTCGTTTAATGGGTGCTTGTATAAATCTTCATGATTTGAAAACCATTCGCGTAACCTTAGGAGATTGCACCAACTCCATGTAGTTGTAGGCATCCTTGGCGAAGTGGAGTTAGGTTGATTAGGAGTTTGTCTGTTTAATACATCATCATTACCTCATTGACCTTAGATTAGTTTTCTAAACCCTCACCCTTTTCTATTTCTTTGTTATTGAGACCTTGTATACATATCATCCACACTGAAGGAGAGATAAGCTGAATGAAAGAAGAAAAAATCTAATGTAAGTCCCTTTGTGTTTAACAGCAAAATCATACTTAGTCACTGAGTTGTCTCTTACAAAATCATAAGAAAGGAACCTTGGAGTCATCTTGTTTGATCACTTCATTCAGCATTCGAGAGGCTTTGCTCAAGAGGGAGTCAGATACTTTGTATTTCACTCTAATTATTGACTTGTCCAAAAACAATCATCAACAAGTAGTACATCGGATAATTTAGTCAGAACATCCTCTGCAACTTCATACCCTAATGCAGGGACCCATACAGTTCTTGGTTCCACAGCTTCCATGAAGCATTTGTCTTTGTCTACCATGAATACAATATCTTTTTCATATTTTATTACAACATTTTCAAGTATCCAGACTCTACATAACATTTTCTTTTTGAAGTTCTTGAAATATTCCCATAAGATTTCATTTTGTTTTTCTGCATTTTCCAAATTCTGCAAGTGATTTCTTACCTGAGTGGCTACTGGTGTGTGATTGAGTTAGACAATGTTTCCCAAGCCGGGTAGTTCTCTCAGGAAGTAGAAGAGTAGACAAGTGATCAGTGTTCCATATTTGAAAGGGTGATTTGACTCTTTTGTTATTTTCAAGTTCTCCATCAGTTCATTCCGAAGCAATTCACATAGGTCATAATCTGTATTGTTTTTTATCATGTCATATGCTGTGTATATGGCTGGTGCAGACACAGGGTTTTCCTTGTTGGAAAAGTATATTTTGTATCCAATAACCATTGATGCAAATCTGACAGTCGGATTCTTAATATCATTTACCGTAAGGGCATTCTTATCAGATTTGGCTCCTGTTAGCTTCATTACCACATTGTTCTTCAGTTTCTTTTCACCTGGAACCCTTCCGCAAGAGCTCATACTAGTTACAGCTTTGATAGCTTCTTTAGTTATCATATAAGGTTCATCAAACCATAGAAACTCATCATGAATTCTGCTTAGAATAAGCTTAACCCATGCATCATTTGGGATCGCGGGAAAATCCAACCAGGTGTCTAATTTCTTTTCTCCTAGAACTTTATATTCATCTTTCAACACAATATCCACAGTAGTCAGTTCATCCAAGTACAATTTTCCTAGATTCATGTGATCATATTCCTCTAGACTGATATGAATGTATGCTCTAACATCTTCCATATGCATAACTCCATGTGGAGTAATTGAGAATGCCCCTATAGGATCATTTTCCAATGATTTGAAGAAATGTTTCTTAAACTTGGGGCATGGTTTTTCCGCTATCTCGATTACTTGAGTAAACATTTTCTCAAAGTAATTCAATTTTCATAGTAGGGTTTTCAAGCTATAAATACCTCTTTTGCCGAATTAGGGTTTCCTTGAGATCGATTTGACTTGCTTTGAATCGCTTGGAAAACTCTGTAGTTGCTAGAGTTTTCGCTTCTGTTTGCCTTAGACACTTGAGAGCTTGAATGCAAAGTGATTTTTCCTTTGGATACAATCCTTTTAACCTTTGCTTGCCAAAAACCTAAACATCATAAATGCTATCTTTCAAAAAGCTATCAACCACTTCTTTGTCAGGCACAGTCGATCCAAATTTCTCTCCAGTATTCCATATTTGATCCTTTTCTACCGGAATTTCTTTCACAAGATCTGCCAAATAATTTTTCATATCATATCTTTGTGTCGGATTCCAGCACTTACCATCTGGCTAGGGGATTAGGGTTTTCAATACAGTTCCTCCTGAGCCAGAGCTCCCAATTTACTTGCCGGAGGAGGTATTTACAGAAAAACTGGTGCGGATCCATCTTTGATCTCATTCACATCCTTTTTAATCCAGACCTTGTTTATTTCCTTTTTGATTTCTACCGGATCAACCTTGTTCTTACCTTTATCTTCTCTTTATTCTGTTTTCCTCTTTTCTGCAGAGTAGTTTCTTGTTAGATTGTTGTATCTGCAGAATGTTGCAACATGTCCGAACTTATTGCAATTGTAGCATACCACATTCCTCTGTCTTTGATTCCTTCTATTGATTGAATTCATTCTTGATCTGCATTGGTTAGCCATATGCCCAAATCTATTGCATGCAAAACACTTCCCATTGAAGGATTGAGTATTCCTTATATGGTTAAAACTATTCCTTGCCAGACTTCTACACATTTGATTTATGACCAATTTTCTTGCAATTGAAAGATTGACCAGAAAATGATGGAGCATTTTGATTCATTCTACTTCTACATTGAGTAGCCTTATGACCAAACTTATTGCAATTAAAACAATAGCCATTGAAAGATGGGTACCTTTGAGCATTTGGCTACTTGATCGAAGGTCTTCTAGGTCTTCTTCTTTGATTTTGGAACTGGTTGCCTTTGTTTTTATTCATCTCAAGGTTTTCTTGACTTGAATTAGAACTTTCTCCTTTTTCGAATCCCCACCCTTTCTTGTCATTTGAACTCTTTTGACTAGTAATCATTTCATCAAGTTTTGTAGAACTTATCTTGAACTTTTCTTCATAGTTCTTAGCTTTCTCCAAATCTGATTTCAATCTTACAACTTCTTTTTCAAGTTTATCACATTCTTCTAATTTGCTTTTTACCAACATTTTTAGATCTTCTGCTTTAGCTCTTTCTACAACTTCCACTTTCAAATCATCCAGGGTTTCATTTGCTAATATCAATTGTTCACTAACCTCTCTGTATTTTTCTTTGAACTTCTTGACTTGTTCTCTTAGCTTTAAAATGCATTCATCAGCTTCTTGAATATTATCCTTTAGATCCCTGATTTCTGCTTCAGATTTTTCAAGATCAATAAGAGCTGCTTCAAGTTCAACATTATTCTCATATGAGAAATTTCCAAATCTTCTAGCTGCCATGAGTATACTATCCCAAATCTTCCTCAAGTTGTTAGGCTTCTTCAAAGGAACTTGGCTCTGATACCAATTGTTGATTATAAGGAATACTGAGAGGGGGGGTGAATCAGTATTCCGCAAAACCACTTTTTCAATGCTTCATTAATCCAATTACCAAAATTAATAACATAGAATAGACATGAGAACATCAACCATAAAGACATAACATATAGACACTAGGATTTTTACGTGGAAAACCCAAAAAGGGAAAAACCACGATGAGTGTTAACTCACAATATATTATAATAGCAATACTCGATTACATAAGGCTCACTGCCCAAAGAAATGCTCACTGCAGGTGGACTCGTTCCAAGTGGACTCACTGTCCACAAAGAAAGAAAGAAGATAGAGGAAAGTTCGCTCACTGCCAGGAGAAGACTGCTCCAATATGCATCTACAGAATCTTGAATTGCAATTCCATTAGTAGCTTAGTATACAGACTCAAATGTCTTCATAATGTCTGCCCTACTTTTCTTCTCTGCTACATATACTTTGTTTTCTTCCCTTTTTATCCTTTTCTGCTTACAAACTACTTTAGATTATGCACAAATCAAATTCGCACATGTTCCACACTCACTCATTGCACCAACACCGAAATCCATCTAATATATACATCCGCAATAAGATTTAACTCAAAGATCGACAAGCAACACATGAAACATGTATACAATTGTTGTACCTAGTTGGCTTGATCTGGTGCACAAATATCAATGCGGACTCAAACAAACATACATTAGTCTTCATATGGGTTGGCATCAATCATTCAATTACTTAGATTGATTGTACAAACAATATATCTTCTCCGCATACAAATCTATCAACCATGTCGGCTTGTCCCTTAAGAACACACTTGACCAATTCAATTGTCATATCATAACTTCCACTACGGACCATATGAGACTCTAAAAATCATATCCAACATCCATCATTGACCTCTTAGCATACCTTCAGAACCACAGGACATCATAGACCTTTATAGCAAAATGTGGATCTTGGAACTATCACTCTGTCATAGTGGAAAACTATTAGACTAGAAGCCGATACTGGAGAACTTGTAGAAAATGATTTGTTGAGCCTTAGAAGCTATAAATCTGGATTTAGGTAGTCATGGTATGTATATTCGCTGCCTCAGAACCGCAAGACAAAATATGTCACAGCGGAGGAATGCGGACCCTTTTTCTCTGGTACTATGCACTGTTTCTGACTTAAGTCTATTCACTCGAACATAGCTATTTCACCAAATGACTTCCAGAGGAAGTCTGGACTTGAACACTGGAACGTATCATCACCAAATACCTATGATTAACATATCTGAACCGCATGTAATGATCTTCAACTGCGGAGGCATACTGACCCAATCTCTGACACTTACTCTGCATACTGCCCATACTTAGTCATTTTAGGCTTCCAAACCAAAATCCAAGTTGATCCACCGGAGTAAGGTCTCTTTGTCTTGTTGGTAGAATCCCTTTGCCTTGTTGCCATCAATGACAACATTCAATCATTCATTAGAGCAATGTCTCTTGCCAACAGTTTCTGCCAATAGCACCTTGGCCATCCAACTGGTACAGGTCCTAGTCAAGCCTTGAATGACAATCAAAGAATTGCCCTCCACAATTAACTTCTTACACCCATGTTCTTGGGCAACGTTCAAACCTTCCAAAATTCCCATGTTCATCCCTAGTGACTATCCCTCCACTTGCAAAGCCTGGACTCCCCCTAGAGGCCCCATCAAAGTTAGGCTTCAACAAGCCTATAGGTTGATTTATCCACCTAGCATTTTGTCGATTATAATTTTAAATATATATACGCATATATTTATTGATTGATCCATTATAATTCTATATTTATTACATATTAATTAATTTATTATATATATTTCCTATTTATTATTTATGTAATATATTAATATTAAAATTTTAAATATATTAACTACATATATTAACTCTCTCTCTCTCTCTCTCTCTCTCTCTCTCTCTCTCTCTCTCTATATATATATATATATATATCAGTGATAGTTAATGATAAATTGAAATTTCTCTTACTATTTTTTTTAATTAATTTATCGACTATTTTATATATACTGTTTGTGACACTGTCCCCCTGCCATCTCCAAATTTTGAGAAAAAAATTGTTGTTCCCAAAATCCGTCCCCATGTTCCCCCTTTCTGAAATTCTTTCAAATACTAGTTTATATCTGTTGAGTGTCAGATATTTCTTGGTATATTTGAAGACATTCAAGAGTTTTATATAGTTCAAAAGCTATATGTGAACATATCTTGTCATTATAGGATTGTTGCACAAGATGTTTTGTTTTCCAACATGTTTTAAAAAATGACACTTGGTGATAACTTATGTTTTCTAAGTTTTTGTTATGAGACATCTTGACAAGTTCTAGAAGATCAATGTTTCCCAGGATTTGGAACAAGCACATCATGATTCATGATTCAAAATATGGGTTCTGTTGCATTTGAGCATATGTGCATTTTTTATTGGTTTGAGGCATTTAGCACGCGCGCACAAACACACACACACACGTATAATATTGCTCAAAATCAATGTTTTAGATTAGACAATTGTTTTCAACATGTGTGTTAACATCTATAAATTGTGTGATCTACTTAGAGATTTTGTGCATCTAGTTGATGATTGGATAGGTGTTTGTATACATTTGTTGCTATGCTCCCCCATATTTCGGGGACGAGGACGGACAGGAAGGGGGGGACGAGTTTCGGGGACGGCATTTTTTTTACCATTTTTTAGGGGATGGCAGGGGACAGCTACTAAAAAAATAAGATTTTTTTTTTAAATATAGGGAAATTTCAAATACTTATATGATAACATTGATAAGGCATTCATTATAGACATTATAGAACCTTAAAAAATGAATACATAACAATAAAATTACATTTGAACTTAGTTTTCAACTTGTCACATCCCTTTTTTCTGTGCTCTATCGAATCGAAGGCCAATGTTAGCAAGAGGATTGAGTACATAACTGCAGAACTGCAAGTTTTTTAGTTTTGAATGCGTGTTTCAAAGTTCAATGTAGTTTACGTTGTAAATGCTTATTGAAAATCAAGCAGGGAAATAGAGGTTTTATGAGCTCTAGTATGGTAAAGTTATCATATTCAAACTAAATACATTTAATATCTTCAAGCATCAAGGGGTCAATTACCATAACAGAAAAGCATCCAGTGAAACTTTCAAGTCCTCTTCATGTCTATCCCTTTTTTTCTTTTAAAAAATGTGTTTTTTTTAAACTGCGTCCAACATGTTACTGGGCCGCAGTGGACGGTTAGCCGTCCCCGAGACAGTCAGGGGATGTCTCGGCCGTCCCAGGGACGGCTAACCGTCCCTTGAAGTCCCCGAGGAAGGGGTACAGATAGGGGACGTTTCCTACCCGTCCCCATGTCCCCGGAACGTCCCCGGGGGGGGTGGGGGGGGTCGTTTGAGGCAGGGGATGCATCATAGATTTGTTGTGAATGGTTGTCGCTCTGAGTTTGTTACAGATTGGCAGTCGAGGACAAGACTCTCAATTGTTGGATACTTTACATGGATGATGACTAGTTCACTTGTGCATTTGATGGATTTTGCTCTTGTTGATTTTAAGAGATTGAATTGAAATTCTGTATTTTAAGAATTGCATAATTGGTATTGGATTTGAATGTTCATTTATTGACATGTCTATCAAACTTGATGATTTTATGGATATTCCATATGTTGTACCTCGAAATATTTTAGCATTTCATAGTTTTCTACAAGATTATCAGATTTTGGGTTGTACCAGTTAGCAATATCTGTAGACTACTCTTTTCAAGATCAGATATTCTATGGTTGAGTTTGTGATTTGAAATTGTAACTGAGAAGATATCAGTTACATATCAAGTTTATATATTATTCCAATGGAATGAGTGATTGCAGTTTTTGCAGTGTATTGAGTCTGCAAGTTTGTAGAGATTACAGAAGTTTTCAATGATGACGGTCAGAGGTGGTACATCAAAATTTTCCAAGTTTTGGTACAGTTTTTCTTCCACTGGCAGTTTTTATGTGTCAACATCATTTGCCAGACATAGGAGTCATTGACTCTAGAGACCATTAGAGCATGGTTCTTCATCATCTTGGCGTGACACGAAGTCAGACATTTTTAGATTGCAATCGGAGCACGCCAAGGCAATTTGACCTCACAGGATTTTGGATACTCATGACCAACCTAGCATTTAGACAGATTTGGAAACTCATGCAAGTGACAGCAGGAGCTTCTATTTTTGCAGTTTTGGGTGATCTAGCATGCACAATTTACATTTGCAATGAACATTTTGGGATTTACAAACAATCAAGTGTAGAGTGTAGTACCAACATATTGAGAGGATTTTACAAAGATTTTCTGCATAGAGAATTTCAGACTTGATTACTATATCATTTCAGTTGTAAAAATCAAGTTCATCAAACATTGGATCACACAAAGGAATGTTAGGAATTGATCCAAAGAATATTGATGCAGCCTAGATCAGGGGATTTAATGAAAAATAGCCCAATCTAGCAGCCCACAAATCGCAAAACATGCAATATAGAACCAACAATGTGCACAACAGTGATTTTATTAATTTCCTATAGCTCAATACAAACTTATTACAAATTACACAGTGCTACAGAAACTACGAACACTTCCTGTAGCCTGCCTCTTGTCAACACTATAGAAAAACCCTTTCTCAGGGAATAACAAACTGATTTCTTATTTGTTTTTCCATTCTTCCTGCCATAGGCAAGCCTCTGATTCACCCAAGGGGTTCCACTTCCCCTTCTCTAATCATTCTCTTTTTTCCTTTTTTGTTCTGACAGTTCTCAACCCATGACAATCCCCTATCCTTCTCAAAAGTTCAGAATAAAACAATAATATCCCGAGTGTAACCGTCAGTTTAGACAAGAAGGCATTTTCTGGTTTTTGTAGCAGATAACCCTCACGAATCAGCACAAGGCCCAGCCAACTCTTGGTATTCCTTGTAGTTTTTGACACCGGCATGCAAAACATCCACACGCAGCCCCAGAAATGGAGACAATCCATCATCAATTGAGCAGCCAAGAAAAGAATAAACACCACGTAGAAGAGGAAAAGGACCAAAAAACACCCAGCTATAGAAAATAGTTTTTGCAATGTAGAATAATCACTACAACAGGAAACAACTAAGCTAAAAGGTCACATAAGGGCAAAAACGAGTTGCCAAAAATAGCATGTTTTCCCTCTGCCTCCAGGTCACAACATGTTCATTGTTGGAGGCAATAATAACGCCCAATCTAGAAGGTTTGGTGCTGCCAAGAAGAGCAAGTATGAAGACAAAAGTCTTTAAAAAAATGGAAAGTTTGCAGCTGTCATTAGATCAAAAGGAAAGCAAGTCGGAAGGGGTATGCATGAGGTCACAACCTTCCCAAAGTAGCAGCTTTATTGCATAAAGTAATGTCCAACTTGGCATACAGTCAACACAATATACAACTCAACACTAAAACCTTATAGTTCCTGTCATAGCCTTAAGACAAGAGAAAATTAAACCAAGGCAATACTCAAAACACACATGCTATCTTCCTGTAGCACACTGCACAATCCCTGTCACAGAACACACTGTAGCATTTTCTATATCAGTCCAATTACCAAAGACTGTTCTGTAGCATCTTGGTTCATAACTATAACAACGTAAGGATGGCCTATAGCACAACTATAGAAGGTTGGAACATATAAGAAATCTACATCCTTCCTATAGCACTCTTTGAGAAGGCAAGGTGAGAAGAACAACAAAAGCAAACACATAAAAAACCCTAAAAAATGAAAACATAAACCACTACTATTTTTGGTGATGCAGGATTGCCTATGAATCCAGATGCTCCTGCATCAAATATTAAGATAGCATTGAAAATATTTTCAAGAGGTTGGGCGGTGAAAAGTCATATATGACCAATCATTTCACCCATGGGATTGATGGAACTTGTAAAGCTATGTATTATATATTTCTTACCCATTATAAAATGGGTGATGCTTGGGTTGCCTGCTTCATCCTTTGTCATCCTTTTAGTAAAATTAGTGATGCTTGGGTCTGCCACTTCATCCATTGTTATCCCGTGGCTACCTCTTTTCATTTGTAAAACCAACAAGTTGTACAATTCAGATTTACACCAAAGTGTTAGCAGCCACTCTTGTTACTACTCATCTGATTGGCCCACTTTTATCTCAACTACTAGCAATTTTTTTTAATATTGGAGGAATGACAATTTTCTAAAAGAGTGCAATCTTTTCTGAAGCCTGTTGCAAATGGATGAAAGGATTTTCATACACTTAGCTAGGAGCTATGTTGCATCCCAATGAATTAAAGGTGGTTTGGGTATTCTTGATATCCACGCAATGGGATTGCCCTTTGTGCTAACTAGGTTAATTGGGCTATTGGAAGCTATGAAGTTTGGAAGAATATGTTGAGAAATTGCATGACCTCTAGAGTCCTTTATTGTAAATATACCTTCAAGGAGATTTATGTTAAGATGCAGCCAATACAGTCAACATTTAAGGTTTTTTTGTGGCTTAGACTAGTTGGAATCTCTAGGAGTATAAGAAACATACCTCAGGACAGGTATACCCATTAAAGGCTATTGGAAAGCCTTGGGCTGAGAACTCCAAGTTAATGGCAATACATTTTGTTTAAAATGGGAATCCAGAACATTCAGTATTTATTTTCTTACTCCCTTTGTGATGAGATTCCTTGCTATTCATGCCATTTTTAGTTTTATTTTCCATGTGGCAACTCAATCCTCTTCCTGTCCCCTAGGATCCTTCAATATCCATCACACCACAATCTACTTTGACGCTTGATGTGCAATGGATTATGTTGCCTTCCTTTTTCAGTGTATTACTAAGAAATTAAAAATCTACACCCAAATCTGGATATACAGTTGAGTTGGAGAGAAGTAACTTGTAGAGATGATAATACCTACCACATTCTTCTGGCAGGGTTTCTTCTAGCGCTTGAGTTAATGCAGAAATTATCCTACTACAGCAGTTTTCACCACCCGGCTGTTGCCTCCACTTATGTTAGCCCTAATGTGACATTATACCTTTCATTTAGTTAAGGGGATCATTAAAATATTTAATTGTAATTTATTACTGGAAATGGTTTATTAGAAAATATTTAAAAGGGGATTGTTATTGGAAAAATATTGTAATTGAGGTTTAAGTTAATAGTTCCCGCATGGAACTTACTTGGCATGTAAAAGTTAGTTTTCGTAGTTGCATGTTCTGCACATTAGATTTAAGAAGATGAAGAAATAATTATCATAGAGTTGCATTGGAAGTCTATGGGTCAGCTAAGAGTTGGTGGATGGAAGCCCTATTGCTACTCTAGCAATAGTTGCTTGACCTCACAATATTCATTGTAGAATTAATGGAGATCATCATGGCTACAAATGTTTGTATATTTGTGTATTTATCCTCTTGTTAGCATAGTGGCAGGGTACGACTGAGGATCTGGGCAATTGCTAACACCTTGAAGATTATTCGTAACATTTAGTATGTATTGGATTCAACCTTTACAATGGACTTTGGTTGTTCATTGAAACAGGCAGCTATATTTGAATTTTAGTGTGCCTTTATAGTGGACTTTGTCTTTTCATTGGCCCAGTCTGCTATGTTTGAATTCATTAAGATAAATTAATCTTTGATTCTAGCTGTTAGTGGCCAAGGAGAGTGTAATCCCTACTAAAATTGAGGGTACATACTTTGCATCCCATTTTTTTGCAATACCCTTTTTAAATATTTATATAAATTTTATGTTTTTTAGAAAAAAAAGAAGAAAAAATCCATCTCTCAAACTAATAATACTCCACCACAATCAACCAATGATGAAGAGAATAAAAAAATAATGTAAGGCAGGGAGAAACTTATACCACCAGAGAAGCAAAACAGAAAGATAACACCAATCCCGTGGAAGGAAAGGAGATTCTTGCTATTCATGTGTTTCTGAAAAAAGAAAAGACTGCAGATTTACTAGAATATCCAGCAATTGGTAGCATTACATCCATTAACAGGCAAAAAATACAAAAGCATATCAAAGATTAATTATATTGGAGAGCTAGGAAGCTTCATAATCGAAAACAGGGAATCAACAAAAATTCTTAAATTTGGTCAACCTGACAAGAAGATAGAGCTGGTCCAGATTGGAAAGTAAAGAACAGAATTCTTAATCAACTGCCTTAAGGAATGGATTTCACTACAATTAAAAAGGAGGTCAAATAAGCAGTCAGAATCCTCACACACAATCTTACTATGGGATAGACTTTCAATACCAAAACAGAAATTACAAACATAAATATCTAAGTTACCGGTTTGGGGTCGGGTTCAGGTACCAGGGTTTGGTACGCAGATACAGCAAAAGAAAAATTGGAGTTGGGTTCATTTGGATTTGTCCATACAAAAAACATATAAAAATCATAAATATATACATATTTTAACCTAAAAATGGAAATTAAATTCAGAAACATATAAAAATCATAATAATACATATTTTAACCTAAAAATGGAGATTAAATTCAGATAACACGTAACATACATATAATAAACAAAACAACCATAAAAGTTCTAAAAGATTGTATGGACTTCAATATTAATTTTTAGAACCTTAGTTCCCTTTGTGTGGACAATTAGAAGGAGCTAAAAAGTAAAACATGTATTGTTATTAATAACATGAAGCAGCAGGTAACATATTCCAGGACTTGCCATCAAAAAACAAGCCATTAACCCTCCTGAAAACTGTATAAATCCCTAAAACTTAAAAACATAAAAAAAATTAAAAACAGCAGGAGTGCTAGCAATGATAACACCACCCCACCACCAAGACACCATCATTTTATGCACATACTCATCAGCTTCCGGCGATTATTCTTTCCATGAAAGAGCAGCAGAAGAGTATTGTTTATGGCATGTCATATTTCAATGGCCACTTGACAGACCACTTGGCAGAAAAGTAATGTTTATGCCATATCAATGGAGTCCTGCTGCCAACCACCTTGATAAGAAAGCCAGGCATATTATTGGCAGCAGTATCAATTATGTACAGAGCAGCTGATTCCAAAAAAGAAATAGAAAAAACCCTGCGCAGACCAGACCGGGAACGAACCGGACCCGGATCCAGGGGGTTTTCTGAGCCAACAGGTAACTTAGATAAATATCAAACATACTAAAGCAAATCCAGTCAAGACAAAGTCCTCCGATAATCTTAAATGTCTCATCAATCATTAAACTATTCATTTAATATAATTAAGACCAAGGCAATGACATGGAAATACTATCTTCCTGCAATATAAGCAATTAACAAAATGCAACACAAACACAAAGATTCCAAGCATACTATAAGTACAGCATGTAGCAAAGAGTTTTGGAAGGCTAGATTAACCTTCTACACCAAAGAATTAAATTAGTCCTATGACCAGATGCAATTTCCTTTACTCCATGACGATGGCGACCAGCATGCAACACAGCATAGCCTGGATTATGAGAATACTCGAAAATTTCCTGCAAAACAGGGGAATGACAACTTTCATAATCAAGACACCTCAGCTGTTCAAGCTTCAAATAATTAGATTAAGATTTTTGTTTATACAGTGACCACAAAAACAACAAAGAACTAGAACATGGTTGGACTGGATATAATTCATACTAAGTATCTAAAGCACTGTTACAGTCTGGGTATTTGTCAAGTGCTGTTCTCCCACTTTCATCTTCATCGGGTCTATGCTTCTTTGAGGGGTCTAGCCACACAGGTCTCTTTGTACTTGACTTGCTCCTATGGTTCAGGGCTTAAATGCTTTGAGTTTACCTCTCATATCATATTTACATTTCTTTAGTGTTGTTTTTGGTCACCTTTCATGATCTAGAGTTTTTTTAACCCCAGTACTGCTGTATTGTAATTGAATGTGCTCCTTTGAGGCTTCTTGACCTACTTTTGATAATCTGAAGACTTTTAATTACCTTCATTTTTGTTGGATGTTGAAGATGCTAATAAATTTCAATTTATTTTATATCACATCCTAAGACATTGGTTAGATTGATCTAGAAGCTCCTCCAAGCAACATCAACACTATGGAGCACAGCTGTAACATCTATACTTACCAAGAACTGAGAAAAACAGTCCACATGGAAGACCTATATATAGAGCCTATCGGGACATCAAGTTCTTGTACCACAATCAGAGAACACATGGCTTGGAAATAATGAAAACATGGCATCTCAGAATAGGGAGCTTAAGACAAACTCTCCTATGTAAGATGTTCCCCTTAACTCTCACCTCTGTGTTAGTTTCATCATTGACATGTTTATCACAGCGTACACCACGAAAAAAGAGTTCCCCGCCAGTAAATTGCTTTCCCAAGCAAACATTTAAAGTGACCTCTGAGTCATCCACATGAAAACCTGTAGCCATGAGAAACCAAACCAGGAATATAAATGTTAAAGCACCAAAAAAACATAGAGTTAAAAGACAGAGATGTCAAAAACCATGTAGCCTATTCTAATCTCATATATGAAGATATAAAACATGCCATATTCTATATTCCCAAATCCATGCATATCAATTGTTAAATTATAGAAAGCCAAGGAAAGCCGTGTTCCATGGCATTTCAGGGGCAGGGATGGCAGGGGACAGTGGGACAAATTTCTGGGAGGGCAGTCCAGAGGGACATTTTTTGGGATATATATATTACAAGTTTAGCTATACATGACATCAAAATCTAAGTTTACACATTCATTTAATGTATCAAATTCAATATTAAAATTAAATCAAAATGTAATTGACATAGCTGATAGCAGTATAGCAGCAATAAAAATAGAAATTTCTGTTTTTATTGTTCAGAGTTTTCGATAGAGATAGCGGTATAAAAAAATATAGCACTAAACTTTAATCCAAACAGACAAAAGGATTTTCATCCAGCCCCTAAATGCAAGGACTTTTAGATCTGGAACCTTGAACCACCTTTTGTTTCCCTGCAACAGCCATCACTGCCTCAACCTCTTTCACAGAGTTAGTTGCCTATGCTCTGACTAACATTTGCTTGAAAGAACCGAGGGGATAAGAATTCTGCCTCCCTTTACTCATCACAAAAATACACAGGCAGTTTATTTCAATTGAGAAAACTACCCAGAAGGCCTTGACAATTACTAAGTGTATTATTTTTTAACATTGAAAAGAAAGAATTTTGGGGATGCATTGACATTCCCGACCATCCCAGGATTTATTTTCCCTCTTTTTGATTCCAGTAGGGACCAGGTAACAATCAAGTCCTAACAAAAAGGACATGGATGTTGTGATCAAGCTTTCAAGTATTTCATTATTACACTATATTTTTAACTACTAAATTTAATTTTCTTCAATGTTCAGGTTGGTAAAGGTACATGGTTTTTCAAAATCTATATGAAAGGTTGAGAAGTATCTCATATTCTTCTAGTTGCTTCTGTTTTTCAAGGAACTATATGGAAGTTTAAAAAGTATTTGATAGTCTTCTAGGTGCTTCTGTTTTTTCCAGGTGTGCCACAATTCTACTCTGGGTTAAACAGAAGAATGTAGGTCATGTTGACCTTTCCAAAGACCTAAAAGCAGATAGTGAAATCTAATCTAGTTCAAAAGTTTCCAGAATAAGGAACAAATTTTTAATTTTTAATAAAACATTAGAAAGTAGTGTGTTGCTATACTAAGAAGATGATACTTGTCTAATACATGACATCTTTTCAAGGTTGATCAACATGAGGTTTTGAGAAAAGGAATGATCTTTGTAAAATCTCAAGTGTAGTTATTGTTGTGATGTCAGCAGGTATCCCAGATATCACCTTGATGTCACAATAGAGTCATAGACTACTGCTGACATTTGCAGACCATTTGTGGCCTCACAAGCTGTATGCGGCTAGCATGGTCTTTTTTGGCACACATCCTAAGGTCAATATTTAGCAGAATCAATATCAAGGTTTGCAGAAATTGCTCTGAGAATCAAACAATTTTGAACAATCCTTTTTGTGAGTAGCTTGATTTTGAAGGTAAGTATGATGTAATTTTGAGAAAAACGAGCAGTGGAGAAAAAATTGAGGCACTATCCTGAACCCCAGCAACATGATCCATTGGACAGGTTTCATCTTTCCACATAGAAAATGTTATGATGATAAGAAAAAAAAAATTGAAAACCATAGCACAGTGGTAAAGAGAAGAGACATATATACAAAAATATATAATATGAAATAAAATGTTCAAATATGTACAGGAAGATGTTACAACACTACATAGGGAATCCTTACATAGATGTTTTTGTGCTGGACAATTTGGTTTGAGTACTAAATGAGCAATGTATTTACATTGATGAACATCATGCACATCATCAAAGATGGTTTGGCATCTCATGATTCTCTCATACAATACCCATAATTTTTTAGTTTACTAATGTTTGGTTTGTGTGCAGCTACCTATAAAAATGAGTACTGGTTTGTAATTTTCCCTTGTTTGTAGGTATCTAGATGGCCCGATCTGTATAAGGAATTACAGAAATAAGCTATTTCCAAGAGATGTGAGTTTTGTTGCACAATTTAGGATGGCAATGTTGGGGATTTTGACCCCTATTGCAGACAACCGATAGATTGGGATGATGAAAACTTAAGATTATGTATTCAGATAACAGTCAATAGCACATACAAAATCTATCTAACAGTATGTACAGAAGTAAATGGAACAGTATGCATCCACAAGATTACACAAGACACAAAGATTTACATGGGAAACCCTTTCGTGAGAAAACCCACCAGCAAAAGACGTTCACAGTTATATCATTCAGAATCAACACCGATTTGATACAACAAGGTCTTTGGAACCTTTACAGAGTCTCCATCTACTACATACACTTCTTCTATGATCGCTCTAATGATCACACACCAACAATGTACAAATATCTTCAATGTCTAACAAGTGAGTTTGTAACAGTAACCTTGGCTCATTCCCACAAACTGATTTATAAACGTATTCATGGGAAAACCAACTGTAACCAAACTTGTGGAATACCAAGATTCATGTAACTATAACCCCACCATACATGACGTCAGCATACTACATAAGTCACCAAGTATGACATCTCCATATGGATAACCATCTTGTATACTCTACCGCTGCCGCACAATATGAATCAACAGTTACAACCTTAACACTATCAGTATAGAATATGTTTCTGGTATAGCCAGCACTACCAGCTCTTCACTTGCGGTAGCTCACACCAACATAACATTACTCCTAATTGCCTACGATGTTTCATGCCATCTTCCAAGACATTATCTTGCCCTCAAATTGTGTTGCATGAACTCCAGTTCTGCCGCATGTGCTCCTGCATCATTGATCATGCTCTAGCAAACACTTAACTCATATGAGGTTGTGAGTTCTTCTTCAAAGGTCTTCAAAGGTCTTGTGGTTGCTACCACAGCATCACCACATCTAAAACAACATATATAATGTACCACAACACCTACAACATCATTTTCATATATGTAAATCACTATGCCTGTTGTACCACAACATCTGTAACTTCACCACATATCACCACAAAAAAGTGTGTAGACAAACTCTTCCTACAAGGACTCTCTGCAAGTGAATATCACCCAAGCCCCAACATTCTCCCACTTGATATTTACCACAAGAGAGGGTGCGGAATTCAACCCAAGAAATTAACCTCATGCTCGGGAATGGGCTAAGCCCATCTCATTCCTACACCACATGAACTTCACAATACTTACATATTTTGTCAAAGAGTTTGCAGTATTTACCTAGTATCGATTTTCTCCATCTGGACTTTCCTGCTCTCAACCATCTCCCTCACAAAATAATACTGCACATCAATATGCTTGGCTCTAGCATGGTAAACAAGATTCTTGGCCAGACAAGTTGCACTCTATGAATCACATTTCACCATTGTTTGACTCTTAAAACCAATACTGCTACTCAATCTCTTCAGCCACACAGCTTCCTTACCAGCATGTGTTGTGGCCATTATATTCTACTTTAGTAGTTGACAAGGCAACCATCTATTGCCTCTTTCTCATCCAACTCATTGCTCCACCAAATAGAAATAAACACATAACAGCTTGTAGACCTCTGGTTGTCAAGATGTTCAGTCCAATCCGAATCAACAAATCCCTGTACACTCAACATTCTACCCATATCATTTAGTATCATGATAAATCAAGCAATAATCCAAAGTCCCCTTCAAGTACCTGAACACTGTTCACATGCGTCCAATGTTCTTTACATAGCTTCTCCATGAGCTTACTTAGAACTCCCATTGTTTGGGCAATGTCTAGTCTTGTGCAGAACATCACATATATGAGACTTCCTATCGCACTTGCATATGGAACCCTCCTCATGTCCTCCAAATCCTCCGCAAATTTAGAACATTGTTCCATATTCAGCTTTGTGCTAACTGGGTTGAACTTACCGATTTATTGTCCTACATTGGAAACTTCTGCAAGGCTATCTCAAGGTATTTCTTCTGGTTTAGCCATAATTTTCTATTGTTCCTATCCCTACGTATCTCCATACCTAGTATGTATCTGGCAACTCCTAAGTCCTTCATGTCAAACTTACTAGACAACTGAGTGTTAAGTTCTGTAATATCCTTAACTGGATATTTGCTATTATATCTGAATCTTGTTTATCACTATGTTATGATGAATCTCAGGTGAATTCAGTCATAAAGCTCAAAAAAACAAATGAAACAACAAGCATGAAATAGGATATTATTGATTATGCAAATTAAAGATTTGAATATTCTTAGCTCCATTGTGATGAATAACTCTATAATTCCCTGTAGCTCAGATCGTTGGTCTTTGATTTGCTGTCACGGGCCTGTAATAACAAACTGTCCCTCTGATGTTGAATTTTTATATACAGCTGGTGTCGCTAACTCTCACTGGCTCTGACTCTTGTAGCGATGGCTGTAGCAAATGAAGTTATCTCAAAAGTGCAATATGTGAAGCGCCCAGCTTGCAGTGGCAGCTACCTGGAAAAGAGATAAGACGAAGTCTTTATGTATTCTGAGGACTTCTCCTATCAGACTCACAACTCTTCAAAGATGTGCGATGAAATGTTGGCCCACGATTCCTTCAATCACGATTATTAGAATATGTAATCTCCTATAGCTCACGTCTAGACCAAAGAGTTGATCGTTGTGTCGCTGCTCCTTATAAGATGTTCACTCCTCCTAAATATGGCATCGCATCTGCTCCAATATATATGCCTTCAAGGCTAACGATGAGATATGCTTGGAAATAGATATTATTTATGGACCTACGACCCACGACTCAAAGCTGGCACCATATCCTTACGACCTCTCTATTGATGATTGTTTTTAGACAAGTCAACAATAGAGTAAAACACTAAGTATCTAACTCTCTCTTGAATAAAGCATCTCGAATGCTAAATAAAGTGATCAGTCGAGATAACTCCAAGGTTCCTTTCTTATAACTTATGGTGGATAAACTCAGTGATTACATGTGATCTTGTTGATTATCACAAAGGGACTTACGTTGGATTCTTCGTCTTTCATTCAGTTTATTTCTCCCTTGAGTGTGGATGAAGTATGTACAATACATCAATGATAAAAAAAGGAAAAAAAGATAGGGTTTAGGAAGCTAATCTAAGGTCAATGAAGTAATGATGATGCACGAATAGACAAACTCCTGAATTAACCTAACTACACTTCGCCAAGGATGCCTACAACTACATGAAGTTGGTGCAATTTCCTAAGGTAAACGAATGGTTTTCAAATCATGAAGGCTTATACAAGCACCCATTGAACGGCGCAGCTCAAACAAGCATCCACAATCGAATTTAAGCAAATAATAAGGCTCAGACTAGCTTTACACAACACTTCACCAGCGATGAATGTTAAAAGCACGAGCTAGGAGTTGATCAAATATTCAATACATACATACATAACATCAAAGAGCTTCTAATCTACTTCTAATCTACTTGAAACATCTCTCCACTTCATCAAGATACAAGAAACCATGTCATTTCACAAGACAACACTTAACACCAAATGAGTTCCAATGTCTTTGCATTAATCTTGAGAAATATTTACAACAATTTCAAGTCCTCCCAAAGAATTTCGAGAGTCTTTTGTATTCTACTCCTACTTGTTTACAATCTAATGATCTATATCTAATGAATTTACAAATGAGGCAACAACGCCTTTATATAAAGGTCCAGAGTTACAATGAAAGGCTAGGATCATTTAACGTAGCCAAGGGCCTGGATCATGCCACCTCAGTAGAGGCAATGAAGGCATGTTTTCCAAGAAGATAAGATAAGATAGAATCTTTTAGAGCATCTTCCACGTGGACGTCCTCTCTATCTTCTTGCTTGTTGAATGATGTGGCAACTTGTGATTGGCTTGATGATGAGTATCTGCCACGTAGATGCCACCTTAGCAACTTTCATGGATTCCAACTGTTTATTCAATTTGTTTTGTGGGTATATTCCCAAATTGTATCATCTTGTAATGTCTTTGATTGATTGCTTTGAACTTGTATGTTTGGGATGTATCTTGTAGATCTTGCCTTGTTCATCTTCTTGTAAACTGGATATGTATGATAGATGTTGCTTCATTTGACTAACACTGTGATGTTTCTTCTTGCAGGTAGGTTGATGTTGATCTTCTTTGGATGCATCTTGATAGAGAGTAGTAGAGAGTAGATGACAATGATGCTTCATTCATGACTAGAGTAGATGATCTCTCTTAGACTTGAAGATTCGGGAGGAACTTGAAGTAGAATGGATGAATGCCTTGGAATGTTTGATGATGAAGTGTTCCAACTTGATGATCTTGAAGTGGTCCTGAGGTTCTTGAAGCTTTATAGATGCCTTTGGAATGCTTGATGTTGATGAAGATGAAGAATGTCGGCATGTTGGACTTGATGTGTCCTCTCTAACATGGCAACTTGTTGACTTCCTTGAATGAAGGTGACTCCGGATGTTAACTCCTCTTAGGTGATCTCTTAGCTCCATCCATACTGCTGCAACACAAACAAAGAAGCAACATCAATCCCTTTTGATAAACAATTGATTTCATAATACATAGGAATCATTTCAGGCATATAAGAAGCATGCTGAAGCATTCAACAACCCTTATCATCAAATTGACTTCACTTTTGATATCTCAATGACTTCAAGCAATAGAAATTTCTCCTTCGCATAGAAATTGCATTTTAACAACCAAAATTGACTCTTCCCACTTGGGCGCACTGGATGGCAGTTTTGGATCCTCTTGAGCATTGGCGCTGCACATCAGACTTTTGAATCCTTCTTGATATAGGTGCCTTAGATCAAAATTTTGCTGTTTGGTTGTAAGATGTTCATGGCAACTTCAATTCTTAAAGCTGAACTACCTCCTGCTAGGCACACTAGACAAGGATTTTGATTTGTTCTTAATATTTCACCTTTTACTTATTGCTGATGCACTGATTGAGGTGCATCAGATCAGGCGCTGCAGTTCATGATTTTGATCTTCACTTAAAATTGTCAAAATTCATCATCATTCTTCTTTAATAGGGTGCAAGAGATCACACTTCTTAAAGCTTGTCTTACAAATGTCAAAGGTTTGGTGCATTACATCAGGCGCACTAGATGGGGGTTTGGATCTCTTTGTTCATGTCCAAACTTCATTAGAATTCATGCAAATTGGCGCATGGGTTAAGGCGCAATAGATAAGGATTTGGAATCCTCTTCTCACATATCTTCAAGAACTCACCTTACCTTGTCCTCCAAAATGGCACATTGGATAAGAAATTTAATCCTTGGTTGAAATTTGCTTTAAAACTTGAACTAAACTTCCTCTTAGGATGGCGCATTGGTTTGAAGATTTGAATCTCCTTGCATTTGCACTTAAAACTCAAGTCTAAACCACCCTCCACTAGTGGCACATTGGTTAAGGATTTTATCCTCCAGTTTAAAAATGCACTTTGACAATCAAACAAACCTTTCATCTTGGGCGCACTAGATGTGGCGCATTAGATCCATGTTTTGAATCCTCTTAAAATTACTTCAAAGAAACTTCACAAAACTCATCAAAATTGGCGCACTAGATAGGTCGCTTTGGTTGAGGGTTTTAATTTCTTCCTAAAAGATGCCAAAACTCAAGTAAAATCACCTTTAAATGATGGCACATTGCTTAAGGCGCATGAGATCCTCATTTTGAACTCTCTTGAAATCACTTCCTTTCACTCAACATGGACCTCCTCATTTTGGCACACTAGATCATCATCTCATCTTCCTTCTCAAGGGCGCATTGGTTTGGGCGCATTGGATAGAGCGCATTGGTTCCATGTTTTATGCTTATCTTAAAACTCATCAAAAAACCTCAAAAACCATAGTTGCACGGAGACCGGTACCGGTACTGGTACGGGAGACTGGTACCGGTACCGGTACGTCATTTTTTGAAAAAAAGGAGACGAGGGTACTTGGAGACGCATATATATATATTATATACATTTTAATATTTATATATATTATAATATTAAAACACACACATATATATAATATTAAAAATTAAAGTTAATTTTAAATTTTAACATATATATTATTATTATTATATAACAAATTTTGAAATTAATAATAAAATATATATTATTTATATTTGCCAACAATATACATATAATAAAATATTCCTAAAATATATATATGCTAAAATTTAAAATGTGACCCCGATAGGCTTTTATATGTGATAATGTGAGCATTATCGTGATCGGAATTGTCTCACGCCGTAAAAAAAATTCACACAGGAAAATTTTCTAAACTCGTCTGTTTATCCTGTCGGCGTATTCCTTGAACCTCCTATGGATGCAGGTGCTAGTTGCAGGGTGTCTGGAGGAGCAATAAATGCAGGGCGTCTGGGTACCGTCAGAGCGATAAACAGCAATATTTTTTGTTTTAACATGTTCAGAACCCTTATTCTTTATTATAAAAAACGAACATATTTCTTCAAAAAAATACCAGAAAACTCCAACGCCGTGCCCTACCTTCGCCTTATCTTCAAACGGGTCATGGGAAATCTTTCTTGCGTTGGACGGGTCGTGGGAAAAAACGATCATAAAATGCAAAAAAAATAAATGAAGACTCCGTTTTTAGGCACCCCGGGCAGGAGACTTGCGGGAGACTTTCGGGAGACATCGGGTGGAGTCTCCGTTTTTGGGAGACGTCTCTACAGGAGACTCCGGGACGGGAGACGCGTCCCCGACCCGGAGACGCGTCTCCCTGCAACACTGTCAAAAACTCATCCAAATTTGCGCATTGGTTGATCATTTCATGCTCTGGTTGAATGTGGCGCATTTCATCAAGATTTTGCGCCCTGCTCATGTATTGGCGCATTGGTTCAAGATTTTGAATCCTCTAGGGTACTTAGCCATTTTTCAGTGTCCTTCAAGGTAAGGTCTATTGAAAAATATATTTAAGTATACCAACTTATACTTTAAATATTTTTCAATATACCTTTCAGGATGTTTGAGATAGGTCTCGAATCCACCGGATTTAACATGTAGATTATAGAATTTGGAGGATCCACTAGATTTCAGACTTAGTCAATTTTTCAGGATTTCAGGATATCACGTTACTAGACTTAGTCATTTTCAAGATCTCAAACATACATCAGGATTGGTCTCAAAACGAAAGCAAATGACTCTTGAATAGAAACTCAACAAAGAACTCCTTTAAATTAAAGAACAACCACTAGCTTCATCATGCAACCAACCTAAGACATCATCAAAAACTTAATGCAAAGCATCAGAGCTTCAAAAAAGGGGGTCCCCATTTGTAATGGGGCGATGTTTGATTAGGTCACAACACTCTCCTTTGTGATATGTGATTTCCTCTTATCTCAAAATGACGGCTTCCATGTATCCATTTCAGCTTCATATATATATTATAGATTCCTTACTGTGTTGCCACGATTCTTCCTTTTGTATGATCTGCCTTACAACTTAAGCACTTGCTACAACTCAGCTATTGCATTTTATCATCCTTTGTGGTGTGATTGCCAAATGTGATACAATTTGCCTGAACACACAACTTATATCTGCTTGGTTAACAGTGACCACATACAAAACCGAGCTAATGATATGAAATTTGATTATACTTCAAAGAGTTACAAATTCACAAACTATGCATTGGAGAAGGAATTCCATATACATGGCCCACATTCCACTCAAACCAATATCACAAATTCTTAATCTTTCGACTCAACACCAAATATACATAATCAATATGTGAAGCTGCGATTTTCTTTATGTAACTAGACTTAATAAACTCCTTCCTGGGGCCCGCGATCTACTACAAATACCTCTATAGGATTCTTTATTAATTTATTTCTGGTATTTGTCAGATATTGTCCCCAAAATTGACAACAATATATAAAATTCTAATTACTAATGAATTTGCAATTAAACTCCACATGAACAATATAGAGATATTTGAACCATAAAACCATCAAATCTGCTTAATATATCTTCTGAATATTCAACAATGTCTGCAAACATAGATATTCAATGAAACTCACAAATGGTCTCCGACCAAATATCGAAAACCCAAATACAATGAAGCACAACTATGAAATCTGAGATAATTTCACCTCAAGGTTGGTAAGGGAGCATCACCAAACCAACAACTACCAAGGGATCATCTCCTTGATACTGCAAATGCAAGGGAACATCTCCTTGACATCAGCTGAACACAAGAACTTGTTTTCAAACCAGAAACATACAAACTCAACATGATTTCAAATGACTCCCAGTTGTTCCTTATAAAACCTTCAAAATTAGGACGGACCTAATTTTATTAAATGAAGGTTTTTGTGTACACTATCACACTTACACATTTTTAAATGCTTACACATGAACTTTTTAAATGTTTGTTTTTGTGTACACAATAACACTTTATTTTATAGAGTGTTTTAAAATTAACTTTAAAAAAATTATTAATTTTATAAAGCAATTAAAATACTTTATAAAATTAATTCACAATTAGAACCTTTTAAGTTACTTGAAAAATGGGGACATCACAGCCCTCCCTTCCCGACATTGCTTGTCCCCAAGCAATGGGAAGAAAATCTGCACTCAAACAATCCCTGGATCCCAAATCAATCGAGGTTCCTCAATCATGCTCAAACACATCTCCTCAAGGCTGTTGGTGTAGAAGATCCTGGGACCGCTTCCATTGTCGCATAATGATGCAAACACAAATGAATCCATCCCTGTTACCTCGCTGTCATAAATCATAACAACGGTATGCAATCTGAAAATGTCATCCCAAATGATATGCAAAGTACCATCCTTAATGCATGAAGAAATGAAATCATCATTAGACCAATCTACAACAAAAATATATTGATCTCCATCATAGCAAACTCTCCCAAACACTGCTGTAACAAAACTGAAATCACATGCTTCAATGTCTAGCAATGAAGAATAACCAACAAACCATGGAAAGTAAGCTATCAAGTCATCCACATACTCCAATAAGAGAGCATCATCAAAATGATGTGTCACCTCAAGAGTAGGTTGATCCTCTCCAATGGAAACCAATGTATCATGCAAATCTGATTTGTTTTCATCTTCATCTACTCTCTCATGATTCAAGGACATTATTTCATGAGAATGATGAGTCACAATGCTGCTGTCCTCAAACCAAAATTTAGGACTGTTATTATCTTCTTTGAAATCCTCATTTGCTTCATGTCTATCCCATGTGATAAGAGGTGGCAATTCATGTTCAAAGGGAAATAGATAACTGCTGTTCTCAAATTGAAAATCAGAACTTTGATCACATACCTTTGAAGTACATTCATGATTATCAACACTAGTTGGAAGCTCTTCATCAATTGCTGGCCCAAAAATCAGATTTTCTTCAACTATTTCATGGCTGCTATATGTTTCTTCATGACTTGGCACCTCATCAAATTCTTCCTTATGAAGTCCATCACACATTTGTTCAAATTTTATGCCACTTGCATAGTCTTCTTGTTCTTTAGGAGAGGCTGCAATACTTGATTGATTTTCTGATTTTACTTCATGTGTAGGAAGTGTGTTATCAATAGAATCATCCATCTCACTTGTAGAGGCATTGACATCAATCAAGGAATCAATTCCATCATTTGCATTCATGTCTTTATTAGGATTACTCATGCCAATGCCATGTTCTTTTGTTGAAGCCTCAAGTGATTCTATCTCTTTGTCCTCATGCTTCTCAAATTCCTCATGGAGTCTTTTGACAACTTCACTTGTAGATGCATAAAATGAGTTTCTTTTATTCTGCCTTTCTTTTTCTTGTTGTACAAATGACTCGATGGCTGTCATTACCCCCTCTTTGAAACTTTGAAATCATTCATGATATTTATAATCTTTTGCATAACTCTATCATTTTAAGTCAAACTAACCTTCTTGGATGAACTTGACCTTGTCCCTGTTGATCTTGTTGAATCTCTAGAATACTTAGGCTTCCTTGATACTGAATCTTCATACTGTTGGGAACTATGAGCCGGGCTCTTTCAACTTTTCTTATTTGAAACCTTTTCCTTTTTGCTTTTGTTCTTTTCTCTTATTTGAAGAGTGCGGTACTCATCATGAGCAACCATTATCTCATCATTTAGTGTTGCCATCACTCTGAAATTTTCAGACCCAAACAGGCTGGCAGGGTCAAGGATCTGATACCACTGTAATATCCTTAACTGGATATTTGCTATTATATCTGAATCTTGTTTATCACTATGTTTGTTATGATGAATCTCAGGTGAATTCAGTCATAAAGCTCAAACAAACAAATGAAACAACAAGCATGAAATAGGATATTATCGATTATTCAAATTAAAGATTTGAATATTCTTAGCTCCATTGTGATAAATAACTCTCTATAATTCCCTGTAGCTCAGATCGTTGATCTTTGATTTGCTGTCACAGGCCTGTAATAACAAACTGTCCCTCTGATGTTGAATTTTTATATACAGCTGGTGTCGCTAACTCTCACTGGCTCTGACTCTTGTAGCGATGGCTGTAGCAAATGAAGTTATCTCAGAAGTGCAATATGTGAAGCGCCCAGCTTGCAATGGCAGCTACCTGGAAAAGAGACAAGACGAAGTCTTTATGTATTTTCAGGACTTCTCCTATTAGACTCGCGACTCTTCAAAGATGTGCAATGAAACCTTAGATGCTGGCCCACGATTCCTTCAATCACAATTATTAGAATATGTGATCTCCTATAGCTCACGTCCAGACCAAAGAGTTGATCGTTGTGTCGCTGCTCCTTATAAGATGTTCGCTCCTCCTGAATACGGCATCGCATCCACTCCAATATATATATGCCTTCAAGATTGACGATGAGATATGCTTGGAAATAGATATTATTTATGGACCTGTGAGCCACGGCTCAAAGCTGGCACCATATCCTTACGACCTCTCCTTTGTGATATGCAATTTCCTCTTATCTCAAAATGACGGCTTCCATGTATCCATTTCAGCTTCATATATATTATAGATTCCTTACTGTGTTGCCACGATTCTTCCTTTTGTATGATCTGCCTTACAACTTAAGCGATTGCTACAACTCAGCTATTGCCTTTTAACATCCTTTGTGGTGTAATTGCCAAATGTGATATAATTTGCCTGAACACACAGCTTATATCTGCTTGGATCCATTTCAGCTTCATATATATTATAGATTCCTTACTGTGTTGCCACGATTCTTCCTTTTGTATGATCTACCTTACAACTTAAGCGATTGCTACAACTCAGCTATTGCCTTTTAACATCCTTTGTGGTGTAATTGCCAAATGTGATACAATTTGCCTGAACACACAGCTTATATCTGCTTGGTTAACAGTGACCACATACAAAACCGAGCTAATGATATGAAATCTGATTATACTTCAAAGAGTTACGAATTCACAAACTATGCGTTGGAGAAGGAATTCCATATACGTGGCCCACATTCCACTCAAACCAATATCACAAATTCTTGATCTTTCGACTCAACACCAAATATACATAATCAATATGTGAAGCTGCGATTTTCTTTATGTAACTAGACTTAATAAACTCCTTCCTGGGGCCTGCGATCTACTACAAATACCTCTATAGGATTCTTTATTAATTTATTTCTGGTATTTGTCAGATATTGTCTCCAAAATTGACAGCAATATATAAAATTCTAATTACTAATGAATTTGCCATTAAACTCCACATGAACAATATAGAGATATTTGAACCATAAAACCATCAAATCTGCATAATATATCTTCTGATTATTCAACAATGTCTGCAAACATAGATATTCAATGAAACTCACAAATGCTCTTCGACCAAATATCGAAAACCCAAATACAATGAAGCACAATTGTGAAATCTGAGATAATTTCACCTCAAGGTTGGTAAGGGAGCATCACCAAACCAACAACCACCAAGGGATCATCTCCTTGATACCGCATATGCAAGGGAACATCTCCTTGACATCAGCTGAACACACGAACTTGTTTTCAAACCAGAAACATACAAACTCAACATGATTTCAAATGACTCCCAGCTGCTCCTTATAAAACCTTCAAAATTAGGACGGACCTAATTTTATTAAATGAAGGTTTTTGTGTACACTATCACACACATTTTTAAATGCTTATACATGAACTTTTTTAATGTTTGTTTTTGTATACACAATAACACTTTATTTTATAAAGTGTTTTAAAATTGACTTAAGTAACTTAAAAAAATTTATTAATTTTATAATGCAATTAAAATACTTTATAAAATTAATTCACAATTAGAACCTTTTAAGTTACTTGAAAAATGGGGACATCACAAGTTCCTGAATTAATGTTTTATTGTCTCCAGTGATAAGCATATCAACATATAAAACAATAATCAGAATATGACCATTTACTTGTCTGAAGTATACACAATAAGACACGTCACTTCTTACAAAACCCAATTCTAGCACGTGTGTCAAACTTTTGGTTCCAAATTTGTGGGGCTGCCTTACTCCATACAGAGACCTATTGAGCTTACAAACCATTTTCTTTTTACCTTTAACTTTGTATCCTTTGGGTTTTTCCATGAATATTTCCTCCTCTAAGTCTACATAGAAGAATGTTTTCTTGACATCCATCTACTCAATTTCCAAATCAAGTGTCACAGCAATAGATAACAACATTTTAATGGAACTCAACTTAGCAACAAGGGAAAAGATCTCATTGAAGTATATTCCCTCAACCTAGGAATATCCCTTTGCCACCAACTATGCCTTATACCATTCAAGTGATCCATCTGCTCTGAACTTCTTCTTGAACACCCACTTGCAGCTAATGGGTTTCCTATCCTCAGGCAGATCAACCAAATTCTAAGTCTTTCACTGCTTCAATGCCAACATCTCCTCATCCATGGCAATCTTCCAAGACTTTCTCTTTGGAAGTGAGAGTCTCTTCCACAGAACTTGGTTCACTATCAGTACAAGTAGGAGCAAAGACACAACGAAAATCAGGTGAACTATACCTCTTAGGTGATCTCCACTGCCTTGTAGACCTTCCCACAACTACGTATCTACAATTTGTTCTTCTTCAGAGTTGTCACCAGATGAGTTTGCCTCATCTTCTTCCAAATTGTCTTGTCCACTTCTGTTGTTCAGTTTTAGATGCATCTTGCTGCTCCAATTTTGTTTCAAAATGCATCTTCTCCCTCTTGTTTTCCTTTGGTTGTTCTTCCTTGGACAAAGCTCCAAGTTCCCTAAATTTAACATCCCTTGAGTACAGAACCTTCAAGGTTTTTAGATTCCAAAGCTTGTAGCCTTTAACATTCTCGCCATAACAAAAAAAAATACACCTTTTGGCCTTGAAATACAACTTGGACTACCACTCCTTAGGCACCTGAACAAATTCCTCACAACCAAAGACCCACAAATGTGTCACCACTAGTTCTCTTCTAGTCCACATTTCATATTATGTCCTGTTATTTAGAGCAGAAGTAGAAGACCTGTTCTTCAAGTAATGCAGTGCTAACCACCTCTACCCAAAACTCTTGTCCTAGACCCGCACTACTCAACATACTTCTGGCCTAATCAAGCAAGGTTTATTTAACCTTTCAACCATTCCATTATGTTGTAGTGTGTATTGGGTAGTCCTTCCCTTCACAATTCCAGCATGCTTACAAAATACATCAAACTCTTTAGAGTAGAATTCACCGTTATCTGTCCTAGGCACCTTTATTTTCTACCAGTATGATTCTCAACAAGAGCTTTGAACTCCTTAAACTTGAGAAACACCTCAGACTTCTTCCTAAGAAAATATCTCCAAGAATACCTAGAATAATCATCAGTGAATGACAAATAGTACAGAGACTTACCAATGGATGGGATATCCACAGGACCAAACATATCACTGTGTATCACTTCCAAAATCTCTTCTACTCTAGTGCTTCTAGAGTTGAACCGCACTCTATAACTCACAAAAGTCAATCTCCACAGAACAATCAACAAGACCTTCCACCATATCTTTGTTTACAAGGTTTTTAAGCCTTTCTCTCTTAGATGATCCAACCTAAGATGCCACAATAACCCTAATTCAGATGTACTAGCATTAGCACAATCGGATAAAATTGATGCCTCTAGCCTATACAAATTACCATGCCGCACCTCTTTTGCAAGCACCAAATTACCTCTTGTTAATGTACACCCTTTCCCATCAAATGTGACATGAATTCCTGAGTCAACCATTTTAGACATAGACATAAGGTTTCTTGCCAAACTTGGTATATGTAGTACATCCAAGAGTGTTATATGCCAAACCTGGTATATGAAATTCTGAATTTTCCTCGACCAACGATCTTCAAAGAGTTGTTATCACCGAGAAACACCTACCCTTCATTGTTCTTGGTATACTCTGAGAACCACTCCCTATGTGGTGTCATATGAAAAGAAGCGCCTAAGTCGATCAACCAAAAATCATCACCACCAACGTTAGCAGAGATAAATGCATCAATACTATACTCATCAATGTCAAAGGACTTATCAAAGGAATCATCCTTCTTCTTGGACTTAGACTCCTTTATGTGACCCTTCTTGCCACAATTCCATCATTTTACTTTAGAATTACCTAGAGATTTAGAATTATCCTTACCCTTAGACTTCTTATCTCCGGTCTTCCTCTTACCTTTATTCTACTTAGACCTGCCTCTTACCACAAGGGCGTCAAATGATTTATCACCCATGGACCTTTTCCTAGTTTCTTCACTTAACAAAATGCCAATAACATTTTCCAATTTAACTATTGTAGCATTATTGCTTATAGACATTATAAGGTTATCCCATGAAACTGGTAACGAACAAAGTAACACAATGCATTTATCCTCATCATCCATCTTGACTTCTATTGATGCAAGTTGACTTAAAATCATATTAAAGTTATTCAAGTGATCTATTTCAAAACAAGTTTATCAACCAACTATTAGTTTGGTACAACATACCTATCTTCTTCCACAATGAATTTGTCATCAGCTCCTCAAACACATTCACTAACACAAAATCTGATAGATATAACCGGATTGTACTTCTTGCTTTCTTATCCAATTTTACCCAGTCTTCATTAGACATACCTGAGGATTTGGCTGAAGACGATACCACAATCCACTAATCTCTTTCCACCAGAAGATCCTCGATCTTCAACTTCCATAGTTCAAAATTCTGACCATTGAATTTGTCAATTTCATATCTCAACATGCTAGACATAGATTTAATACTATTTTGTCTTCTCATCTAATCTCTCAAAGTCTTCCTTTCTTTCCAATTATACACTAACTGCAACAAACCCATCATTGTTAGGGTTTACCACTACACATGCTAGGGTTTGCACTCAACGAAATAATAACTACACATGCTAGGGTTTGCACTCAACAAAATAGTAATCACCCAAACAACAACCTTATACTCTAATACCAAATGTTGGGATTTTTGACCGCTATTGCAAACGACCAATAGACTAGGATGATGAAAACCTAAGATACCGGATTCTTCCCCTAGGTGCCTAATTTTGATCCTGATTCAATCTGGATACAGATTTTGATCCGATTCGCCTTGGATACATCCAGGAAACAAATAAGCTATGACATTCGAGTTTGACAAATTGACATTGTAGTATTTTTAATCTTTATTGTTTTATGTAGGTTTTGTTTATTATAATTAAATGATCATGATGCTATGTGGTATTCTGAACTTAATTACTGCTGCAAATATGTATATATTTCTGATTTTTATATGCTTTTGTATTAACAAATCCACACCAAAAAAAAAATTGACCGAATCCACAAATCCAACCTGCGAATCCGAATCTGAATCAGTATCAAGATCGATAACTTAGATGAAAACTTAAGATTATGTATTCAAATAACAGTCAACAACACATGCAAAATCTATCTAACAATATGTATAAAAGTAAATGGAACAATATGCATCCACAAGATTACACAAGACAGATTTATCTGGGGAACCCTTTCGAGAGAAAACCCACCACCAGAAGACATTCACAGTTATATTATTCAAAATCAACACCAACTCAATACAAGGTCTTTGGAACCTTTTACAGAGTCTCAATCTACAACATACCCTTCTTTTGCAATCACCCTAATGATCACACACCAAAAATGTACAAATGTCTTCAATGTCTAACAAGTGAGATCATAACAATAACCTCATCTCATTCACACAAACTGATATATATAGATGTCTTTGTGGGAAACCCCACCATCCAACCAAACCCATGGATTACCAAGAGTCATGTAACTATAATCCGACCGTACATGACATCAACATACCGCATAAGTCACCAAGTATGACGTCTCCATATGGATAACTATCTTGTATACTCTGTCGCCACCACACACCATGAATCAATAGTTACAACCTTAACACTGTTAGTATAGAATAGTTACAACCTTAACCAAATGTTGGGGATTTTAACCCCTATTGCAGATGATCAATAGAATGGGATGATGAAAACTTAGATTATGTATTTAGTTAACAGTCAATAGCACATGCAAAATCTATCTAACATGTACAGAAGTAAATGCATCAGTATGCATCCACGATATTACACAAGACACAAATTTTACATGGGAAACCCTTTCGAGAGAAAACCCACCACCAAAAGACGTTCACAGTTATATTATTTAGAATCAACTCCAATTCAATACAACAAGGTCTTTGGAAACCTTTTACCGAGTCTTGATCTACAACATACCCTTCTTCTGCAATTGCTCTAATGTTCACACACTAACGATGTACAAATGTCTTAAATGTCTAACTGAGTGACCAAGTATCTAACCTTGGCACATTCACACAAACTGATATATAGACGTATTCATGGGAATACCAACCATCTAACTATCCAGCCAACCGTGGAATACCAAGAGTCATGTAGCTATAATCCAACCATACATGATGTCAGCGTACTGCATAAGTCACCAAGTATGATGTCTCCATATGGATAACCATCTTGTATACTCTACCGCACACTATGACTCAATAGTTACAACCTTAACACTATCAGTATAGAATATGTTTCTAGTATAGCCACCACTACTAACTCTTCACTTGCAGTAGCTCACACCACAATAACATTACTCCTCACTGCCTGCGGTGTCTCATGCCATCTTCCAAGACATTATCCTACCCTCAAATCATGTTGCATGAATTTTAGTCTACCACATGTGCTCCTGCATCACTGATCATGCTCCAACAAACACTTAACTCATATGTAGTTGTGAGTTCTTCAAATGTCTTGCAGTTGCTACCACAACATCACATGTGACACAACATATATGAGGTACCACAACACTTGCAACATCATTCTCATATGTAAATCACCATGCCTATTGTACCACAACATCTGCAACTTCACCACATATCACCGCAAAGAAGTGTGTAGACAAACTCTTCCTACAAGGACTCTCTACAGGGGAATATCATCCAAGTCCCAACAAGCAGAAAGAGGAAATTGTATCATGTTTATGGTTGAATCTAAAATTGTTTGGAACTAAAACTTTCCATTTCATTATTAAAATGTATGGCTAACGATTCATCCTTCAGATGGACTCCTCTGTAATGTCCCCTTCTAGTAAGCTGAAATTTTTTTACTATTTAACACAACTCCAACTTAGTAAAAGAGAACAATAGTAATCTTTTAATCATTTCCTTCATCATATAATCATTAAGACTATCCCATATTAGATTATATTCACATTAAGTTCATATATTTGTTTCGTCATCATGCATTAAGACATTTTCAATTTATAAGCACATTCACATTATTCATTGTTATCATTGGTTCGTGATATGACTTGTGAGGGACTTATGGTAGACTCTTGTGTTAACCAGCTCTAGATCACCAAGTATGATTTCATTAAGGAAATAGTTCCATCTCTTACGAAGGCCCAAAGGTTTCACTCACACACGGAGTCCCTCACCATTTGGCTCGTGGGATTTCACTCACACACCGAGTACCTCATCCAGACGAGAGTCACCATCCGTAGAGCAACTCTTACGAGTTCTCCTAGGCCCAAGGATTTCACCCACACACAGGGTTCCTCATCACTTGGTCGAGGGACTTACATCCAGTCGAGAGATACCTAGGCTAAAATAAACTATTTCAACTACGTCATACCTTAGAGGTGATAGAGGGGTTAAAGGGAGAGTCTGAGTCAGCTCCAAGCATACCACCAACTTATCTTTTTATTTGATTTAATAAATATCATAATTGTTCTTATTGGCATTTAACACAAGATGCCTTATATTAATATTGATCATATATCATTACATTTATTCATTATATTAGTTTATGCACATTCATAGTTTTGTCTAAGTTAAGTGCATTTATTTATATTAACATCATAATTATATCAATTAACTTGACAGTCCATTTATATTCATATTATTCTTCTACAACATTTATATTGCCTAACCTATTAATAAGGAAAGTGCACGTACCTCTTTATGCTACTTGTCTTGTTGAATCTGCTCACTGGATTCTATTCTCTTTTGCCTATTCTTTAATATTTATATATTATAGTATCTGTTATAATATTAATAATATCTCTATATTGTATTATTATATATGTTATTAATATTATTGTATATATATATATATATATTTATTTATTTATTTACACCCACATATATAGATATATTACATCTTAATAATTAAATATATTAAAATACTTTAGACGATCTGCAGGTTCCTTTTTGGATGCGGTAGATATTTATTCTCTTCCTTCCTTTTTCTATTCATTTCTCCTTTTGTTAGAGGGGCCGGTTAATAGTTATAAGTTTGAAGGGATGCAATTTACCACCCGTCACCACCCTTAATAAATTAATATTATTAAACTTTGATGATACTCGATATTTGTTTGTATTAGTTAAGCACTCCTTATTATGAGATCGACATCTTCTCAAGAGGCTCAATTCCATAAATGAATGCCCTTATATTATGCAATGAATAAATCTGTATTTACTATTATATATTATTATTATATTTATTTTTACTTGAATAATTCCTCCCTATATATATTTATGATATCTTTTCTAGTTATGATATTTATTATGCCTGGTGGTAAAAGACATACTTACCCTTTTATAATTTTTATTACTTTATGTTATTCCCTTCTATGAGCTGTGGTAAAACTAGTTCTAACCATCCGTAACTCCCTTAACATAGTTTATTTATATTATTTGTATTTATATTATATCATTTATATTATAAATAATATAATATTTATTTTATATTATTTATATTATATCATAATAAATGATATATGATTTATATTATATTATAATATAAGATAAATATAAGAATATTTGTATTTATATTATTAGATATATTTTTAATATATTATTATTGTTTACATGTGTTATTTATAAATATAATAATATATATCTTGTTAATTGTTTTAGATAAATATTATTTAAATAATACATATTAATAATATATTTTAAATAAATATATTATATATTTTATTTTAACTAAACAATTCAATTATAAATCATTATAGGGACATGACATCCTCCACATACAAACTAGTTCAAAATCAACTTCAATGGAGCTTCCCAAAAAAATACAACAATGTGGCTGAAATTTTAGCCTATCTAAAGTCAATTCAGCATTTCAACACCAACTTAGTTATCTCTTCCTAGAAGGAGCTTTGCAGCTAGTCATCCATTAAATAAAAAGTAGTCTATCCGTAGACCCAGCTCAATCTTAGTCAAGTATTCATTGATCTCTTCTAGCCATTCTAAATGCAATACTAGCTCTACTACAGCCTTTCAAAAGCATCTAGGTCCGACATCAGCTGTGCAATTGTAATTGGGTCACTAATATCCTAGCCAAACATGCTACTACTCTACCCCTCAAAGGCAACGTACAAATCTAGCATTGCAGTGACTGTTGTGCCACCAATTTGAACACACATTCTTAATAAAATTAATAAATTTTAAAATAATAACATAAAATTTCGAAATTTGAAATCTTTATATCCTCTATAAGCACCCCCTCACCCAAGCTAACCCTCACTAATCCTCTTTTCCTAGCTGCTCTACCAACCACACCCCCCTCCCCTCTCCCACCTCCCACATCATTTTAGCCTTGTGTTGTCAACCCTATCAACCTCCCTTTGTGTATATTAAATTAAATGATTTTTTGACCCCTTATTTCTCCCATCACAACACACTTGACATCCTCTCTCATATACCCAACCCATGACAAATTCCCTTACTCGTCTCTCGCCCCCCTCTTTGCCATGCACCCCCTACTCTTAGACTTCCTTTTCCCATTTACACATATCCTTCCTTTCTAGTACCTCCCCCCCCTCAATGTTCCTCTTCACAAAACCATCTAGATGGGATGGCACTCAAGATCCAACAATATGCATTGCAAGTTCTTTTCAACAATTTGCATGACATCACTCTCCCCATTCGTCTTTGCCAACAGTTCAAAATTAAATCCAACACGCTAAATTTATTCTCTTCTCTCCAACAATTACAAATGGTCACTCCCAAAGGTGGTAACACTAAACATAGAAATTTTGTATTGTTTACATCACCCAATGGCAAGTCTTTATACACAATCAAGCATGGAATGATAGCTTGAGGAGGAGGGGCATGATGAGGTATACATTAGCAATAGGAACAATAGGGAAACACCACCCAACCAACCAGGTTGTTCTCAATCCAACTCAAAAATAATCGTGCATCTTCTACCTATTTCCCTAATACATCAAATTTTTAAATCGCAAGACACTTTTTCAGTAAGAAAATTTTAACCATTTCCTTATACTTTGAGCCCTGTCTTAATTTGAGAATAAGCATTGACCTTCAATCTTTCAAAGCCAAGCAAAAGGCCTTCGATCTTTGAGAGCTTCAAGTTTATGAAATAAGAAGAAACAAGAAAACTTCCCAAGTCAAGCATTAAGGTAGAGCACAACCACTTTGCAAATTTCTCTCAACCCATTTCACTGGATGAAAAGGATCCATTTCTAGCCTCTAAGGTAAAACCTCAATCCAAATCTCCTATTGCACTGGCCTAAATTCCTCATCCCATGGAAATTAATCTTAATCAAGAAGTTGGTGCCCCTTCTGGATCTGACACCCCTATTCATTTCTCTAATCAATACTCTTTATGTGCTCCTTCTGAATCTCAACAAACTCCCTCCCTTCAGGTACTCTTTATGTGCTCCTCATCATCTCCTTCCAACAAAAGAGCTGCTTTATCAATCCATCACAGAGGACATTTACTACAAGTACATCCAAGTCACTCCAAACATTTCCCTCCCATGCCTAGAATTCATGTCGACCCCTCTATTACCTTCTTCCAAAGTTGTCCCATTATTGGTGTCAAATTTCATCCCTCCAGTTGCTCCCTCAAGTCTGATCCAAATCTAATACTCATAAAAAGGTTAATCAAAATCTTCTTTCAGTTCTAAATTGAAATAGTGGAATCCTTCCAACACCAAAGCAAATATCTTAAGGAAGAATTGAATCCCTTTATTGAAATAAGTCTGCTCTGCCTCTTCCATGTTGCTCGAAAACAGCAAGAGAGAATTGAATCCATGAACAACTGCATTGATAGGCTCATTGTTATTATAGAAAACCACAAGCACACCCAAGAAGCTATCAACTTCCTGCTGCTCTCTGATAATGACGTCATATTGTTGAAATAATCCTGGAACAGACATGAATTCACATCTTATCCCAAGCAAGTTACGGAGGTGTTGACCAAACAAACCTGTCATGCAGAGGCCAACTGCTAAGCAATGTTCAACCACAATAACTCTTAAACCATAGCAAGCAGCATCAATAAACATCACCAGCACCTCTCTCATGGTTATCAATGTTCAAGGAAGAAATTGCTCTTTTCAACCTCTTCATGCTATTAATTTAAATGCTTTTATCTTTATTTTACATTGTCATTTTAGGATCTTTGTTGTGTTCTTAAAGTCCTCAAAACAGCAATTTTGATATAGTTGGCTGTTCAAACTATAATCTTTTTTTCTTTTTTCTTTTTGTGAAAATAAAATGGAGAATAACAGTGTCTCATCTTGAAATCAGCTGTTGGTAGCTCTTAAAAGGGTGGTCAGATTTTAAATCTTCCCTCCTTCAATGTAATGACTTCACATATATAAATATCCACTTTCTTTATTAAAAAAAATTATGACCATGGTCATTGAGACTCAAAAATACAAGTTATGACTGTGTTATTCCCAATTCATGCAAATAGGGATAACTCCTCTAATTGTCCTATTTTGAGGGGGTCTACATTGGTCTTGCTATGGTTGTACTTTATGGAATACAGCTTCATCGACTCTGTTGCCCAATGGATAAGGCACTAGACTAGTATTTGGCTTTTATCGATGGGTGTTCATACATCATCAAGTGACTTGGTGGTCAAATTGTCACATCAAGTTAATGAAGTTTGCCTGGAGAGGTCTACTTATGTACTCGATGTCAAAAAAGGATCCACTTTAGTTATTTTTGGCTCTTTGCACATAATTAAATTTATTTAATTCTTTTGAGAATTAAGAAATTATAAAATTGTGCAAAGATATTTTATTTATGGACCATGCAAAAATTGTAAATTTTATTTAATTAGATAAAAAAAGGTCGAAAAAGTCATGCAATGTTCTCCACCATAACAAGAAAAGCAGAACTCAGTAAATAGGCCAAAAATTGGAAAGCAGATTTTTTTAGGTCTTCCAGAGTCATGGAAGATTGGAAGTTGATTTCGAAATCTAATTAATAGTGCTATGCACATTGTAATAGGGGGAAAGTTTTTCAAAAGAAATTTTTTGTAAAGCAAATTATGTCAATAATAGTCAATTATTCAATGTCGTGAAATCTTGTGAGAATCATGATTATATTATGATAGATGCAATTTCATTATTCAGCCATTTATGCAATCTATTAATGATGGATTTTGTTATGATGTATGCAAAATTCACTTCTTGACCCTATGTTGCAACCTTTTGTCAGATTTTACAGATTATAGGAAAATAATTAATAATTAATAAATTCAGGCTTTGTACTGCATTTATTGGTTATGAGATAATATTTGCTTAATCTGCAAAACATCATGAATTTGTTTTCATTTAAGTAATCATTATTCTATTTGTGTGCATGCAGTCTTTGTTGTCTGCAATCTACTAAAAATTTGTGCACGAGTGTCTATGATTCCGGGAGACCCTAAAAAAATTGCATGAAGTGTTTCATAATTGTTTTGGATTAAACCTAGTGCAAAGGCCCAAAAATGTTGCATTGCATGTTTATTTTTCTGCAATATTCCAAAAACCCCCAAATTCATATCTATAACTTCTATAAATGGTGTATGTAATTTTATTTGATTTTGAATAATGGAGCTACCCCTTCAAACGCGGAGGGAACTCATGTTGTTCTTGATGATTTTCCCACATCTATGATGGAAATTGTCGCTTTCCATTGGGCAAGTAACATATAATTTTGCAAAAAGGATAAGGCAACATTTTCACACACTAATAGATTTGGGTGACTCTAAATAGGGAATATAGGTATTTTTATCTTTCTTTTCCTAAATTTTCACTATGGCCTTGGTTTCTTGGGGTCATTATCTTTTACTGCAAGCCTCGTTCAAAACCATAATCTACCTCTTGACTCCAAAGAGAATTTTCTAAGGTTTGCAAGAGATGGCTCTCAAAGTGCCAATGGACATATTCGAGCTTTCCTTGTTCCATGCAAGATTCTTGGGGTTGTTCATGGCATGCTTGTAAAACTCTACAAGTACTCACAAAACTCATGAGGCGAAACCCTTAGGCGAGTTAATGGCCAATAACTCGGCTCCGAGTTATTCCAAAAACCCACAACGTTTTTCATCAAAAACTCATGAAAAATCACCCAAATTTTTCAAAAACACGGCAAAATTCTTAGGGTAACGATTGCATGTTATAAAGCAAAAGGGTTTTTTATGTGTTTTGACTTGTGACCTCAGAGGACAAACGGTGAGCACGTGACAGCTAGGGAAAAATGCAATTTGGTGGAAAGACAACAAGTAGGTTTCAATTTCAACCATTTCACTTATTTTATTCAGTTTCGACCCTAGTTCTAAACGCGATTAACCTTTTATTCTAGTAGCAATTGATTAACTGTTAGCTCCTTTCATTTCAAATGTCTCAAGCCCTCTGCTTTTCCTCTTGAAGGGAAACTGATCGTCCAACAATTGATTAATTTTTCATAAAATGTTCAAATTTGAATTCACCAAAACCTTCATATCAAATGTACATTAAGTTATTGCATTTATAATATATACATGCATAAATAGCAACTAGCCTATAACACATAAATTTTGTGTTTTGTAAACAAGAAATAATCTCTAGAAATTCTGTGCTTGTAAAAATGTTTCCAACGCTTATGACTTTTCTAGGTACACTCTGCCTGAAAATAAATAGATCATGGCTTTGGCCAGGGTATAAAAAATCTAAATCCAAGCACTGGAACACATCACATAATCCATATCTAAACTAAATCCCTTTATTCAATTTCATTACACATCACATAATCATGATCAATTCAGTGGTCATTTTAGAATAAGTGAAATGGATAAGAAAATTCAAGCTAAACCCTGTTTAGTGTCTTCTCAAAACATATATAGTCCTTCAATATAAATATCAAATCAGCACTCTGAATTGCAGTACAAACATGAGAAATATAAACACCTTTATTTGTGTTGTTACAAATGATATGGAACCATCTAAAATTGCTGGTCAAAAACTGCTTCGAGAAGTAATGATTATAATGGGAACTTCTAACATAAATGTTTTACAACAGGAAAATATACTATGCTGCCAATCAATCTGAATCTTCAACATTATTGCGTTTGATTCCATTTAGTTTGATTTGTTTTTTATTCATTATTAATTAATTTTTTCTATTTTCTCTGTGATGTCCCCTACCAATTTGCCCTAGAAAAATATCAAATGCCACAAGCTAGGGTTAGGGTTTAGGAATTACCTTTTTAGATTACCTTCAAACTGCATCATTCTGGTGCTCTAAATCTGCAATCATAACATAGGAAACATATATACAAAATATATATACAACATACCTCTTGGAATATAAGTGTTAGATAAGATTTCCCTGCATATAATCAATATTCATATAGACTGATCAACTACTTATTATTATGTAATTAAATCCATTTATCCATTCACTCAACTCAATCATAGTGGGGATGGCAAGGCACTGATTGGTACATAATACCTCCATGCAGGCCCTTACTGGGGGCATGGCAGGCTGCTATTCAGTTCCTTTTCATACATGCCCTAACGGGTAGTTTTGGCAGGATTGCAAGCTGTCAACAAGGCCTCCATAAGGTCCCTCTAGGGAGGTATGGCAGGGGTGCTGATCAGACTTTCCTCCAAACAGGCCCTTAGGGGGGTATGGTAGGATTGCCTTTCCATTATTTGCTTGTCATCCCCCTATGATGGGTGAGTTTATTCATTTAATTCACAGCAATAACAATAAATCATTTGATAGATATTATTTTGACCTGTTACTGTAAGCACAAAAATCACGCACAGCCTCCACGAGGACCCCTATGATGATTCCAATCCTTGTCACGTACATGTAAGCATGAAATAATGTCCTTTAAGCAACAAACCTCTTGATGACGTGTCTTCTTTCTAGTCTTGTGTTGTTTCCTCTTTGTCGATTTCTCTCTACCCGTTTGAGACGCTTTTTGACACTTTTGTGACACTTATCGATTTGTGTTTTCTAAGCTTTCGACCTTGCTCCTAAGCCTTGTAAGCGTCTTGTAAGTGAGTTTTCACCTTTCCCCTATGTTTTTCATCCTCTGCACCCCCTAGAAGCCTTCTAGAGGTCCCCCCTATCCATCTCCCACTTTCAGTTTTCAATTCCGCTCAACCACTCCAAATCTCCCCCTATTATTTCCAGATCTCCCTCGGGAGATCCTACAGGTGCAAGTGGAGATTTGGATTCTTACACATGCCTGACATATTTCCGAAGGCAAAACACCTCCTTTTCATCTCTTCTTTCATTTCCCACCCTGCAATTCTTCAGAAAACCCTGTCAAGCTCGAATCTCCCCCGGGGGACCCATGGTCGCCCAGGGACGACCCTACTAACGAAAGGGGCGACCCTATCGCATTTCCAACCGCTGAAAAACTCGAAAATCCTCACTCGTTTTAACTCCGTTTTCACTCATTTTTCTTCCAATTCGCATGATTTTTGATGCCTAATATGGAGTTGACTATTTCATGCACCCACACATACATAATTAACTCAATTTGATCTAAAATTAACAACTCAATCAATCTCATGCATCATCTCATCTCCAATTCCTCGTCAGTGATAAGTTATTATTGATTTATCACTCCATAGTTAGCTGAGTTGACTGGATAATCAACCTTGTTAACTCCCCAATCATCCTTGTTAACTCATCAATCAATTGAGTTAACTTCTCAATCAATCCCATTCCTCAAACCTATGAATACCCCCTCCCTCAAGCACAAAGGGAGGCAAATTTATTGTACACATAGCTCTTGCCAGTTTTTGCTCTCCAAATCCGCATTCTAATGCTCTTACAGGACAAAGGTGCCTTTTGCTTTATTCATTGTTCAACCAAGCATCGTTACGCTACTTCATTCAACGTTGTTGTGCTCAACCAAAGCTCTCATTAAGCTCTTTCAAGCTTCAACACGCTTCTTTTTGCTTCTTTGTGTTGTTTTGTCATCAAAAGGTTCTCCCGTTACTTCAAAAGGACTCGAGGTTGCCAACTTCAAGGATTTTTGAGGGTAGTGGAGTCACACAAATCTTCATTCTTTCAGGTTCCTTTATTGCTTTAATCAATTCATAGTAATTAGAAAACCAAATTTGCTCTTGGGAATAGTAAATCTTTGTTTTTTCCTTGATAGTTAGATCTTGCATGTTAGAGTAATTGTTTTCATATTCTTAGATCTAGATTATTTGTAAAAGCAATTTCCCTTTTTAGATTAGATTATTTCAAAACAATCGAAAACCCAAAAAACATAGATTAAAATTGCATTAGGAAGAATCATATTAGCTTGCATTCATATTTCCCTTTCATAGATTAAAAAGCACTTTTCATTTCCAAAACACTAAAAAAGAACAAAAAAAACATTTGCATTTCATTTAGCTTTGCATGCATATAGAAACCCTAGAAATAGACAACTTGCGAACCCTCGATACCATCACGAGGTAAACCATGATAAACGATTCAATCAAACCCTTGATCACATCACAAGGTAAACACAAGTCAAAACATAACCAAACCCTAGGTCGAAACCCTAAGTCTAGTTCAGGTTGGTCATCACACTTTTATCTCTATCTTGGCTCACGAATGTGCCTAGGAGTGAGAGGAGAGTGGGTGAGGGCTATCCTCAACAAGATCGAGGAAATCAATCCACGACAACAGCAATAGACATTTACTTTACCATGATAAGATCCATTTGTCCTCTTATTAAGAGAAGAACAAAGACAACTCCAAATACAACAAGAACTCATTCAACGCATTGAAAGACAAGAGGGCATAAACGAGAGAAACCACTTACCCACACAAAGGTGGAATAGAAGAAACCCCAACAGGAGAAGAGAAACTAGTGACCCTTCGGGTCATAAGGTTATCTCAACAACTACCATCGAATGAAACATTCAACTCAGCACACAACAACAAAGGCCACAGAACTTGCCAACCCCTCTCCGCGAAGTCCAGCTCTCCAATGAGCCAGACCCCCACCGTGTCTTGCCCCCTCTCGACTGGCTACTTCCACGAGAACGAGAGTGATATGGCGGATCGCCCCGTGGCAAGGAGGGAAGGGTCCGTGTGCGTGCCGAAATCTAGCCCGACAGCCCCAGGCAACCGAAGTCACAATTTTGAGCGTACATATTTTGGTGAACCTGACATGAACTACAGAATCTTTTGGTTTTGTAGTTTGCATTTCAAACGCTTCAAAAACTTTACCAAAAGCTCCAAAACATTTTCACACTATTCTTCATAGCCGCTTCAGCTTCTATCGCTTACGCCATCATCTGTTCCATTTGTTCTGTGGTGTCTATGGCACCCCCAAACATGATGGAACCTGACTTAAACCAAAGGAATATTCCCTCAAGAGAACCAGAAACTCCTTCCTTTGATAGGTATGTGCAGCCGCATCCTGATGCACCAATCACCAACTGTTATGACTACGAAGATTCGGATTACGAACTAGATCAAAGAGAATCTAGGCGTTCTCTATCTTTCAACACCCCAGCTTGGGAAAACAATCTAGCCATACCAAATGCGCCACATAAAGCTAGAAGGATAAGGTCAGAGATACATTGACCCGATCAACCTTCCACGAGCACATCAAGTACTCATCTTGATGAGGAAGTCAAACGATTAGAAAAACATCTACAAGAAGCCAAAGACACCTAAGAGGCATTGAGGATTGCCTTTTGAGAAGAGCAAAGAGAAAATGCTACACACAAAGAAGCATATCACCATGAAAATACTCGAAGAAAAATCCTAGAAACGAAGAAACACCTAGAGTTGCAACTCCTTCAGATTTAATCACAACTCTAGTACAAAGGATTAGAATCTTGGAAGCAGAGCAAGCTGCTCCGGAAAGAAGGCAAAAATCTCATGAACAGGACCAGGGGGCATCACAAAATCCCCCTACCTCAATTACTACTCATGAAACGCCAGCAATGACACATGTTTGAATGGGAATCCTCCTGTTCAAAACAACCATACAAATCTGACAATGGGTTATCAAAACCCACCTACATGGTTATTACTATCAACCCCACAAACTCAAAGTGCCTTTCTCGGAACATATCTTGAGTATTTGAAAGAACCTCTGGATCAAAACATAAGAAGTGTGCAACTACCTCGACCATTCCCTGATCTCCCGAAGTTCAAAGGAGGAGATCCAAACTCCCACATTAAAGCCTACACCACAGCGATAAGAGAACTCCTCCCTTGGGATGGTGTTGTAGCAAAAATCTTTCCAAAAACTCTTGAAGGCATAGCTCTGGACTGGTATTATCGCTTACTAGAAGCTTCAATTCATTCATTCAGACAACTAATCAGAGAGTTTGTCATAGCATTCGACATGAACAAACTCGTCAAAACAGGGATCAAAGAATTCCTTACAATGAAACAAGAGCCAAACGAATCCGTAGCCCACTTTGTCACTCAATAGAGGCAAGTCCTTTACTCTTCGACTAGTGCTCCAAACATGGATCACCGAGAATTATGCGACCTCTTCTTACACGCCCTTAACAAGGACATGAGAGAAGACGTTCAAAAACTACCATACAAATCCTATGAGGAAGCACTGGAAAGTGCTTTGAGAATCGACCAAGCCGCCATTGACAGTGGTAGAAAAGTCTATGGGTCAAACGGAAAGTTGACGAAGGAAGACACAGGAAACAATGCCTCTATCGTTAAGATCCTTAAAAACAATAGGAGTGCAACCACAAACGGAGTGATAGATCAACCCCCAATCAAGAAAATACGAGATGACTACAATGGGAGAGATTACTATCCTCCTAATGTAAATGCCATAGATCGACCTAGGAACAACGGTTACTACCCTAGGGATAACTACCAAAATTGGAACCCCAACGGAAACGGGAACGAAAACAATGGAAGATATGAAAGACCCCATACGAGTTCAATCAATTTTGTTCTTTTCATAGAACAAGGGGGCACAGCACAAAATCTTGTAGAGAATATAACAGATTCATAGCAAGGCTACCGAAAGACCAACAACGTTTGTTCATAGAGATGTTCTTGAACCCACAAGACGTCACGCCGGATAACAAAGATACAAGACAAAATTAAGCTCCAATAGCCCCGCAAAATGCAAACATGAGAATTTATCAGGACCCGTTCCCCGCACACGAAGACACAGAAACAACGAATCAAAACAAGACGGCTCAAAGTAGTAATCCTGAAATCCCACCACAACTAGGACAAAAAGGAGAAGCTAGGATGATGGGATTAGTCGAGATTACGCACAATGAAGGAGGAGGAAGACCATGAGGATGAAAATGAACAAATAGAAGCATATGGAGGTGTCATTTCGGTAGTGGAGCCGATAACAGCTCCAATCGGACCTTATGAGCTCATAGAAGACTTAAAGAAAACATATACTCACATTTCATTCATTGACTTACTCAAGAACTCCCCTTCACATCACTTAGTGTTACTAAAAGCAATAGGTCTAAACTACCTCGACCAAATTACACCACCACCTAGTGAGCAAATCAATCACGTGGACTACGACCTCAGTCCACCAAATTCGGAACTCAAGGACCCAGGGTTCTTCGATTTAAAGCAAATGCCTTTCGAGGCTGAGCTAACCAAAAAAAGGAGATCTTGCGTTATACTTACAAGTTTGCATTTACAACACTTGCATTAAAAGAACTTTAGTTGATGATGGGGCCACAGTGAACATAGTTCCGTTCTCCCTTCTAGAGAGGATGGGTTATGGACACACAAATATCACCGCTTCACGAGATACTTTGAGTGGATACGACAATCTAAAAGCTGCCACGATAGGTAAGATTACCCTTCTAGTAACTTTGGGACCTAAAACCATTCCTACCACATTCTACGTCATAGACAAAGACACGGGATATAATTTGCTTCTTGGAAGACCATGGATACACAGAATAAAAGTTGTGCCATCCACATTATTTCAGGAAGCTCGATTCTTGCACTTAGGGAAAGTGTATGTCGCAAAGGGATACCCAGAACCTTTTAGCATGTTAAAATCAAACACACCGAACAAACATATAGGTATCCCCATAGACTATGAACTCCCTACCAACAAATTGACTATGCCTAGTCCTACACCTCAGTCGATATGCATCAAACGAATGGAAATCCCGGAAAAGACCATAAATGCCGTAAAGATCAAAACTTTAGAGAATGATGCATTGCCAAAACAAAAGGAAACGGTCCCCAAAGAAAAAACAATTGAGATCATGGAATGGGTAGAGCAAGATGGACCACTCCAATTCCCCCTAGAAGTACTCATGATTGACATCCAAGAAGTCTACAAACTTTTCCCTTGCATAGGAGAAAAACCACACAGAACTGAAGGTCCAATGTCTGAGACAACCACATTAGACTTGAGAAACGCAGACCCGCACTCATTCTCAGACACGAAGGAAGACATGACAGAAACTTACACTCCATTGACACCCTTGAGTGAATCACGTGTCCCTGAGACACTAGAAGAAACGGAATCTTATGAGCCTCTCACCCCAATAGAGAGTTCATATCAACCATTGACACCCATGGAGGAGGTGCATTCTATTGACAATGAATCAACTAATGCCATAGGAATGCTACCTAGGATGTTCATGGTGTCTCAGCCGCAAGAGAAGCCAACCACCTCTGCCTCGGTTCAATCAAATGAACTCGGCAAGTGGGAAGCACCTCTAGTACAAATCGAAATGGTTGAAAGACTTCCTGACGAGGATGAAGAAAGTGAAGGTATTTTTCACAGAGAATGGAAGATGAGAGTGTCGGTCGGCGTTGATGACCCTATCATTTTTTAACTACCAAAGAGTTACATCAGATATGCCATGGACTTAAGACCAAAACCAAATGGGAGTACAAATATAAGCTTTGTCCCTCCTGATGAGCAAAGGGAACCGCAAACTCCCCTTGAATTGTTCCAATTTTTGCAAAGAATCCAAGAGAGACCAGATGTGAAAATCTACATGCAAGAACAATTCGACCTATTAGCAAAGTTATTAAATTGTGATGGAGTCCTGTATTGGACCCCTTCTCATCAACAAGCCTTTCGAGACTTACTTCGTCTCACAATGCCAAGAGAAACCACCGAGTTGGTAGCAACAGAAGCAAATGACAAACCCTACAGAATAGAAGAACTTGTCCTGAGAAGAGGTAGCACAAAGAATAAGAAAAGAAGACGAAAAAGAGCTTTTTTAGAAGAATGGAAAGGCCCTTACATGGTCAAAGAGAACGTCGGAAATGGTGCCTATCTCTTGTACACAATGGAGGGAGAGGAATTTGGCGAAACAGTCTATGCTTTTCACCTCAAGAAATACTATGTTTAAAAACCAAAAAAATCATAAAACATAAAAATACAAAAAAATCAAAATGTCAAAAACAATTTGTTTCTTGCAGTTCAGTATCATCCTGTTCATCTTGCATTACTGTCAGTGACTTGCTCTTATACTATTTTCTTTTCAGTAAGGAGTCTAAGGTTGCCTAGATATACGTCATCCTTTCAAGACCTAGAGATTCCCCATTTTTCACAATCACCATTATCCCCTTTTCATTCCCAATGATTCTAATCAAAGCCTAGCTCTTAGCTTTACACTGATCCCAGTCTTAATGAGTCAAGATGTTAAGTCTAAACAAAGTCAGTGTTCAAACCTACGGTGTTAAAAGGAAACTTGCAAGTAGACCTTCCCAATTCTTCCCAAGTGGTAGAGAAGTCCGACCAGATTACAAAAACTTTAGGTGGCGCTCAGCCCCTTATCTTTCCTGGCCAAAAATGTCAAGAGGATCAAAACTCTGAAGGAAGCAATCTAAAATTCGAGTGAATAAAAAAATGAGTGATCAAAATAAGAGTATGAGAAATCAAATTATTGCATATCAAAAGTTCCAAAAGCATTCATTTCTTGAAAAGTCAAAAATCAAAAAAAAAAGTGAAAAGCAAAAAAAAACAGATACAAAAAAAAGTGAAAGAAAGAAGATTGCCGAATGTCCGTACTCTTGGGTGGAGATCAGTTAAGCTCGAAACCTCAAGGGTGACATTCTAACAAAGAAAGAAAGGTACAAAGCACACACACGCACTAGCTGAGCAAAGCCGAGAGTCTAGTAGTCTCTAGGATCATCTTCTACCTAGGGACCCTTGTTCTTTCCTGTTTTATCCTTTACCCCGGGTCTACTTTGCTTGCCATCCATGATTTAAGTCTAGCGAACACCAATAAAATTTGTTGCTTGTCTAAGTTGAAAGCTTGTCAAATTATCTTATCTAGATAAGGATTAGTGTTTAGCCTTTAGCAAAGCCAAAATTCAAAAACGCTCCATTTTCATTCCCGCTCCCCATTTGAGTTCTAAATCCTATCTCACAGCCTTGGATAGGTCTCTTATATCAAGATAACTTGCAATCCCCTAAATCGAAAATCGTATTTAAGAGCAATCACATTGTTTGTTCCACATTGCATTTATGTCAAAATCAAAAAGAGTCTCAAAGCAATAAAGTCGAATGTCATATCTCATGACATTCAGTAGAATTAAATGTTTCATTTCAGCATTTCTTGTAATTCTACATTTTCATATCGTAAACTGCATCTCATACATATGCCATAAAAATTACAAAAACATGTCATCATTATCATACTTGCATCATTAAGGAGTTGAAAGGGTCAAAAACAAGATCGAAAAGTTCTCAAACCTCCAAAACATGCACAAGAGATGAGTACAAATCTGATAGGCGAAAACCATAAAAGGATAAACTTTCATAGATACATCCGAAGTTTACATATACAAGAGTATTAAAGAGCTAGGACAAAATGCTCTCAAAAGAAGTAGAGGCTCCCCATGCAAGGGGGCACGAGTTCAAGAAAGGAAGTCAAGGCTGGTTCCCTCCAACGGAACTCTCAGGACTTCGACTCCTCTGTCTACGAATATCACTAGTCGCTCCATGAGACCTATGGGAGCGAGGCGCTCTACTGTGAGCATGTGACTGTGAAGGTCCCGCCATAATAGCATCTCGTCATCCAAAACTAAGACAAGCCATCTCTCGAAGAACCCGATTCTCACCCTTAAGGGTGTGAATCTGGGCCTTCAAGTTTGCATTCTCCTGACATCCATGGTAGACAGGAGTGAAAATATCTATCACCCAGCAGCAGTGTAATGTCCCCTTCTAGTAAGCCGAAATTTTTCTCAACCTTACACAATTTTGACTTAATAAAAGAGAACATTAGTATTCGATTCATCTTTTATTTCAATATAAATTCATTAAGACTATCACATATTAGATTATATTCACATTAAGTTCATATATTTGTTTCGTCATCATGCATTAAGACATTTTCAATTTATAAGCACATTCACATTATTCATTGTTATCATTGGTTCGTGATATGACTTGTGAGGGACTTATGGTAGACTCTTGTGTTAACCAGCTCTAGATCACCAAGTATGATTTCATTAAGGAAATAGTTCCATCTCTTACGGAGGCTCAAAGGTTTCACTCACACACGGAGTCCCTCACCATTTGGCTCGTGGGATTTCACTCACACACGGAGTACCTCATCCAGACGAGAGTCACCATCCGTAGAGCAACTCTTACGAGTTCTCCTAGGCCCAAGGATTTCACCCACACACAGGGTTCCTCATCACTTGGTCGAGGGACTTACATCCAGTCGAGAGATACCTAGGCTAAAATAAACTATTTCAACTACGTCATACCTTAGAGGTGATAGAGGGGTTAAAGGGAGAGTCTGAGTCAGCTCCAAGCATACCACCAACTTATCTTTTTATTTGATTTAATAAATATCATAATTGTTCTTATTGGCATTTAACACAAGATGCCTTATATTAATATTGATCATATATCATTACATTTATTCATTATATTAGTTTATGCACATTCATAGTTTTGTCTAAGTTAAGTGCATTTATTTATATTAACATCATAATTATATCAATTTACTTGACAGTCCATTTATATTCATATTATTCTTCTACAACATTTATATTGCCTAACCTATTAATAAGGAAAGTGCACGTACCTCTTTATGCTATCTTGTTGAATCTGCTCACTGGATTCTATTCTCTTTTGCCTATTCTTTAATATTTATATATTATAATATTTGTTATAATATTAATAATATCTCTATATTGTATTATTATATATGTTATTAATATATATATATATATACCCACATATATAAATATATTACATCTTAATAATTAAATATATTAAAATACTTACCTGCTGTTTAGACGATCTGCAGGTACCTTTTTGGATGCGGTAGATATTTATTCTCTTCCTTCCTTTTTCTATTCATTTCCCCTTTTGTTAGAGGGGCCGGTTAATATTTATAAGTTTGAATGGATGCAATTTACCACACGTCACCACCCTTAATAAATTAATATTATTAAACTTTGATGATACTCGATATTTGTTTGTATTAGTTAAGCACTCCTTATTATGAGATCGACATCTTCTCAAGAGGCTCGATTCCATATATGAATGCCCTTATATTATGCAATGAATAAATACATATTTACTATTATATATTATTATTATTATATTTATTTTTACTTGAATAATTCCTCCCTATATATATTTATGATATCTTTTCTAGTTATGACTCAGAAATATATATAAATATAATGCGGATCTAAATATATTTATTTATGGGATATTATTTATTTATTGCCCATCTTCTTTTCTTTCTATCCCACAGCGTTTATTTATTTCCCTTTCAAGGGATATTTATTATGCCTGGTGGTAAAAGACATACTTACCCTTTTATAATTTTTATTACTTTATGTTATTCCCTTCTATGAGCTGTGGTAAAACTAGTTCTAACCATACGTAATTCCCTTAACATAGTTTATTTATATTATTTGTATTTATATTATATCATTTATATTATAAATAATATATTATTTATTTTATATTATTTATATTATATCATAATAAATGATATATGATTTATATTATATTATTTATATTTATATTATAATATAAGATAAATATAAGAATATTTGTATTTATATTATTAGATATATTTATAATATATTATTATTGTTTACATGTGTTATTTATAAATATAATAATATATATCTTGTTAATTGTTTTAGATAAATATTATTTAAATAATACATATTAATAATATATTTTAAATAAATATATTATATATTTATTTTAACTAAACAATTCTATTATAAATCATTATAGGGACATGACAAGTAGGGGGCACACCGGGATCATCCAAAAGACGGCCTCGAGTCATCCTAGCGAAGGGAGAAGCCAAGCCAACATTAATCTCTCGAACGAAATCCCTCCACTCTCTAACATTACCTGAAAGAGCGAATCGAAAGAGAAAGATAAGTTAGTTCCCCATGAAAAGAGAAAGGACAAAAGTGCGAAAAACAAACAAACGAAACTCACGTGGATCACCCAGTTGCCAATCAGGGTCAAGTTGTCACATCACCTCATCTAAATGAGGTCTCGGAACAACAGGAGGACCCTCAGGGATATTAGGAGCGTCATCTGCATCATCAGCATCATCAAGACCCTCATCCTGTGCATCCTCGGGCAAGCCCTCATCTAACGAATCATCATCATCAGGAACATAGTCCTCGTCAGTGGACTCTGAATCCACAGCAACAATGAGTGATCGGGAAGGAGTTCCTCTCCCTCCCCTCTGTCCTCCTCTCGGAACTCTAGTAATGAAGACTCCAGGAGTCAAAGGAGTCCAAACAACGGTCCTCTGTCCAATCTCACCCATCTCCTAAGCAGTCCTGTAGCAACTGGACACTGGGGGCAAGTCCTCGGGGAAGTCCTCGTTGAATTGTTGTGAAACACAGTCAACACGATGGGCCTCAATTAGACCATTACGGTCTGAAATCTTGGATACTCCACGACAATACTCTCTAACCTCGCCATCATGAGCCCAAGATCCCTCCATGTCACGATGAGGATCGAAGACCATGTCCTCATCTGTAAGAGTGGCAACAGTGGGTGAAGAAGTATCAAAGTGACCAACATGCATCCACCTAGCTGCTCTCGGTAAACGTCTATCTGGAATCGGAATGAGCTTTTGATAGGGCCTGATGTGCTCAAATATCCATGTCATGATCAAAGAAGAGTGGCTAAGAGCTAGAGCCCCTCACCGCAAAATACGATAGAAGTCCCTGTAGACCATGGCAAAGATATCTGGTCCCCAAGCATAGATTGTGCCCTCAATACCACGAATGATTGGTGCCCAACACCATCCTGAGTGAGCCGAGGCCTTGTCTCCCGACAACCTAGAGGCAGTCAAACCGATCAAGAATCTCCTCAAAAGTGGGATACGAAGTCGAGGCACAGAAGTGAGTTGGACTCCTGTCTGATCCCCGGGGCAACTAACCCCCATGAACTCTACCCAGTATGCCTTGTCCTCGAAGGACTCGCTAGCTAGAAGGACTAGAGGATGTCCTCTCACAGGAACTCCAAGTATACGATACACATCATACAGAGTGATGGTCCACTCTCCAAAGATCTGTGGAAACCTGAATGTATTTTTGTCTGCATCCCAGTAAGTCAAAATATCACAGCATATACGGGACACAAGGTGAATAATAGGCACGTGACAAACACTACCCAGACCTGCTCGCCTCAAAACGGTACGGTCCTCATTACTCATTGAAGCAAACATCCCTGAGAGCCATCCTTGCTCTCGGCAGGCATTCCATCGGATACACATGTCCTGCAAAATCAGAACAAAACTTTAGATTAGATCTCGTAAACTCATAAAAATCCCTAAAAATTGTAAAATTGCAGAAAAACCTCACAAAAAAATGTATAACCCTTCAAAATTGCAATAAATAGGTAAAGACGGTAGCCAAAACAAGTCAAATCAGAGTGAAATAAGCTTCAGACAACATGAAATTTCAATCAATATCAGCCCAACAGGGTCGCCCCCAAGCAACCCAGGTCTTCCGTAGGATCTCCCCCAGGCGACCTATCTCACAAAAGGGGCAACCCTAGAGGGAGATCCCTCAAGCTAAAACTACTCTAAAAACCTCATTTTTCAACCAATTTCAGAAAATGAAAAACCTATTTTACTCTAAACGACGAAATAGAGACAATGCAACAAGAAAAATTGACAAAAACAGACAATTTCAAGAAGAGATTTTTCACAAAATTCAAACTAACGTTTAGAGAAGGTTTTTTCACTGTTGGCATACCCGATTCTCCGTGGCTGAAGAAGAGGCAGCCATCTTCGCGATCTCCTCGACGATACCTTTCCAACGACTACTCCTGTGATCGATTCCGTCACCGTTTCACTCCGATCTCACAATTTGACTCGCTTTGTTTGCCCTTAAGCTTATAGTTTCATTTGTGCATTTTAGATTAGTTCTTTGCTTTTATGCATCTCTTTCGTGCATTGTTTTGCGTGCTTTCATTTGTCATGTCCCCGTTTCCGACTTGATCATCAAGTGAAGAATGGATTAGCCTATTTCTCATTCCCGGAGGCTAATTCTAAATGATAAGGGAATGAAATTGGTTTTTGACTAACTCAATGTTGTGTTTTTGCAGGAATAAGTCAAAAACTACTTCAAGGGAACTATGACAAGACTAGCAAATTTGGCTAAGTCTAAGAGTCATTTTATCACCTCAAGTGGTCACATTGTCAAGTGATGTTATAATGATGTTTGGGCACATCTCTAGGCAATTTAGGCTCATTATGGCGCCTAGCTTTCAAGTTCATGTATAGCACTCAGTGAGTGATCTAACTTGAGGCGCTCCATGTGATTAACCTCCTTTAACCTAGCGCCTAGTACTGAGATGAGTGGATGTGGATGAAGTTTTTATGCTTGGGCACAAATGTCATGATGAACCTACCAAATGTGTGCCTTGGATTTTGAAGGCAATAATCAAGGGGATGGAGTCATCTTTGGATATGTTGAACATCAATTGGGCAAATTAACTCATCAAATTTGAGTTTGGGATCATTAAAGAAGTCCAAGTGAGTTAGGCGCACTTCCTAGCTCTCTTAACCCTCAAAGTGCGCCTAGTCCTCATAAGGTGCAAATCCAGGATAAAAACATGGGCGTTTGAGTTGAGATGGTTGATAGGATCAACAGGAGTGGATGAAGTGAGTAGCTCATGCAAAGAGGAGTCTTAAGGCATCTAGGCGCCAATTTCATCACCAAATTCCCAATAGTGCGCCTAGACTCTATTGCACTTCAAACAAGTGATGAACTCCTTCAAGATTGATCAAGTGAAACCTCACCTTCAATAAGCTCCAGTGGAATGATTGAATTGATCAAGTAATGACATCTTGTTATCTAGGCGCATTTTTCCTCTGGCAACTTGTCAATGAGCGCCTAGTATAAAAAGGGTCTCTTCTAGCATTGGATAATGATTTTGAGATGAGGCGCTCAAATTAGCTAAGCCTCTTCACTAGGGCGCCTAGATGGATGATGAAGTATGGATGAGTATCTTGAGGTTTCAAGGCTTAGGCGCAGATACCAGTTAAAACTACCTCAAAAGTGCGCCTAAGATAGATGCAAGTCCTCAAGACCAGTTTGGATACAAGGCGCTCCATCAGGGGGCAAGATCATATCCATTTGAAGTCAAGTTGCTTTCAAATTGCCTTGAAAAGATGATAAGTTGGAACCTAGGTGCAAATTCCTAGCTAAACTGACAGTAAGTGCGCCTAGTTGAGAAAGAGACATCTTCAAGGGGGAAATTGTTGGGCGCTCATTTTATAGGAGTCAATCCAACACTTTGAAGGTTCTTTTGTTTGTAGAAAAGTGTCAAATCCATCTCTAGGCGCCAAAACCTCTGTAAATCCTCCAAATGTGCGCCTACCCTGTAAGGTGATAAGTTGAGCGTCCCAAATCATCAAATGATAGAGTATGGATCCAGAGGAGTTCATAAGGCAGTATCATCCAAGGATCAGGATTCATGACTTAGGCACACTTCCTAGTGAGATCCTCCAAATCTGGCGCCCCAATCAAAAGAACCCTAAAACTGCGCCTAAGTGTTTCTAGAAGAGGATAAGGTAGTTACACTCTCATTAGTCAGAAGGATAGCATTGGGATCCGTGTCAGAGTCTTTGGGTAAGATTGCCAATTTAGGATGAGTTGTCAAGAGGAATATTCTCCTAAATATGCTTGGAAAACGTGCCTTCATTGCCTTTGGAAGGCCTATAAAAAGAGGAGCTCTCATTCATTTGATCATCTTATCTTTTGGCGAATTTTCTCTCTGCAAAGCTTTATGCTTGTGAGCTTCAGGCCTGCGAGTTTCAAGTGTTGGGGTGATGCTCCCTCAACTGACAAGGTGATGCTCCCTTGTTGCATTGTGAGGTGTTGACATCCAGTTGACATCATTGGGTTCAATTGAAGTGATCTACATCATCTAGTGAGATAGAGCTAGTTGTGAAGAAATTGATAGTATTGTATACATCTAGGCTTCAAGGCCTTTCCTTGTAATCCCTTTGAATAAGATTGTATATTCATGCCATTGAGGGCATCATCATTGTAATAAGACATTTGCATTGAGTTGAATCAAGTAATAATACAAGTACCCAACTTCAAGTTGATTCATGCAAGTTGCTTTTGTTATCTTTTCATGAATGATGTTAAGCCGATTGAGTAATTGAAGAGTTAAGTGCAAGTAAATTTGTCTAAGGGAAAAATTAGTTCATACTAGTTGGGTATCTTACATCATTCCTATAGGTCTAAACCGACAAAAACAAACAACTAGTCTACTCAAACGATCCATGGTAAGTTCGTCATTTTAGTTTTCATTATTCGTTTTGATACATTTAAATGTCAGACTAATACTAGTTATTGTAGGTACAATTGCGGAAAAATCGACAACAGGTAAGGCCTAGTTCGAGAACGGTACCTACCTTCCATGTAGACTACCGTCCCTGAGAGGGCAAATATGTAAGCACAAAAATCACGCACAGCCTCCACGAGGACCCCTATGATGATTCAAATCATTGTCACGTACATGTAAGTGTGAAATAATCTCCTTTAAGCAACAAACCTCTCGATAACGTGTCTTCTTTCTAGTCTTGTGTTGTTTCCTCTTTGTCGATTTCTCTCTCTCCCCGTTTGCAACGTTTTTCGACACTTTTGCAACACTTGTCGATATGCGTTTTTTGAGCTTTCGACCTCGCTCCTAAGTCTTGTAAGTGTCTTGTAGGTAAGTTTTCACCTTTCTCCTATGTTTTTCATCCTCTACACCCCCTAGAAGCCTTCTAGAGGTCCCCCCTATCCATCTCCCACTTTCAGTATTCAGTTCCGCTCAACCAATCCAAATCTCCCCCTATTATTTCCAAATCTCCCCCAGGAGATACTGCAAGTGCAAGTGGAGATTTGGATTCTTGCACATGCCTGACCTGTTTCCAGAGGCAGAACACCTCCTTTTCATCTCTTCTTTCATTTCCCAACCTGCAATTCTTCAGAAAACCCTGTCAAGCCTGGATCTCCCCCGGGCGACCCTACTGACGAAAGGCGCGACCCTATCGAGTTTCCAGCTGCGGAAAAACTCGAGTTTCTCACTCGTTTTAGCTCCGTTTTCAGCCGTTTTCCTTCCAGTTCGCATGATTTTTGATGCCTAATATGGAGTTGACTATTTCATGCACCCACACATGCATAATTAACTCCATTTGATCTAAAATTAACAACTCAATCAATCTCATGAATCCTCTCATCTCCAATTCCTCTTCAATGATAAGTTATTATTGATTTATCACTCCATAGTTAGCTAAGTTCACTGGATAATCAACCTTGTTAACTCCCCAATCATTCTTGTTAACTCATCAATCAATTGAGTTAACTTCTCAATCAATCCCATTCCTCAAACCTATAAATACCCCCCTCCCTCAAACACAAAGGGAGGCAAATTCATTGTGCACACAGCTCTTGCCAGTTTTTGCTCTCCAAATCCGCATTCTAATGCTCTTACAGGACGAAGGTGCATTTTGCTTTATTCATTGTTCAACCAAGCATCATTACGCTGCTTCATTCAACGCCGTTCTACTCAACCAAAGCTCTCATTGAGCTCTTTCAAGCTTCAACAAGCTTCTTTTTGCTTCTTTGTGTCGTTTTGTCGTCAAGAGGTTCTCCTACTACTTCAAAAGGACTCAAGGTTGCCAACATCAAGGATTTCTGAGGGTAGTGGAGTCACACAAATTTTCATTCTTTTAGGTTCCTTTATTGCTTTAATCAATTCATAGTAATTAGAAAACCAAATTTGCTCTTGGGAATAGTAAATCTTTGCTTTTTCCTTGATAGTTAGATCTTGCATGTTAGAGTAATTGTTTTCATATTCCTAGATCTAGATTATTTGTAAAAGCAATTCCCCTTTTTAGATTAGATTATTTCAAAACAATCGAAAACCCCAAAAACATAGATTAAAATTGCATTAGGAAGAATCATATTAGCTTGCATTCATATTTCCCTTTCATAGATTAAAAAGCACTCTTCATTTCCAAAACACTAAAAAAGCACAAAAAAACGTTTGCATATCATTTAGCTTTGCATGCATATAGAAACCCTAGAAATAGACAACTTGCAAAACCCTCGATACCATCACGAGGCAAACCATGATAAACGATTCCATCAAACCCTTGATCACATCACAAGGTAAACACAAGTCAAAGCATAACCAAACCCTAGGTCGAAACCCTAAGTCTAGTTCAGGTTGGTCATCACACTTTTATCTCTATCTTGGCTCACGAATGTGCCTAGGAGTGAGAGGAGAGTGGGTGAGGGCTATCCTCAACGAGATTGAGGAAATCAATCCACGACAACAGCAGGAAACATTTACTTTACCACAACAAGATCCATTTGTCCTCTTATTAAGAGAAGAACAAAGACAACTCCAAATACAACAAGAACTCATTCAACGCATTGAAAGACGAGGGCATAAATGAGAGAAACCGTTTACCCACACAAAGGTGGAATAGAAGAAACCCCAACAGGAGAAGAGAAACTAGTGACCCTTTGGGTCATAGGGTTATCTCAACAACTACCATCGAACGAAACATTCAACTCAGCACACAACAACAAAGGCCACAGAACTTGTCGACCCCTCTCTACGAAGTCCAGCTCTCCAACGAGCCAGACCCCCGCCGTGTCTCGCCTCCTCTCAACTAGCTACTTCCACGAGAGCGAGAGTGACATGGCGAATCGCCCCATGCCAAGTGCCAAGAAGGGAAGGGTCCATGTGCATGCCGAAATCCGACCCGACAACCCCAGGCAATCGAAGTCGCAATTTTAAGCGTACAATTACACAATATTCTTCGATGCTTAATAATATAAGTGCCTTGTATAAATTTATCCTTTGCAGATCCAAAGTCTATTGTTTATGAATAAATTTGATTACTTGTTTTAGCGAATCTCATGAGATTGTTTATCTTTTATCTTTTACAGCAGAATACTTCTTGATGCCTTCTTCCTCCTATCGATTTGCCTTTTATACCTCTATCGAATGCCTTTTGGGAATGTTGGTGATTGTTCCTTGAATCATGCCTCTTGGAGACCCTTCAGTGCTGCCTCTAATAATAATTATTTATTAGTATTGACTAATGATTAGTCACTGTTCTTTTATGATAACTACCTCTTCTTAATCCCGATCGGGGGAATGGATTAGTCATTGTTCCATTGATGCAATCATTTTATATAAGCAATGTTAATAAATGAGTTATTGTATTAAGCTAGAGCCATGAGTCATATCGAATGCAAAGATGACTTTATATTAATCCATGTTTTATACATGCATCGGTGACTTTAGAGTCAGTTCATTACATTCTCCCTTTTCCTAGGGTATATTTTTAGTTTTTTGATATAGCAAATGGCTTCTGCAAGTAAGAGAGCTAGTGGCAAACCTAAGGACCCTTGCTAGAAATATGGGATAGCAAGTCCAACACCAAGAGAGATTATTTGTAACAAATGCACTAAAAAAATGAGAGGAGGCATAAATCGCCTCAAATATCACCTTGCACAAGTCCATTGCTAAGATGTTACCACATGTATAGAAGTTACTCGAGAAATTCAAAGGGAGACAATAGCTCTCCTTGAAGCATATGAGTAGAGGAGAAAAGTGGCAAAAAAGAGGACAGCAGAGGCAATGCCAGCCCCATCCCCATTTTTCACTTCTACTGTGGCAGAGGGAGATAGAGGGGGTTCTTCTTCCATTTGGCCATAGTTTAGAGGTTTAGGCAGCCTGAGCAGCCATGGTTCTAGCTTTTTTGTTCCTCGTAACACACCTAGTGTGCAACCTTCATTGGAAGGTACTACATGGAATAAGGAATTACAACATGAAGCAAAGTTAGCATGTACAAGATTTTGGTACTACAACATTTTGTTCAATGTTGATTCAAGTCCTTATTGGGAGTAGTCGATCACTACATTGACCATGGCAAATAAGGGGTTCAAGGCCCCCGATTGTCATGAGTTGAGTGGCCCCTTATTGCAGGATGAGGTTGAAAACACCAATCGGCTAGTAGAGAATCAAAAATTAATTTGGAAAAAGAAAGGCTACACCATTTTATCTGTTGGAGGGACAGATGGCAGGAATAGGACACTCATTAACTTTTTAGTGGCTTCCGGGGTGTTGTGATGTTTTCACACATCGCCCCATTGCAAATGGGGACCCCCTCTTTTTTTTGGCCTGGTTTCAGTTTTGCTTTAATCTTGCAGTTTCTTGCTCGAATCCATGAAGCTAGGAAAGAATTTCCAAGCACTTAGCTCACAAGGAATATTAAGAGTGCTTGAAGTGGTGAAGAAAAGAGTGATTCTCCCGAGGATGTGTGAAACCCTAGTTACTTTTCCTCAAGCAAATCTGGCTAGTCCATGGAGGGAGTCCATCATTCCATAGAAAAGGTCCAAATCCTTCGCCCTCAGCATAAGACTCCGTGATGAATAGGCTATCCTGTTCCAAAACTCTAGTCCGGAAGTCTCTATCCACAATTCCATTCTAGGGGCCTCTGTTCTTGGTACCTGTCTAGGGTCCTATTCTAAGGTCCATCATGATTCCTATTCCAAAGTTCTAAGTCCAAAGTCCAAAGTGCACCGAGGCTTGTCATTCCTTGCCAACTCATTTATCCCTGACTGAGAAATGGGAAAATTCCAAGAATTCCATGACTTCAAATTCCAAGACCCTAGGGAAGATGCGCCACTGGTCAAGGAGGAATTCCTGGACAGGAAATTCCATGACTTCAAATTCCAAGACCCTAGGGAAGATGCGCCACTGCTCAAGGAGGAATTCCTGGACAGGAAATTCCATGACTTCAAATTCCTAGACCCTAGGGAAGATGCACCACTACTCAAGGAGGAATTCCTGGACAAGAAATTCCATGACTTCCAATTCCAAGACCCTAGGGAAGATGTGCCATTGCTCAAGGAAGAATTCCTGGACAGTAAATTCCATGACTTCAAATTCCAATACCCTAAGGAAGATACGCCACTGCTCAAGGAGGAATTCCTGGACAAGAAATTCCATGACTTCAAATTCCAAGACCCTAGGAAAAATACGCCCTTGGTCTTGGCAGGAATTCCACACTTCAAAATCCAAGCCCCCCTTAGAAATGCGCCTTACCTTGAAATCATTCCTTGGCAAAACCTTGTCAAGATCTCGTCATTCCATGAGAAATTTCCTAAGTTCTTGACTCCAAAACATGAAAGTCCAAAACAAATAGGCAATTCTTTGTCAAATTTTGAAAATCCTTGTCAAAGTAATAGAAAATTTCATCAAGTTCGCGAAATCCTGACTCCCAAGGTGCAAAATCCTTGACTCCATGGAAATTGCGACAAAGGAAATTCCATGACTTCAAAATCCATGACTCCATGGAAATTGCGACATAGGAAAATCCATGACTCCATGGAAATTGCGACACAGGAAAATACATGGACATGGAGGATTAAATCCATGACATCGTGGAAAATGCGCACTGGGAGGAATCATTCCAGGACATGATGAAATCCGCAACCTAAGGTAAAGGACGCTCCATGGCACAAAAGAATCCACAAGATAGACATGGAATGTAAACATTAACAAATCCACAAAGTCCTAAAATCCACGCCTTGATGAAAAGTGTGCCCAAGAAGATGGAAGGAATTCCAAGCGGGAAAAATCCATGACAAGCCAAAATCCCCGACCCTCCTCAATACGCGCTCTTGGACAAGGAAGATTCCACGACCGACCATAATTCCCGACTTGAGGCCCTTGAGGCGGTGGCCAACCTAAGTGACCGCTGGAGATAAAAGACCCTAAGGAAAATATTTTAAAACTCATTCAAGTCGGCCAAGTCACAAGTATTTAAGCATTCAAAATGTTCCCTTATACCCAAGTCGGCCTTGTGGAGAGGAATTCACATGGGTATATATAGAGGCACTTGGAATCTCAAATCAAAACAAATTTGAAGCAAATTCAAGAGCAAAATTCATCCAAGGGCAGATAAAAAGTGCGACATGGAATTTTCCATGACCACCTCCAAATGTGCGACCAAGATAATGGAATCCATGTCAAAGTGAAAATTGCGACTAGGATGAAGAAATCCAAGGTAAGGAAGAAATTGCACTCCAGAGGTGAAAAATCCAAGACCTCCTTGGAAATGTGCCTTGATTTGGAAGAATTCCTTGATAAAATTTTATCAATCCTTGTCAAAATCTCATCATTCCTTGATGAGAATTCTTGAATTCTCGACTCTGAACATGAAAATTCCAAGACACTAAGAAAATTGCGACAAGGAATTTCAAGAGAAAATCCGGATGGACATGGAATATGCGCTCTAGCATGAGGAAAATCCAAGACCTCTAGCTCTTGAATCCGCCCAGTTCTTGCCTGATAATCCTGGAATGAAGGAAAAGTTAGTCCAAATGTGAAAAATGCAAGGAAAATGAAGAAAATCTTTTGTTTATTCAAGAATTTGGAATGAAATTGATCAATCATGCAAGTTTATTCTATGGTTTATCTTAGTATTGCATTGCATTTAAGAATTTTGTGCATCATGACTATTTGAGGTTTCTTTTGTTTTGCAGGAATCCAAGACGAGGATCACTGTCAATGAGGATGCTCGACGCTGATCCATACCCTTCAAGGAGGATATGAAGAGTTCCAACGCCAGACAAGGAGACTACATGTGAATTCCACAAGAAGAAAAGAAAGATTCAGACATCTCAATGATACAAGGAAGGCAACATCAAGGATTCCAGTTCAGTGACAAGGACACTTCGCATAAAGGATAAGGGAAGATCAAAAGTCCTTTCAATGATTTCAAATGACATAGAGAATGCTTGCATCAACGATAACAGGATGGAAGATACACTTCAAGTTCCATGTCAAGGATTCCAGTTCCAGACGGGAAGAGAATCCAAGAAGTCAAGGACAAAATTCCAAGTCCAAAGTTCACTCAGAGGACAAGACAAGGTGGCACCCTAGGACAGCTGGCACTTTCTTACTTGCCAGAAGGGTGGCAGTCTCACCTACCTCCTTTTAGGGTTTCTATTTGACCTGATTCTAGCGTGGATTCCAAGGAAATCTGATTTCCTCTCCCTTTTGTACTTTTGGCTGCCCATATAAAGGCTTGGACGCCTCATTTCATTCTCTCTCAGTCTCTCTCATTTTTCCATTCACTAGAGTAGATAGCTAGTTAGTTACTCATTTCTGTAGCACTCTATTCCTGGAGCAAGAAACTTTGAAGAACCAGCAAGATTGTTGTATAAACATTTTCCAAATCAATATATGAACATTGTGGATTGGTGTTTGTGGTATTCTTTGGACTATGGCATGGTTTTTTGTTTCTTTAAAGCAAATCTTAAGCTCCAAATTCTGAAATTGTTTCATTTTTATTATCTTTCATTATTTCTTAGAATGATGAAAAGCCTTTTTGTTGATGCATGATTGAAACTTCTAGTTCATACCATTTGTGGTCTATGGCTTGCAAATCACAGTGTATGGTTGGTCTGAACTCACTTCAAACTTAACTTCGATTGTTTCTACATATTTCATTTCCAGGTTCTATGTTGGAGCAGTCCGAAAATCCTCACTTGCACCCTAGAAGATTGCACCATCTCTTCCTAGTTGTTGCCTCATGACAAAGCAGAGCATGGTTCCAGTTTCCATGGATCAGCAGTAGTCCTTTCCGTCAATTAGATTCCTGAACCCTTTTCTTTCTTTTGCATTTTGTTTTTAGATCTTCACTAAGATTAGTTTTCAAGAGCTTTATTGTCAAATCATACACCTCTACAAGAGTGGAACTTAGAAATTCCAATTTTTCCCCTGTTTGAGGAAGTTCCATTCATCCACAAATCGGAGTCCCGGGAGTAATGAACTTATCCATGTCCATGAAGAGGGAGCAATTTCGCGAAGTCCCTTTGTGATTACCAACAAAATCACATCATTTCACTGAGTCTATCCCATGCTAGTCAAGACCTGACCAAAAAGGAACCTTGGAGCGCTCTTGTGTGATCACATAGTTTAGCATCCGAGAGGCTTTTTCTCAAGAGAGGATAGAATACTCGGTGTTTTATTCTAATGTTGCTGCTGTCACAAAAAACACATCAACAAGGGGGACAGTTTGTCTTTTGGAAGTCAATTGATGCCTCCAATGGTGTAAAAAATGCACAAACCTTGTGCAACTTGTTAGATGGGGTGGTGATAGATGTGGGAGTGAAAAATGTCATCCAGATGGTGACTGACAATGCAGTTGCATATGTGACAGCCAGTAGACTTCTAGAGGTGAGGCATCCTACATTGTTTTGGAGCCCTTGTGCTACCCACTACCTTGACCTACTCCTTGAGGGCATAGGGAAACTAAGTTGGATGAAGAATGTGGTTGAAGATACAAGAAATATCATAGAGTACATCTGCTACCACACATGGGCCCTGAATCTCATGAGAGAGTACATTGATGGCAAGGAGCTCGTACAGTCAGGAGTCACACGGTTTGCCACTAATTTCCTCACCTTGCAAAGTATAGTCATTGCATTGCCCAACTTTAAGCACATGTTTGTGAGCGAAAGGTGGTTGGAGTCTCATTACTATAGGAAAATTGAAGCAAAGAGAGTTGTGAAGACTATTTTTGATGATAGGCTCGCTAAGTTTGCGGATGAAATCATCAAAGTAACTTTTCAATCTAAAATTTTTCAGTTTTTTTTTTGTTTTATAATGTTACAATTTGCTATTTTTGTAAATTTTTATTTGTTGATTTTATATTTATTTAGAAATGTTTTTATTTAGTATAACTATCTAATTCCATTTTCATCCACTTTATTGTTTAGGTGTTAGAACCATTGGTTGGGCTTCTATGATTGGTGGATGGGGATGATAACCCCATAGGGTATCTATATGAGGCCTTGGATAAGGCCAAAGAGGTAATTCAACATTTGTATGGGTCAAACAAAACCAAATATGAACCCATATGGCGCATTATTGATCAGAAGTAGAATCGACAACTTCACCCACATATTCATGCAACTACCTACTATTTGAACCCCAAGTTTTCTTCAACCTTTCATTCAAAGCAAATAGAGGTTATGCTTGGCTTCAACACGTGTATTGAGAGGTTAGTATCCAATGATAACCTTTGAGACCTTATAGACGATGAGATATAGACTTATAAGAAGGTGGAGGGGCCATTTTTTTCTTCAACTTGATGTGTTCGTAGGAGATGCACTTTGCAACCAAGTAAAAAAACATATTTTTAATTTTAGTTCACTATTTATTAAATTATATTAAATTTGCTAAAGTTCTTGCAAAATTATAAATGGTGTTCTTATAGATTTGTGGTGAGAAGATTTTGCTACCTGTTGGGATTCCTATTTTCAAGCCAAGTATTTGCAGAATCTTGCCAAATTCATAAAATTTTCCTAAGGGGTCCCTATGCTTTTACTCCGGTGCGTGTCGTTGAACCGCTGATTTTGGCTAAGTTTGAAACCCTAAAAACCCTAAAAGATTGGTTAAGTCTGAAATTTTATGGATCCTCCAAATTCTAGATTCTACATTTCAACTCCTATGGATCCTAAACCTATCTCAAACATCCTAACAGTATATTTTAAAATAACTTAAAGTATAAGAAAGGTAATGTATTTTAAAATATACTGTCATGTTGGAATTTCGATCCCTGAGGGCATTTCGGGACCTGAATGCATTTCGAGACTCCGAGGCCCGATGGGATTTTTGGTCCTAGTCCAAAATCTTCTTGGGCCCCCTAAATTTTCAAGGCAAATTTGGAGGTGCAAATGTTCAAATTTTTAAATAACTTTTTGAGGAAAGGGCTAAGTTTTTCATGCAGTTTCGGGTCAAACTTTCAGTTTTGACTTTCGGCACTTTTGGTCCCATCGAGATTTCGGGACCCGCTGGGACTTTTGGACTTTTTCCAAAAGGGTCCAAAATTCCTAAGTCCTCCCGCCGACCCAACACCCACTAAAGGCCCAAGAACGTCTAAAAACGCGGGGAAACGCGCCAACAACTTCTAGGATAGCCATTAATGCAAAATGGGTAGTTGAATTTGATGTTTTTAATGCAGTTGGTGGAGTTGGTGGGGTTTTCCCTCCTATTCTTCCATCCAATCCAAGTTGCAAGTGGTATAAATAAAAGATTGAAACTCTTTTGAGGGGTTCGTTCTTTGATGGTGGCTGGAGGTTGTGTAAGTTCAGAAATACTTCTAAGGCTCCAAATCGCACCATGTCCAGTTGCAGAGAAGTAATGGGGTGGTGAAACAGATGAAAGATAGTGTGCAGTAGGGGTTGTGCAGAGAATGTCTCCATGATTGTTTGTATATATTTAGGGTTTTCCTCTTATCACATTTGTTGATAAGTTTGCATTGGGCATTTGAAAATGTGACAATATTTTAAATATATTACAAGCTTTGTAATTGTCATTTGTTCTTTACATTTGAATGCATGCAGTTCGTTCTGGATTACTAAGTATGTTTGAAGCACAAAACCTGCAATTTGATATAGCATGTGCTTAGATCATTTTTTTTTGGTTTCCTTTCCATTGTTTTATTTTCTGTCACTTGTGACTCTGTGGCCCAATTGGATTGGCACCGGTCTTGGCTCCATCAGACCAATCTCATATCATTTAAAACAAACAAACATTTACCAGTGATTTAGGAGAAGAACCATCATTCTTGTGCATGCATACTTGCACAGTTTGTATCAGCTATATAGGGGTTTTGTGACAGCAGTTGTTCTGGGTTTAGTGACAGTTTTGGGATCAAGATAACAAGTTGGGTTTGGTTGTTCATTGGTTTTTAATTGTTCATCTGGTTTGAACTCAATACCTATTAAGGTATACTAATATATACCAACCCCTTATGTGTTTTCTGAGTTTAGTTGGCCCCTAATGCGGTTTTGGGTTTTTTGCATTTGACAAGCACACATGTATATATATTTCGAAAACACAAGAAATAGAGAATACCTAGATGATTTATTTCAAAGAGAATGTATCATAAACCACAAACAAGCAATACCCATGTCATGAAATGCCATAAAATGAGAGTTCATTACATACCCATTATGCTGTCATGCAAAAACACAGGTCTAATACACTAGAACAACGACTGGGTTGTCTATTGTTTCTTGGTATTGTAGGATACAATGCAGAAATTAGCTCAAAAGTGTATAACAGCAATATTTAGGCAGATTGAGAAGATTATCACCCCTTTTGAGGGCCTCACAAGACTCCAAACTCCCAACGTGGCCGCTACAAGCTGGGACGGCTGGCTGAAGGTGTTGGACAGCAAACACAAATGAGGAATGTCTTCAAAATACCTCCTAACACCCCTGTAGTCCACTGCAGACCCCAAACGCCTAGCTGGGTGGAAGATTCACCATAAAATCAGACCCAAAAATGTAAGATGATCCTCATAATGGTACAGCTAGTCCAGCAATGGTACGGCCTGCCTTGGTAATCACACAGCCCCAGAAACCCCTCCAAATCACTTCAAAATCTAAGCATATAACCTTCAAAATGCATCAATAATTATGGTGGATAATATTCTACGAAAGCACTGAGTTTTCCCCTCCGTGACAAAGCTCCAAAATCTTCAAACTGCGTAACAATGAAGCACACTCACAGCCACTGAGTATGGTTGTCCTCAAGCCACCTTAGATGATCTTTCACACCTACGGAAGCTATTGCAAATGGTGGTTTTCGTCACCAAGAGCCCAAGTGGTTTCTTCAAACCCTCATACATTGCAGAGCAATATGCAAAGAAAATATGTTGTTATGAATGAGCTCTTCTTTTTTCATTTTTGCTTACATATTTCCCTCATGAGGTGCACTTAACTTTGCGATGGAAAATATTTCATTTAAATTGCTTTATTTCCCTTCCTTTGGGCGCCCAAGTCCTTAGTGACTTAATTTTGCATTATATTACTTTATTTCCTAAGTCACCATAATATAATAAAGTCCATACATTAATTATTAACATTAAATTATGGACTTTAATATGAAAGCCCAAACGGACTCAGAATTGCAAGATCTTTAGACCGTTAGAAAGGTCTAATTAAATCACTTTGCCTCCAACCATGAATTTTCCCGTTCGGAAGAAACCCTAACTAAAAATAGTAAGTTACCGCCAAAGTGTCTGAAACCAACCAAATAAACGGCCAGAGTTCCCTAACCACATTGGTTAGTTAATGGGAACCGAGTATAGACTAACCCATCATAAAATGGGGGACATTACATATACCCCTTGGAATATCCCTCCAGAGCCTAGCTGAGCTCAAAGTGCAAGGGATGAAACCCACTCCCGTAGAGTTGACCGTCAACCCTCCACGTTCTGTTGATAGACCGATTATGCTTGCATGACGACAGCCCTAGCCTTGTGAGTGTGATTTTGTCCTAGGAAGTGGAGTTGTGGTTTTGGGACCCAACAGTGCCGACACGCCTAATCTTCAAAACCTTGCCATCTACATTCTATCACAGCCTTGTAGTGCTTCTGGTTGTGAGCACAACTAGAGTCTTTTTTAGGCCATTCACACAACGAAGTGCTACAGGTTGACCCAACAATGCTTGAATGACCTTGAGTTTGTGCAATACAACCTTCGGTTGCATGAAAAGAGGGTACAGAGGGTGGATACACATCATGCACTTGACCTAGACAATATTGATCCATATGTAGATTAGATTGTTGAAGATGTCAATGCGGATCCACTCTTTATTGATGATGACAACTGATTTAAAGAGGGAGGCAGCAGAATGGGAAGCAAATGTGGCACTACATGAGGAGGCAGAGGGCAAGGTTGGTGAGCCACCAAGGGCGGGTTCACCACATACACAGATTGAGGCTCGTATTGTGTCTTACATTGAGGACACTGTAGTTGTGTAATATCCCACCCCTGATAGGATATTTACCTTTCTAATTTTTGCTTGTCTTTGTTTGTGTTTGTATTGCTGATTGATTTGTTCGTGTTTTGGCAATGTTTTTGAATGCTTTTAAACAGAAATAAAGTGCAGAAAACTAAAGAACATTCAGCAAATGTATAATCAGAAATTTCACATTTTTCAATACCACAACTAGCTCAAAATTTCCAGAATTTTATTACAATCATAATATCGAGATTTTCTCGATTATAACAACCCTGTTCATTAAATACCATCTAATATCTAAATCCAACATACCTAGAAAATGTTTGCCACTTTGTCAAGGTGTTGTAATAGAAACCAGCAAACTCAAAGCTTTCAAACATGGACACCTTCCTCCACAATCTGTCCAAAAGCCACGTTTTCACTCAAAATGCTTCCAAACCCTAGCGCCTAGGGTTTCTATTCTCCACATAAAGAATACTTCTGATTTGCAATATTATTCAAACCCTTGTCTTTCAAATATTCAGTAAATTATCAAACTTCTGATAAATTCTTCAAACCCTAGCTTTGAAGCTTTCCTGTAAATCTTTGAAGTACAAGCACAATCCCTGCAATGGAATTGTTTGCATGTTGTTCTTCCTGAGGGGCTACGTCCTCAAAAAGCTTGAGATTTTCAGACTCTCCAATCTTCAGCAAAACCCTTCAGCCAAATTCTTCTTCTTCAACAATGAATGAATGAAATGCTTTTTTCAAAGATAATAAATATAATAAATATATTTGCTTTTGTTGTTACTTTATACTATATCTCATTTAGGCGCTCATATCCATGACTTTTATAATTTGACTTTATATCATTAAATAAGCCTTAATAATAAAGTCAACAAAGTCATTTAATGTTATTCACTTTTATAATTAATTATTATTAAAGTATCACTTTAATAATAATTAAATACCATAACTCTATCAATAATCAACATTAATCTATTCCGTCAGCGCCAGAAGGTAGCCCACTGAATCCTCTGCTCACCAAGGTGCCTTACTATAAATAGTAAAACTAGACCCCAACAACTAAGTGACTTACTAAAAATAGTAAGTATGCATACACTGAGTCCAAAACACCTCCAGAAGGCAAACCCTGAATATCACCAAGTACTGGAGAAGAAAACACCATAAATTGCCATCAGAAGAACCAGATAACTCCCTCACAAGGCCCTCTAATCACCATCACTAGCCTATGAGGACCTGATGATAGGCTAATCCACCAAACTCTGACACTGGCTAAAAAGGGGACATTACAAGTTGTACCCCCCCTACCATCTAGTTCCACAAGACACACACATCGACAGCAGTCTTTACTAAGCTTTATTTGTTGAAGAAATTTATGATTTCTTCTTTTTATTGATATTGAAACATGAACTTCATATGTACTGAGAATTTGAACTCATTTTTTGGTCTATGATAGCATATTGAACTCATATTTTGGTTTATGATATGTTATTATGTAGTATGTTACTATGTACTGAACTTGTATTTTGGTTTATGAAATGTATTGAACTTGTTTTTTAGTTTATGATATGTATTGAACTCTAATTTTGGTTTATATATGAAGGAATTCAGCAATATGTTTCACAAATTCAGTAATATATGTGTTTTTTAAGAATATTTTTAAAAATTATATATATTTTCAATGTTCAATAAATATGCCAAGTTATTGCCGAGTTTTTCCCCGAGTTTTAGCTAAGTCCTGAGTTTTTGATTTTTTGGGGTCAAACAAGTAATTGCCAAGTCCAAGTTTTTCAGCTGTGATTCATGGAGATATAGTTGCAATACCCTTTCTTGGATATGTCGCTGAATGATTTCATTGACCGGCTGATGTATGTATAGTGGATCTGAATAGCCTGTCAAATATATTTGTCGCAAGGTTCTAGCCTGCTAAAAATGAATGAGTTGTTGTTCCAGATCTCTTAGATCACCGAAAGAAGAGGAAGACCCCATCAAGGACTTCATAGCACACTTCAACAAATTGCTGAGAATGACCCCAAGCTCTGCCAATCCAAGTTCGAACAACACTCTTTGCTTCTTTATTGCTTCACTAGATCTAGAAATCAACTTTCTTCTGAACATAAGTAAAGTAGCATAAGTTGAACTGCTAACCAGCAGGCAACGGAGACTGAATACAATATGATACTATCCAGAAAGGTGAAGGAGATTTCTTCAGATTTGATAGGGATGTGGATGGAACCACCATGAAGGACTAGTCTTTTCAAGAGAGCATTCTTGTTCTTGTACTCCAAATTCCTAGAAAGGAGATGAAGATTCTGCCTACTCCTCTCCCTTTGCTCAATCACACAATGCTGGATTAAGGATATCTGGATGAAAAGGAGCATATTCTTAAACCAAATACAAAAGAAATTCCACAGGTGTATAAGATGCTCTCTGATGAAGATGAATGTACCCAACTATTCAAGGATCAAAACTGCACTCCTGTTCCTACTACCATGCAAGAAGACCCCTGTTGCATAAGGGTTGATCATGGATCAAGTTGTTCCATCTTCACTTTCTTTAAATTCAAAGAGCTGTCTGGAATCCCTTCTCATGCAAAATTGAAGACTCTCTAGGTGATCAAGCTTTACAATCTTTTTCTTTTCCCAAGATGGAATGTTGCAAGCAAAACATTGGAGTTTTTCCTCAAAATGATGATATGGGTTTGTAGTCAAATAATGAGTGTGCTAAAGGAACTTTGAGATTGATTTGGCTCTAGATCTAACCCCTGCTATTCTTGCAAAATAAGAGGTATGTTCTAAAGATTTTACATCTTTCATTGTTCAATGAGGAATATTTTCTCATTAAAAACAATGAGTATCAATTTATTAATGAGGAGCCAAATTATAAAGGCTTCACTTTCCAGGTAGATCTACAACTAAATTATGTTCTATGTTGAAAATTTCCCCAATTGTTTTAAGCTGATTAATGGTATGTGTTGATGATTGTTTTTGGACAAGTCAACAATTAGAGTGAAATACAAAGTATCTGACTCCCTCTTGAGCAAAGCCTCTCGAATGCTGAACAAAGTGATCAAACAAGATGACTCCAAGGTTCCTTTCTTATGATTTTGTAAGAGACAGCTCAGTGACTAAGTATGATTTTGCTGTTAAACACAAAGGGACTTACATTAGATTTTTCTTCTTTCATTCAGCTTATCTCTCCTTCAGTGTGGATGATATGCATACAAGGTCTCAATAACAAAGAAATAGAAAAGGGTGAGGGTTTAGAAAACTAATCTAAGGTCAATGAAGTAATGATAATGTATTGAATAGACAAACTCCTAAGTAAACCTAACTTCACTTCGCCAAGGGTGCCTACAACTACATGAAGTTGGTGCAATCTCCTAAGGTTACGAATGGTTTTCAAATCATGAAGGCTCACATGAACACCCATTAGACGGCGCAGCTCAAACAAGCATCCACAATCGAACTTCAAGCAAATGATAAGGCTCAAACTAGCTTTACACAACACTTCACCGGCGATGAATGTTAAAAGCATGAGCTAGGAGTTGATCAAATATTCAATACAACATGCATTACAACAAAGAACTTCTAATCTAGTTCTAATCTACTTGAAACATCTCTTAATTCCATCAAGATTCAGGAAACCATGTTACTCCACAAGATAATACTTAACACCAAACAAGTAGCTCCAATGTCTTTTATATTAATCTTGATAATATTTACATTAGCTTCAAATCCTCTCAGAGAATTTTGAGTCTCTCCTATTCTACTCCTACTTGCCTACAACTAAATCTATATATTACAAATGAGGCAACAAGGCCTTTATATAGTGCTCCAGAATACAATGAATGGCTTAGATTAATTTGATAGCCAAGGGCTTAGATCATGCCACCTCACAGGTAGTTACAACAACTTTCTATTTTTAGTACAAAAGAGGGAGGCAATGAAGGCACATTTTCCAATGTGATAAGGTAAGGCGAAATCATTTCAAATATCTTCCACATAGGAATCCCTTTAACTTCTTTCATTAAATGATACATTTAATGCATTTAAAATAATGCGGCTAATCAAAATTGAATGATGTGTACTCGCCACATAGATGCCAACTCAGCATACTTTGAAAATTGTATCAACTTGTGGTGATGTATTCAATGTGATTGCTTGATATTTAAATGTTTAGGAATACAACTTGTAGATCTTTGCCTTGTACATCTCCTTGCAACTGGATATATGATACTTGTAGCTCATTCGATTGACTTTGTAATGTTTCTTCTTCTTTGTAGCTTCTTGATGTAGAGTAGAGTAGTAAGAGATGATGATGTCGCTTCCTTCATGAATCGGAATATGAGATCTCTCTTGGACTTGAAAGTTATAAAGACTTGAAGCTTAGATGGATGAATGCCTTTGCTTGATATAGAAGTTGATGAAGTGATCTTGCACAATGATCTTCGAAGTGACCCTTCGGAGTGTAGATGACAACACCTTATCTGGATGTGGAGTAGATAACCTCTTCAAGGATACTTGAAACTTGATGAATCTTTGAAGATTAGGGGAACTTTACTTGAAATTTGGATGAGTGAATGCCTTGTCTTTGAACATGATGCCACTTGATGAGGAGTTCCAACACAAGGATGATGAAGGATACCCTTGAAACAGCTACATGAGGTTCTTCTTTGAAGTAGAGTGGATGCCTTCGGAAAGTCTTGATGAAGATGATGTCCTTTGGATGGATGTTTTCTTGTCTTCCCTTCTAGCATGAAGGTGGTTCCAGACTTTTGCTCCTCTAACGACTCCTTAGCTCCTGCAACACAAAGGAAGAAATAATATCAATCCTTAATCTTATAACACAAAATAATCATTATAAATCAATTTCTAACCTTTCCAACCTTAAGTGCATTGGATGTAGATTTTAACTCTTGATCAAAAGATATTTTACTTAAACAAAACCCTGCTCTATAAAGCTGGCGCACTAGTTGATAATTCAGGGTTCTAACTGATTTAAGTGCCTTGAATCAACTTTCAAATCTTATAAGGGCTAGCGCATCGGTTGAGGGGTTTGGAATCCTCTAGAAATCACTTCAAACTTGAGTTAAATCATCCTCCAAGCGCATTAGATAAGATTTTTGATATCTCCTTCAAAGTGTATCAAAGCCTTCCCATATGTGGCGCAGTGGATGAGAGGTTTAATTTCCTCTAAAATTGACTCTAAGACTTGACCTTGGATTTTGAAGTGATCGCAGTGGTTGGAGGTCTAAGATTTTCGCATTAGATGACACCTTATGAATCTCCCTCATGTTTAGCGCATTAGATAGGGTATAGAAGATCCTCTAGGAATTCGCATTGGATAAAGATTTGAAAATCCTCTTGATTTTGCCTTAAAACTTGAAAAGAATCACCTCCTTCTTTGGCGCATTGGACCATGGGATTGAGATCCTCTAAAATTTTCGCATTAGATAGGCATGTCACAATCCTCTTGAAACTTGTGCAATGAATAGCACCTTAAAAATCCACTTCAAGTTGGCGGATTAGATGGGGAAGTCGGAATCATCATCTATGCTACCTTTGGCGCATTGGATAGAGGTTTCGAAATCATCCTTGATGTTGGCGCATTGGATCAACAATGTGATTTCCTCTTGAAAGTCTCTTGAACATAAGCAATTTCCACTTTGGGCGCATCACTTCAAGTATTCAGAATCCTCTTGTATTGAGCGCATTGGTTGGAGGGTTCGGAATCCTCTTCTATCCTCTATCCTTGGGCACATATATTCAAGCGCAAGGGATCATCAACTTGAAATCATCTTGAAAGCGACGTGATTTATGAAGATTTTGCGCCACTTTGATATCCCGTCGCATTGGATCAGCTTTTTGAATCCTCTGGAAACTTAGGCATTTTTCAGGGTTCGTGAGGTAAAGGTATATTGAAAAATATATTTAAGTATAAGTTTCTTATACTTTAAATATTTTTCAATATACCTTTCAGGATGTTTGAGATAGGTCTCGTATCCACCGGATTTAACATGCAGAATATAGAATTTGGAGGATTCACCAGATTTCAGACTTAGTCAATTTTTCAGGATTTTCAGGATTTTAGGCTATCAGACTTAGTCTTTTCAGGATCTCAAACATACATCAGGATGGGTTTCAATATTCATTACTTGAATGGAATTTGATCAAAAGTCTTCATCACTGCAAGTTCATCCTCTAGTTATGAAAAAAATCTTTTAGGAGAAAGACTTCTTATTGGATTGACAGAGGAAATGAATCTACGGCATCGTCAGAACTTCATGCAAAGCATCGGAGCTCAAGAAAAAGGGGGGTCCCCATTTGCAATGGGGCGATGTGTGATTCGGTCACAACATTATGCAATGTCTATTTGTGTTTCCCTGCATAAACCCTGCCCTAAGCCTTTGTTCAAGTTACATGCTTTCATGGTTGACCTCTCAACTGGTTAGGAAAGGTTGTTACTTCTCTCAGCCTGTAAATGGTTTTATTAAGCCTCTTCTGCTTCCCTTCACCTCCATTTGTAAGGCGTTATGTTTCGTGTGCAAGTCTTGTTCAGAATTATTTTCCCTATATTGTGTTTTGTCTTTGTTTTTATCCCTGTTTGTGTTCCTTGCATGCCACCTAAGCAAGAAACATGCCACCTTATTCACACCTTGTTAGCAATCACAGCAACCTCATGCTTGCCTTGTCAGCAATTTTAGATTCATCACACACCTCTCACAAGTGCACCCCATATACAAGATAACCAACATCATGTGTGCACTTCAATTTAAGAAGATCAATTTCAATTAAACCTATGTAACCTGGGGACACGTCCTCGGCCAAATCAAGGCCATCCCCAACAAGGGACGTTTCGGGGACGGGTCAGAAACACCCCCTGCCGTCTCCTTTTTTTATTTTTTTTGGAAACGTTTTTGAGATGTTTATGGAAACCCTAGAAATGACAAGGAACAGCTAGCCGTCCCGAGACGTTCTGAGGACATCTGACATCCCCCGACCATCCTGGGGACATCTAGCCGTCCCCTATGATCTAGCACTTTTAATTATCATTTTATAAAAAACACAAAAGTAATAAAAAATAAAGGGATGTGGGTCCCCACACCCCTTTAGATAAAACCTAAACCTAAAAAAACATTATAACATCCAAAAACAAAAAAGGAGCTCATTTGTGTCATTTTACAAATTGTGAAAAGGAAAAGAAAAAAAGAGCACAACTGTGAGAAATCAAGTGAAAGAACGGAAGAGAAGTGAGCAAAGGGCAAAAGAGGACCAAGTCTCCTTCATTTGAGGTAAGTTCATTATTTTGTGTTCATTTTTACAAATCTTTTACTTTTTTTTTGTTTTTGTCAAAAATTCAAATATTTAGGAGGGTTTTTTTGTTTGTTTGTGTTCTATGTTTGCACTTGCAGCTGCCATTTACATTTTCAATCAAAAAAAAAACAATGAGGATGTAATGTCCCTCTAATTTTTTTCCTTTTTATTTTTTATCATAACAGCAACAAATAACAACACATGAACATTGACTCGCAAAACATAAATAAAAGACAAGCATAGACTGGAACAAGAGCTTTATTGATTGATTTTCCAATAAGTTTTTTACAAAAATCAGAAGTACAAATATTGAAATATTCAAAGAACAGCAATCTAATATATTTTCACCCTGTCAGGACAAGTGCTGGGAACCATTGAAATGCTCACCCAATCCACACCGGGTCTCCGAATGACCCCGAACCAAATGCAAATGTCTCCTTTGCCTTAGGCGTCCCAACTCCAACATAGAAAACCAGCTGAAAATTGTAGAATTATTTCTGCACGAGCCCCAATGCACTCTCCAGGTGAGCGCTAATCCCAAGGTAGGGCGATTTACTCTAGAAAAATGAAGACTCCACAAAATCTGTAAGATACCCAACTAGTTCTACTAAATTTTTTCCTTAACTTAGATAAAGTTACTTGTACTTAGCTTATCTACTAAACACTTAATGACAAACATCAAAGAATGAATCAACCTGAAAGCTGGGTACTTGTTGAATTGCTTGATTCAATCATCTTGCAAATGTCGATTACATAGATAATGCTTTTAATAGCATGAAGTTACAACTTTATTCAAATGGAATTACAAAAGGAGGCCTTGAAGCCTTGATATCTACAATGACTTCTACACTTGATCAACTCAATCAAACTCAATGATGTTAACTGAATGTCAACACCTCACAATACAACAAGGGAGCATCACCTTGCTCATTGGGGGAGCATCACCCCAACACTTGAAACTCACAGGCCTCAAGATTACAAGCTCAATAGCTTTGCAGAGAGAATTTTGTCAAAAAATGAATAGATATCAAATGAATGAGAGAGCTCCTCCTTTTATAGGCCTTCCAAAGGCAATTAAGGCACCTTTTTCAATGCACAAAGGGGAACCAAGGCACGTTTCCCAAGAAGCATATCCAAGGGAATATGCCATCTGATGACTCATTCTGAGTTGGCAAGATTATCCAGAGACCTTGACACGGATCCCAAAGACATTATGTCGACCAATGAGAGCTCAAGTTGTGTAACTACCTTAACCACCTCAGCTTAGGCGCAGTTTCAAGTGTTCTTCTGACTGGGCGCCAAGTTGAAAAGTGTGCCTATCATGAGATTGCGCCTATCCTGGAAAGAACTTCTAAATGTTGTTGGCGAGATCCAGAAGAGAATCATGATACTTCACTCATCAATCTGCCTAAGGCGCTCATTGAAAATTGATCAAAGTGCTACTTGATGTTGGGCGCCAGAATGATGCTCCATGGGCACAAAAGTGCACCTAGTGTCATAGTTGAATACCCTTCAAGGCTAGGCGCTCAAACTGAGTAGCCAGGAAGTAGAAATGAAGATTGACAAGGTTTGATGCTACTTTTATGTCTTGGCGCCCATTTGAAATAGTTCCTTCATGAAACTGCGCCTTATCATTACTAGGCGCCAATTGAAGGTTTACAAAGACTCTAGCATGCGCCTAGAGTTCTAGACTTCATATTTGTTGTATTTCATTGTTCTCAATCACTTAAAAGTACTCTGGAATGCCTCATTCTTTGAATACTGAATCTTTAGTGTAAGTTTACATGATCCTTTGCTAGGTGCCAAAACTGACCTATTCAAACTAATAAGTGCACCTATACCACTTCAACCTCTAAAAAATCATATGCAATTGATAAGATCCTTGGTCGCCATTTCAAGTATCCAGGGCGATCACCAAATCAAGGCGCTTATGTGAATCTTTGACCAAAGGAGAAGGCGCCTTACTTGCCTAGGCGCATCTGGAGGGTGAAATAGGTAATGTTCCCTCCTTAGGTGCCAAAATGGAAGAGTTTCACCAAAAATATGCATCTCACATAGTTTCAATCTTAGGCGCCAGAATCAAGGAGTTTTGACCAATACATGCACCTAAGCTAGAAGTTTCCTTCCTTACCTTTGATTGTTCATCACAATGACTTTCCTAACTTCAAATCCTTCAATCAAACCATCACCCATGCTAGGCACTCATTTTGGAGTGTTTAACCTTGAATTGACGCCTTATGAAGGTTAGGCGCACTCTGGGGTTTTGTAAGAACAAGAAAGTGCGCCTAGCTCAATTAGGCTCTTTCAACGACCACAAACATATGTTAGGTGAATGATCAGTTGCCAGTGATGCTCAACTAGTTAATAGATGACTTCATCTTCTTGACTGTTGCCTTCAAAACCCAAGGCGCTCATTTAGGTGAGTTCAACATGATAGTGGCACCCAAGCATGAAAGCCCCATACATACCCACTCCACTCATTTCCATGCTAGGCGCTGGGTTGAAAGAAGTTAAACACATGAAGCACCTCCAATTAAATCCCTTACTGAGTGCTACAAGTGGATTTGAGAGTTAGGCGCCAGAATGAGTTTGAATTTCTTAGAAATGCGCCTAAACATCATGAAAGCATTATTTGACAATGTGACCACAAACTTGGTCAAATTTTAGGTTTCTAACTCTGTTCCTGCAAAACAAAAAGATAGAGTTAGTCAGAAACCAATTCATTCCCTCATCATTTAGAATTAGCCTCCGGGAATGAGGAATAGGCTAATCCATTGTACATTTGATGATCAGGCCGGAAACGGGGACATGACACCCACAAAAACACAGGTAAAGGGGTGCCCTAGGGTAAGGAATAGGATGGTCCAATACCCAGAACGAAAACTTGCTCCAAATTTCGGCTACGAATGAATCTTCAATTCAGCATTTCAAAAACCAGCAACTCAGAATTGATAAAAACTCTTTCAATAAGCTCATATGCAACCTCTGTATGAAGTTGCTCCGTAGAAATCAGCTAGGGATTATCTTTCAAATCCAAAACCAATGTCAACCATGAGGGTTTTCGTCCTCAAAGTCCTGAGATCAACAACAACTCCAATAACATTTCAATTTCAGCAATATCCAAAGCATGATGAAAAGAGAAGCCCTCACATCCTTTTATATTTTCTTCCTTGAAAGCTTTGGGAAACTTCTCCAATATGGGTGCCACACATGAGAGGGAAACATTCTTTTAAAAAAATTAGAAAAGAACATTTCTTTCCATCCTTTTCTAATATTTTTTTTTTTCACTTTTCCCTAGGATTAGAAAAAAACACTTTATTTCCTTTCTTTTTCTAACTTTCCCTAGGATTAGAAAAAAACACTTTATTTCCTTTCTTTTTCCCACTTTCCCCTAGGTGATCCCCTTTGGCATAAATAATTTATTTATTTTTAAATGCTCACATGGTCCCCCTTTTAAAACAACTTTAAGTTGTGTCTCCTAGGCATAGGGGTACAACTTTATAATATTTAATTATGCCAAAGTTGTTTTTTTATAAATAAAATAATAAAGTGCCCATATTATATTATTTTTGTCCCTCCCAAGCAAAGATTGCCAAGGAAGAACTCAACGGCATACTCTGCCATCGACCATGCTGCCAAAAATAGTAAGCTCAAGAAAGTCCTCGAATGCCAATGCATGTCATATCACCCTGAAGCTCTCTTAAAACCTAGAAGGAATCCACTAATCAAACTGCCATACACTGACGGCAGATCCCTGAAAGCTCAAAAGAGATCACCACACAGCTAGAAACCCTCATTATTGCCTCCGACTAGCCTACAGGGCTCCAGAATAGGCTAACGGTCAATCCTGGATATCACTGATGAGAAGGGGACATTACAGAGGAGTAGTGAGGGTCAAGAAATTGAAGTTGGACAAATAGGTGGTAGTAGAATTAGACGTGATGTTGGAGGTACTTCAAGAAGTGGGATTGTTTGAAGGACACCTAGTTCAAACAATCTATTTCAATGCCCTTCTGACTTCTTGAAAACTTATGCAAAAGGCCCATTGAATCCTAAAAAACCACATTTACAATTTGCAACAGCCATAGACACTAAGGATAAAAATTCGGAGGGAGTAGAGTACGGTTGTGTTATATTTGCAAAAAGGATTATAGGGGTAGCTATACAAGAGTTTACTCCCATCTTTTGGGCATACCTTGTCAAGGGGTAAAAGCATGTTTAAAAATAACAATAGCTGAGAAGGCCGAGGTGACTAGGTTGCACACGGAGGGTGAAGCAAAAAAAAAAAGGAATGTGAATGGAGTCTTTGCAACCTAGTGGATCACTGCCTACCAAATATATAGATGTTGAACTTGAGATTCAAAGAGAAAAGAAAAGGTCCACTAGTGTTGCAAACATGCTTAATGTCCAATCACGAGATGTGGCCGATAGTTCTATTGCCAAATTTTTCTGTGCTAATGTCATACCATTTCATGTGGCACGCTCTCTATATTTTAAACAAATGTTCAAAGATGCACTTGTTGTTGGTCCTTCATATGTTCCCCCTGGAGATCATAAGCTACACACCTCCCTCCTTGATAAGGAGTATTCCAAGGTGAGTATAGTGATGGAGGAGTTGAGACAAGTTTGGATAAAGAATGGCTGCTCTATCATTATGGATGGGTGGAGCGATATTACACTTCGGCCACTCATCAATGTTATTGTCACATGTCCAGTGGGCTCTTATTTTCTTAGGCCTATTGATTGTTTAGGGAAGAGGAAGGATGCAAGCTTCCAATTTCAAATTTTGAAGGATGCCATAGAAGAGGTTGGGCCCTCTAATGTTGTACAAGTAGTGACTAATTCGGCCCATGTATGCAAGTTAGCTAGCTTGATGGTGGACCCCATGTTGTGTTCATGCATTGAACAACGCATTGAAAGACATTGGGAAGATAGATTGGGTGAAGGCAGTGGTGTCAGAAGCTAGAGCCATTCAAATGTTCATTTGCAATCATCACACATCATTTGCTTTGTTTAGGCCTTTTTCGAGGAAGGAATACCTCAATCCCATGGATACCAAATATGCTAGCTACTTTATTTTGTTGGAGAGGATGATTGAGGTGCAGGAGCCTCTACAATTAATGGTAGTTAATTCAAAGTGGGCTAGATGGGCAGAGACAAGCACAGCTGAAGGCAAAAGTGTCAAAACAAAAAATCCTTGACAATGATTCGTGGTCCATAGTGAGGTAAGAAATTGTTGTTTTTTAATTAATTGTTGATTTTAGTATTAAATTTCTGATTTTATTAACTCATAAATTCCTGATTTTAGTATTAAATTTATGGTTTTCATTTTATTATTAATAGTAAATTAATAAGTTACTGATTTTATTGTTAAATTTCTGGTTTTATTGTTTTTAACTTGTAAATTTGCTAAATTATTTTCGTTATTTGCGGATATGTTTGCTCCATCATCTCACTTGTTGTGCAGGTCATAAGATATGCTGATATAGACTCTCCTAGCCTTGGAGAGATTTATGAGACATTTGACAGCATACTTGGGCAGATGAAGCAAGCCATTCATAGTAGGGACCCTAATTTGGGATTTTATGAGTATATTAGGCCCATTGTGATACGGCACAGGAACACTATGAACACCCCACTTCATATGGCAGCCTATGCTCTAAATCCCAAAGGTATGCACCAAGGCCTGGGAGAGTGCCTCCATCTAATGATGAAGAGCTAAAAGAAGGGTTCATGAAGGCCCTTGCAAAAATGTATAGTGAGGAGTTTAGCATACTTAGAGCACAGTGGCTAACCTTTGTGAATCTTCGTGGCCCAAAATTCAGTAGACCAGAGACAAGGATGGATAGAGCTACATTAGCTCAAAATGACCCTATTGGATGGTGGACATAGCATGGCAAGGATGCACTAGAGTTGAGGCTACTTGCCACTCATCTCCTTTCACAGGTTGCTAGTTCCTTTGTTGCAAGGAGGAATTGGTCTACATATAGCTTCATCCAGTCAATCAAGAGAAATAGGCTTATCTCTAGACGATCGGAAAAGCTGGTGGTTTGCATAGTGCCTTGTGGCTTCAAGATCGACAAACTCCTGAGTATCGTCCAACTCCAACTACACATTGGGATGTTGATCCCAAAGATACTACACAGGTTGATGACGAGGAGGCACAGGATGTATTGCTTGGGGTTCCATTCGATGAGGCAGCCTCTCATAGTGACAATGACTCAGACTTCGATTTTGATGCAATATTACGAGATGCTGATTAGGGACAATTGCATATTTATATTTTCTGTATTTTTGTCATTTTGTATTGAAACTTGTAGCCTTTGGGCATGTGATGTAATTTTTATATAATATATATGCACATTGTCAATGAATGCAATCTAATTTTATTAATTTGTTTGTCGCTCTAATATGAAATCTCAATTGAACTCTAATATTATGTGTTAAGGTTCTATGATGTATATGATGATTGCTTTATCAATGCTATCATATGAATATTTGAAATTTTCTATATTTTTTCAATTTTCCCTTATTTTTTTAGTAGTCGTCCCCTATCGTCCCCTAAACAAAAGGCCCCCCTGCCATCCCCGTCCCCAAAACACATCCCCCTGTCCCTTGTTGTCCCCGTCCCAGAAACTTGGGGTAACATAGAATTAAACCCAACAATATGAGATAAATAAAGAGGTGGTGTGCTCGAGGCACATAGCAAACATGAAATGAGCATTTTCAATGGGGAGTTTTCTATCCCACATGTAGTCTTCAGTAGATAGACGGCCCACTTTTCAGAAACAACTTGAAGCAAATATTGGTGAAGAAAGGCACATAAATTGGAATTTGGTTCCCTAAGAAATTCAAAAGCATACACATTCACATGTTACATGTGCTCCATCCCATGCCCAAACTTCCCAGATGTGCCCAAACCAAATGTTTAAGTTCAAAGTTAAAAAAACATAGCAGTTTAATCCCACATGCATGGCATATCAAACAAAGTAAGGATTCTTAATCAAGCATGCATTGGGTTATACAATAAACAAGAGCGGCTCTATGCACGCAGTGCCCATGAACATATTTGTTGAATTCAACAACACAAGCAATCAAACAACACCATTAGTTTAAACCCATATTGATCGAGGATAGAGAATTTATGTCGTTTACAAAACAAAGAGGACTCCTAACATAGTGTCTTAAGATAAAAACTCTCCACAACCGTGCTCATGCAAACCCATCACGATGTATGCCCCAAGAGAATGTTATAAGGTAAGAAGCACATTAGGTGCATCCACACACCAAAATGTCCAAACCGCATATTATTATTTTGCAAATATGACAAAGCACGAGTGCATTTGACATTTTTGCTCACTTACAAAGCTCTAGAATTTAAAAGCAAAAGACAAAAATTGTTTTGGGTTGCACTAAATTAAATCCCAAGTAATTGAATTTCATTTATACTTTTGGTTTGTTGCGTCAATCTAGATTCCGAGTAGTATGCTCCTATGGTTACCATCAAATAATTTATAAAGTAAATCTAATGATCTTAGTGAAGATGCTTGGATTATCAGCACATGTACTTTGGCACTGCAACTTGTTGTGGACCTCTGTCATTTTCTATTCTCTAAAGAATCCCTTACTTGGGAACATGTTGAATCCCAACTGATATTATTAAGTGGTCCATTCAAAATTTAGTCAGCATCAGTGTATCTACTTTTATTCATTTGATGAATAATGCTAGACCCAGGTACTCTTCTTCAAATGATGAATGGCAAAAAACTTTATCATGTTTGAAAACAACAACAAAATAGTGCCAGAATTTGCTCAAATTGTTTAACACCATGGACACCACAAAAGATGATCCTACAAAGTCTATGAATGGAGTCGTGGTAAATGGTACAATTTCCACTCAAGATAGAGTAGAAGACTGTAATGTCCCCATTTTCGAGTTCTCTTGCAACACAGTTGGAGCTGACTTTCTGGGTTTGTGACAACCTGATCAGAGGAGTATTTCGATGTCACCAGTGTGCTCAAGTGATCCAGTGGAGTTGTATGACACTTTCCGGATGGATTTCGAACAACTTGTCTGTACTTACTATTTATAGTAAGTGCTTGTTCGACGACAATCTTTCTGGGTTTTTCTGGGTTTGTTATGTTTGGCCCTCGGAGAACACCACTATTTATAGTGTCAGTCTAGACACTGTTTTGGTGACATGGCAGTTCGGTTGTCTCGGGGCCTTTCCAGGTGTTGCATTGAGCTCAGTAATGTCAGGAGGTTCACGGAGATGTCTTGCCGAGTGTTTTCAGACCTTTTGAGCCATTCTTACTATTTTTAGCAAGTTGTTATTTTTAGTAGGGTCTCCGCTCAGCACCTACTTCTCATGTGGCACAGTTTCCATGTCATTGCATGATTGGTCACTCTTTCGGTTGCCGTTGGAGTTTGTGGGAAAAGTTATATTAATTAACATTAATGTTATTTAAGTTAAATTAAAGATTTAACTTAATGTTAATTAAAATATTAAAGTGACTTTATAAAAGCACCATGGGGAGTCATAAGTTGTTTTTAAAAAGAGGGCCAAGTTTACCTCCTAGGGATGGGCGCCCACTTAGGGAGACTTAAATAAACATTCAAAATAAAAATTAATTCCCTCAACTTGGGTGCGGAAAATGAAGGGAGGATAAAAAGGTAATGTGGAGCTCATTTGGACATTCACGTGCATTGAATTTTTGATATTCTATTTGCTTGGAGGAGTTGGTTTCTTCCTAGGGTTTGTGAGGACGAAAACCCTTGCAGACTACATCTTCCACGTTGGTGAAAGACCCAATCTAGTAGATTTCTGGGTGATTCTATTGCAAGGATCATAGCTGGATTTAATGGTGGAAAGAATGATATGTTTTAAGGGTTTTGCATAGTTTTTGGTGATGTATTTATGAATACTTTCATGGCAGATTTTCTGAGTGATAACAACAGGGTTTGTGAGAGTTTATGGGCTTGGATGTCTAGGGTTTGAAGTTCTTGTTTGCACATATGAAGGCACCATCTTGATATCAACAGTGTTTTGTCATTCTTTTCAAAGAAAATTAGAATTCTGGGTTGTAAATGCTAAATTCCAGCCAACTATATTGTTGTTCCAATCTTTGTATCAACTTTGTATGCGAACAGCAGTTCTGGGTATGTTCCAAATATGATATTATGATGATTTGACCTTCTGGGTATGTGTTTAAAGTGATATATTATTGATTGCAGCTTCTGGGTATTGGGTAATAAGCTTCTATTTTGTATGATCAGTTGCATTATTCATTTCCGGGCATAAATCAGCATTTAATATTGCTGTTTAGACATTGTTATCAGACCTGAACCTATTTGCAGCTCATGGGTATTTGAAAATATTGAACTTTTAGTGATTTCTTATTTTGGGTATTATTGCATGTTGCATATTTCCCTGTTATTCTTCAATATTGAATGTGAAAATACCAACAAACAAACAAACAACACACGAACAACAAACAAAAAAATTGGCTTCAGAAAGAACCACAAGCAGGGGTATCAGAGCTGGTTTTCCTGCCAGCCTGTTGGAGTTTAATCTTGCTACAGTTTTCAGTTGCATGTTAGTACCTAGTACTTGCATGTCAATTCTGAGACTACCCAGATGCTTGCATGTTAGTTTCATGGGCCAAGCAGCAGTTGCATGTGAGCATTCAATGATTCAACAGTTGCATGTCAGAGTTGAGGTTGAGGGTATAGTTGCATGACAATGATTAGCATTTGCATGTCAAAGTTACAACACTTGGTTTAATTTGTCTTTGAAGTTCTCCAAATCTTAGAACAATGTATGGAAGACGACTACCCACTTTCCTTCCAAGGGCTAGTATGAATCTTCACAAGTATGGTTCACTAACAAATGATGAAATCTGCACCAGTTTTAATGAGTACCGCTCTCTTCCTAAAGAAATTCGGGATGGCTTCACATTCAAAACATTTTTGGGAGAACCGGAAGAAGAAGATGATTACGTGACAAATGAATCTTTGGTCATGCATGCAACTACCATGGATGAGGTGGTGCATGAAGAAAAGGACAAAACAACAGCTTTGGATCCTAGTTCGGATTCAACTAGTGATGATTCTAATGACTTCCTTGATGATTCCTATGGAGCAAATGATTGTGTTGAGTTCACTCATGTATTTTCAGATGAAGGGCATGGAGAAAGCAAATATGATGATGACTTCAAAACAGCTTTTGATGATCCTTTATCTTATTCTGGTGATGTTAATACAGGTGGCCTTGGATTTGACTTTCAAACCAAGCCTATGGAGGGAGATACTCACATTGGAACCAGTGTTTGTCAATTAGAGGTGGTTATTGATAGGCCTTGTGAAGAGATGAGTTCATTGGATGATATTGGGTTTGTTCATGACGTTGTCCCATCATTCTTAAGAGTTGTAAGGCATCAACTAGTGAGACAATTGATTTAGAAGATGATATGGCTCCTGCAAATGAAGACAAATCAGAAAATGTGGTGTTTGAGGAGCATAATTTCTTTGTTAATTTTGATTAAGGGCCTAAAGAGCTACAAGTTTTAAGGGACAAATTATTGGTTTCAGAAGAGAAGGTTGTGAAAGCCTTGACCAGGTTTGATAACACACACAACTTAGTTGAAGACCTCTTCTGGAATGTTCAAGTTAAGGAGAGACATGTTGATGATTGTTTTTAGACAGGTCAACAATAGAGTAAAAACACTAAGTTTCCCACTCTCTCTTGAATAAAGCCTCTCGAATGCTAAACAAAGTGATCAATTGAGACAACTCCAAGGTTCCTTTCTTATAACTTATAGTGGATGAACTCGGTGATTACATGTGATCTTGCTGATAATCACAAAGGGACTTACGTTAGACTTCGTCTTTATTCATTCAACTTATTTCTCCTTTCAATGTGGATGATTTATATACAAAGCTTCAATGATAAAGAAAAAGCAAAAGATAAAGGTTTGAGAAAACTAATCTAAGGTCAATGAAGCAATGATGATGTATGAATAGACAAACTCCTAAATTAACCTAACTTCACTTCGCCAAGGATGTCTACAACTACATGGAGTTGGTGCGATCTCCTAAGGTAAACGAATAGTTTTCAAATCATGAGGGCTTATATAAGCACCCATCGGATGGCGCAGCTCAAACAAGCATCCACAATCAAACTTAAGCAAATGAAGCTCAGACTAGCTTTACACAACACTTCACCAGCGATGAATGTTAAAAGCATGAGCTAGGAGTTGATCAAATATCCAATACAACATACATAACATCAAAGAGCTTCTAATCTATTTCTAATCTACTTAGAAACATCTCTTCGTTCTATCAAGATACAAGAAACCATGTTATTCCACAAGACAACACTTAACACCAAAACAAGTTCCAATGTCTTTGCATTAATCTTGAGAAATATTTACAACTTCAAGCACTCTCAGAGAATTTTGAGAGCCTCTTCTACTCTACTCCTAACTAATGAATAATCTACTCTCTAATAATTTTACAAATGAGGCAACAAGGCCTTTATATAGAGGTCTAGAATTACAATGAATGGCTAGGATCAATTCACGTAGCCAAGGGTCCAGATCATGCCACCTCAACAAGTAGTTACAACCATAGAAGAAGAAATCGCCAAAAAATACGATTTTTTGTAAAAATCGCGAATCGCCAACTTACACGATTTTTACCCCCAAAAAATCACGATTTTTATATAAACCGGGCTGCCATCTAGGGTTTCCTGCATTGTCTAGGGTTTGCAGGCGTCTAGGGTTTTCACGTATTTTGTTTCGCCTGTTGTGACTCCCCGCATGCATTTTTTTTAAAACCCTAATGGCTCTGTGTTCCATTGAATTTAAATCATTTTAGAGCAGCGAATATAATATTAATTGGCACTTGCACCCATAGGAGGTTCAAGGAATACGTCGAGGAATACGTCAATAGGACAACTGACAAGTTTAGAAAAATTTCTGGCATGAATTTTTTTACGGCGTGAGACATTTCAACCAACGAGTTCAGAAAATTTTCCCGCATGAATTTTTGACGATTTAAATGAGAGTTCAGAAAATTTTCCGGCATGAATTTTTTTACGGCATAAGACATTTAAACCGACGAGTTTAGAAAATTTTCCCGCTTGAATTTTTTAATGGCGTGAGACAATTTTCCAGGCACTACAATGCTCACATATAAAAGCCTCTCGGCTAATATTAAATATATGTAATATTATTAGGCTATTATTAATATTAAATATAATATTATTAATAATAAAAAATATAATATTAGTTAATATTAAATATATGATATATTATTAGTATTTATAATTTATTAATCTATTATGATATTTATATAATATTTATAATATTATAATATAATATCTAGTCATTAATCTATATATGTATACATTAATATATTATAATAGTATAATATAATATATTATATTATTAATATTTATTATAAATATTATTATATTTACATATTATATTATTAATAGTTTTATATTATAATTATAATATTAAAATATAATATTAATATTATTAATATACAATATATTATTTGTATTTATTATTCTATTATAATAATTATATCATTAATTTATATTTTCTACATTAATATATTATAATAATATAATATTATATAAATTATATTATTAATATTTATTATAAATACAATAATATATTATAAATATTATTATATTTATATATTATATTTTAATAGTTATTTATTATAATATATAAATATTTATAATATATTATTGTATTTATAATAAATATTATATTTTAATATAATAATATAATATTTATTATTCTATTATAATATCATTTAAAAAACAACAGGTTTTGTTTCCTTTTTGCAATTTTTTACGTTTTTGGAAATCCGATTTTTTAACGATTTTTTTCCCATTTTTTCACGATTTTTTGAAAAAATCTTATACTTTTGATTTGGCAATTTTTTCTCCAAACAATTTTTGCTGCTATGGTTACAACTTGTTATTTTTAGTACAGAATAGAGGCAATGAAGGCATGTTTTCCAAGAAGATAAGGATAAGAAGGAATCTTTAGAGCATCTTCCACATGGACGTCCTCTTTGGCTTCTTGTTTGTTGTAGATACATTGAATGCAGTTGAATGACGTGGCGAACTATGATTGAATGATAATGTGTATTTGCCATGTAGGTGCCACCTCAGCATATTTGTGGATTTCAACTGTTAATTCAATTTGTTCTGTGGGCATATTCCCAAATTGTATCATCAATGTGATATCTTCGATGTGATTGCTTTGAACTTGTATGTGTGGGAATGTATCTTCAATGATCTTGCCTTGTTCATTCTTCTTGTAAACTAGATATGTATGATATATGTTACTCATCTGTCTAACACTGTGATTCTTCTTTTGCAGGGATCTTGATGATCTTCAGTGATGCTTCTTCATGTAGAGTAGATGATGATAATGATGTATACATTGATAATGGAGTAAGAGTAGATGATGATGATGACATGAAGTAGAGTAGGAAACTCTCTTGGACTTGAAGATTGTGAAAGAACTTGAAGTTGAATGGATGAAGTGTCTTTGACATGATGCCATTAAAGATGAAGTAGTATACTTGCCATGTATACTTGAACTTGATGTAGATGATGAAATGTTCCAACTTGAAAGGGTCAACATCTTCCTTATATGTAGAGTGGATGACTTCTTCAAGGAGGCTTGAATATACCGGAGGAACTTGAAACTTTATAGATGTCTTTGGGATGCTTGATGATGATGAAGATGGAGGGTGTCGTCATGTTGAACTTGAAGTGATCACTTGGAGCAGCTACACGATGATTCCTCGCAGTGACCTTCTCTTAGCATCATCCCTTGCTTGAAGGTGACTTTGAGTGCTTAGCTCCTTGAATGACTCCTTATCTCCACCAACGTTCCTGCAACACAAAGAAACAACATATCAATCACTTCATAACACAAAGAAGTCACTTCAAAGCATGTAAATAACCCTTCTTCAAGTCTAGGCGCCTATCTAGTATTGTAGAAGTGCAAAAGTGCGCCTAAACTTTAGATGAGCTTTATGTGATTTCAAACAATTGAATAAATCTTAGAATGATTTTCTTCCTTTAGTCATTTACATAATGACATCAATTCATGCATTCCTTCCAAGGCGCTCATTTATAGAGATGAGCTTAAGTGATTTTTCATGAGGCGCCAATCTAGTTGGCTTGGAGGTGAAAGGGCGCCTATCTCACTTAGCCTGCATTTTGGCATTTTAAATGATTTCTACTCATGTTTGGACTTCACAGAAACTTTTTCCATTAGGCGCCTACACTCAAAGTTTTCAACACTTCCCTTTTTAGCCTCATGTCTTCTAGGCGCCTAAACTAGTATGAAAAGGCAAGAAATGCGCCTAGCTTACTTGAGATGATCATCCTCACCTTTAGGCGCAATTTGGGTTGTTACAAGTGTGAAATGGCACCTTGACATAGGTAAGTGTATCTTTTATGTGTTCAAACCTTATAAATGTTCTTAAAGACTTCACCCAAGTCAACAACTCTCAAAACTTGTATACTCAAGTGAATTTCCTCCAAGGTGCTAATGTGAGGTAGTTTTGATAGCAAAGGGCGCCTACACTCAAATTGGCTTGATATTGATGACTACTATGATTCCAAAGCATTGGGAAGTCTTAGAGTGTTTCCTTCCTTCAAAATGCTTACTTATTGGTGTCAATTCATGATTTTCTTCAAAGGCGCCACTTGGAGGTGGTATAGACTAGAAAGTGCGCCTTGACTTCTTTGGGACTAAATCTTGACATTTAAGGGTTTTATCTTATATCCAAACTCTCAAGAGACCTTCTTGATTTTAGGCGCTAGAACTTATGATTTCAAACTTCCTTGATTACTAGGCGCACACTATGGTGGTTTTGAGTTAAAAGAGCACCTAGACCTTCCTTCACTTTCCTCAAGCTCCAATCATTGCAAATCCTACTTAGGCGCATGCATGAGGTTGCTTTAAGTTGAATTGGCGCCTAAGTTGACTTTGCTCATTCTTGACATTTTAAGGTTCTCAACACTTGTTTACACCCTTGTGAGACTAGATCATCCTTAGGCGCCCATTTTGAGGTTATTCATCCACACTATTGCCAAGGCGCCAAAATGGCAAAAGCGACAAGGAATGGCGCCTAAACTCATTCACTTCAACCTAAGGTGCAATTCTTATGACCATTTAAACATGAAAAGGCGCCTAGACTCTTGAATCATTCCTTTGTCAAATTTTTTGATGTTTAAGGCCTTTTATATCAATTCCAATCAAGGCGCCATCTTTTGGAGTGGTTGAAAGTTGATTTTCCTCTAGGCGCACATATAAGTCTCCACCTAAGGCGCACTTTTGGGTCTCTGCAAGTGGGAAAATGCGCCTAAGATCCTAGAGCAAATTCGCGCCCAAAACTAAAAGTCCCCAGGGTCAGGTATATTGAAAAATATATTTGAGTATTTATACTTTAAATATTTTTCAATATACCTTTCAGGATGTTTGAGATAGGTCTCAAATCCACCGGATTTAACATGCAGATTATAGAATTTGGAGGATCCACCAGATTTCAGACTTAGTCAATTTTTCAGGATTTTCAGGATATCAGGATACCAGACTTAGTCATTTTTCAAGATCTCACAACATACATCAGGATATCAGGGCATCAGGGGACTACTGGACTCAAACACCACTGACTTCATCATGAAATAAATCTAAGACATCATCCAAGACTTAATGCAAAGCATCAGAACTCAAAAAAAAAGGGGGGGTCCCCATTTGCAATGGGGCGATGTGTGATTAGGTCACAACAAGACATAATGGCATTAAGGATGGAGCCACCCTTGCAAATCTACAAACCATCAAAGAAGCTTTACAAGTAATGAAATCAGATTATTCTTTGCTTTTTGACATTTTCATACACTAACAGATTGCTAATTAGGGGTGCTATAAGGAATTCTAGCAATCAAATATAAAGTATCTCAAGCTAAAACTAGAAATTAAAGAACCAACAATAAAATTGAAAGGAGTTGGGAGAGAAACCAAACCAGTAAAGCCCATAGTAATCAATATATACAAAATCTAGAGAATAAGAAACAGTTATAGCCAATGACATGTCAAGCACATTTTAGCAACCATATTCACAAGCAGCTAGTTTTCAAGACAAAATTGCTATTAAGGTCAATCAAATATCCAAAAATCTCCAACGAAACTATGATCTAGATCAGACATTATTACATATTACCTCATTAATGATTTATTATAAGACAGCTTTTGCTTATTATTTATTCTCCAATGGGATATGCTCTATAGAGGAAAACAAGTTCCTCTTTTAGGAAAGAGCTCAAAACAAATTAAAAATAGCTTCCCAACTTAAATGAAATTTTAATAAGATATCACAACTCACCTCATTGCTAATTCAAGTTAGCACTAACTGTATTTATTAAATATTATCAAACATGGATTCCCTTTAGTTAATCATACCATAGACTGGAAGCAAGGAGAATGGAGAAAGTTAAAGACGACCTTCACATAGACTTAACAGTAAAATAATGAACAAAAATATTCAGCATAATCAAGATATCTCCTTTCTGGATAGTGTTTCAAAAATGCAATTATCAAAGAAACAGTTGTTGAAAAGATTGTGAACAGTTCAGACATCAAACAGTATAGTTCTCTACTCGCTAACAGAATGTCTTAAAAAAAAAATTTGCACATTTAATCAATCAAAGCAGCTGGTTTTTCTTCTGATGTGCATAACCCTTTCCTAACTCATTCATCTAAGTTGACAACTAATTATTATTTTGATCGGTTATGTTTAGAAATACAGTTTCTGCCAATGTATATTCTCCCCTCATTTAGTGCACAAGCACACTACAAAATGGTATTTCTTCTCCATTTAGACCACGTCTTATTAAATATAATTAAAATAAATATGTCGTACCCCAAAATGCAATGCTTTCTCCTACATTTAGTGCATATAGAAAATTGCAATGGCCTCTCAAAAGAAAGATGTCTAACACTATAGCACATCAATCATGTAAAAGGAAGCAAACATTATGGGAGGATGATCATGTATTCACTAGTAGTTTTTACAGAGGAAAGAACACAGACAGAGAGTGACATATAAATGCTCTCTTATTATGTTCTACAAGTCAAAGTGGGAAAAGGTCCTCACCACAAAGAAGTAATATGTGATGAAGTAATAAATTAAATGATATGCATAAAGGCAATAGTTATAAACATGTAACTTGTAGTGACCAAGTAAGCAAAGACTTTATTCTTCAATTTAGATAAAGATACACATAAGACAACAAGATAAAACTCTTTAATATTTTTGTGTATCAGCTGAACAGTTTTCACTGTACTAGCATTGGAATAGAGTTCTAAAAAATTCTTATTTGGGATACACCGTGCATATAAAGACCATTTTCACAGTTCTATGTTTTCACATATTCTGAATTGTAATACAAGCCATTACCTTGACCACGACCAACAAAATAAAAATTATGAGAAAAGAATTAAAGCAAAGCACAAACCAAGACAGCAAAGCACAAATTTAGGAAAGAAAGGAGTGCAGACAGAATTTGGGAGGTAATTATAAATTCTCTATGATTATGCTCTACAATTCAGAGTGGAAAAGGGGCATCATCACAAAGAAGTACTCAAATGCATACTAAACACAACAGTAAGAGTTACAAACACATAAATCCAGCAGGCTAGATTGAGTGGTAAAGATGGAGCATTTCCACAATGATGACCTGGGTTCAAACTTCTCTCCCCTCCCAACCCCCTAATAACCGCTGGGCAAGCTCCAGGTATGCAAGCTTCAACGTGTTAATCCAGAGACAATGAAACACACATATTTAATACCTAGAGAGTGCACCCCATTTGTGTCCCACTGGCCAAGGCTCCCTTTACCCTCATTTACCCATCAATATAGAAGAGGTACAAACAAATAACTTGTAGTGACAAAGCAAACATAGACATTATTATTCAATCTTCATAAAGATTTACGGGATACTAAGAGAAAACCCTTTGGATTTTTGTGTATTAGTCAACAGTTTGCATTGGAAAAAAATTCTAACAAATTCTTAATTTGGGAATTCACAGTACATTTAAAAACTATTTGCAGCTCTATGTTATCATATATTCTGAATTGTAATAAAGGCCTTTACCATGACCACAACTGACAAAATAAAGATTGAGAAAGAAGAATGGAAGCAAAGCACACACCAAGATCAAGATCTCGTTCTTTGCTATACTCGACAACAAAACCATGATGTGTATCAAGAGTTGAGCCACCAACATCTGGAAACAAAACTGCAAAGCCAAAAATATGAGGGCAGATGTTCATTAAAATGTCAATTTCAAAAAGAAGTGCACTCGAAAATACTTAGAATCTTTAGGCAAGAAGGGATGGAAATGTTAATGGTAGAAGGCAAACTAAAACTAGAAGGTTATGGCAAACAGTACCTGATGCCAAAGGTTTAATGAAATCAATCATCAATTTATCAAGCATATTGTCAAATCCAAAATCATCTAGCACAACTCCATATTTGTTCATTGTATTTGGTCTGACAACATCAAATTTTGTAACATCAACCCACTTCTCAAAATTCTCCACCTAGGAATTCAGATATGAACAAATAAGGAACAAAATTAATACAAAGGTAGACACAGAATTTTTATCAGGTATTGAAATACAACAGTTTGAAGCAAAGTTAAACCTCAGTCTGCCAATTTCCACAGGTGTAATGAGGACTTACTTCATCTATTAGTGACTGACAAAATCCTTTCTGAAGCAAATCAAATGCATACACCCCGGGTAAGGGTTCCACAACTATCCGTCTAAAGCTCTCTTGTGTATTCTCCTTAACAGCATCAATAAAAGTCTGAACACAGTAGTCATGGGGGTTCAAGGTGTGTAAATCTTTATGTAGAGGCTGTGAAACAGAATAACAGTGTCAGGAACTGTAAAAGGGTAGTTTGCACTACATGTACATCATAGTTGAAATACATATCCATTTATCTTATAAAAATGCCACATCTATTTATTCACCCCTAGTCCAGCAAAATATCGAAACAATTTAAGCTAGGTACTTAAGGCATTGAAAACTATTTATATTTAATTGTGATTTGTGAGCGCAACACTGCAAGACAATTACACTCTTATCATCTGGAAGGGAAATACCAGAACACGTACATACAACAGGGTTGTTCTATTCCCATGGCATGCCAGAATAAGTGGCAAACTACAAATATGCATTCCATACAAGGATTACCTTTAACAACCTACAAGCATGACGCAATCCTGGTGGTAGTCAATAAACTTACAAAGGTTGCTCATTTCACCTCTGTGAACCTGAAGGAGCCTACTTTGGCAAGGAGGTTTGTAAAACAAATCTTTAGATTGCAGGGTGTCCCCGACAAAAATAATATCAGATAGGAATACCAAAATGACTTCTATGTTTCGGATAATACTCCAATCAGCCTTAGGCACAACCTGAATATGAGTACAACATAACAATTAACATCCAAAAACTGACAGTCAAACACGAGTAAACCATGTAGTTGAGGATCTCTTGTGAAAATATTGTATTGATGAAAGTTCAAACAGTATAAGTGGGAACAGTACCTGCCATTAGCAGAATTTGCATACAATAATTCTTATTGTTCACCCATCAAAATGGCAGCATTTGACGCTTTGTATGGAAGGAAATACAGAACTCCCCTCAGTTGGGATAAGTTAGAGAATCATGTAGATATTGGTCCAGAGATGCTAAGAGGATGGAAAAACAGAAGAAACTGATCAAGCTAAAGTTGAAGGAGGCAACTGACTGAACTAAGAGCTATGCAGATAAGGGATAAACTCCCAGGCAATTTGCAGTAGTAGACAAGGTTTTCCTTTGTGCCAAACCCCACAAAAGCTCCATCCAGTTTGATAAAGCCACAAAACTTGCACCTAAATATGTCAGTTCATTTGAAATTCTACAAAAGTTCAATCTGATGGCATATCAACTTGCCCTTCAACCTAATCTAAACAAGATCCACAATGTAATACCCCTTATGTGTTTTTATATTTAGAAATGACAATGTAATAAGCTGATTAGATAGGGTTTCTGAATTCTGCATGTGTTACTTTAATGGCTATTATTATGTTATATTTAGATCTTGATTTCAATTATATTTGTTGATTATATTGTTGATGACTAACTTCTTGTTCATTGAGTTTTGTGAGGTACATCATCCCTAGTCAAAGGGAGAGTAAAATGTGAGAGAATGTTGTCATTGATTTCCAATGCTTTTGTAAGTCAGTCAAACTCAAGTATCCCTGTATGAGTTGAATTTCTTTGTCGAATAGTCATTGAATCAGTTAGTAGGCAGTCAAGAGTTTGATAAGCCTTTGCTCTTTAGCAGTATTAGCTACTAACTATTGGTCTCAGTTGGTTATCTATTTATGATTAGGTGTTGTCAAGAAACCAGTCCTAAGCCTACATGTTTTTCTCGACTAAAATATTATAAATGTGAATAATACTACTGGGTATTAAGGGGACCATGATAGTTATCATGAGGGAATATAAATATTTGAATTGTAATGTGAATAATACTACTAGATATGGGTTTTGGGGACAACCACCAAACTATCTCCAAACTATTAGGGTTTGACTTGCCTTTGAGCCGAATAACTTTGAGATCGTTTTGGATTTCATTTGATCCACTAAACTATGAGAGATGTACAGATTATACGATCAAAGCAATTTACAAGAAAGAATAAGATACACAAAATAACTATAACACGGTGACATACCCTAGGAAAACCCTTTCTGGAAAAATCCCAGCCTCCAAAGCATGAACCAATTGTATTACAAGCAACAATATCAATTGCATAGAATGTCCAAGCTCAAGCCCTTGAAGGAGAAATCACCAACATAAAAATTTGGAGTAGTTCTAACAACATATTTGTACCTACAAACTCACTATGAAACCTCCATCTCTAGCATCCTATAAATAGACAAATGCAAACCACAAGAAACCACAAACCAAGTTTGGTTTACCAAAACCATGTGCCAAAACTATGACCCAAAAGTGGCACCATATTTTGGCCCAAATTCCAACGGCATTCTTCATGTGGTGATCAACACACTATATTTAGCAGATGCCTTACACTTTGTCATAGCATATCATAAGTTGTCATAGCCTCCTTCCCAAAAAAGGCACTCCGTTTTGGCATATTCAAACCCATCCAAAGATGCCTTATGACATGTCATAACATGCATTATAAGTTGGTCAACAAGTCAAGTCAATAATGTAACTCCCCTCTTACATGCAGCATAGATTCTCTTACACCACTTACATTGTCATAGATGCTCTACACATCTTATATGACAAGATATTCTCTTACACACATCATAACAAAGCATACACATGGCAATAATGGCCAAGTCATAGTGGGACGCCTTTTTCCATGAGGGCTCGCAATCAATTAACAAATTATAAATAACTATGAACATTAAGAAGCAAGGTTTATGACACCTTTCCCAACATTCTCCCACTTGTTGTATACCTTGCAAGAGCAAAAGGGGAACACCAAAACTATCAACTAATTGCTAAGCGTTGAGAGGCCCATAATCTCATAGCACCACCTAGACTTCTTTGTGCTCATGGGCTTTGTCAATGCATCTGCAACATCCTTCAAAGTGTCAACTTTCTCCAACATCACCCTTCCATCCTCTACCATGTCTCAAACAAAATGGTACTAGACATCAATATGTTTCGTTCATGCATGAAAGGTCGAGTTCTTTGTCAAACAAATGGTACTCTATCACAATGAACTTTGACTACTTTCTGACTCAATACCACATCTAAACACATTCACAGAAGCCAAATCAACTCCTTTCAAGCATGAGTAGTTGCTACGTACTTTGCCTTTGTGGATAAAGCAACCACAACCTTTCACTTGCTCATCCAACTCATTGCACCACTAAATAGGCTAAACATATAGCCACCATTAGACCTACTAACAACATCCCCGACCCAATCAAAATCCACATATCCTTGAATGTCCATTGAGTGTTGGTCTTCACTACAACCCAATGCTCCCGTCCAAGATTAGCCATGTAACAACTCAAGACTCCCATTGCTTGGGTAATGTCTAGTCTAGTGCAAATCATAGCATACATAAGGCTCCCAACTAAACTAGCATAGGGAACTGAACTCATGTCCTCAATCTTTACGAATGTGGAAGGACATTGCTCAACTAAAAGCTTTATTCTTACAGAAACAAGAACACTCACCGGTTTGTTGTCAGCCACACTAAAAAACTACAAAACAAACTCAACATACTTCCTCCAACCAATCCAAAGTTTTTTGTTAGTCCTATCCCGTCTAATCTCCATCCCTAGGATGAACATAGCAGCCCCTAAGTCTTTCATTTCAAATTGTAAAGAAAGTTTAGATTTTAAGTCCCTAATCCTTTCCTTACCATCACTAGATAACAACATATCATCAACATACAAAGTGATAACGATATAATGGTCATTGCTCTATTTATAATAAACACAATGATTTGACTTAACCTGATAAACCCCAACTCCAAAACATATTAATCAAACCTTTTTATACCACATTTTAGGAGACTATTTTAAACCATGGAAGGATTTCTTCATCCAACAAACCAAGTTTTCCTTACGCTTCACAATGTAGTGCTCTTGCTATGAGATATAGATCTCCTCCTCCAAATCACCATGCAAGAAAGTTGTCTTTACATCCATCTGCCCAACCTCAAGATAAAAAGTAGCAGCACAAGCAAACAACATTTTAATGGATGTCAACTTTGCAATAGAAGAGAAAATCTCACCAAAATCTATTCCCTCAACTTGGGATAACCTTTGGCAACCAACTGTGCTTTGTACTTCTCAATACTGCCATTAGAGCTAAACTTCTTTTTGAACACCCATTTGCAGCCAACAAGATTCCATTCTTCAAGTGATTGAAACAAGTCTTATGTGTCATGTCCCCATTTCCGGAGTGACTTCACATGGAGCTGATGATTAGCCTATCATCCATTCCCATAGGCTAATGCATTGGTAAGGGAATGAATTTCTAGTTTGAGCTTATTTCTATACATGGAGAACCGGAATGTTAGCTCAACTAGTATTTGGTTAATTGGAAAATGCAATATTGAAATTGTATTTTCATTTCATTTAATAGATTTTAGAAAATGGAATCTTTAATTGCATTTTCTCTAATCGATTTCTATGGAGTTGTAAATATGAATAAGGTGATGTGTTTGCCTATGGAGCAATAAGTCCAAGCTAATGCCAACGGTTATCCTCGAAGATGATCGACTTGCATATGAGATTGTTTTTTATTGTTCGAAGAGCAAAGGAACATTGGATCGTGGTCCCACATGAAGCCAACGGCTTAGTATTCACCCCTTGAGCAATTTGCATTGGAGGAGGTTTGTTAGTGATTTTTAAATGATTGCATATGGATTCTAGCTGGCCGCCGATCATGATGAAGAATGTTTTTAAATGCAAGATTTATTTATTAAATGATTGCATTTGCTACTGCCGCCCATGAAGAAGAGGATTTTAAATGATAGTAAGCAATCACCAGTGCATCGACTAAGCTCTTTGAGAGGGTTTTAAATGCTAAGCGCCAATGTTGAGGAGGATCGCTCAAGTCCGCTAATGATATTCAATGCTAAATGAAAGTTTTAAATGTTTGATTGCTCTCATTCATAGCCGCCGTCCAAGATAGAGAAGAGCTCCAATGCTAAAGGATCGATCCACTTGAAGAATAGATATAATTCATTTAAAGAAATTAAAGATTGTTTTTAAATGATTGCATTCATTGATGTCATTCATTTACGATTGTTCAAGACTCTCAATTTTGATTGGTGGATTCCAAGCTTCATTCCAAATACACAAAGAGAAGGAACGCCTATCCTTGGAGAGGATAAATAGGGCTCTTGAACTTCAATTTGCAACTAATGATCATATGGTAAGCTTTTACATTTTGTTCCTTGGCTGGAAATTGCATTTTCTAGTTATTTTTCAAGGAGATGGTTCCCTTGAGTATTGTGGTGATGTTCCCATTACAATTTGTGAGATGTTATCATTCAGATTTCATCATTGGAGTTGAATTTGTAGGTTATTTGAGAAGATTTGAAGAGTATTTGACATCATATTGGAACCCTTGGTGTATGGGAGTGACTACCAAGGTAGTTGATTGGGTTTACAGTGAGAATTGAGTGATTTTTGCATATTTTTCAAGGTCTGATTTCATATCAGCGAAGTCTGATTTTTATGACAGCGAATTATTTATGCACTTACAGGGTTTTTGAAGTGGATTTGACAAAAGCTTTGATATTTGAAGAGTTGCACATGATAGAAGACCAAACTAGGCATCCATTGCTTGAGTTTGGAGGTTGTTTTCGTGAGTTTTCATTGTCAAAACTTTGACTGAGCAAAATCATTACTTTCAGCAGTCATATCAGCCTACAAAACTTTTATATCAGTCAATTGTTCATATACTTTCAGGACTGTTATAACATCATTTGATAGCTAGCTTCATTCTAGAATGTTTGGGCATTGTTCCTATGCAAGATTTGGTATATTTGGACACTTTATGTGTATGTAATAAGGTCTAATATAAAATCAGACTGTGACTGAAATTCATATCAGCCACTTATCATTTATGTATCTCTCATTTGAAGGTTTCAAATAAGCAAGTATGATGTGGGTTTGATGTTCTACTATTTCATTGTTCATTGGTGATGTTTATTTGTTGATTTGTGCAAGAAATCTTATCTAAAAGTTGGCAAAAATTTCAGTCATTTAGAAAGGGTATTTTACATTATGTCTCATTCTTCTTTAGTGCAGCCATCTCATCCATGGCCGATTTCTAGGACTCACAATCATCCATTTCCATTTCCTCTTTAACTATTCTAGGCTTATCAATGTTAGTCAACAAAACAAAAATACGTCTAAAATCAGGCAAGCTATACTTGTCTAGTTGCCTCCTCTATCGAGTGGACCTCCTCACAAGCTGAAGTGGAGATTCTACTTCTTCCTAACTCTTTGAGCTTTCCTCCTCATCAGGTCCCTCATGAACCTCTAATTCATTATCTAGTGTAGCCCTCTCGATCTTTAGCTATAGCTGCACAACTGACTTCCCCACCTCCTTTGGCTACTCAACTGTAGAAGAAAGTTTGTTATCTCCCCTAAAGATCACATTTTAACTGTATAGAATTTTCTCAGCCATAGGATCCCACATCTTGCACCCTTTCACACTAACACCATAGCCAATGAAGCTACATTTTACAGCCTTGTTATACAACTTTGATCACTTCTTCTTAGGCACGTGCTTATGCCTCGCAACCAAAAACACAAAGATGTTGAAGTGAGGGCTTTTTGTGTTATGTACTTAGGGATATGATATTATAACGTATATAGGTGGAAGGGAGATGTCGACATGTGGCATAGATCCCTTAAGTTAGTTATATTGGGTCATGAGGATAACTTGTGTAATTAATTATATTAGATAATGAGTAGGATGTGTAATTAATTATACTACATAATGAGTAGGCCTATGGTGCAGGGGCACCCACAGTGCTTTTATGCCTCTAAGGGGTCAAAAGTTGATATTTTGTTTTGTTTGAGTTGTTTACGTGTAATAAGGTCTTCTAAGACCATTTCATGTGTGTTGGTATCTAAGCTAGGTCATTAGGTGAATGGAAGTGTCTAGTTGCAAAAAAAGTGTCAATGTTGCACAATGTTGTCAAATTGCACATTGGTGGAATATAAACAGTTGTAATTTGAAAAGTTGGTTGGGAACCATTGGAAAATAGTTGTAAATGTTTAAAAAGGCCTTGTATGGTCAACACAAAGGTAGAGGGGATGATAAAAGATGATAAGACATTTGGTATTTGGAAGTTTTGATAAATAAAACCCTTGTTTTTTGTGCATTTTTTTTGTAACAGTCCTATTCTTTCACATAGTACGGATCTGTACGGCCTTTGTACGACCTGAATGTGGTATGGTTGGAAAGATATTTGAGTTACCTTTCTAATGCTTTTGGTTTGGTTAATTTTAGTCGTATTTTCTGAAAGTTATGATCAAATTAATGATTGTCACTTCCAGATTTTTATGGTGAAACAGCAGGAAAATTGCTTAGTACGGTTTTGTACGATCTAGTACGGCTGAATGGTTGATTACCCATTGTAGAGGGCACTCTTACCTTTAATGGGTTTTTTATTTGGTCCATTTTCATTGAGTATCAAGGGAGATATTGTCATTTTTCTTAAATTAGTCTGAAATCCTAAGGCCTAGTCAAGAAGCAGGATAGTCAAAATTTGAAGTTTTCCGTACAAAGAACCGTACCCTGATTTTGAGATATGTTGTATAAAGCCCAAATGGATATTTAAAACTGTGTTTACATTTTTGATATCATGTCTGTACCGAAAGTTATGACCAAAAAACCCAATTTGTTGCCCCCATGTCTTAAGCTTTAAGGATTGAAGGATTGTGAAGGAAACCCACCAAATTAAGGTCTAAGATTGTAAGGTTTGGTTGTTTGTGTTGTGTTCAAGTTATCCAAGCTCTGCTCTGCATCAAATTGGTATCAGAGCCCAAAGATCTAAGCAAGATAAGTTTTTTGGAGTTTGTGTATTGTCTTTTCGCAGGTTGAAGGAAGAACCTAGATGCCAAAAGACTGGGTCAAAGGTAAAAAAAGGGGCCTAAGGTGAGGTATCACAAAGACAAGAAGCATTGAGAAGAAGCAAGGTGAAAAAGACTTGCTTGAGAAAGAAGAATGGAAATGTTGAGAAGATTAGTCCGTGGAGACTTGCAGAGTAAGGAGTTGTCAAGCAAGCAACAAGAGAGAAACAGACAGGAAAGGGAGATAAAGAAGAAGGATGAGAAGGTAAAACAAATTAATATTGAGCAAGAGATAGCAGAGTTGAGACAAGCCGTGGAACAAATGGAAAGAGTTCAAAAAAAAAGGGATCTTGAAATACAGCAATTGCTTGAGAAAGCAAAACAAGAAAGTGGTTGGCATTTACCAATAAGGAAGAAGGTAACGTGGCCCACCAAGAAGATCATTCAGAAAAGAAGAAGGCAAGAGAGGACATCAAAACCAGACCTTGGAGAGTCTTTGCTGATGATGGAAGAGTCTAAGCCATCTAAGGAAGAGGGAATATATGAAGAAAATGAGTCCATTATCAAGATTTTATTTCTAACAATATTTGTGAGTATGTGTTTACAGGTGCAGCACATGAATATGAAGATGGAAAAGAGTCTAAAGAAGGAAGCGAGGTGCATATAGTGTATGAAGATTGTTATACAAATATAGCACACTATGGTGAAGAAGATGTTGCCAAAACAACTGAGGTAATGGTTGCATTTTTTGATTTTATGGATGATGAATGTGCTGACATATTGCATTCCAATGATGAAGATGAAGACACAGACAGTGGTACTGAGGCATATGAACGAGAACTCGAGTTTTGGTACCTTGAAGCTGAGAAGATGCTAAGAGGCGATACAAGAAGAAGAAGAAAAAAGATCCAGGGAAAGTTGCAAAAATGAAGGACAAGTTGCGGAAGAATTGGAAGGCTAGGAAGAAAGAGATGACCTCCACTCAAGTGAACTTGAGTTTTTCTTTCCCTTGGGAGTATGGTGCAGGGGCATCCACAGTGCTTTTATGCCTCCAAGGGGTCAAAAGTTGATATTTTGTTTTGTTTGAGTTGTTTACGTGTAATAAGGTCTTCTAAGACCATTTCATGTGTGTTGAAATCTAAGCTAGGTCATTAGGTGAATAGAAGTGTCTAGTTGCAAAAAAAGTGTCAATGTTGCACAATGTTGTCAAATTGCACATTGGTGGAATATGAACAGTTGTAATTTGAAAAGTTGGTTGAGAACCATTGGAAAATGGTTGTAAATGTTTAAAAAGGCCTTGTATGGTTGACACAAAGGTAGGGGGGATGATAAAGATGAGAAAACATTTGGTATTTGGAAGTTTTGATAAATAAAACCCTTGTTTTCTGTGCATTTTTCTGTAATAGTCATATTCTTTCACATGGTACGGATCTGTACGGCCTTTGTACGGCCTGAATGTGGTATGGTTGGAAAGATATTTGAGTTACCTTTCTAATGCTTTTGGTTTGGTTAATTTTCATTGCGTTTTGTGAAAGTTATGATCAAATTAGTGATTGTCACTTCCAGATTTTTATAGTGAAACAGCAGAAAAATTGCTTAGTACAGCTTTGTACGATCTAGTACAGTTGAATGGTCGATTACCCATTGTAGAGGGCACTCTTACCTTTAATGGGTTTTTGATTTGGTCCATTTTCATTGAGTATCAAGGAAAATATTGTCATTTTTCTTAAACTAGTCTGAAACCCTAAGGCCTAGTCAAGAAGTGGGACAGTCAAAATTTCAAACTTTCCATACAAAGAACCCTACCCTGATTTTGAAATATGTTGGATAAAGCCCAAATGGGTATCTAAAACTGTGTTTACATTTTTCATATCATGTCTGTACCGAAAGTTATGACCAAAAAACCCAATTTGCTGCCCCATGTTTTAGGCTTTAAGGATTGAAGGATTGTGAAGGAAACCCACCAAATTAAGGTCTAAGATTGTAAAGTTTGGTTGTTTGTGTTGTGTTCAAATTATCCAAGCCCTGCTCTACATCAGCCTACATGGGTCTAGTGGTTTACCACCCATACCCCCACACTCCCCATTATGATATTAGGAGGAGAAAGATATAGAGGAGATAAATCTCATTGTAGGGATATGTGAAAATTATGATATTATGTTTGGGATCTCTTGAAGATATAGCTTGGAGTGGCTTACATAAGGAGTATTGTACATTGTTACCCTACCTCAAAGGTTTATTCTATGTTAGCAATATATTGGATATTAATGTTGAAGTTGCTAAAAGAACTTCATAGGAGCAGGAATCTTCTAGAACACCAAAGAACCTTCCATAGAAGAGAGAAACACGAAAGAATGCTATATTGCCAATATTGGTACAATACAATACAAACCAAATGTTCATAGCATAGTTTGAAGACTCGCCGAGTACTCCGCCAAGACTTGCGAGTCCATTTGTTCACCGCACCAAGTCAACACAACTTGCAAGCCGAGTCTCACCGAGTACCTAGCCGAATTTCCTTAAAAACTCGTCAAGTTTTAGGCTTCAACTCACGAGTCTCTCTTGCAAACTCTCCAGGTGGTGGGTTAAAAGAAAACAGCTGTAATTTTTAGCTTTTTGTCATGTTTTTTTGTCATTTTTGGTCTTCATTCACCCATTTCACCCAGCCAAGGATATATTCAGCATCTACATTGCAAGAACACGATTGAGAAGGGATTGGAGAAGATTTCAAGTCACCTTCAAAGATTCAAACTAGGTTTTTTTTTTTTTTTTTTTTTTTTTTTTTTAAATTTGGAAATCAGAAAACTTGAAAAACTAGGGGAAATGTTGTCCAGAAAGGTGGGTATTTCTCAAGATACTGACTTACCTTCTAGTTCGAGGCCTGAAAAATTTACACTAGGAGGGGAAAGAGGAAGATGTAGATTGTATTTGGTTGTTTTTTGACATATCATCATATGTAAACAGTTATAGTGTTGTTATACATTTATTATTTATAATTTTGTTGTATTATAATGTATTGTTCGACTTTGAAACTATGAAATTTCAAATTTTGAGAGTTTGAGGATCATATGACATTTAAGGTTTGAATTATGACAAATTTTTTTTTTTTTTTTTTTTTTTTTTTTAAATTTGGAAATCGGAAAACTTGAAAAACTAGGGGAAATGTTGTCCAGAAAGGTGGGCATTTCTCATGATGCCATCAACTTAGATGACATTGATCCTTATGTTGAATGGACTGTCGAAGAACAAAGTGATGTCTTGCTTACTAATGAAGATCTTGTAGAATTGGAGAGGAGCAGCAGAATTGGATGCAATGGAGGAAACCGAACACTTTTGAGGAAACAATCTATCATCATTTTGATACTGACTTACCTTCTAGTTTGAGGCCTGAAAAATTTACACTAGGAGGGGAAAGAGGAAGATGTAGATTGTATTTGGTTGTTTTTTGACATATCATCATATGTAAACAGTTATAGTGTTGTTATACATTTATTATTTATAATTTTGTTGTATTAATAATGTATTGTTCGACTTTGAAACTATGAAATTTCAAATTTTGAGAGTTTGAGGATCATATGACATGTAATGTTTGAATTATGACAAATTGATAGTCAAATTAGACTTTTATGTTCTCTAAATGCATTAATTTCTTTTTTGTGTGTAATTATGAGTTTTTTTTTGTTTTTTTACCAAATGACTTCTGATCATCAACATCACCAACACAATCTAAGTCAAATCCAAGAAGCTCCTGATGTGTAGTGAATGTCAAAATGTGAAGTGCCCTAGATGTACCTCAAGATACGCTTGGTTGCCTTTCTAGTGACTCTCATGAGGATCCTGAGAAAAACAAGAGACAAGACCAACCACAAAGGAAATATTAGAACGATTGTGTCAAGTACAAAAGACTGTCAACCAATTATCGATATAACATAGAATCAACTCTAGGTGAAGTGCAATTGGTAAACAGTGTGAGACCTGACTAAAATGGAGTGGGGATGGGCTTGCAATCAGCCATGCCAAATCTATGAAGCAAATCAAGAGCATACTTTTCCTAGAAAATAGAAATTTCCTCAGAAGATTGAAGAACCTAAAGACCAAGGAAAAAATGCAACACCCTGAGATCAATCTTATAAAACTACTCTATCAATCATATAAAACTACTCCATCAATGCTCATTGATAGGTTCAAGGATAGGCGTTGGATTGCATGGTGGTGTTTGATTCCTTGCTAATAGTCCTTGGGTCACATCCTTCATAGCTTCATGGGTCGATGGATTAGGGTCTTCATGGGTGGATGAATTAAGATTGGGATTAGATGGATGGTTTAATGGCTTAGGAGTTAGGTGGGTTAAGGAATGGCTTAATGGATTAGGGCTTGGAAGGTTTGATGGAGGAGGTAATGAGTGACGGATTGGGACTATAGGGATTGATGGATTGGGAGGTTGGTGGACCAATGGATTAGAATTAATAGGGTTGGTAGGATATTATGGAGGGACCATAGTGATTGATGGATTGGGAAGTATGTGGACTAATGGATTATGATTAGGAGGGTTTGATGGATATTGTGGTGGAGGTGAATATGTAGATAGGAGATGAATTGGATTTCCCTTGTCATAGGTATGCAATTAGGTATACGGGTGTAGCTTGTGCTAGCCACTGCTTGGTTGCAAGGGGGGCTTGCATGTTCATGTATGGATTCATGACTTGATGACTTGGATTTTGATGGACGTGTGGGATGGTGATGGTGATGTGATAAGGTTATGAGCATCTCCGATGATGAGATGCGCTAAGGGGATATGACTATGGAGATCTTTGAATTTTGCCCTAGTGAGGGGGTCTAATCCTTCATACATACGTTTAATTTCTTGTATTTGTATAACTATATAAGGATCCATGTTGTTCTTGGTTTAGGATGGGGGGGTGAGATGATATAGCATTGTGGGTGATTAGGGGATCAAATGTCAAAACCTTAATATTATATGATTTGATTTGATAAGGGATGATTCTCTATACTTAAGATAGACTAACGTTCTTAAGCAAGAGGGTTCATTGGATTGTTTTGATTTCTACTTAAAATAGACATAGTTCTTAAGCAGGGATTGATTGGATTTGATAACTATACTTAAGATAGACTTACATTCTTAAGTAAGTTTGGATTAAGGATAACAAGATCAACTTAAGGTCTTGATTTTTGATGTGGAGATTGGATTTGAAATGGATGATGCAGGATTAGGACTAGCACCTTGAGATGAAGGATTTTGATGATGATTTGGAGGATAATGATTATGATTTGGATTAAAGTGGATGGGGTTGAAGGAGGTTAAGTCCTTAACCAAATTTTGATGTTCAAAGGATGATTTTTCATTAAGGATTGGGGATTGGATGCTTTATTGAAATAGATAGATGGATAATGGGTGATTGATTGTAGATGAGGGATTAAATGAGGATTTTGTTGCAATGGGATTAGGTCAATAAAGGGATTAGATTAAGATGATGATGAAAGATGTCGATTAAGGATGACAAATGGATGGAGGGTGATTAAGATGAGGATGCAAAATAAAATTGGATTAGGATAGTGGATTAAGATGTGGATTAAGGATGATAATGGATGAGGGATGATAGACTAAGGATTGGATTAGGATTATGATTAGGATGATGATTGTGATTAGGAAGTGGATTAGGTTGATAGAATGGATTAGGGATGATTAGGATGGCTGATAAGGATGATTAGGACAAGGTGGATTAGATTGAAGCTTGACCTTGAGCAACTTTGCAAACAATATATTTCACACAACATGCATAGATTTGGAAAGGATTTGGATTTGGATTTGGATTTGGAGAGTGCAAATGAGCACACACGCAAAACACAACACCCTAGATTATTCAAGTAGGAGTGACTCCTAGTGTAGGCCCACACGAAATACCATTCCCAGGAGCAGATAGCTAGAGCGTGTCTTGCGTACACACGAATCTCTTTCCTTGGAGGCCTCAACACCTTTCCCAAGGAGTCTCTATCTCAACTCATGGGCGTACATGGTGAGTAACTTTAGGAAGCGGTACGCATCCCTTGCACCACACTAGAAGATGGTCGAAAGGTCTTATCTAGGTTTCAACAAGCTCTCTAAGGGTGTCCCCAATATACGCGAGGTACGAAGGGCTCAAGTCTGTGAACACTAGTCCGTCACAAGCATGAGACCGAAGCAAAGGCTCGGACGATCTCTTCACCTTGTGTCCTGAATCACTAGGGGCCCCAAGGTTGTGCCAAACACAACGTAACTAGATTGGGGTACAACTTTCGTTCTCCCCCTTTGATATACTCACACTGGAACACGTGGTTGAAGTCATCCCTTGGGGTGATGAAATCCCCAAGTAGACCTCCTAAAGGGAAAGGTTAATGTTAGATGTTTTTGATCCCCAGGCTCACACTAGGCGGAAGGAGAGAGCATACACACTAACACAAACTTGGGATTTAAACTAGAACACAAAGGAAATGTGAGACTTTTGATATCCAAGATCACACTAAGTGCAAGGAGAGAACATACGTCTAAACAATTCCACAAACACAGCAAACAATGTTCATTAACCCTCTAAGTTAACTTAATGTGCCTAGATTAGTGGAAAAAGGAAGTCTTGAACAAACGAATCTACAAGCCAATATGTTAGTAGTTTCAGATTTTTGTTCTTTGACCCATGAATCTGCAACAAACTTGTTAGTAGTTTGAAAGATAGTCTTGGACAAATGATTTTGCTACAAGAAAATGTATTAGAAATGATAATAAAACTCCTACAAAGATCAAAAAATAATGTTATAACGCAGCAAAATAAATTTATATCAAAGATATGCTCGTCACAAGATTGCAGTTTCAGTTTTTTTTAACATAATCAAACTAAACCCGATTATTTTGTAACATTTTTGGCCTCAGAAATAACAATGCAAAGAACAAACCCCTACTAAATTTCTAAGAGGTTTCCAGAAATGTAAAAATATCAAAAAAATTTGTTGAATTGCGACCTGAAATGCAGATTTATAAAAAAATCCGTAGTCGACATAAATCTGATTATTTTATAACTTTTTCGACCTCAAAAATAAAAATGCAAAGAACATACCCCTACTAAATTTATGAGAGCTTTCCAGAAATGTAAGAATATCAGAAAAATTCGTTGATTTGTGACCTAAAACACAGATTTATGAAAATCATAAAATCGTCATAACTCGCCCAATTTTTCTATTGTAGCTTCCTTAAATGATCCACAAACTTCAATTAAAAAATTGTAGAAAAATTCCCAACCGTTTGAAAGATATGAGGAAATCTTTAAAAACTAGGGTTTTGTCCAAAAAAGGCATAAACCTGCAAGAAAAAGCTAACAACACCTGCAAAAAAAAAGCTAGATCAAGGGACAGGGGTCTCGCCAGACGTGCCAAAATGAAGGAAATGGAATCGAAAGAGGTCAAACACACAAAGATAAATCAGCAACAATCATTACCTTCACGTCAATCAATCTCTTCTCCTTGATAAAGTGGAATGGAACGCAACTGAATTCCACTAGCTATGCTCTTTCATGAAATGATAGTATAAATCTTATGTGGATTGCTCAACAAATCAGCATAACCCTTGTACAATAATGGATATTACGGAGATAAATTAACAGCGTATATTTGTGTGCAAAAGATGTGTATTCCTAATGGCTTTGATAAAGATAAATTTATAGATTTTCGAAAATGATGATCAACAGTGGAGAATGGCCTGAAAGTTCAATGGTTGAAATTGATTTAGAGGATTTGATGAGGGAGTTAACAAATTTGATTGATGAGTTAGCCATTTTTTTATTGAATAATTAACTATTTTGATTGAATAGTTAACCAATTTTGATTGAGAGTGATTAGTGGAATTGAGAGAAATTAGGGGAATTAAATAAATGAATTTATTCAATTCATGAGATAATGGATATGTTGGAAATAAATAAAATATTAATTTTATTCATTTGACGTGAGAAAATGGAAGTTAGTTTGATTAATTAAATACATGGAGGAAATGTTAGTCTATTAATTAAACAATTAAATTATTTAATTAATATGGATAGACAAAATAGAATAATTAATGGTTTCGGAAAATCCTGTAGATGAAGTGTGATGACACGGAAATGCGTTAGTTTTAGGTGTCTACATGACACTTCATCTACATCATTTTCTTAATCCATTAATTATTCTATTTCCTCTATCCATATTAATTAAATAATTTTTAATTATTTAATTAATAAACTAGCATTTCCTCCATGTATTAATTAAATAAATTAATACAATTTATTTAATTAATCGAACTAACTTCTATTTTCTCACCACAAATAAATAAAATTAATATTTTACTTATTTCCAACATTATCCATTATCTCATTAATTATATAAATTCATTTATTTAATTCCCCTAATTTCTCTCTCAATTCCACTAATCACTCTCAATCAAAATTGGTTACCTATTCAATCAAAATAGTTAACTATTCAATCAAAAATGGCTAACTCATTAATCAAATTTGTTAACTCCCTCATCAAATCCTCTAAATCAATTTTAGCCATTGATCTTTCAAGCCATTCTCCATCGTTGATCATCGTTTTCAAAAATCTATAAATTGATCCGCATCCAAACCATGATAATAACACATCTTTTTCACACAAGTATATGATGTTAATTTATCTCCGTAATATCCATTATCATACCAGGGTTATGCTAAATTGTTGAGCAATACACAAGATTTATACTATCATTTCATCAAAAAGCATAGCTAGTGGAATTCGGGTGCGTTCCATTCCGCTCTAGTAAGGAGAAGAGATTGATTGAGGTGAAGGTAATGATTGTTGTAGATTTATATTTGTGTGTTTGACCTCTTTCGATTCCGTATCCTTCATTTTGGCACACCCGGTGGGACCCCCGTCCCTTGATCTAGCTTGTTTTTTACAAGTTTTGTTAGCTTTTGGTTGCAGGTTTATACCTTTTTTGGACAAAACCCTAGTTTTTAAATATTTCCTCATATCTTTCAAACGGTTGGGAATTTTTCTACAATTTTTTAACTGAAGTTTGTGGATCATCTAAGGAAGCTACAACAGAAAAATCAAGTTTATATCATCAATATTGGGTGAGTTATGACGGTTTTATGATTTTTCATAAATTTGTGTTTTAAGTCGCAAATCAGCGAATTGCTATGATATTTTTACATTCTAGAAAGCTCTCAAAAATTTAGTAGAGGTCTGTTCTTTGCATTTTTATTTTTGAGGTCGAAAAAAGTTATAAAATAATCCAATCTATGTCGACTATTGATTTTTCATAAATCTGCATTTCATGTCGCAAATCAACAATTTTTTTTAATATTTTTACATTTCTAAAAAGCTCTCAGAAATTTAGCAGGGGTTTGTTCTTTGCATTTTTATTTTTGAGGCCAAAAAACGTTACAAAATAATCGGGTTTAGTTTGACTATGTAAAAAAAAAATCTGAAACTGCAATCTTGTGATGAGCATATCTTTTATATACATCTATTTTGTTGCATCATAACATTACTTTTTGATCTTTGCAAGAGTTTTATTATCATTTCTAATACAGTTTCTTGCAACAAAATCATTTGTCCAAAACTATTTTTCAAACTACTAACAAGTTTGTTGCAGATTCATGAGTCAAAGAACAAAAATCTGAAACTACTAACGTATTGGCTTGCAGATTTGTTTGTCCAAGACTTCTTTTTTCCACTAATCTAGGCACATTAAGTTAACCTAGAAGGTTAATGAACATTGTTCGTTGTGCTCGTGGAAGTGTGTAGACGTATGCTCTCTCCTTGCACGTGGTGTAATCTTGGAGATCAAAAGTCTCACATTTCCTTTGTATTCCAGATTAAATCCCAAGATTGTGTTAGTGTGTGTATGCTCTCCCCTTGCGCCTAGTGCGAGCCTGGGGATTAAAAACACCTAACATTAATCTTTCCCTATAGAAGGCCTACTTGGGGATTTCATCACCCCAAGGGATGACTTCAACCACGTGTTCTAACATGAGTATATTGAAGGGGGAGAACCAAAGTTGTACTCCAATCTACTTACGTCGTGTCTTACACAACCTTGGGGCCCCTAGTGATTCAGGACACAAGGTGAAGAGATCATCCGAGCCTTTGCTCCAATCTCATGCCTATGACAAACTAGTGTTCACGAACTTGAGCCCCTCGTACCTCACATATATTGGAGACACCTTTAGAGAACTTGTGCAAGCCTAGCTTAAGACCTTTTGGTTGTCTTTTAGTGTGGTACAAGGGACGCGAACCGCTCCCTAAAGTTATCATGTACGCCCTTGAGTTGAGATAGAGGCTCTTTGAGGAAGGCGTCAAGGCCCCCAAGGAAAGGGATCCCATGCAACACGGCACTCCCTAGCTATCCGCTCCTGGGAATGGTATTAATGGATTAATTTCCATTGGTGGGCCCACATTAGAAGTCACTCCCACTTGAATAATTTTAGGCTTGTTGTTGTGCTTGCTGTGTCTTCATTTGTCGATACCCGTCCACTTCCCAATCCAAAATCCAAAATCTTTTGCAAACTTGTACATGTTGTGTGAAACCTATTGTTTGCAAAGTTGCCCAAGGTCAAGCTTCAAACCATCCCTAATCACTTTCTAATCATTCATTTTCATCCAAATCCAATCCAATCCAACTTCATCCTAATCCTCCCAATCGAATCCACCTCATCCCTAATCATCCTAATCATCTCATCCCGACTATCCTAATCACCCTATCCACATCATCCCAACCTATCCCCAATCCAATCTTAATCCATCATTCAGGACCCCAATCCTAATCAATTTGCCTAATCCAATCAAGGTCCTAATCCTAATCCATTCTATCCACCTAATCCAGTTCCTAATCCCGATCATCATCCTAATCATTATCCCATCATTGGGCTTAATCCAACCTATCCTCATTCTAATCACCTCCTAATCCAATCCTTAGTCTATTATCCTTTATCCATTATCACCTATAATCAACAGCATAATCCATTATCCTAATCCAATCTTATCATACATCCTTATCCTAATCCAACCTAATCCCTTATCATCCTTAATCCACATCATAATCCAATTATCGAGCTTAAGCCAATTCATCATCATCTTAATCCAATCCATTTATCCATCTAATCTCATTTTAACCAAATCCTAACCTAATCCATTTATCCTTCATCACAATCAATCACTCATTATCCATCTATCCATTTCAATCAAGCATCCAATCCCCAATCCTTAATCAAAAATCATCCTTTGAAAATCAAAATTTGGTTAAGAACTTAACCTCCTTCATACCCCATCAAATTTCATCCAAAACTAAATCATTATCTATCCAAATCATCATCAAAATCCTTCATCCAAAAGGTGCTTGCTCTCATCCACAATCGTCCATTTCAAATCCAATCAAAAATCAAGACCTTAAGTTGATCTCATTATCCTTAATCCAAACTTACTTGAGAACGTAAGGCTATCTTAAGTATAGTTATCAAATCTCATCAATTTCTGGCCAAGAACTTTGTCTATCTTAAGTAGAAATCAAATCAATCCAATAAACACTGTTGCTTAAGAATGTAAGGCTATCTTAAGTATGGAGAATCATCGCCCATTCAATCAAATCAAATCATTTTAAGGTCTTGACATTTGATCCCCAATCATCCATCATCCTATATCATCTCATCCCCCCACATCGTGGATCTTCAAACAACATGGATCCTTATGCAAAAATACAAGAAATTAAACGTATGTATGAGGGATTGGATCCTATCGCTAAGGCAAAATGCAAAAATCTCATCGGTCATAGTCCCTTAGCACATCTCATCATTGGAGATTCTCATGACCCTATCACATCAACATCACCATCCTATATGTCATCCCCATTAACCTCATACCAACCTTCATCCCCTTATGTGACCATGTCATCATATCAACCCAACCTATCAATACCTCAAAGTTATCCAACCTCCACCTATTCATATACCTCACGAATCCCTCCACCACAATATCCCTCTAACCATCCTAATCCTAATCCATTAGTCCACATACCTCCCAATCCATCAAGCCCTATAGTCCATCATTCATTAGCTTCCCCATCAAATCTTATAAGCCCTAATCCATTAGGCCATTCCTTAACCCACCTAACTCGTAAGTCATTAAACCATCCATCTAATCCCAATCTTAATCCATCCCTTGAAGATAACCCTCAATATTCACCAAGATTGCAAGCATTTGCTAAAGATCCCAAAAAAATGGAGTTGGTTAGTCATTGCCTCAAAGCAAACCCAGACTGTTTCTTCCTGTTCCTAGCTACAAAGGGTGCCAAGTTACCGTCCGGCTTTGACATTTCCCAACTCGACACAAAACCCTTCACCATCCACCCATGAAGACCCTAATCCATCGACCAATGAAGCTATAAAGGATGTGACCCAAGGACTATTAGCAAGGAATCAAACACCACCATGTAATCCAGCGCCTATCCTTGAATCTCTCAAAGAGCCTCCTAGGCCTATGCAAATAGCATTATGCAATGCAATGCCTATCCTTGAGCCTACCAAAGAGCCTTCAAGTATCATGCCTATCCCTCCATTACCATCATGCAGCCCAACACCTATCAAGCCTATTGAAGAATCTCCTACCATGAATGCAAATCAAGATCCATCATGCACTCATGTTGTTGACCATCCAGAGCCTATCAAGCCTATCCAAGCAACTTCCACTCCTATCCAAACTGAAGAGCTATGTCAAGACTTAAATCCAAAGCATGACCAACCATGTCCCCAACCAAATCAAGATCAAAGCACTCCCATTCATCCTATCCATAACCAATAGCAAACTCCCCACATTAACCCTCTCTATGATCAAGATCCTACCCATGAGCAAGAAATACAAATTCATCCTATCCAAGCTCAATATCACACTATCCACATTAATCCTCTCTATGATCAAGATATTATCTATGATCAAAATCCCATACATGATCCCACGATCACTCACTAGCAAGAAACCCACACTACTCCTATCCATCATCCAATAACATCCACTTCCCACGATGAGACACTTGGTCCCCAAATCAAACAAATAACTTGCATCCTATTACACCACATCTTAATGAGCATAGTGTCAATCAAGATCCAAGCATCCCAACTCATCCCTTTCCCGATCCCACACCATCTCTTATTGATCTCCCATCATCCCGTATTGATCTCCCATTATCCCCAAATTCATCATCCTATCCCCTTGGACCCAACACCTTCATTCGTGGTGGTTCTCTCATAGGAGAAGAGCAACTTCTATCCACCACCCATCCTCCCCCATACAATAATCGACTCGCGTCATGTTTCCAAAACAATGAACATCCCACCGCATGCTCCAAAACATGAAATATCAAGGCAAAGGCTTAGTTCTTCACGAACAAGGTATCTTGGAGCCCATCCATGTCAAAATCCATCCACGATCACATGGCCTTGGCTACATATCCCAAGGAAAGTAATCCACACATGTCGATACCACCCGCACACCTCATAAGACATCTTCCAATCCCAAGCTAGGTGCCCCTCATCGCACCTCCAAATCTGTAATGTGCCGTACCTATTTGTATTTTTTAAATGATCTTTTATGTGTGATTTTTATTATTATTTTTGTGATCTTTCAGACTAGAGAGAAGAATGCAGAAGGGGTTTTCAGTTTTCCTGCAGATGTGTTGCCGGAGCATACAATATATAGCATATAACCCAAACCCAGAAAATTTATAACAAATATAAAGAAACTATCGACTACCCAGATAGTAAAATAACCAATAATGAATTACTGTGACATACCCATGTTCAGATTTGCAACTTCACATTTCAGCTGTAGCCGGACCAGCAAATGGGCATAGCCAGATTCACTCCAAACTCCAAGGAATAGAAAATATTATGCCTATATTAATAGCAGCAATACAGGAGGCCCTAGACACCTCATACAATGCAAACTAGAAGCTGCCCACAGAGAAATGAAGCTCAAACTCCCAACTTCATGCCTGGATGTGCACGGCCATGGCTGGAAGTGTATATTAGCAACAAGAAAACTACCACAAACACTCTGAAATCTGCCTACATAGCCCTTCTTAATCAGCAAATGACAATATCATAAATAATATCACATTCAGCTTAGCAACTCTTCGAATATCTCCATTATCAGCACATTTGTGAATGCCCAATACATCCACCGTCAATGGCACCGTTGGGTGGTATTGCACACCTGTGGGATACCATCACTAATGGAGGTTTCCGTCTCCAATAGCCTGATGCAAAATCTCCAACTCCAAAACCCTAGTAGAGCTCTCATACACAATATCAAAACATAGCATAAAACCAAAATGAGCTCCAAATGACCTTTTTATCTTCCTCCAAATAAGCGTTGGGCAATTAGGAGGGAAAATAACAATTAATTTCACTTTATGTCTCCTAGGGATGGAGAATAACAATTTACTTTCACTTTATGTCTCCATTTCATTAATTTCACTTTTTCCGGCAAAAATATAATAAAGTCCATATTAATATAAATTAATAAATCTTCGGACTTTAAAATAAGTATGAAGACGGTGTCGGAATTCACTGATCTTTAGCTCGCTGGAAAAATCTCGACGAAACGTATCTAATCCAATTCTGAAAATCCGAACCGACATAGTACCCGAACTTACTAAAAATAGTAACGGCCAAGAGCCCACTGAACCAACCACGAGGATGCCAACTGGATCCACTAAATGCCAACCACGACTCAGTCACTGCCAAGGACCTCCAGAGCCAAACTAACCACAGTTCCCTAACCAAACTGCTAGCCCACGGGAACTCCATGATGGACTAACCATGTGTCTAGAAGGGGACATTACAGTCCGCCCTCCCTAAGATTGCTTGCCTCAAGCAATCTCAGCTCAGGGTGCTCCAGAATCCGCTCGTTCTCCCACGTAGCATCCTCAACCGGCAGGTTTTTCCATTTGACCAGGTACTCTCTGATAATCCTCCTCCTCAAATTGCGATCCCTGGTGTCAATGATTGCCTCGGGTACCAATATCAACTTCCCCTCATCATCAAGAGGAGGCAACTCAACTGAAGGTGTCACATTGTGCCCCAGTGCCTTCTTGAGGCGAGAAACATGAAACACATTATATACCCTGCTCCCTGCTAGTAACTCCAACTCATAAGCCACTTCACCAATCCTCCTGGTGACCCTGAAGGGTCCATAATACCGTGGCTTCAACTTCTCCGCTCCACTCTTCTTGAGAGTAGATTGCCTATAAGGCTGTAGCATGAGGTAAACCATGTCACCAACCTCAAATGATCGCTCAATCCTCTGCTGATCTGCATACTGCTTCTGCTGATTCTGAGCTTTCTGTATGTTTTCCTTCAATGCCCTCATGATATCCTGACTCTCCTGAAGGAAGTCTTTGGCCTTCGGCACCCTACTATTACCAAACAGTAAATCAACAAAGCTCGGTGCCTCATAACCATACAATGCCATGAAGGGTGACATCTGAATGGACATGTGGTAAGTGGAATTGTAGCAATACTCTCCCATGTGAAGCCACTTAACCCATGCCTTTTGCTGCCCTGAAACATAGTTTCGGAGGTATCCTTCCACCCACTTATTCACTATCTCTGTCTGACCATCAGTCTGGGGGTGATAACTTGTACTAGGTGTGAGCTCTGTCCCTGACAACCTGAAGAGCTCCTGCCAAAAATTACTAAGGAACCTACTGTCCCTGTCGCTGACAATACTCCTAGGCAACCCATGAAGTCGAAATACCTCACGAAAGAACAACTCTGCAACCTGAGCTGCAGTGTGAGTGGTAGGAATAGCAAAGAAGTGTGCATACTTCGTCAATCTGTCCACCACATAAATGCAATCCCTGCCTTGGACTCTAGGTAACCCTGTGATAAAGTCCATAGAAATGTTGTCCCACTTCCTGTCAGGAATGGGTAGGGGCTGCAATAAACCTCCTGGAAGTGAGTGCTCTTGCTTGTTCTGTTGACATATTGGGCACTCTCTTACATACTGCATCACCTCGGTCTTGAGGCCCTTCCAAGTGAACCTCTCTCTGACCTGTCTATAAGTTTTGAAGTATCCTGGATGTCCTGCCATAGGCAAGTCATGAAATGCCCTCAAAACTTTTTGCTTCATCTGAGAACCTGACACCAAGAAGATCATGTCCTTGTAAATGATCAAATCATTTACCACTGTGTACCTGTCATCTTTGATGGTGCCATCAATCACTCCAGTAGCCCACTCATCCTTAGCATACTCTGCTGAAATCAACTCTCTCCAATCATCAGCAATAGCACCTAGTGCACACAAATGAGGTCTCCTGGATAACGCATCAACAACAACATTCTTCTTTCCTTTGACATAAACAATGTCAAAGTCGTAGGCCTGTAACTTGCTGACCCACTTCTGTTGCCTCTCGTTCAAATCCTTCTATCCAAGGAAATGCTTCAGACTGTTGTGATCCATCTTAACCACAAATTTGCTGCCCACCAGGTACTGTCTGAACTTAGCCAATGCATGCATGATGGCTAACATCTCCTTATCATATATGCTGTAACTCCTCTCCACACCCCTCAACTTCCTACTCTCAAATGCAATGGGGTGCTTATCCTGCATGATTACCGCACCAATGCCTACACCCGAGGCATCACACTGTAGCTCGAAGGGCTTGCTGAAATCTGGAATAGCTAACACAGGGCAAGTACTCATGATCTGTTTGAACCTGTCAAAACACTCCTGTGCCTTATCTAACCAACTGAAAGCATCCTTACGAGTCAAATCAGTAAGGGGAGCAGCTGATTGAGAGAACCCCTTCACAAACCTGCGGTAATATCCACAGAGGCCAAGAAATCCCTTAAGATATGAGAGATTTTTTGGTGGTGGCCAATCCATAATTGCCCGAATCTTTTCCAGGTCTACCTTCACACTACCAGCACTGATGATATGACCCAAGTATAGCAACTCGGACATCCCAAACTCACACTTTGACATTTTGGCATACGACGACTCACTCTCTAAGATGCTCAACACAATGTCAATGTGTTTCAGATGCTCTTCCCATGTCCTGTTGTAAATTAGTATATCATCAAAGAAAATCAGCACAAATCTCCTCAACAGCTCTCTGAACACTTTGTTCATACAGGACTAGAAGGTAGCTGGTGCATTGGTCAAACCGAATGGCATGACTAGGAACTCAAAGTGCCCATAATGACACCTGAATGCTGTCTTCTCCACATCCTCATCTCTGATCCGTATCTGATGGTAACCAAATCTCAAATCAATCTTGGAGAAGTAACAGGCCCCGTGCAACTCATCGATCAGCTCATCGACTCTAGGAATCGGGTACCTATTCTTGATTGTTTTCTTATTGAGTTCCCTGTAATCGATACACATTCTGAGAGTCCTGTTGTGACCACTTTACAACATCAACCCCAATTACTAATTGGGTCCCCCTTTTTTTGACTTGCCTGGATCCTTGAGGCTTATCGCCAGATGTGTCAGGAGCTTAGACTGGCCCACCGGGAAGAGAGAGAAGTAAAACACATAGGTTTCCTCCTGCATAGGCCCCGAACCCTAATTGACTGTTCCAGACTATCCTTGGGCGAGAGTTTCGTTTTTTCCATCCTTAGGGAAGGGTTTTGTCTTTTCACACTTGGGTAATGAACCCACTCCGCTCCCGGCATGAAACCCAATTCCAGTCCTAGTCCAAGACCCTATGTATGACTTAGAAAAATCATTCCTGGACTCCAGTCCAGGAATCCAGCCCGAGGGTCCAAACCGGAGTCCTATCCGGAAGTACCTATCCCGGGGTCTCGTTCAGGGGATTCCTGCCTGGAATCCCGTTTCAAAGTTTATCTAGATTCTTCTTCCAACCAAGATCGCGGAGTTCAACAGGGACTGCCACTCCTTGGCATGATCATCCTTCAGTCATGGAACTTAATCCCGGCCTGACAGCTCCAGCACAGAAGGTCAAAACCAAGGGATATCTCTTTAAATCTCGGTCCGGCACTCAACCTCATTTCATGGCTCGGAAGACTCGCAAAACGAAGACTTAGGGCAATTTCAGGAGACAATTAGCATTTAATGAATTCCCCTCCGGTAGGCTGGAATTGCGACAAGACACTTTTTTGTCCTGGTCGCAAAATCCAGTACCTACTGGATTTTGCGCTCAAGGACACTTTTTGTCCTGGTCGCAAAATCCAGTACCTACTGGATTTTGCGCTCAAGGACACTTTTTGTCCTTGGTCGCAAAATCCAGTACCTCCTGGATTTTGCGCTCAAGGACAGTCTTTGCCATTTTTCAGCGTCTTCAGGGTAAAGGTATATTAAAAAATATATTTAAGTATAAGTTGAGAGATTGAATTTCTTATACTTTAAATATTTTTCAATATACCTTTCAGGATGTTTGAGATAGGTCTCGAGTCCACCGGATTTAACATGCAGAATCTAGAATTTGGAAGATCCACCAGATTTCAGACTTTGTCATTTTTCAGGATTTCAGGATTTCAGGCTACCAGACTTAGCCAATTCCAAACATGGAAGGAACGAAGGATGGAACAAACGAACTTCGTGTCTTGCCATCGAAAGCATCATCTCGGAAGACATTTCACCACAGTGAAATCCTGCTGCAGGAATTGATAATGACTTCAGGGCAAAAGAATCCCAAACACCAAAGGAAAATCAAAGTACCCTCAGGAAATTCCCTGGTCGCACATTCCAGGACCTTCTGGAATATGCGCCTAGGACAACTTTTTGTCCTGAGCGCATAATCCAGTAGGTACTGGATTATGCGCCCAGGACAATATTTTGTCCTGGGCGCAAAATCCAGTACCTACTGGATTTCGCGCCCAAGGACTGGGATGTCCAGTTTCTCCCTCCTGCTCTGACCAGTCGCTCCTGGCTTGGATTTTTTTTTTTTTTTTTTTTTTTTTTTTTTCTCTGACCCCCTTTGTGGATACCTGACTCCTAGAATTCACAGTCAGGATGGAACAAATGAACGTCCATCTTTCCGTCATAGAGATATCAGATTCCCGGAGGATGGAAGAAACGAAAGATGGAAGAAACGAACCTTGTGTCTCGCCATCAGATTCACAGTCAAGATGGAACGAACGGAGGATGGAAGAAACGAAAGATGGAAGAAACGAACCTTGTGTCTTGCCATCAGATTCCCGGAGGATGGAAGAAATGAACCTCATGTCTCGCCATCGAAAAGAGACTCCCGGAGGATGGAAGAAACGAGGATGGAAGAAACGAACCCCTCATCTTGCCTTGGAAGTAACAGACTCTCGGAAGATGGAACAAACGAGGATGGAAGAAACGAAGGATGGAACGAACGAACCTCTCATCCCGCCTTGGAAGTAACAGATTCCGCGAGGATGGAAGGAACGAGGATGGAAGAAATAAACTCCGTTTTCTGATCCTGTATCAACATCTGAACCTCCATGGAGTAGCTAGGAGAATGAACCTACTGCAAAACTAGAATCCCCACTTCGAAACTCAGGAAAATGCAAATCCTTGACTTAAATTCCCTGAAACTGAATTCCTAAGGCAAGTGGCGCAAATTCCAACACCTGTAGGATTCTGCGCTCCAGGACAAATTTTGTCCTGGGCGCAAATTCCTTGACCTTCTGGATTCTGCGCTCCAGGACAAATTTTGTCCTGGGCGCAAAATCCTTGACCTTCTGGATTCTGCGCCCTTGGACATTCCTGATCCAGTCTGGAATGGGAGACCTGCGAGGTGAGATTCCGGAACCCAGTTTGCCAACTCCTGCATAGAAGAATTCCTCGCCTGTTGTACCTCGGAGTCCGGAATCTCTAAACATGATGGAAGGGTACTTCTGGTTTTAAAAATGATGGAGTCTCTGATCCTAGGGTAAGAAAATCCCTCCCTGCCAAAACAGAGTGATGAACCCCTTACCAAATATCCAAAAGATTGAACATAGAAGTCCAAGGACACATCACGCAATGATTCTTGTTCAAAATGCAAAGTCCAACTATCCATCTGAGTAAGATTCCATAGGATACTGTTCCAGGACTTAGCTGGATTTTGGCAAAAGTTCAAAAGTTATGCTAGGGAAGAAAGATCCAAAACATCAGTAAATCCCCGACGTCGCAAAATCCTAGACCTCAGGAATTCCCCGACATTCCAAATTCCCCGACATTCCAAATTCCCCGACATTCACAAATCCCCGACCACCGACAAAACGGAAAAGACAAAAACTAAGTCGGCTAAAAGTTTGGCGGTTAAGGAATTTCTTTTCCTTAACCTAGGTCGGCCAAGCATGAAGGAGGCTAAGTTGCCTATATAAAGGGGGCGCCCAAGGCATTTCTAAAGCATTCCAATTCAAATTCAAATCTGAAATATTCATTTTAGGAGCAGAAATTCAGTCCAAGGGCAGATTTCAACAAGAGGAGAACAACTTCATCCAAGGAAATTGCAGATTCTATCATTTCCAAAGGACGAATTCGTCATTAGGGCAGAAATTTCTGAAGGTTTAGGGCAGATTTTTGAACCTTCCAAGAGCAGAAGTTCGTCCTTCAAGAGCAGAAATTCCTTCTTCAAGACAAAACTCCTCCATTCCAAGGTAAGTTCTTCACTAAAACTCCATTTCTGAATATTCCTAAGGCAGATTTCTTGTTGGAACATCCATTAAAACTCAGAAATTTCTGCAGAAAAATCAGAAAATCCATTAGTAGGTCAAGAAATCTATAAAAAATCAGAAATTCATAGAAGGTCAAAAGTTCCTCGTGCAAGGAGAGGTAGGTCACTACATGAAAAAAATTCCTTCTACTTAGAAAAATTGTTATTTTTGCCTTCCATGTGTACTTGAAAATTCCTAATTTTTTAGTCCCACATGCTTAAGATGTCACACCAAACTTCCCACGTGTGGGAATAAAAGCTCCCGTCTTACCTCTATCCTTGCCCCTTGGGAAAACTCATACTGTGCTTTTCTCTTCTTGATTTCACAGGTAGATGGCAAGTGCCAAGGCGGGTCCCTCAAGGCAAACCCAGGTGAAGGCCGCCTTCAAAGGAATGATCCCGCAGTCCAAGATCAAGTCGAAATGGGCAAACATCGGAGACACCAACATCTATCCTTCAGTCATGGAAGAAATTGGGAATCGAACGTATGGAACTTCTGGACATCCTCCATCCCTGCTCGCAGCCAGGATCGTCCGGAACGGAGTTGCCGCCGCTGCATGCTTCCCACCTGCCATTCCTTGTCCCGAGCTGATCGTGGAATGTTTCATGCACTATGATCCGGAGCGAAGGATGGTCGTCGATCGTAACAACACAGTGGTGGCCTACTTCACCAAAGAGAAGATTGCGGAGGCTTTCAATATCCCGGTCTATGATCCCGTCGAGTTCATGAGCAAGGAGGATTCAGCCGAAATGACCCAAGCCGATCCGGCAACCTGTTTTGGAGTCATCAACAGGACATGGATGCAGAAGAAAAGGACTCACCGTTCCAAATTGCCAAGGACACTCCTCAAGTCCGACTTCAAGCAGGAGCATGGAGACCTCGTTGTCATGCTGAACAGGATTATGGGAAGTCAGCAGTCCTCTACCTTCGAGCCATGGATGTTCTACTACATCGAAGAGGTCCTCGCTGGAACGAAGATGATTGACTGGGCTCGACTCCTCAGTGATAACATTGATGCACAATTCCAAAACCTGGAGGAATCGAAGACCTTTTACATGAGTTCCTATGTGATCTACATGCTGGCTAGGAACAACAAATATCGAGGACTGTCATGGAAAGGTCGTATCGGCAATCAGGAAGGACAAGTCATGGTCTACAATTGCTATCCTCAGCTTCATCTTCAGAACATAAACCATTTCCGGAGATTCAATGATGCATTCGCCATGCATATCACCAGGACCCTCCAAGGGGGCATTCACCAGAGACTATCACCCGAGGCCAAGAGGTTGGTCAGGACATATGGCTCGTGGTTCATCCAGTTCCCGAAGTTCACATACATCAGGGTGCAGGGATTTTCCGGCTATCCATACAGACTACCAAGGTATCCGTCAGACAAAATGGTCCTGTTGGAGTTAACAAGGCAACTCTCGGCGTATGACAAAGTCCAGAAGAAGAAAAAGAAGGCTGGGGTGACTTATCCAATCCAGACAGAAGATGAAGTCGAGTCATGCCCATCTCTCCTAGCCGCCGAAAAGTCCGAGGAAGAGCTGCAGTTCTACAACTTGGTAACTCATTCTTTACGGGAGAACTTTGACCCGTTCAACACCACCAGGATAGCATGCGGAAGGAAACATAGACACAAGATACACCTGGAGGACCATTGGGCAAATGCCGAGGATGACTTCGAGGTGCGAAGAAGAATGTGTTCCCGACTTTCAGTTGACATGATCAGAGCCACCGGGATCTTTCCAGTCCCTGACCAGGTCAAGGAGGATGGTAAGCTAGTCCAGCCATTCTTCGAGCAGGAAAAGAATAAGCCTCTTCCACCCATAGTTTGGTCTGATCCAGAGGTCACCCACTTGGATGACCTAATGGCACCCGTGCTAACAGTGACACAGAAATGGATAAGTCAGCAGACGGAGAAAATGCACAAGATGGGTATCCGTCCAACTTACGACCTGATGGGAGACTTGGACTCTCAGTCTTCCGAAGAAGATATGGCTGAAGACACTCCTGTGAAAGCACAAGAGGCGGGAAGACAGGAAGAAGGGAACCAGGATGCGGAAGATCCACCAGCAAAGAGGGTAAAGGCTCGGAAGGAATTTATCAGCAGACCCAATCAGGAGGAGCGGAATGCCTCCAGACCTCACTCTGCCAGCACTTCTTCCATCCAAGAGGTGGATCTTTTTGGAGATGCACAGACCGTTAAAGGCAAGGAACCCATGCAAGAGGAAGTGGTCCCAAATGAACCAGATGATCAGGGAGATGATGAGTCCATGGATTCCACCCGGGAGCGGACTCCCAGCCTCATGGTGGGAAATCAGCCTAACCCTCTACCTCGGAATCCAGGGGAGGCCCAGCTTGAAGACATGCTCCGTCATCCTGATTTGGAATTCCTCAATGAGGAGTTCAATTACGGAGAAATACCGGCCTCCACACCACAAGTTGGTCAAGGACCCCAGGAAGCACAGGAAGAAGCCATTCCATCCACGAAGCCCAACTGGTTACAGGACAGGTTGCAGAAAAAGACAATCAAGAAGAATAATCCTTCCACCGCACTTGGTGATTTTCTTGCCAGGATAGGGAAGTCTGCAGTCCCAAAGAAGGTGAAGAAGTTTTCCAAGATTACCAGAGATGAGTCAGGATCCCGCCGAGTAGAAGTGGCCATTCCTAGGATAACGGAGGCAAAGGAGGACATCAGTCCTAATGACTTTGACATCTTGAAGGTTGACCTTGGGCCAACTACGAAGGATCAAGAAATGGCAGAACTGGAGGATTCCGTCGCCGTCATCCGAGAGAGGTTAAGGAAGGAAGAAGAAAAGAAGAACCAGTTGAAACAGGAGAATGAGCAGCTGCGGCAGCACATCCAGCAACTCATGGGCCCATTGCAATCCGCCCAAGGAACAACGTCCCAACCTTTGAGCATAACTAAGGATTCCTTAGCTGAGGTTGAAGTTTTGAGGACGGTCGGCCACACAACAAAGGGCTGGATAGAGAAGGTCTTGGATAGAGCTCATGGATTCATAGAGGACCTCGTCCAGGTGAATGGCAAAGTTACAGCACTCATGGATAGAACTCAGGCAATTTTGGATACATGTCAACAGTTCATGATCGTCCGGGAGGAAACTATCCCTAGACTGAAAGCACTAATGAACACTCCGCAGCCGGACCTGATCAAGAACAAGGTAATACAGGCAGGTTCAGTATATGACTTCCTCAGCTGGTATTCCGCCTTGCTCATGAAGAGGGATAACTTGGAAAAGATTGAAGGTGACACTTCCCGGGCCCACGCCATGTTGAAGGAAATCCAGGACAAAATCTTTGTATCATTAGAGACCTGGTTTGATCTGGATGTAGCACCAGACGGGATCATTGACTTGGAAGAATTGAAAGGCAAGATGCGGAGCATATACTTTAAAGCAACTTATCCCACTGAGGAATCCCATCTTGAGGATGCATCCTCGTTTCTGATCCTCATCAATAGTATCCAGGAGTTGAGGGTGGATTGGGAAAATATCCTTGTCGCCTGCACCACCACCGCATCCGTCATGGAGTTCCGGATTGAGAACCTGCCCAGTATTCCTATGGAGGAGTTGGAAGTTGTCCTGACTAGGTTCCTGGAAGCAGAGACAAAAGAACAGGAGGAAGTTCCGCACAGACAGGACAGTCCTATCCAGGAGTCCTAGATAGGTGGCGACCAAGACAGCTGGAAGTTTCCTTACGCATTCTGACGACCTAGACAGGTGGCAGTCTCCTGCATGGATATTCTGACGACCCCATCTGCTTTTTCTAGGATTTGTAACCCAGGGCACATGTTTCAAGGAAATCTGATTTCCTTTTGCCCTGGGATATTTTTGAGAGCCTATATAAAGGCTGAGGGATACCTCATTGTCTCTCTCTCCTTTTATGATATTTACCATTCTGAAGCTCCTAGAGCTCCTTAGTAGCTAGTTTTCATTTCTGCATAGTTTCTTATGAGCTGAAACTCCAAAATCAGTTGGATTGTTGTGATATAAACTTCTGAAGTAATTATATATGCATTGAAGAATGGTGTTCATATATACCTTTGGATTTTTGGCATGGTCTTATTGATTTCTTGGAGCAAATCTGAAAATATTGAAGTTCTTTCTTGTATTTTCATATTTTTATTAGTTAGAAAGATGGAGATTATTACTGTTGTATGATTGAATCTGTTTGTTCATACCATTGGTGATCTGTGGCTTGCAAATCATCGTGCATGGTTAGTCTGAACTTAATTCGAACCTAACTTCGATTGTTCCGTATGACCCAATCCATGTCTCTTACTGAAGCAGTCTGAAAATCCTTATTCCCCCTTAGAAGATAGCCCCGCCCCTGCCTAGCTGTTGTCTCATGACGAAGCAGAGGACTGGTTCCAGTTTCTATCTTCAGCAGCAGTCTTCTTCCATCAATTAGTTAAACCCCTGAACCCTTACCTTATCTTTTTCACTTTCTTTTAGATCTTCATTAGGATTAGTTTTCCAGAGTTTCATCGCCAAATCATTCGCCTCTGTAAGAATGGAACTTTAGAATTCCAGTTGTCCATCTGTGAAAGAATTCCATTCACCCGCAAATCTGAGTCCGAATCCCAGAAATGAATTCCATGACCCTGAAAGAGCAATCTTACGTAAGTCCCCTTCGTGATTACCAGCAAATCACATCATTCCACTGAGTCTATCCCTATGCACGTCAAGACCTGACATAAAAGGAACCTTGGAGCAGTCTCATTCGATCACATAGTTCAGCGTCTAAGAAGCTTTATTCAAGAGAGGATAGGATACCCTGTGTTTTATTCTAATGTTGTTGTAGTCACAAAAACCTCATCAACAAGTCCCATCCTCCTTCTTTACCAATACCATGGATGATGCAAACGAACTCTTACTAGGCCTGATGTGACCCATCTCGAGAAGCTCTTTAATAGCCTTCTCGATCTCATCCTTATACCTCTTTGGGTGCCTATAAGGTGTCGTGATTACTGGCTTAGCACCCTCCTCCAACTCGATCACATGCTCAAAACCTCTATCAGGAGGTTTACCTGGTTGAATATCACTAAACACTTTGGTGTGTTTAGTAAGTATTGACTGTATGTCAGGAGGATACACATGCTTCTGCTGGTCTACTGCAGGCATCACCATAACCTCAGCTACCCACTCCACCTGATCATGTCGAATCAGTCGCTCCATCCGCTTGAGAGAAACAACTCTCGATCCACCATCTAAAATGCCTCTGAGCACATGTCTAACTCCGTCCACCTCAAACTTCATTTCCATTGTCCGCAAGTTGAGAGTGAACTCCTCAATATCATTCAACCACTTCATACCCAACACAACATCCATCTCACCCATACCGACAACATAAAACTCTGATTGGCAAGTGTATCTGTTCAGTTGGATTGATAGATTGGGTATCCTCCTAGTGCAGGTAAGTACAAACCCATCCGCAACCTTCACCTTAAAGCCCTCAAATTCCTCAGTTTTCAGCCCTCTCTTGGTGACCAAGCCCTCGTCTATGAAGTTATGAGTGGCACCTGTGTCAAGTAAGGCAATACATCGCTGCCCGCTCAGTACCCCTCTAATCCTGAATGATCCTTCCTTCTGAATACTCGTGATACGAGCTGTGGGTCGAGCTAGATCATCCTCTCTATCTGATGCTTCCCCTGAGCCCTCTGATTCTCCACCCTCGGCCTCTGAATGGTAATCCAAGTGGGGTTCCCCATCAACAGACTCGTCGGCTGAAAAATACTCTAACTGTTTAGCTTTTCCTTGGGCAGCACACTTGTGCGTGGGATCCCAAGGCTCTCGACAATGAAAACAGAGTTTCTTTCTCCTCAAGTCATTCAGCTGATCGCTGTCCAATCTAGAAGAACTCTTATGCTGTTGTCCTGCATCTCTTTGAAATGGTCTCCTATCCCTCTCCCTATCTTTCCTTGGTGGAAATCCTTTGGATTGAAATTTATTCCTCCATACTGATGATTCCATGTCCTGGGCCTTCTTCATGGCCTCCTGAAGTGTAGTAGGGTCAAAACCCTTCACCCATCTGCGAAGTTGATCTGACAATCCGTCAATGAAAAGAACCAACCTGCGCTCAGTAATATCCGGAACCATAACAGATATATCCTGGAAATCAGCAATGTAGGAGTCTACTGGTCCGCTCTGTCTCAACTGAGTCAACTCAAACTGTAACTCTGAGTCCTTTTTATCAAACCTGTCGATCAGTCTAGCTGTAAACTCCACATATGAAGTGACCTGATCGTGACCCAATGTAACCTTCCCGTTACTCCACCATTTGTGAGCAGTCCCCTGCAAGTGTAGAGCTGCATAAGTAATAGCGTCCTCCTCTGGCATGGGACTAATCTGCAAGTAGCTGTCCAATTTCTGGACCCAAGCTCTCGCAGTGGTCTTACCTGATCCATCGAAGTAAGGAAGTGTCATCTTACTTACTTTCCTCTACAGTTCTTGGTTTTGTGATCTACCTCCCCTCCGAGGTCTACACCTAGTCCTCATTTCAGAATATTCAGCAAATGTCATCTCATTTCTGAAACCCTCACTGGATGCTCTCCAGTCCCTCAGAATCTCCTCCTGGAACTCTTCCTGAGTAGGATCCTGTTCAAGAACTTGATTCCTGGGAACAAATATCAGAATACCAGGTCTATCTCCCGCAGTGAACTGTGAAGCCCTACGGTGATTAATTGAAGCCTCATCATCATCTCTATCTCTGCGCCTATCATCATGATACCTGTCCCCATTATTCCGTTCTTCCCGATTCCTATCACCGTTATGCCTATCATTCCCATCATTCCTGTTCCTTTCTCCCCCATCATGTCTGTTTTTATGACCGTCCTGGTACCTGTTCTTGTCACCTCCGTTGTATCTATTTCTGTCACCTCCATGGTACCTGTTCCTGTCACCTCCATTGTATCTGTTTCTGTCACGGTGATTGTCTAAGTCATTACCCATCCGTTCGATGGCATGTGCTAACTCAGCCTATGCCTCTACCATCTCACATCGAGACCCTCTCATCTCTCGAGTAAGTGCGATCAAAATGTCACGCGCACTAAGTTCTGGTTCTTCCCTGTCACCCATATCTCCTGTAGGACCTGTAACTGGTGGAAGCTCTCCAGAAAATGGGTCCGTCCGTGATACCTGAGAATCGTCCTCAGTAGTTGCTACCACTATCTCAGTATCTGACTCAAAAGGATCTATTACGGGAACTGGATTCTCTGGATTATTCAACTGCGGAGCCTGTGTTCCCTGTCTTGCCCTTGTACTTCTGAACGGATATCTATTAGCTGGTCGCATGTCTCATTTTACTTCTGCATGTCAAAACTGAACTCACAGGATGGTAAGATCTTTAGCTCTAATACCAATGTAATGTGCCGTACCTGTTTGTATTTTTTAAATGATCTTTTATGTGTGATTTTTATTATTATTTTTGTGATCTTTCAGACTAGAGAGAAGAATGTAGAAGGGGTTTTCAGTTTTCCTGCAGATGTGTTGCCGGAGCATACAATATATAGCATATAACCCAAACCCAGAAAATTTATAACAGATATAAAGAAACTATCGACTACCCCAATAGTAAAATGACCAATAATGAATTACTGTGACATACCCATGTTCAGATTTGCAACTTCACATTTCAGCTGTAGCCGGAGCAGCAAATGGGCATAGCCAGATTCACTCCAAACTCCAAGGAATAGAAAATATTATGCCTATATTAATAGCAGCAATACAAGAGGCCCTAGACACATCATACAATGCAAACTAGAAGCTGCCCACAAAGAAAAATGAAGCTCAAACTCCCAACTTCATGCCTAGATGTGCACGGCCATGGCTGGAAGTGTATATCAGCAGCAAGAAAACTACCACAAACACTCTGAAATCTGCCTACACAACCCTTCTTAATCAGCAAATGACAATATCATAAATAATATCACATTTAGCTCAGCAACTCTTCGAATATCTCCATTATCAGCACATTTGTGAATGCCCAATACATCCACCGTCAATGGCACCGTTGGGTGGTATTGCACACCTGTGGGATACCGTCACTAATGGAGGTTTCCGTCTCCAATAGCCTGATGCAAAATCTCCAACTCCAAAACCCTAGCAGAGCTCTCATACACAATATCAAAACATAGCATAAAACCAAAATGAGCTCCAAATGACCTTTTTATCTTCCTCCAAATAAGCGTTGGGCAATTAGGAGGGAAAATAACAATTAATTTCACTTTATGTCTCCTAGGGATGGAGAATAACAATTTACTTTCACTTTGTCTCTATTTCATTAATTTCACTTTTTCCGGCAAAAATATAATAAAGTCCATATTAATATAAATTAATAAATCTTCGGACTTTAAAATAAGTATGAAGACGGTGTCAGAATTCACTGATCTTTAGCTCGCTGGAAAAATCTCGACGAAACGTATCTGATCCAACTCTGAAAATCCCGAACCGACATAATACCCGAACTTACTAAAAATAGTAACGGCCAAGAGCCCACTGAACCAACCACGAGGATGCCAACTGGATCCACTAAATGCGAACCACGACTCTGTCACTGCCAAGGACCTCCAGAGCCAAACTAACCACAGTTCCCTAACCAAACTGCTAGCCCACGGGAACTCCATGATGGACTAACCATGTGTCTAGAAGGGGACATTACAAAATCATATGCCGCCATTCCTCCACCATTGTCATACAAATCCACAAAGCATGTGATCATACACCCCCCATCTCATCCCATCCATAAATCCAAACGTCCTCCCATCCCTAAATCCACTCTTCCTCCACTCCTTCCAACTCCTAATATCCCTATCCTCCAATCCCCTAATACCCCTATCCTCAACACCCCCATCCACACATCTCGCTCTCTTAAATCCCCTAAAATTCCTAATCATGGTCAACGAATGCACACATTGTCGAAACATGAAGCTATCTCAAAACCCATGGGATTCAAAAGTATAAATTTGGATGCCTCCACACATAAAGCAAAAAATCCACCAAAGCCTAAGAGTTATCATGCTATAGGGCATCAATACACAAAATCATAGCAAAATCCATCTCAAAGGCCGCAAAAGCTCACATCTCCAAAAGCAAAAACAAAAATAGTGTGGGTTCCCAAGCGAACAACAAACAATCCAAATGGAGCATCCAAATCTCAATCCATCCTCCAATCCCAAGAATCCTGCTTCCAATCAAAAAATCTTGAAAATTCTAAGTCCATTTGGGTCCCTAAATCCCCAAATTGACAATCCCAAAATCCCTCATCCCGATCCCATAATCCCAAAAACCCATTACTCCCAACATCTTATCAAAATAAAAAGCTTCAAAATCCAATATGGTGTGTGCAAACGTTGGTTTTGGTTCCCCTCGACCCCATGACATTCCCACATACCTCCCTCCCCCCATCTTATAATCCTACATATCTCCCCCATCACATCCCTATGGTCCATGCTTTCGCATAATCCTTTCATCCATCATCCATTTATCCATCCATGTCAATCCATCTATCCATCCGCAATCCATACTATCTCTCGCATCCATTCCTTCTTCCCGCATCGACCAACGTCCATGCGCTTCACGACACTCAAGATGGCTTATGTGCGACAACTATCCAAAATGGGACATTATCACCTTGCTATGGAAACAGACGCTTGAGTCCCCATCCTCCTCCAAACTCCTTTATCCCTTCCTCCAAAATTCATCCTATTCCCTCTAGTAATTTTTTTTAAAGTAAAGAGAAATCATTCGTCCAATAGTGAAAACAATTACATGGCGCCTTGGATAAGTACCGTGATGAAAACCTGGCAAACAGGCGTCATGTGTAGATCGATTTTCTATGCACCTTACACTTGGGGGCAAGTTGTCTCATCTATTCCATCCTATCATTTCTCTCCTATCCTACCATCTTCATCCATTATATCCACATACCTATCCCATTGCACCCACCTATTCTTCCCTCCTACTTTTGATCTTGATAAGGACAGAGGCAAAAATGTTGGCAAATGCTTTGGACATTTCTTGATATACCCAGTCTTTCCCACCCAAGTCCATCACATTATCCATCATAAGCATTGTCACATCAAATCCTGCGTATAATATCTAGATTGGGGCATGTTATTTCTATGTGACATAGTCCTTCGAGATCACATCCTAAACCACTCCATCCATTATGAATCCTCCATCCATCCCATCCCTTATCACCAATCCTTTAATCCATCCATCCCTTAACCTTGCATTTCCCATCCATCCCATCCACTATCGCTAATCCTTTTTTCCATCCATCCAATTCTACCTTCATCCTTGTCCCTAGACTTGGTGTTCCCTTGTCATTGGTATCTAGCAAAGAGGCTATCCAACTGCACTCCAATGCAACCATCTCCTAAACAAATCCAACCATCCCATCCTAAACCAATAACTCACCTTAAACCTCTCAAAAATCTAAAAAAAATCAAAAAACATACCAAAAAATCCAAGCAATAAATCCAAGTGCAAGTCATCCTTAATCCATGCCAACCTAGCCAATCATTCAAAAGTATCCAATGGTTTTGTTTATAGCCTTGCTGCAAACCTGATCAATTAAACCCAATCAACTCTTGCTTAAGAACGTAAGGCTATCTTAAGTATAGAGGTTTATCCTCATCTATCAATCTTGGTGTTGATTCGCATGGCTAACAACACCATCCAATCAATCAATCATCGGTTTCTAGCTTGACAGGGGCAATAACCTTGTTTGTTTTTTAATCATTTGTGCATGCTTGCTTGCTTGTGTCTGTTATCATTTTACTTGCATTTGCATTGGTCCTTGTAGCCTACCTAACACAACGGTATCATGGTCTTCCATATCATGGTCCTATACGGTATAGGGTTGCTTGTGACCTTTCTTGTGTGTTAGTCCTACGCATTGAACACATTGTCACCTTGGTCTTATATACCATGGTGCATAACATCCATTGCTATATTAAATAAAGGTTGCTCTACTCAAGTCGGTATAACTAATCATCATAATAAATCCATCATTCTCGTTTCATCCATAATCATCTTTCTTGCATCCATCTTTTTATTTTCTCCATTTTTCTCTATTTTTCTTCCATCATTTTCCATCTTTCATCTAACTTTTTCTTCACGTCTCTTCTTTTGATAGCTCACTTGTGCAATTTTTTGCGTAAATAATCTCTCGAGGGGGCATCATTCTTCGCACTGATTAATGATATACCCAATCTTTCCCACCCAATTCCATCACCTTATCCATCATAAGCATTGTCACGCCAAATCCTACGTATAATATCTAGACTGGGGCATGTCATTCCTATGCGACATAGTCCTTCGAGATCACATCCTGAACCACTCCATCCATTATGAATCCCCCATCCTTCCCATCCCTTGTCACCAATCCTTTAATCCATCCATCCCTTAACCATGCATTTCCCATCCATCCCATCCACTATCGCTAATCCTTTTTTCCATCCATCCAATTCTACCTTCATCCTTGTCCCTAGTCTTGGTGTTCCCTTGTCATTGGTATCCAGCAAAGAGGCTATCCAACGGCACTCCAATGCAACCATCTCCTAAACAAATCCAACCATCCCAATCCTAAATCAATAACTCACCTTAAACCTCTCAAAAATAAAAAAAAAACAAAAACATATCAAAAAATCCAAGTGCAAGTCATCCTTAATCCGTGCCAATCTAGCCAAGCAACCTAGCCAATCATTCAAAAGTATCCAATGGTTTTGTTTCTATCCTTGCTGCAAACCTGATCAATCAAACCCAATCAACTCTTGCTTACGAACGTAAGGCTATCTTAAGTATAGAGGTTTATCCTCATCTATCAATCTTGGTGTTAATTCGCATGGCTAACAACACCATCCAATCAATCAATCATCGGTTTTTAGCTTGACAAGGGTAATAACCTTGTTTGTTTTTTAATCATTTGTGCACGCTTGCTTGCTTGCTTGTGTGTGTTATCATTTTACTTGCATTTGCATCGGTCCTCATAGCCTACCTAACACAACGGTATCATGGTCTTCCATATCATGGTACTATACGATATAGGGTTACTTGTGACCTTTCTTGTGTGTCAATCCTACGCATTGGATACATTGTCACCTTGGTCTTATGTATCCTAGTGCATAACATCCATTGCTATATTAAATAAAGGTTGCTCTACTCAAGTCAATATAACTAATCATCATAATAAATCCATCATTCTTGTTTCATCCATAATCATCTTTCTTGCATCCATCTTTTTATTTTCTCCATTTTTCTCTATTTTTCTTCCATCATTTTTCCATCTTTCATCTAACTTTTTCTTCACGTCTCTTCTTTCGAGAGCTCACTTGTGCAATTTTTTGCACAGATAACCTCTCGAGGGGGCATCATTCATCCCACTAATTAATCTACCATTAACTCTTCTATCTGAATCGGGCATCATTATCCCTAATTCAACCATTTTCTTCCAACCATGATCTTCCAAATCAAAATATTCTGATAATCCAATCAAGCACTATGTTTATTTTTCTTTGAAATGTTGTTACTTTGCAACATCTCAAAGACGGGCAAAATGTAGACACTTAAAACTGACTAGCGCATTTCTGTGTCATCACACTTCATCTACATCATTTTCCTAAACCATTAATTATTCTATTTCCTCTATCCATATTAATTAAATAATTTAATTGTTTAATTAATAAATTAACATTTCCTCCATGTATTAATTAAATAATTTAATTTAATTACTCAAATTAACTTCCATTTAATCACCTCAAGTGAATAAAATTTTTATTTTATTTATTTCCAACAATATCCATTATCTCATGAATTAAATAAATTCCATTGTTGCAAGGAGACACGTCTCCCACCCCCTAGGATGTGCCTCCAAGACTGGGCCATGTGTCCTGTACTAGAGACAAGTACAGAGACGTCCCCAGTCACAAAAGACGGCCCTCCCACGTCTCCACGCATCTCCATGAAAAAGCCCTAAGTATATGTCCGTTATATCTCTGTCGGCGGAAAAATATATGTTGGATCCCAATGACCAGATTTTGAAAAATGACTGTCATGAATGAATGAAGTCTAGGCATTGATAATCAAGGCTAACGCATGCAAATAGGCGGGTGGAATGGACAGTAACGTATTCGCACAGGCAAAATGGATAGCGGCATCCAAACAGGTGGAAATGATGTGCAGTTAGTGATGTCAGACGAGCAGCTTAGAGTTTTTGAAAGTCCATTATTTTGAATTGTCATCGACTTCAATACCTTTATAATAGTTAATGAAAGAAACCTTGCTCATTAAAAAAAATTGTGGTAAATGTATGTTAGGATATTTTATTATTTTAATTGTTTAAGATATTATGTTATACTATTTTAATAATTAATTGTTTGTCTCATGAGTTAAGATTCAAACATTAACTTAAAATGTTAATATTTATTATTTATAATTATATATATCACATTTTTTAATTTTTAATTTTAGCAAATTATATGTTCAACATTTATTATTTATAATTATATATTTCACAATTTTTAATTTTTAATTTTAGCAAATTATATGTTAATATTTATTATTTATAATTATATATTTCACATTTTTTATTTTTTTATTTTAGCAAATTATATATATAGATGCCTCCAAGTACCTGAGTCTCCTATTTTTAAAAATATGGCGTACTGGTACCGGTACCGGTACCAGTACCAATTGTTGGAGTACAATACAACACTGAGAGGGGGGTGAATCAGTGTTGTATAATTTTTAACATTTCAAAACTTAATTCAAAAAAGGTTATGCAAAGGAGTTCATTGAAGAATATAATCATCATGATATGCAAAACTTAAATAAAGATGATCAAATAGGTGCAACATAATCAACCACAAGAAAAAGACATGACACAGGTTTTGATGAGTGGAAAACCCTCTAGGGGAAGAAAAACCACTCTGAAATGCTTCACTAGCTTAATTAAGAACCTCACTGGTTACAAACAGGTCTCACTGACCATATAAGCCTCACTAGCTACAAGGTCTCACTGACCATACAAGCCTCACTAGCACATAAAGCCTCACTGGCAAATACAATCAAAACAATACAAAAATACAGAGGGTTTCTCTGTTTCAATACAAACCCCTAAATTTGCATATCTCTTTTCAATCACATTCAATTCAATCTGCATATTAGTATCATTATCTCTGCACAATCAATTCACCTGATGCACAATCAATTGCATATTGTCTTTGACATGGTTCAATCTGTAAGTTTGTTGTATAATGTCTTCATTACTGCATATTGATCCACTCTACTCAATTCAGCAATGCACCTGCAATACCATTATATAAAAAAGAGAATGTCCTTTCATATTCCTCCTGCTCATTCATATATTCACACTCTCATCATCTTCCAAAACATTTCTTTTCATCTTCAAATATCATTCCTGCAAAAACAATAATATATTACAAGCACCTGCAATAAAAAATAAATTGAATAACTCTTGATATTCCTCTCCAACTCTTCAATTTCTTCTTCTTCTCTCTGCAATTATCTTCTTTCATAAAATCATCTCCATTTCTTATTTTCAAAAATAAAAAATCCTTCGCCATCTTTTTCTTATTTATTTTCCATATATGTTTATAGCTTCATTCAATCCTCTGCATTATATATACAAACCTTGCAAAATATCCTTCATCCTCTGTAGAACACTTAACCACATCATTATATTAAATAAAATCTTCAATAGATTTAAACAATCTGCCCTCTGTCAAGAAAATAAGTCATTTATCTCCTCGGTCTTGCTGCACAAAAGCCTATTGCATGAAGATAAGAAAGAAGACAAAAAGTCCTCATAAAAAATAATATCCAAAAAAGAAATTTTCTTTCTTCAAAAATAAACTTATTTCTATATGTCTTCAAAGCCTCAAGAATAGGAAAAAATCTTCTTAAAAAAGAAGCTTTTAAAACTCTCAAAAATTGCCTTTAAATCTGATACAAATCTGCCTTTTAAAATCTTTGCCATAAACTGCCTTTTAAAAATTTCTAATAATAGCTTTTAAAATTGCAATGACGTTCCCATGCACGTCAAATGCTGTGGTCGAGGAGCAGAAGTCAAAGTTTAAATAACATCCATTGATTCTGTTTTGGCGCCCCGCGCACTCATATGGAGACCGAGAGTATCGGTCTTACAAGATGAAGGGGTCAGTTCTTCAATGATTTAAAACCCCTTTATATTATCACTTAAGTGGTGGTTACTCCTTATTGCCGGTCAATAACCAATTAAAACAAAAAGTAACTCCTTGTCATGACGGGTGTATAAGGTATTGACTTAGGTTTAGGGCATAGTGAAGACTAGAATTTTTCAGGGCTTGTAAACTATATAACCCTAAACATAATAACACCTAAATGCTTAAGACCACAGGAAGAACAAAGAAGATTTTCAGAGATAGAGATTAAACAGAGAGAATAACACAAAAAAAACTTAGCAAGTTAGGTCTTTAAAGTCAATACACTTAGAATAATATTTTGTACAAGGTGACACCAAAACCCTAAAGGTTTATGCCAAACAACATAGACTCAAAAACCACCAAAAACTCTGAGCAGAGATAGAAGACAGTAAAGCCTGAGCAAGGAGTCATTTAACATTAAAAGACTTACCATAACAAAACCCTAAAGAGAGCTCAAGGGATTTGACTTTTGAACTCTTGCTACACAATGAATGTGTCATGAAGCATCAGTACCACTGATCTCTGTTATTATGATTAAGGCATATTGAAGGCATCCTGATGAAGACTAATAAAGACGTGACCTTGAAACCAACTCCTTATGAACTCTATGAACTCCTGAATAAAGATCATCAAAATATGAACGACTTTCTTCTTGATGTGATGTGATCATCAACTGATCAACCAAGTCCTCACCTCATTCCTCCTGTCATCACACAGTATGGACATCCAAAGCACAATTGCATCTCACCCAAATCACTTTAACATCACACACCTTATGAAGACACTGCACCACATGACATGCAGCTTTCTGCATACAATATCCTAGTCCATGAAGTGGATAAACTGCATCATGACTTGAAAGAAGATCCTGATTCTTCTTCTTCATCTCTTGAGACACCAATGCAAAAATCTTGAAGCATATGAGGACCGAACAATACACAAACTCCTTAACCATGACATGAAGCATTCTAATAACATCCTCTGCAAATCTTTTATGTCTCTGCACACTTGTCACCTTTTTGACGTCAATGACAATTAACCTTCATCACCAATCTCCTAGCAACCTTGATAAATTCATTTATTTAATTCCCCTAATTTCTCTCTCAATTCTACTAATCACTCTCAATCAATATTGGTTAACTATTCAATCAAAATGGTTAACTATTCAATCAAAAATGGCTAATTCATCAATCAAATCTGTTAACTACCTCATCAAATCCTCTAAATCAATTTCAGCCATTGTTCTTTCAAGCCATTCTCCACTGTTGATCATCATTTTCGAAAATCTATAAATTGATCTTCATCCAAGCCATTATGGATTCACATCTTTTGCACAAGTATATGTTGTTAATTTATATCCGTAATATCCATTATCGTACCAAGGTTATGCTGAATCGTTGAGCAATCCACATAAAATCTTTATTATCATTTCATCAAAGAGCATAGCTAGTGGAATTCGGGTGTGTTCCATTCTGCTCTATCAAGGAGAAGAGATTGATTGAGGTGAAGGTAATGATTGTTGTTGATTTATCTTTGTGTTTGACCTCTTTCGATTCCATATCCTTCAGGACGCAAAAGTGAATGGTCTTTATTGTCCTTTTAGCTCTTTTGCTGCAAATGTTTGTCCTTTTAGCTCTTGAGCAGCAAATGCTTGTCCTTTTTGATATTTTACAGTTACCTAATATACTATGGCCATTTGATTCTCTTGCAATAGTCATATGATCTTGTGAACAGCTATAGTTTTTAGACTTTTGATACACAACAGTGTTTTACCTCTCAAATATGAACATGCCACTGTCCCTAATCTGTTATTTTCTAACAGTTACTCAACCTTGTAGATTTACATCAGTTGTTTGGCTCTTTTGGAATTTGCAATGGTCAGTTGGATGACCATAGTTATAAGATCCTTGACTTGCAACAGTTATTTGATCTTATAACATGCAACAGTTAGTTTCTTGGTTTTGTTTATATGTACAGTCAATTGAACGTTTGGTTTTGGGTTTGAGTACGATAACTGATTTAGTATATCCTGGCACTATGTATTTCAGTCGGTTTGTAAACTCAAAAGGAATCATGAATCAGTGGGGAAAACAAAGTTCATTCTAATTATACTTGTAGTGAGGTTATCTGCCTGTGTCAATTAGGCAACAGTCCTATTTACTTTATTTTAACATTCTTCAGTGATGAAATGATCCTTCAAACTGTTATATAATGGCTATTTGGCTGAAGACAATGTCTCAGCAATCACATATGTTTTGGATACAAATACTGTATGGATACTCACTGCATAAATCTGTATATGAATAGTAGAAGTTGATGAGTTCTTCTTACCTTTTTATTGAGAACATAGACAATTGAGAAGTAGACTGTCTTCATTGATCAATGATAATGGAAATATGATGTACATGATCTCCAATGCAGAAGTAACTTGCCTGGTAGGGTCTGATAATAGACAAGGTAAGATTCCCAATTGCCTCATAACGACACAGAGAAATAGGAAAGGGCAAGGGAGGTGCAACAGTTGATCTTACAGTCAGAACATCAACCACCCCATAACCATAAATTAATTCTGAACTCAAAGGTATCATAGCACAATTAATAATTATGTTCTTTATTCTCCCATTCATGGGGCAAACAGGTAAAAAGGAGTGTGTAATAATAAGGAATTGAGATGGCTGGTTCGATTATTATTGCATTGGAGAGTTGCAGCAGCTGATGTATTGTTGCAATCATTAGCGGAGGAGATTACTTCAGATTTCCTAATTGAGTATAATTGCAAAATTTAATGGTCATAGACCAAATTTTGGAGGTTTATTCTCAGTCCTTTGGCAAATCGATTTTTGAAGGAGATAATTGCAGAAATTTCAACATCATCATCCATCTTTGAGGGCAGATTTGTATTGCAGAGATTCATTAATTTGTACTTGGTATTTGGCATTGAAATTGGTATGTTACCATTCAATATTCATATCTGATTTTGAACAGCAGTCTATGTTTTGTATTTGGCTGTCATTAGCCATGAATATGATGAAATGGAAAAAGTAGAAAGTCTGATTTTGTAACAGAAAGATCTGAGCCAGTCCTATGTTCATTGTCATCATTGTAAGTTGCAAACACATGTTATAAGGATGTCAAATCTATCTATTTATTCTATCATCGATTTTGCAATTAACAGTTCATAACTTTGATTGTCAAAGATAAATTATAGAAGTGCAGTAGCGAATTTCATTTTAGGACCTGGGGTTTGAACAGAAAATTGAAATCAGAAATTTAGGGCATCATTTGGAAGGTTAGTTATCAGAATTTTAGCGAATATCCAGTTAGGGATATTACAACATATGAAAATAGGAAGTATAAACAAAAATTTTAAATATGAAACAAAGAGAGATCTAAATAGTGGAATGATAAACATGGTCTAAGAATCCAAAAGGAAGAAGAAAAACGATGAAATGCTATTCACCTGATACTCATTGAAAATTCTCTCCCTATACTCTCTCTGCCACTGCGCCTGCAAGCAAGAGAAATAAATTAAAACTCTAGGTATCTTCATGACTCCCAAGAAAAATATACAAAAAGCCTCCTTCAGTTTCCTGTTAAGCAAAAAAGAAGATCAATGACACTACTTGGCAAAAATATGTTCATACTAAATTCACTTAAAAGATGAGATAAATTTAAACTCAAGGTATATTTGTGACTCTGAACAAAAAATATAGCAAAAGCTTACTTCAGTTCCCTGTCAAGCAAAACAAAGATTAATGACAATACTTGGCAAATATATATTCATATTACATTCACTTAAAATAGACAATCCATCATAGACCTCTTAGCTTTGAACTGGGTTTCACATCAAGCACTTGTTTCACATCCTCAAATAAAGCCATCATTCTTATGGTTTATTTTCATGTTTCAAAAATACTGATTACATGATTTGTGCTCTAAGTAAATCAAAGTTTGTTTGCAATAGATCAAAGTCAACAAATTTGCAAGCTCTGCTTCTCAGATGTTGACCCAAAAGAATTTTCTCGTATAGTGTCTAGCATATCAGAGGATTGAAGATTATAACTTCTTATCTTAGGAGCAAGATGTTCTGTCTAAATTTTCTTTAGAAAAAAGACTAAATATGTTTGTTTAAAAACAAACAGTTTATGCATGCACCGCCTAAATAGTAAACTCACCACATGACATAAATCTCTCAACCAATTTCAAAAACTACCATGTAACCACACAAATAGTAAACTCAACATGTCATAAATCTCTCAACCGATTTCAAAAACTACCATGTCAGGCATGGTAGTCTCTAGATGAGGATAAATTAGTAGCTTTTTTCAATTCCCTTAAGTAGGTATACACCTTGGAATAGAAAAGAGTTCATCGACATAGCCACCCAATGACATAGGATTACATTTGATGCCCTTATAGCCACATTCTCTTTGCCAAATGATATACATATACAAGTCTTGAAGAACTTATAATAGGAAAGGAGGTTAAATAAATGCTATTCTCGCTCAACATTTGTATATCAATTTGCTACACCCTTAACCAATTGATTGTGTTGGGATGTGTGTGGCGGACTTGTGACTAACATAATCCTTAATTGAGTCATTTAGGAGTCCATAAGTACAATTACAATATGCTAATTTGGCCTCATTGGGATTAGGGTAGTAATATTACCTAATGATGCCTATATATAGGAGGTAGTGAGTAGTAGTTGATCATCATACTGTGAATTTTGTTCTTATTAAAGACTTTTGGAGGTTTGCCCCCTCAAAGTGGCCCATTATTATCAAGTATTTGCAACATATTTCCTATTATATTCTTCTCTTATGCAAGTTATTTCCTTACAAGTGGTATCAGAGCTTGATCTTGGCATCTAGAAGGCAAGATTGAAGAAACAAGGCGATTTTTTTTATTTAGAAGATCGAATTGTGAAGTACATATCTCTTTCAATTTGCCAAAAAAAGTTCTGCAATTTGGAGGGTTGAAGCTCCTACTGTCCAGATTTGAGATCATTTGAAGCAATTTTGAAGGTTTTCACCAAATTCACTCCCAAGGCTGCAAATCAGCAAATTTCTTGGAGATTTTTTCACCAAAGTGAGATCTTGGCCCAGGTAAGTTACAGTAAAATATCAGCTTATTTTGATTTGTTTTGAAAAAGTTATTATCTAAAGTATTTTCGCAGCATCATGACGAAACCGCAAACTAGAGGTTGGGGCAAGAATTCCTACACACCAAGAAAAACTCCTAACAAAGAGGATATAGATTCAGTGTTAGGATCAGGTGGGACTTCAAATCTAGTGTCATCTTCATTTAATGACAAAGTGCAGCAATTGGATGAAGGTATACACAATATGCAGTCTGAAATGATAGAAATGAAAGGAGAATTGTCTGCCATGCGAGGAGAAATGGCTAACATGAATACAAAATTCTCACTTATTGAAGATTATATCAGGAAACAATCAGTCTCACAACCCCATGTTTCCATCGATCAAGACCAATCATCCAGACAAGCCAATCCTGATCCAAATGCTAGTACTCACTCTGGGCCTCAGAACCTGCTACCAAAGTTGAATGTGTAAGTTCAATGGAAAGGATCCACTTACTTGGATAAATCAAATGGAGAATTTTTTTGATGTACATCAAATTCCAAGTGGGCAAAAGGTGACAATGGCTTCATTATATTTAGAACCAGAGCAATTTATTTGGTACCAATGGTTATGTGCTCAATGAAGGAAAAAGGCTCTTAGTGTCACATGGTCAGTTTTTACACAGGAGCTGCAGTTTCACCATAATAATAGTGTATCAGAGAATTACTTCAGTCAGCTACCCAAATTGCAGCAAACAAGATCGGTCAGTTTTTCAAGGGAGAGTTAAAAAGAGTTCTGAGAACCTATAATAACTTCTTTTAAAAACAAATTGAGTTCTTGGAGAGGGTGGTGGCTTTCTTGGACAGGTAGAATCCTTACCATCCAAGTTATTCCAGTTTACATGATATCTATCTCTTTGGCCCCCTCTAGCGTCAAGAAGAGACTAACTCATATTATGAAAAGATTCCTTTAGAATGGTACGAGTAACCATAGAAAATTGGGCCTTAATGAAATGGCAATTAGTTAGCAAACCCATGTGCAGAGGGGGTCTGGGAATCAGTGACCTGTTTCTTCTCAACCATGCTTTGGTAGCCAATCTGGTTTGGAGAGTCTTTGACAAGGACAGATTTTAGAGCCTTGTTATCAGGCAAAAGTACCTCAATACACTAGAGGAACTGGCTTAGAATTTTCTCCAATGAAGGGTGGATCAAAGGATCGCAGATTTGGAACTTCATGGCAAAGTGCAGGGAAATTGTCTCCAATAACCTCAAATGGAATGTAAAAAATGGCAAGCATGCTGACTTTTGGAGATAATGGCTATTTGTGGCCCGATTTATCTTCAGCAAGATTTCCAACTTTTAGAAACCTTCTTTAAAGCCAGATGGGGATCAAAGGTGACTGATTATTGGGATGAGGAGCAGACAGAGTGGGGCAGGGCTCGCTCTTGGAAGGATCCTAAGACTGTTAATGCCCCCTTTCCTAGAGCCACATTAGAAAACTTTTTCAACCTCCTCCAATCCCAACACATCAGCCTATCTCTTGAGGAACAACTGTCTCATTTGTTTGGGCCACACTTCAAGGATCTTCTTGGTCAAGGCTGGCTATCAATCTCTACTCATCAAGGGTGAGGCGACGAAGTTTTGGAATAGGATTTGTTCTTTGGTGAGCCTTCCTAAAGCGAAAGCATTCCTTTGGATGGTTTTGAAGAATAAGATTCTTTCTTGGAAGTTGGGACAGACAGAGAAAATAGGGTATGCTGGCCCTTCAATCTGCTATCTTTGTTAAGAGTACAAGGAATCTCCTAATCACCCTCTCCTTCACTGCAAATTCTCCTGGAAGGTATCAGTTAATATCTTTGGAATATGGTCTTGGCTCTGATTCTTTAGAACTTATGGAAAGAGAGAAATAATAGAATCTTTATGAACAAAGCCTCTAATTGGGATTCATTCATTCCACCTGAGATCTTTCATAAGAGAAATATTCTTGCAAAAAGTTCCAGAACCTAGGGAGAAAACTGAAGGGTGGGAGAAGCACATTCTTCTTAATTGGAATCTTTCCCACAGACCAGCAAGAGACACATCAGAGATTCTGTGAGGTGGAAGGCCCCGAAGTCAAGGTTTTTCAAATTAAATTTCAACGGAGAGTCCAAAGGAAACCCTAGCAATCCCGAAGCTGGGGCTCTTCTAAGGAATGATAAAGGGGCTATGGTGCACATGGTAGTCCAGAATATCCTGTCAGTTACCAATAATATTGCGGAGTGTTGGACCCTGGTGGAAGGTCTAAAAATGGCTTTGCAATGTAAAGCACAGCACTTGGAAGTTGAAGGTGACTCTCAGCTTATCATTAATGGCATGAACAAGAAGTATACTACTAATTGAAATATTAAATGTCTCCTGCATGATGCTTTACTCTTGGCTGGGCACTTCCAGGAAATCTCTTTCAATCATATTTTTAGGGAGATTAACATGCCGGCTGACTTCCTTGCTAACATTGGTGTTTCCTGTCTTCATAGTGGGAATGCTAAAAGGAGTAATGATATTTATTATTAAAGAGTGGTCAAGGATCAAATAACTCTTAAAGAAGGGCATCTCTCCTTATGTCTTGCAGTCCTCTTGGTTCCCCTATTACCTGCTTTTCTTTGTTGCGTGGGAGCTTCCATGTTCCCTGTTCTTGTGGGGTAAGAAGCTGTTAGTGGCTGTCTTTGTTTCTGGGCAGGGGCTCTTCCCCTGGTTTTACACACAATTAATCTTTTGTCATTGGTTCTTCCAGACTGTGTTTGTGGATGACCCAGCAGTGTTGGGTTAATCTGTCCCTTTTGGCAGTGAGTCTCTGTTGCCTCCCCTGTTAGGTCTGTTCCTTGTTCAATGAGGTCCAGTTAAGTCGAGATATTAGTCTTGTATTGGTGGGGCTTTTGTTCCTTTGGCCCTTGTTTTGTCTCTGAACTTGTAGTTGTTGCTTGTTTGGCCGTTTGGCTGTTCTGATATTCTTGTCTCTTTTGTCAGGGCAAGGTATCAGATCTCTCCTATGTATACTGGTAGGGGCCCTTCCCCTGTTAATAAATCTATATATATATATATATATATATATATATATATATATATATATATATATATATATATATATATATATATATATATATATATATATTTGTAAAACAAGAAACACATTTTGTATCCATTTATATAAACATAAAACATCAAATATACTAATATAAATATATAAACATCAAATTATCTAAGTTACCGGTCCTGGTACTGGTTCGGGTTCGGGTTCGCAGGTTCGATCAAAAAAAAAATTGGGTGTGGGTTCATTTTTGGTTCATCTATACAAAAACATATAAAAACCAGAAATATATGCATATTTACAGCAGTAATTAAATATATATATCATTACTGCTATTTACTTTACTTGTATATATATATATAAGTAATGAAATATATTAGTAAAATAAGAAACATATTTAATAACTATTTATAAAAATATATAATGTAGATATTTAAATTTTAAATAATAAATATAATTAACTTAATTAAGAAATAAAATATATATTAACATATTTTATATTTATTTTAATTTATATAAATATAAAATATAATTATATATAAATAAGAAATATACATTATTATAAAATTTATAAATATAAACATAAATATATTAATTTTAATATTAAGAAATTAAAAATATATTAATATAAATATATTAAGTTATATAAATAATTAATATAAATAAGAAATATAGAAATACATTAATATAATATATTATATATTTTATATTAATATGAATACAAAATATATAATAAACAAAAATATATTAATACGAATATATTCAAGTTTCAATTGAGGTCGGCTTCTTTTGGTTTATTCCAAATGGGTATATATGGCACAGGGGAACTCATTTTATAACCACCGCTTATGATTTCTCTGTTTATCAAGCTACATATTCAATAAGGAGATTCGGAGACGAAAATCTCTAGTCACCCTTGAGGTAATTGGACGACACCCCAATTCCTCATTTCCCTTGGCGCCTTCTCTGTGGAGTTGAAAGTTTGGACTAAATCAATTTATTCTGTTGGTTTCAGGGTCGCGAATCTATAGTTCGAACTCATATCAGATCACCCTAGAGAGGCATAGTTATTGTGCCAATATATTTGCACAAGCAAATCCATATTGGTGTGCATCGTTGAAGGAGATTTCACCTATAAGGGAGTCAAGTATACATCAAGCTAGTTGATTCGCTCCTCAAATCACAAATATATTATATGAACATTACAGTGCGGTGTATACCTTGAACCTCCAAAGAAAATCGATGCCTGCAAACAAATTTGTGAAAAGTGGATCTAAAAAAAATTTAAAAGGGTCAAAAACCTATTCACGCCAGCCAAACGAGGTCGGATTCGCCCTGGGTTTCCCCGGGTTCGTCCCGGACGGACCCATGGGCCCAGGAGTGAACCCTGGCCGGACCCCAGGGAGGATTGGGACCTGGGGTGGACCAAACTGGGACCCGGGCCGGGGGGGGAAAGATCCGGTAACATAGCAAATTATATATATATATATATTGAAGGGAAATACTGTTAAAAAATTGCAGCCTTCAGAAGTTACAATAAGCCATCAGCGGCTAAAAGCCTAAATATGAACAATGATTGCTACGTATCCAGAGATAACAAAGGATTCGAAAACTACAAATGGATATGTGATCCAACCATAATAAATAGTATCAAGGAAAAGTTAGAGAACCAAAGAAGAACCATATGTAGATAAGTATATGTTTTGTTTGCTGTTGTATTTCCTGCATAGAGGCCTGGGTATAGCTGCCATTCTGTAATGTCCCTTAGCTAATTTGCGCTAGAAAAATTAAAATTCCACAAGTTAGGGTTAGGGTTTCGAAATTACCATTTATATTATCTTCAAACTACATAATTGTTGTGCTCTAATTATGCAACCATGACATAGGAAAAAGCCGAAAAACATATACAAAAATATAGATATACAAATATACATCTTTAACCATTAGGGTTAGATAAGATTTTCCTTGCATTCAATTTCCTAAACAATATCAATATATAAAGATCATATATTTAATACTATGCAGCTAACTAAATTTGTTCACTAAACTCAGTCATAGAAGGGGATGGTGTTGAGAGGCATGGCAGGGCGTAGACTGTCAACAATGCCTCCATACAGTCCCCTCAGGGAGCTATGGCAGGGTGTTAACCAGTTCTCCCTCCAAACAGTCCCTAGGGAGGCTTGGCAGGGTATAGACTGTCAACAATGCCTCCATATAGTCCTCTCAGGGAGGTATGGCAGGGTGTTGATCAGTTCTCCCTCCAAACAGTCCCTCAGGGAGGCATGGCAGGGTTCCCTCCACACAGTCCCCTCACCATTCTTCTTTGACTGGTGAGTCTCAAGATATATGTATGAATGACAGTGATATGCAATAAGTAATCAACAGTCAATAATGATCTGACCTGCTATATATATCCAGTAATGTTTCTTACTGAATTTCTAGTTCTTAACAATATATCCTTTTGCTGTCTTAACAGTCCATATGACTGTGCAAATAGATATCCTTCTGCAAATCGAATGTCTGCCCTCAAATTCAATGATTAATATTCCTTGATGATTGATCAACTGCAAATCTGATGCCTTTGACCTCCACCTACTTCTCCCTTTAATATTCCTTGATGGAGGCGTCTTAAGAGACCAACATGTCTTTTTGCTAAGGGACACCTTTCTTCCATAAACCACGTCTCTTCATTAAATGTTAATTACAATTAGTTAATCCCTTGGGCGCCGTCCAGACTTTGGAGTTTAAATCTTTAATTTAAACTTCGCAAAATATCATTATCGAATGCTATGGAGTCGGCCCAAGGAAATCGTTTTGGGCGGGGGCATGACAGTCTGCCCTTCCTAAGATTGCTTGTACTCAAGCAATTTGAAATTTGGATGGGTAAAAATCAATTCTCCTTCCCACATAGCATCTTCCTCCGGTAGGCCCTTCCATTTGATCAAGAATTCGGAAATAATTTTATTCCTTAATCGCCTTTCCCTCATGTTGAGTACTATTTCTAGTTCCAAAATTAGTTTACCTTCATCGTCAAGCGGAGGTAACTCTACACATGGGGTGATTTGTTGCCCTAGCACTTTTTTGAGTTGAGATACGTGAAAGATATTGTGAATACGGTTGTTCTCGGGCAACTCCAACTCGTAAGCTACTTCGCTGATCTTCCTTAGAATCTTATATGGTCCATAAAATCAGGGTTTAAGTTTTTCCGCCCCACTTGTTTTGATTGAAGATTGTTTTTATGGTTGTAGTCGCAAAAACACCAAGTCTCCAACCTCAAATGTCCTCTCTATACGATGTCGATCAGCATAGATCTTTTGTTGATTTTGTGCTTGATGCAAATTGTCTTTGAGGGTATTCATGATATCTATATTTTGTTGCACGAAATCTTTTGTCCTAGGTACTTGGCTTTCTTGTGAGATCAAACTGCCGAAGGATGTTGGTTCGTAACCATACAATGCCTTGAACGGACTCATCTTGATTGACATGTGATGAGTGGTGTTGTAGCAATATTCACCAAGATGTAACCATTTCAACCATGTGTTCTGTTGATCTGCAACATAATTCCTCAAGTACCCTTCTACCCACTTGTTAACAATTTCAGTTTGTCCATCCGTTTGAGGGTGGTAACTTGTGTTGGGTGTAAAATCAGTCCCGGCTAATCGGAAGAGCTCTTGCCAAAATAGGCTAAGGAATCGACTATCTCGGTCACTTACTATGTTCCTCGGAAGACCATGCAATCTAAAGATTTCTTTGAAGAATACTTCTGCTATTTGTGGAGCTCGATACTCAGTGGATATTGCAAAAAAGTGTGCATACCTGGTGACTCGATCTACGACTACATAAATGCAATCCTTACCTTGGACCTTAGGTAATCCAGTTATGAAGTCCATCGAGATGCTTTCCCATTTTTGGTCTGGAATGGGCAATGGTTGTAGAAGACCTGCTGGGTGGCTTTGTTCTGTTTTATTTCTTTGACAGGTCATGCATTCTTGTACATGCTTTAGGACATCCTTTTTGAGGCCTTTCCAAGAGTACCTTTCTCGCACCTATTTGTAAGTTTTATAGTATCCTTGGTGGCCTGCTAAGGGATTGTCATGGTATTCTTTGAGGATTTTCTCCTTCATTTTTGAGTTGGGCACAAGGAATATCCTATTTTTATATAGGATAAGCTCTTCCACTACTTTGTATTCTTCATTGGGTAAATTTCCTTCAAGGATATTATTAGCCTATGGGTCTTTGACATATTCTGCAATGATGTCATTTTTCCAGTTCGCTACAATGCTTGTTAGGGTGTTCAAATGGGGTCGTCGAGATAAAACATCTGCTACAACATTATTTGCCCCTTTTTACGTACTCAATATCGAAATCGTAAGCTTGTACTTTGCTTACCCACTTTTGTTGTCAATCATTTAGGTCTTTTTGATTCATAAAGAACCTCAAACTATTGTGGTCAGTCTTAATATTGAATTTTCCACAAACCAAATATTGTCGAAACTTGGCTAAGGTGTGCATGATAGCAAGCATTTCCTTATCATAGATTGAGTAGTGCCTTTCAGTCTCGGTGAGCTTGCGGCTCTCAAATGCAATGGGATGCTTATTTTGCATAAGGACTGCTCCAATTCCTTCTCCAGAAGCATCACACTGTAGTTCAAAGGGTGATGTAAGATTAGGGATAGCTAAAACAGGGCATGAGCTGATTGCTTCTTTTAGTTTTTTGAAGGCTTGTTGAGACATCTCACTCCACATAAAGGCTCCTCTTTTGGTTAGGTCTGTGAGTGGGGCGGCAATTTTGGAGAATCCTTTTACAAAGCATCCATAATAACTGCATAATCCCACGAAGCCCCTAAGTTGTGTTAGGGTTTTGGGTTTTGGCCATTCCTTAATGGCTTTAATTTTTTCTTCATCAACACTTACCCCTTGTGCATTGATCTTGTGACCTAGATAAAGGATATCTTCCAAACCAAACTCGCATTTTGAAGCTTTAGCATACAAGGACTCTTGTTCCAAAACATTTAGGACTTCCTCAATGTGTTTGAGATGTTCTTCCCATGTCTTGCTATAAATGAGGATGTCGTCGAAAAATATGAGCAGAAATTTCCTTAGTTGGTTCTGGAATATATGATTCATGCATGATTGAAAGGTTGCTTGGGCATTTGTGAGGCCAAAAGGTAGGACCAAAAACTCAAAGTGCCCATAATGACACCGAAAAGCAGTTTTAGGAATATCTTCTTTTCTCATTCTTATTTGATGATATCCTGATCGCAAGTCAATTTTGGAAAAGTGTCTGGCTCCATGGAGTTCATTGATTAACTCATCAATTCTTGGTATAGGGTAACAATTTTTTATTGTTTTCTTGTTTAAACCCCTATAGTCTATGCACATTCTCATGGTTCCATCATTTTTCTTGACTAGGACTACGGATGATGCGAAGGGACTAGAACTGGGTTGGATATGACCCATTTCTAGTAGTTCTTTAAAGGTTTTTTCAATCTCTTCTTAGAATTTATGAGGATGTCGGTATGGTGTGGTGATTACAGGTTTTGCCCCCTCTTCTAATTCTATTGTATGCTCAAATTCTCTTTTTGGGGGTAATCCTAGGGGAATATCATCAAGTACTTTCTTATATTTTCTTAAGATTGATTGGATATCTATGTGAATTGTTTTGTCATGGGTGGAAGTTTTGTCTAGAATCATACATTGTGCGACCCACTCTCCTTGGCCATGTCTAAGGATTCTTTCCATTCTTTTAGATGAGACTAGTCTTGGGGAGCCATTGGGCAATCCTTTCAATGTAATTTCTTATTCATTATGTTAGTTTGGATTAACTTTGGAAGATCCATAGTGAAGCATCCCAAAGAGTGTAACCAAGGTGTTCCTAATATCACATCGTTATCTAAAGTTACCACATAGAAATCCCCTTTGATGGTGTGCTTTCCTAGGGTAATTTCCAATTGAGGATACTTCTGGTACCATTACCGCAAGTTTTTGGAACTCGGTTACATATTCTTCCACGGTTCCTTGCTATCTTAGGAGTGTAAGTTCCCTGAAGTGCCATTTGGGGTGTTTTTGATCGAATCTTTGGATGAGTTCTTGGGTGAACTCATCATAGGATGTTATGTGTTGATGATCTTCGATGATGAGGCCATGATGCCACCAATCATGGGCTGCCCCTTCTAGGTGGAAAACAGCAAATGTTATGGCATTATTTTCCGTCATAGGGCTAAGTGTGAGGTATGTATCCAATGTTTGGACCCAAGCACGTGCGGTCACCTTTCTGGATCCATCAAATTTGGGAACAGCCATCTTACTAATTCTTCCTTTTAAGTCTTTGTCAGTTTTCCCTCTCTTTTGATTTGATTTATTTCATCTTTTAGCATCACAATAATCCCTAAAGGAGACATCCCTTTTTATGGCGGAACTCAATTTTGAGTATGCTTCTGCAAGTTCTTCCACACTATCCGTGGTTTGATTGTTTTCTTCTTCATCCCTCATCTCTCTTTCCTGTGATAGGAAAGAGGGTCTTGTTGGCCTAGTGGTTGATTCCTTTATTGGGTTATTATTTTCAGAATGGTTGGAATGGGTATCCCTTCCATTATTTTGATTTCTATTGTTATTCAAGTTTTGGATGGCTTGGAGGAAAAGTTGAGTTGTTCTTTCATTTTGCTCCATTAGAGCTTGAGTGAATGATCTCAAGTCATTGGTCATTTGTTCACTCATGGTGTCGTTGGGCATAGAGTTATTAACTGAAATTAGTTTCCTCTTTTCTCTTTCTAAAGCCCTTTGTGTTCTTTGGCTAGGTTGCATCCACTATTATTCACAGGATGGCAGTAAGGATGCTCTGATACCAATTGTAATGTCCCTTACCTAATTTGCCCTAGAAAAATTCAAATGCCACAAGTTAGGGTTAGGGTTTTGGAATTACCATTTATATTATCTTCAAACTGCATAATTCTTGTGCTCTAATTCTACAACCATGACATAGGAAAAAGCTGAAAAACATATACAAAAATATAGATATACAAATAACCATTAGGGTTAGATAAGATTTTCCTTGCATTCAATTTCCTAAACAATATCAATATATATATTTGATACTATGCAGCTAACTCAGTTTGTTCACTAAACTCAGTCATAGAAGGGAATGGTGCTGAGAGGCATGGCAGGGCATAGACTATCAACAATGCCTCCATACAGTCCCCTCAGGGAGCTATGGCAGGGTGTTAACCAGTTCTCCCTCCAAACAGTCCCTAGGGAGGCTTGGCAGGGTATAGATTGTCAACAATGCCTCCATACAGTCCTCTCAGGGAGGTATGGCAGGGTGTTGATCAGTTCTCCCTCCAAACAGTCCCTTAAGGAGGCATGGCAGGTTTCCCTCCACACAGTCCCCTCACCATTCTTCTTTGACTAGTGAGTCTCAAGATATATGTATGAATGACAGTGATATGCAATAAGTAGTCAATAGTCAATAATGATCTGACCTGCTATGTATATCCAGTAATGTTTCTTACTGAATTTCTAGTTCTTAACAATATATCCTTTTGCTGTCTTAACAGTCCATATGACTGTGCAAATAGATATCCTTCTGCAGATCGAATGTCTGCCCTCAAATTCAATGATTAATATTCCTTGATGATTGATCGACTGCAGATCTGATGCCTTTGACGTCCACCTCCTTCTCCCTTTAATATTCCTTGATGGAGGCATCTTAAAAGATCAACGTGTCTTTTTGCTAAGGGATGCCTTTCTTCCATAAACCACGTCTCTTCATTAAATGTTAATTACAATTAGTTAATCCCTTGGGCACCGCCCAGACTTTGGAGTTTAAATCTTTAATTTAAACTTTGCAAAACATCATTATCGAATGCTATGAAGTCGGCCCAAGGAAATCGTTTTGGGCAGGGGCATGACACATTCCAGTATATTGTCAAGTCTTTATGTCCTCTGACTTGCATATCAAGTGGCACCATCATTGAATGAATAGTAGAATCTGGAGCCTAATGTGCAAACCATGAAAGCTCGATTCAAGCAGCATGTTTATGATACAAATTCAGTATGTATGGTGGAAAAATGTGTCATAGATATTGCCGAGAATTCATATGTTCAAAACAAGTTCATGCCTAGACAAAACCCTTTCGTGGGCATTTATGATTTATGAGAAGAAAATTTACAGAGCTTAACTGCAATTGGAAAAAATTTAAAAAACATTTATGAGAAGAAAAGTGATAGAGCTTAACTGTGATTGAAAAAAAAAAACATTTATGAGAGGAAAACTTGCACAGCTTAACTGCAATTGGTTGGTCCTAACAATCTGTTGTTTAAAAAGAAAGTATTTTTTCCCAGGGTTCGCCCAGGGACTTTGGATTCATCCCAGGTACATCTCAGACGTATCTGGGATGAACCCACAGTTCCAGGTACAAACCTGGCATACCCAGGAGGGACCAGACACAGGACCTGTGCCCGGTCCAGTTCAGTACGGGTACGTCCCTGGAAATGGGAGGACCTGGTAACATTGGATTTAGAGGTAGGGGTAGACCGCCCTTGGTGGTTATCTAGTTTTTTAATACATTGATAGCATTGTCTTCATTGGAAACACGGAGGGAAACTAATAGACTTTCTGCTATCTGCAATCTAATGATCCTCATATAGTATCTTTTCTCCATGTTCAAAAATAACCAAAATTGATCATGGGACTAGATATTCATCCTGCAACTTTCATGGACACAAACAAGTAGGATGACCTTAATGCATTAATCAATTTAGCACGGGCTTTTATGGATCTTAAACTTTACACCATGCAATATCAAACCCTTCACATGTAAAAAGCAATGTAACTATACAATATCCACAGATAAACTGCTCCCAAAATTGTTTGGTCCAATCAACTTACTCAAACTAAGTAAAATAAAAAGTGTAGGAAATATGACTTTCTAAACAGTGCCTAGTTCAAGAGTTAACATGGATCTTGACCATGAATTTTCAATGAGAGGCATTAAAACATTAGCAAGGCGCACTAGTATTACAAAGAAGACTTATGAACAAGATATGGCAGCATAAGTTATGAAAAGTTTGCAAACTCTGCTGAGCTGGCCTCCCAAACAGCTAGTTAGTTACGTTATTATGTTTTAGAACTCAGGAATATGATTTTAGATGTCTCTAAAATTTAAAGCAGATCATCCAAAACCATTGTCGCTCAAATTATATATGTTATTTTATTGGTATATAAAACTACAGGATCTTCCTCGACATTAATAAAAATTCTTATGTCATTTCACTTAAAATATGTTGATAAACAACATTTCTATTCCTTTTCTTTCCGAGCTGTTTTCACTTGTTTTATTTTTGTTTCACCTCTTAAGACCGATAGTTTCCTTTTGATTTCTTCTCTAATTTTAATATATATAATGTTATTTTATAATGTAGCATTAAGATCCGTACTAAATTCAATTGTGATCATAAAATAATAAATATAATATGTATTTTTATATACTACATGTAATGCAAATATTTTTTCTTGGCCCATATAGTTTTCATGGTTTGACTTCATCTGATAGATGTTTTTAAGTATTTTATGGCATTGCATTTTCGACTGACAAAGGTTTCTGTTTTCTCAAATTGTCATGTCCTTATATTCAGGCATTGTTTAAATTAAAAATTTAAACATCATATTAAAAGACGATCAAATTACTTTTGTAAAATATCAATTTGAATGGTAGAAACCATTATATATATAATATTATTATTTAATATTATCATACGAATATTTTAATATAATCTATTTATATTATATATAATATAATTAGCAAACATAACTACTAATGTAAATATTAAAATGATATAAATTATAATTATTAATATAAATAGAAATATTAATAATGAAATATTATATATATAAATAAGTATATCTATATAAATAGATATATATATATATAATAAAATATATATAATATATATTATTGAATATTATAAATTAATAAATATTAATGAAAGTATCCTTAATAAAAGGCAGCGATTTCATTAATATCCATTAAAATTATATGCATATGGGCCACGATTTGTATAAGACAAATAAGGCAGCAATTAATTCTTGACTAAAAGTCATGTCTATGTGGAAGGATACCAATATTAATAAGAGATACATCCTTTCATAATGACACGGGGGTATAAGAAGGAATGGATGGACAGCATTAATCATCCATGGAATAATCAATACACAATTATTAAGCAAACATAGCAGACACAATACAATTCAGAATCATCTCAATATCTGAATACACAATCGGTGAAGAACAAGAGAATTCAAATAAAATCAGAAATAATTCTGATTTTTGGAAAATCAGATCCAAATAATAAAATTGCACCAAGGTAAGTATTCTCTTATTATATATATATATATATATGATGAGTACCATAAGTAATGATATATATATATATATAATTAATTAAAAGATTGTTGTGAGTATCATTACACATATATATATCAGCATTATGAAATTGGCTATGAAATATAGATTGCATTTACAACATTTTGGCATGTTCAAACTCAATGCCTATCTATTTCTATTGCCTTCAACCTGTGAGTGAGTGGTGTGGTGTTGTTAGGGAGAGGCGGAGTAAACCCAGCCATCGAGTTGGTGTCATCGTGCCCTAGACAAGTAAATCCCCATCCATGGTTGAGGATTAGAAGAGAAATGAGGATTAAGACTTGAGCATAGCCAATACATAATATGCTATGAATTGATGTGATCATTTGGAATGATGAAGTATATCAAAATATGTTCAAGTTAATACTTAGTTATTTCTATGGCCTACAACCTTAGGAGAGGCGAGGTGTTGTTAGGGAGAGGCGGAGTAAATCCAATCCATGAGGTGGTGTCATCGCGCCCTAGACAAGTAAATCCCCATCCTAGGTTGAGGAATAGAAAGGAAATAAGGATTAAGACTAGAACATAGTCAATATTGAATTGAATTATGAATTGAAATAAATGTGGATTATGTTATTGTGTATGTTACATTATTATAGATAAGTTCAATATTATCTTGATTGAGTGACCTTTAATAATTCTAATGTCCCTTTCTAGTGATATTATTGTGTGTAAAAAAAGAAATAAGGAATATCCTAAAAGGGGATATTACACAATTGTCATTCCTCAAAATTATTTTACCTCCAGTTTTTTTTTATTTTCTCATGGCTCTGATGATATACAACAACCATTATTATAATTCTCAGGCATATTTTATCAAAAAATTCTATTGGATTAAATTAATGAAATCCAAAATCCTGTAAAAAATTTTAAAATATACAAAAACAATCATTTATATTATTAGTTAATAATAACCTGGATCTCCTATATAAAACAGGAGTCTTTAATGCAAAGTCTTTGTTTTAGAGAAATGAGAACATCAAATCATCCCTGTCTTTGATGTAAAAATGATGTGAAAATGCTTCCTGGAGATAAATCTTTGCATCTGTTAATAATTTGGCAATTGATCTGATTAAAAGTCCTCATCAACATTCATTGAGTCCTAGAAACCTTAAATTATCTTCCTCATTGAATTGTAATCTGCAAATACACTATCCTGATTATTGATTAGTCGCTGGTAGGATAATTTATGTTCACTTATTCCACAAACCCTTAACTAACCTAATAATTGATTTTCCACTTAATACTTAAGTTCTCCAAACACAAAATTATCATATATGTCGATATGTTGGACTGTCTGAAGAGACCGGAATAAAGAAGGTAGGGGAATTATTATTAAGATCAACAGTAGAAGATTGAATTTGTAAGCTTGTTGCCATCATCCATAGCAATACATGTGTAATGTTACTTTTTACAGTCCCGTCTTTTTAAGGTCCCATAGACTGTCTCCGTTTCATGGACATAAGTAAAACCAATTACAATTACATTTACAAACCCTCAAATTATTGATTTGGCACTTGCAAGATAATGAATTAACTTCTTCAAAATCTAAAGTACGCTCCTTAAGTCATGCCACCCGTAATGTAATTAATTAACCTATTCTACAAGGTGAAATCTATGACAGATTTGTTTGAAGAAACCAGAATATCAATAAAGAGAGTAGGCAAACTAACAATTACGATCAACACAGAATATAGACACCTCTAAATGAAATGCATGTCCCTATTTGTTAACTTGTTTAAACGAGTTTCCATACTGATCTCTGGATAGGTGTATGTATAAAGTTAGGTTTTATGGTCCTATACACTGTTTTGGTCCCGTCGACGTAAGTAAAATAAATCACAATTACAAACCCTGGGGCCTAAATCAGTCAGTTCAGTATGATATAATGTTCAGTTTGGCTCACCCGTTTCCGCTCTCCTCGGGGTGCATATCTAGATACAACTTTGCCCAGGAACTGGAGCTTGACATCCTTGGTCGCGTCCAACATGTGCCCGGGAAGATGGCGCTCCAAAGCGCTAAAGAGAGCAGGATGGTAATCCGACTTGTAATCTTCGTAGCTATCAGGACTATGCTCCAAATTAGGGTCCTTCCACAGCCTTATCGTGGAACTATTACCACCTAATTCATCCTCACAAAGCTCCCGCGAGCCAAGCTTTTCACGGGCAGTACCATTGGATTCGGATATGCTCGCCTTCTTTCGGCCATGTCGAGAATCCGGCGACATTGCCACTTAATCAGCGATCTAAACCCAAAACTTCAACTGGAACCACCAATTCAAAAGTCTGAAAACATTTAAACCACTAATTTGTTTCCAAAATCAAAACCATCATCCTAGTCTATATCTTCCCCAAAAAATGTCTAAATGTTAAGCTATAACCGGGCAATTGAAACACAAAACTCCAACTGCAATTCAAAAGCCTGCAAACATTTAAAACTCTAATTTCCTCGCAGAAAATCCATAAGTTTCCCTTAAAATCAATGTCCAGCTCTACGCGAGTTGGTAAAATCCAGAACTCCAACTGCAACGAGGAATCAAAAGTATTGAACCCTCAAATTTATATCTAATTGTTCAGCTCTAGGTCCGCAATTTAAACCCAAAACTCAAACCCAACAAAGAATTCAGAAGTGCTGCGAACTTTAATACCCTAACTTGTCACATGATGAAAACCCTATATATACTACATAATTTCCACTCGAAATTGCATCCATTCGTTCAAATTTAAGAGGAAAACTTGGAGTATAAAACAGTTTACATTTTCAAGTCAGAATTGTCTGTAAATGCTGCAATAAAACCCTGCCCCGGCATGTCACTGTGTGCAGAAATGTTTTGGAAAGATTGTGGTGCCCTTCATTAATGCTATTGTTAACAGGTCGCTGAGACATATGGCACACGAATCCTATGAAATGTGAGTGGATGAATATATTGAGCGTCATTATCCATTGAAAGCAACAAGCTCTGACTGACCTGGCAGTTTGTTTACTGTCTGATCATGCAAATGGCGTCAGAGTTCAACCAATTAAAAGAGAACACGAGGACAATTTATTTGTTCTGAGTTGTTGTAATTGTGTAAAATGCTAAATATAAGTAGCCCAAAATATGGATGTTTTTTTTTTTATATAAGTAGAATAGATATTTTAAATACATTTATTTAAAACTTTTTTTATTTTTTTATGTTTTTTTAGGTCGAGAGGCATTCCTACATTCATGCACAATGGGAGTTGAAAGATTCCAAATTTCTATCTACAACTTATAAGATTCTAATATAGAATCTTTATTAAAAAAATCAAATAGTCACTCCACAAATTTTAAAAAAATACTAAAAAAAAGAAGGTGAAAGGAATAAAAAAAAATACATGCTAGATGGAAAGAAAGGTGGATGGCAGTTTCATAGAAGCCATCACTAAGCACTAAGATGAAAGAAATAAACGTTAAAGACACACATTCAATCTATTTATATTGCCTCCTTCCTTAATTTTTTCACATGTAGAACAAACATATGAAATTGTAGGATTTGAGGTGAGTGTTGTAAATTGATTAAAAAAAAATAGGCGTCTCGAGAAGGATATCTCTCGGCGTACTTTAGATATATTTTTTAAAATATAAATATACTAGTAGATAGATGTATTTAAGATAATTATGCTAGTGATTAGTTAATATGTTTTTTTTAAGTGGACTTGTAAGTTTACAATTGTTTGCCAAACCTGGCTCACGTCGTAAGACATCTTTACGACCGTTAGAAAACAATCTTAGCCATCAAGAAATAGGAAATCACATAACACAGCAAATGTAGACACCATCTCGAGATTGTTGGGATGAATCTACACCTCACACAGCTAAGAATAAATGTGAATATCAATCTACTAGATCTAATCGCTACTAGCAAGCATAAACATGACATCGACCTCTCTACGTAACTATTAGATTTCAGTTTTAAATGTTTTGATCTCCTTATATCTGATTAACTACTCACTGGCATGTATTGTACAGAATCATCTAAATGCAAGCTTCTTTATGTATTCATTCTTCTCTGCCCTTCATCATCGCCTAGACTATGTATAACTAGCACTTGCACCCATAGGAGGTTCAAGGAATACGCTGATAGAAACAGCCGACAAGTTTGGAAAATTTTCCAGCGTGAATTTTTTTTCCGACGTGAGACAATTCTGAGCACTATAATGCTCACATATAAAAGCCTATCGACTAAATATAGTTCAATCCATTAACTATTGTGCAAGTGAAGTTTTAGAGACAAAGGCAGTTACAGACTGTGATTCACCTCAATATCAAGAGTATGTCTACTCTTCTATGTCCAGTTACTTTTTTAATAGGTGTTTTTAGATATTGCAAAATCTAATTTGTTTGTTCCTTCCTATTATTTCTACCTTTTTCATTCTAGTATATTTGAAGCCTTCCTCTGATGACAATGAGGATGAGTATAGTCATTGATACCGTTAGTGTTCTATGTGACCAGTAGAGTACTATGTTTTTTATGGTGATGTTTTTATTGTTCTAGAATAGTTTAGATCTAACTAAATTTACAAACAACTTGAAAGGGCTATATTGTCAACTCAATCTTTATTTTCCTTTGCCAATTGTTTCTTGTTGCTAGTGGAACCTATATCAAATGTTCATTGAATAGCATTTTTCCAAACCTAATACTAAAAAGACTCAATTTTTTGTAAATACCTCCTTACTGACTCATCAAACCATGCTTGCCCATATTCGACGTGTCTGGAATTTGGAGCCATGTCCTTGTCATCAAACTAGATGGATTGACTAGTGTAATAGTGTGCTCAAACACACATATATGCTTTCTCTACATTTATAGGTACCAACTAGCATGCTTCCACCATTGCTCCTATGAGGTCACAACATTGGAGCGCCACCATGAAACTACCAGTCTTGGAGCATAACCTTTTGTGTTTCCTCTACAACTTTGTGTTGCTAAACTCTATCAATAGATATAGGTTGTTTACAACCATCCTGCTAGAGGAGAACAAATCAAAGCCCATTTTCACTAGCTTAAAATTAAAGATAGAGTCTCTAAGGAGTTCTTTCGATCCTTGTGAACTTGTCATGCTTCTCAATCTATCAAAAGATTTAAGGCTGACATCTTTTAATAGAGCTTCTTGCTATGACCTAGGCTTTTATGCACCACTATGAGTAGCTTTTCAAAGTTCAAGAGGAGATTTATGAACGAGTCATCACCCTTCAACATTGTTTGAATTTGGTCCCTTGTTAGGTTACACTCTTAGAGAGCTCTATGTGAGCAACTTCTAATTGAAGTGGACATCCATGAGGTTATTTTCTCCATGGCTAATTATGATAAGGCCCCAATTTGTGATGGATTTCCTTGTGAATTTCACAAGGCCTTATGTAAAATGATTGGTAAATGTCTTCACAAAGTCTATCTTGAAGCATTTCATTCAAATTCTTTAGATAACACTATCAATAAAGGTTATATCAAGTTCATACCTAAGTCTAGAGATTTAGAGGACATTTATCCTTGCTATGCTCTGAGATTTAGGATTTAGTCCTTAATTTGTGTGCTCAATTCAAATACTCCTTGCTAATGATTTGGCTTATGTCACTATTAATGGTCGTTAGTTTATTGCTTTTGGGCTTTTTCACTCTATCCACTAGGGATGCCCTTTGGCTCTTTCTTTGTATGTGTTGGATACTGAAGGCTTTGGATATCTCTTGGCTAATGTTGTGTCACAAAACTTGGTTAAAGGCACCACTCTTCCCAACTCTACTAATCAACTAGTCAATAGCCATTTTATTGATGACTCCTTTCTCACTCTCCTAGAGGAGGAAAATAACATCAAACAAGCTCTCCGCTACCTGGATATTTTTTGCAAAGCTTCAAGGTCCAACATTTAGTTGCAGAAAACTCAATGTTATAGGTAATGTTTTTTAGCTAAGCCTTCTTGCTTCAATTCCTATGGGTGGAAATGGATTGATCGTGGGGAAGTGTTTACATCCCTTGGCATCCCTTTTGCCTTTTAGGCATATCCTTTCTCTTTGTGGCAAACCATCATTTCTAGAGTCGAGAAAAACCCCGGTAAGAAATTTTTAGGTATGCTCTAAAATCTTAGTTGCTACTAATGTCTATTACTCTTATTATTGGGTGCATTTGGAATCCTCATATCAAAAGATTAAAAAGCTTCTACATGATTTTTTTATGGGCTTCCTAAAGGATTCCATAGCTTGAGAGTTTTGTTGCCTCCCTCACTATTCTAGTGTGTTTGGTTTAATTATAATTCAATGTCAAGATATATCATTGTGTGTCAAATGGATTATTAGAGACATTGAGAAAAATGAAGTTTGGAAGGTTTTGATTTAGCATTACATTTCTATATGAGTGTCAAATGGTTTTAAGACTTGGAAAGATCTTGGTTTTCATAATCTCCTTATTATGAAAGATCTTCTCCAAATACATGGCACTTTGTCATGTCAAAAGCATATGGAAATCCTAGGAAGCTATCAAGCCATGGATTTTATAGGACGACAGTGATTTTTGCAATGGTCTATCTAGTAATCAACACTCTATTTGATGGTCTCCTATTATTTTTTACCAAGATCAACCCGTTGCAAAGATTCCTTGAGTTCATGCTTTGAAACTATTTCACAAAGGTATTAAGACCCTTCCTGAGCTCTTTTCTAAGACTACTAGGAGTTTCTTTCTTGTCCAAAGACCAAATTAAAGTGTAGGGTTTCTAATCAGGATTTTGAGTCATTTCAAACCATTATTAATTTTGTTCTCCTCATATGATTCATGGGTAAGAATCTTTCTTGGTGGAAAGATTGGTAATGGTATTCAGATATGCTATTGTGCAATTACAAACTACACAAGGATATGCTTGAATTTCTCGACATCTACACATTGTTTGAAAGCTTAATCACATATGGTTCCTTCAATCTTCTCTAGGAATTTAGCAATGTAGATTTTAGATTGTTTACTTAGTTATCCTTAAGCTAAAACTCACCCACTTTGCTTGGTGTCTTCTCTACCAAGGTCGCCATATTGGTACCGAGTCAACTTGATTAGGTGTTGCCAATCCTCATTGTCCATTCTATGGACAATAGGAGACTCTCAAGCACCTTTTCTAATTTTGTCCCATATCGTAAGTTGCTTGGAATTGGATTCATGACTTTTTTAGGCCTTCTAGGCCTAATCCTTTTTCATGATTTCTCTAACATTTGAGCAAATAGTAATCTATTGCAAATGAAAATATATCATGATAAGACAGAGAGAATAAATCAAACAAGTACAAATACTAAATTTGATTTTAAAGCTTTGGACAAAGCATCTTTTTAACCCGAGAATAAATAGTTGTAGGTTAGAAGAATTAACTTGTCTTTCTTTGTATGTTTCTTATTCGGCACCTGTCCATATCTAACTAAATAAATAACATTAAGTCTATCCACTAAGCTATTTAACGATCATACCATCCTAGCTTACCCAATATAGCAAGGTTCAAAACAATATTTACAAATCTCTAATGCAAAATAGAGTAGTAAAATATCATTTACTTATTATTCTCATAAATTCTAAGTATAATTATTCAAAAGATCTTTTAAACGTATGGCAATTCTGTCTGAGCTCGTAATGTAATTATGTCATCCTAACATAATTCGAATACTCTCAAAATCATTGGTTTGCTTTTGCTTATGCATTTACAGCTTTTGTAGCTTAGAATCTTTCTTAAAAAGTTCATAAGTTATACATCTGTTTCAAATTTCTAACATAGTATCAAAGCTTGTGTTTTGAGAGTTTTGAGTTCTTTAATTCCTTATTGAGAGATTGAATTATTTGTGAGATCTTATAAATCTTGTATGCTCTTCTCTTGCATTTTTTAAACAATTTAGAGAATCAAAAAGGATTTAACATGACCTATTAACCTCCTCATTTTGCATGCATGTTTTGTGAGATCTGGGTGATTACAGCTATTTTGGTTATACTAGAAGTGCTTTTGATTGTTCCAACACGTCTAGGAGACTCGAGAAAGTCAAGATAGAATCATAGTGAAATCCTTTCACTTTTCATTTACAATACATAAACTACACTTGGCATAAAGACTAGTTTTACATCATAAATTTGACTATCATAAGTCATAACATGGAATACACTGCGTCTGGAATATTGATATTTGTCTTCACTAGTCTCGGCTTGTCTTCTGCTTGGGAGGGAGAGCATCATCCGAGTGCTTTACCTCCAACCACAGACCAGTGGTCCCCTGCACACCTTCCTTCCTAGAAGTGGCCCTACCATTCACAAAGAGTATAGATATATGGAACCAACAGGTTTTTTCCATCTAAGTCTCTGGTGTTCTGTCCTACATAACCAACACAGTCATACAACTATAGACTCCTTCTAACTAAGTATGACACTATTGGATGGTTATACAAATATGGAGCACAGTGAACCGACTAATGCATGCAGAGATGGATGCATTACTTTGGCCAAAGATTCAATATAAATAAATGTTTCGCAATGAACGTAGTCGTAAGTTCACACACCTCTGACTCGACTTGGAGACTATCTCATCCTATAGTTTTACTTTCTTCACTTAATAACTCTAGACATAAACTTGTCTATACTATAATCCATTCTAGTCAATCTGACTTAATCCTTAATCTAAGATATGCATGCAATATATAGGTTTAGGTAATTCCAACCTTTCAGAGAGTCCCTCTTTGCATACTTGCAATTTCTAGGGTCTGACCTCTTGTCATTCGACTCTCTGACTCAAATATCAAACATCCTTGTGAAATATAGTAAGTTTCGATTCTATCATAAAATCACTTTAAATTTCTTAAAATACTACTTAGACTATTTATGTCTTACTCTATGGTTTACTCAACCTTTCACTGTCGACCAATAAATATAAAGACAATGTCATATCCAACTTTAGGGTTATAAGTTTTCTAAACCCTTTAGGGTATGATTCTAGGGTTTAACTTCTCTAACCCAATGCATGGAAATATAAATACCCTTGTTTTCCAAAGATAATAACAAAACTTGGAAACAAATACCTCTAGTCTTCCCTAGACCACTTGGCATTTTTCAAATTCACATTTCACCTAACATGAATAAACATAGTATATGAGGTATCTCCTATATATTATCATAATGAATACCATCATTTTCATAACTGGTCTTTTTGACTAAGTTCAATCCTTCAACCCTAATAGGTTTAAGTCATAAAAGATAATAAAATACTTTTGACCTTTAGTCTTCTTAAGTCTACTAACTTCCAATTCAAGATAGGCTATGAAATCATATAAATATGTGTGTGTGTGTGTGTGCATATACATATACGTATATGCATATGCATATGCATATACATATACATATACATATACATATACATATACATATACATATATATATATATATATATATATAATCCTTTGAATATATGCCACTTAAGCCTTTATCAACAATCATAAGTACAATGATCATGTGGGTTTAAGTTTTGAATCTCCCAACATGCCCCAACTTGGAATAAATCATATCAGGGATACCCATCCTTGGGTTAACTTTATCTTCTGTGCACCTAGCACTAAAATAAGTTCTATTAACGAGAACCATAACTACCATCTCCTAGTATGCATATACCCTTGAGCTGGTTTAATAGTTTCAATTTAGAAACATAGGAAAAGTAGTATATGTCTCTTAGTATACTTTTTCTCGAGATACATATAATATAAGCATTAATTGCTAACAAAAGGCTATCCCAGTTTTTCGCATTCTTGCTTCGACCATTCTCTTGGATATTATCCATGTTGCATCCCCATCACTTCAATATCATAATGATATTATCTCGTTTACGTATATACAACATGAGGTTTTGTCCTCTATTTAGAATCATGATAATACTACCATTACAAGTACTCTTGATCAAATTCAATCTTTTAAATTTTAATGGGTTTTGAGTCATTATTGATAAAATAATAAACTTGACCTCATGGTCTCTTTCGTATACCAATTCTAGATTTAGAAAGGATATGGATTCATGCTCATCACCCTTGCATGTAATAATTATACTTGTCATAATCAAAGACTACACATTTAACTTAATATATAGTATCTTTAAGTATTTCCTATAATCTAAAACAATTATCTCTAAGTCTTTGATTATAAATCTTGGGAAAAGAAACTTATCTATGTTTAAACCTCAATAATTGTAACTCTAAGTTTAATACTAAAGCCTTCACATCTTTTTATGAAGGTCCTTTAAAATTACTCATTTGACAACCATTATGGCCTCCCTACAAAAGCTTATGATAATACCATTTTGGTATGCCATAATCATGACATATCTGGTCTCTTGGACTAAAATACCCTGCTCAGGGGTTGATATTGTCAGCCTATAAGGCCTCTTATTGTACAGAGAGTTTTCTCACTAAAAATTAAAGATTATTCAATTATGAGGGTCTTTCCTCACCCAAAACAATTTGTATTCATTCAAGAAAGAACAACTTGCCTATCTGCTGACTCCTTTCTCTTACGTTTATCAATTTAAAACATAAGGTTGAAAATAAATTAAGGTATTCCTGCATAGTGGTGAAGATATATGACCTTATAATGGCCCATCACCTAAGAAACTAAATGCATAACCTATCTGGTTCTTAGATAGTTGAAAACAGTGCATTAATACAGATATTTACATATATAAACCGTGGCTCTTACAAAAATTAGGTTATAATGCAACTAGTAAAAGAGATATCCCATCTTCTTAATACCCATGATACTATGAACAACTTGAGGGTTCAACCAAATGTTTCTAAATTGAGACAACAAGGAAAGTAGAAGTTACTAACTTATATAATCTAGCGAACCCAAACTTGTAAGTTATGTTCTATGTTTGAGTCACCTCTCTACTCCTCATCACCCAGTTGCCTACTTTGCGCTACAGGTGTCTTACGCCTTGTCTAACATCCAAACATCTTCCTCTTTCTACTCACAACTTACGCAACATAGACATATTGGAAGATTCCTCTCAATCTTGGCTCTATATATATAACAGACTAGACCTCCACTTATATTTTCTCATAACTACCCACTCATTCTTGGACTACTAAGCTCCCATAGCTGAAGACCTACGTAATTTCCCCAACACCGTGCTTATAGGTTGAATCTAAAGCTCCTATCCTTCGATGGAATAGCCTTATTAAAGGCTCAACACTTCCACAAGCCACTGAACTCATGGCAAAAAAGGTGTCTATCAAGACTCACATTCAGTGAGCATGTAATGATGGAGTTTAATGTCTATTAAAGACCACTTCGTGAGTTGGATAACTCCTCCTTTTATCCATCGAGGAAGTTATAATTTATGAAACCATGAGAGCAAGTGGTGATTTAACATAATAACCACATCCCACTTGATGCTCAACAACATTAAAAGAAAAGGTTTAACTTAAAGTTCACAACAATAGAAATTAACAACATACACATAAACATATGTTACTTCTATAACAAAATAGAATATAAGGATGGGGTCAGAGTAATCTCCCCTCTTAAAGTTTACTAATAGCCAATTAATAGATTGACATAATGGTACTCCTATCGGATTTTTACTGAAAAAGAGGTTGTTTAACTACTAAAATAAACTATATTCATTTCACGTAGAGAAGATATCGACTATCGACCATATTTTGTCGATGGTTATTCTATCTAGACTTGGTTTTACAACAAAATCTATACTTAATGGTTCTTGTCGACAAATTGACAATTGTCTGGTCAAAACCAACTTAGACTATTTGGGTCGAGTACCACTTACCCACTCAATGAAGGTTCACTAATTTGTGCAAGCACATGAATAAGATGGCAACAACTGTTCTTTTCCATACATATATTCACTTCTCTCTAATGATGCTCTCCCTCTCTTTCTCAGAGGGTGGAAACCTATTTCCTGGATACAACTTACAATCACCAAACCGAGATTAGCGTATCATTAGTCAATTCAAAATTCTTATGAAATCATAACATCTTGTCAACATATAATCACATGTCAATTCTATTCATATAAACATTATCTCATGAAATCATTGATTTTTCTTGACATTTTCACTAAACGTCAATTCACTAAATCATGTGTAATCATCTACTAATTACTTAAAAGTAAAAAAGTAAAATGTAGTTAGAACTAGGAATGTGACATTGGATAAGGATCATTTTTGGCCAAAAAGGACCTTGTCATTGGGTCCAAAAGGCTAAATAGATTAATTTTGATATAAAATTTGCCCAGTTTTAGTGCTGGGAGCATTTAAGGCCAAAAAAAATGTCGGAGGACCATTTGGCCCCCCAACACTTATTTTAGGGCATTTTTGTAAAAAAAAAATAAAGTGCTTTGAGTGCTTGTTATAGTGCTTCAAGTGCTATATTAAAGGGACTTCGACTCTATCAAAGGCTTTGGCCCCCGTTTAGGCATTAAGCCCCTCTTTCAAGGGTGTGGCCCATTTAAGGGTCCGCAGACCCTTAGGGGCGAGTCCAGGTGAGGCTTTGGCCCCCAACCCCTAGTTCATCCTTTGGCCTCTATTCTTCAACCCTTTGAGGCCTACATTTCTTTTGCTACGCCTACCCTCCACCTTTGTCCTGTGTGACATTTTAATGGTATTTTTTGGCAGTTTGCTAAATATAGCCATAACTACATCTATCTAGAGGTATACTAAATTGAGCAGAGGTCTAATCTAATTAGTAGGCTCTAGACTTGGTGGACCCCTATTTATGGTGATAATTCCACCAAATTTGGCTGAGGTTTTTTTTTTGCAACTCAGTCCCCTCTTCATTGGAGTTTTTGGATTTGAAGGCGAACTTTTGAGGCTCCGTTATGGGTTATATTGGCTCCTTTTTCTAAGAAATTATTTTTAATTTGGGCTAATTTTTCATGCTATACATGTTGGTGCAGATGATTTCTAAGTTTGGTGCACGAATTTTCTAGAAATTGTAGATTCTCACAGGTGACACTGCACAGTTCTCGTTTTGACAACTTCGAAGACTTGTAACTTTCACATATGACCTCGGATTGAGGTGATTATTTTTTTGAAAGTACATGATTTTTTGAGTACTTTGTAGTGGTGTTATTTATTTTACTTAATTTTATTCAAAAAATTTACTTTCAACATATAGTTGAGAACTTTGTAAAGCATTGAGATCAAATCCACTCAACGTTTCTTGTTGGTGGTAATTGTAAATCGCACTAAATATAAAGTGTCAAATCATATTTTCTTGGGGGGCTTCTTTGATTGAGTGAAAAGGGGGTATCTAGTGAGCTCTCTTTAAACTTTGCATTCTCATTTCCACACAACAATCGCAACAGCAATCTATTTTTCTACATTAAAATGGATCAAGTAATAATACCAATACTGACACCTTATAACTAGTATGAGTGGACGTCCAAAATGACTATCTATATTAAGAAGCAAGGGTTGCATCGAGTAACTATGGGTCTTCAAATTGAACCAACATTAATTACGAAAAAAACTAAAATGGTTTAACAAATTTGATGAAGCATATGGTACTCTGTACATGTCTGTATCTCCTGATCTTCTTTTTCATGTTGAATCTGCATCAACTCCAAATGAAGTATGGACAATCTTGGAAGGGCTCTTTGGTAAACAAGATGAATTAAGGGGTCACCAATTGGAGAATGATCTCATAGGGTTAAATCTATGTAATTTTGATACAATTCAAGATTTCTTCACAAAGTTAAAATCCATTAGATTACAGTTGAAGAAATGTGGGATTGAGAAGAAGGATAATCAATTGATCTTAAGTATTCTTTCCAAACTTGGTCCTAACTATTCAAATTTTGTTTCTACATTTTATGCTACCAAAAGTGCCTTCTCTTGATGATTTTGTAAATGAAATCACAAAGGAGCAAGATAAATTGGTTTAAATGGGCACAATTAAGCCCTCTAAATCTCATGCCTTACTTGCAAATTAGGGCACTAAAGATGGAAAAGGGTCTAGTAAGTAGAATAAGAAATAGAACCAAGGAGAAAAGTAGCAAGATCAGAAACCAGTTGCCCCAAAAGCAGTTAATGAGGCCTCTTCTTCCAAAGGTGACATGATGTTAGTAAATAGATTTATCACTATGGTTTTATGTGTATAACTCACCCAAAAATAACACCTAAGTTACTAACAATTAGATAGGTTGCAATCGAACTAACAACCTTTCTTTGCATTTGCAAGGGGCAGCTCCTTTATAAGATAAAACTTCAAATAAAATCGGGTATGCTTTTAACTTGAAACTAGGAAAGGTGCTTTTCAAAGAAATATAAAGTGAGCACAAAGTCTCGCGAATAACCTATCTATCCACAAAAAATCAAACTAAAATTTCCAAAATCACCATTAGAGGTTTCTTAAACATAAGAATAAGAACATTTGAATGATGAGCAAATATAGAGATATGCAGATGTTATCAATATTCCACGCAAGATAAATGAAAGATTTCTTCAAATCATAAACATTGCACATTCAACATAAGAAGATCATGCAACTGAAAAAAAATGGTGACCCAAAGTTCACTATATTTTCATATTCCTGATAAAAAAACTAGAGCCCAAAGTCTCTTTTACAAAATCTAACAAAGTCTATATGCCAATATGAAAACCTCAAAATTAAAAAGGTATAAAACTTCAAATGATCAATCACCAACATAAATTGCCAGAAGATCCTTATAACAATGCTCGTACTCCCTTATATAGATTACATTTTGAAATTGTTTCTCGTTTCATAATTGTTTCTTGAAAACGAATAATAATAAAATAAACTCTTATTTTCATTTTTTTCTTTGGTGAAAATAAAGTTTATTTCATTAAATATAAAGAAATGTCTAAAGTTATTTTAAGGCAAAATGACAAAATTAAACTAAAATATCTTCTCCTTTGTCTTTTTCCTCTATTTGCTCTTGACCATTTGTAGTACTTTCTACAGAGGATTTCAACTAAGATGTTGCCATTTTTGCCTTAATTTTTTTGAAATTGATGACAGCAGGAGCAATGGCCTTTCCATTTGGCACTGTCATGGTACTGAGACGTACTTTCCATATTGATACTGAATCATTCATTTCTCCAATCTTCTTGTGAAACCCAATTGTCTATTTTCTAAAGGAAGTCAAGAACATAGACAAAATAAATAGCTTCTCAATAGTATTTCCATCTACTACCTCCTTTTTGAATAGCTTCTAGATCTTCTAAGATCAAGTCTTTGAAATTATTTTTAATAGTTTTAGTTTCAATCAAATTGGCCTCATTTTCATCCAAAACATCTACCTCAATAGATAGACAATTAACTCTAAGGTCCATAAGCATTGAATCATATTTTTTTATTATCTTCTTAAACTCTACTAGAGATTGCTTTATTACCAACAATTTACATTCTATAGTAGTAAGCCATTCGATTGATTCATTCTCCTCAAGCTTATTAATAACCTGCTTAGAAATTAAAATATTGACATCTACTTTAATCATTTCCTACAAGTCTCTAGTAATCACCATTAGTATTGATTCCTCATTTTTTATCACTTGGGTATCATAATTCACCTCTTTCTTTTTAGCTTGAATTTTCTCATATAGATTTATGGCCTTTTTAATGTACAATAAGCCATCTATGATCACTTTTTTGACCCATGCATCTGTTTCCCTTCCATAAGCCTAAAATTTATTGATCTTATACATGATATTAGGGCTTATTCCTTTAGGAGGTTCCTTGATAGGAGTTACATCAGAGGAATCCAATGGCTCGGAAGTGGTGTCAATTATTGATTTGATATAGGAAGTCAAAATTTCCACATGTTCTTCCAATTGTTCCCTTTCTTTTCTCTCTTCTTTCAAAATTTTAATCAAAACATCCATTGATAGCTTGGCATTGTGAATATTACCTTCCAATGTAGGAGGTCCCAAATCAACTTTGTTTACATTGAAATCAGCCTCCGCAATATCTTTTTCACTTTTATCAGTCATGGGTTCAACAATTTCCACGTATTGATGTCCTGATAAAGGATCTACCATCATTCTGGATAGCTTTTCATATTTCTTTGGCTTGGAGATAGATTGTAGTAATTTGACCACAAAATCAAAACCTAGATCCACCATTTGATTATATTTCCTTTTCTTCCCAATGACTTCTTTTAGCTAAGGAGGTGATGGTAAAATTGTTTGACTGTCAAATATTAAAGGTGGAAAAGTAGGATTTGAAATTGAATCAGAAATCACATTGTGTACCATTTGTTATTTTGGAGGAGACAATGAAGGATATGCATTAACATTTGTATTTGGTATCAAAGGTGGAGAAGAAGGAACAACATTTATATTTGTACATGAAAGAGGAGGAGGAGATATATTATCTTGAGGTGGAGAGGGAGGAGGAATATTTGAATCTACCAAATGCTGGTCCTATGTAGGTTCTTGTGTTGTTACACCATCTCCTTGAGGGGTTCTTTTCACCTCTAGATTCTTCTTTGGTTGATCTCCTTCATCTTCATATTGACTTTTCAATTTTCCATTCTTATCAAGACCCTCTTCATCATCATCCTTGGCCTTTGATCTAGTGGAGTATGTACCATAATGGAGGGTTTCTGAGAAGTAGATCTTGCATTAGTTTTTTGTTTTCTTGAGACCTAATCCTTCTGTGATGGTTTAGTGCTAGTATGTTCAATGATCTTGGCATTCAACCATCTCTGACTTTTAGTCAACACAAACAATGACCTTTCCTGTATGTTTGTGACCTTTTTTTACCGCCTTATCTTGGGTAAAGATTGTGTCTGCATAGTGTAGTAGGCTTCATTAATCATATCAGACCCATCATCAACCATGTCTGGAATGCTCCAGTTGAGATTAAAGGCTTTCATTTGGTCAACAGTCAACCTCATCCAATCTCTTCTTTGAACTTCATGTTCATATGTGCAATCTTCCCAGTAATCTTCCAAATGTGATTCATACTCATAAGAGCTCCATAACCATACACATATCCTTCCCAATCACTCTATTCACTTTATCCATCCTCTTTCAACTCCACTCTTAGAGTGATTGTGATACACTTCACTTATCCATGGGTATGATATGAGCTAAGAGAATATCCTATTCTATTCCATAAGAGATTTATGTAATAGACCACCATAAATCCCTCACCCACACTCCACTAATCTACCCATTGACCCTACCATACATTAGGGGAAATGGATTATGCTTCACTTTGGAAAAGGCTCCTGGCATTATCCCTATTGATTGTTCTGCGTCTTAGATAAGTCTTCTTCCCAATCATAAGCTTCATGCACTTGCAATCCCTATGATCTTATATCCATGGGATTTGCACATGAAACATCAAACCTAAACATTATAATGAAGATCTTAAAGAAACCTCAATAACATCCATCCATCACATCAGTTACCATCATGAAGATCCCCACTTGTCCTACTTTTGCCTTTGTAAGATATATCATTCCCCACATCAGGCATCATCCTTGACACTTTGGCAAAAGGTGACATTGTTGTATGTTAGTCTATGGTTGCTTTTTGATCTTTGTTTATCTTTCTTTCATCTCACACTAGCCCTCCTCCAGGTCACCATGATCTTTCATATCATGGTACATCTTGAAAGATGTATATCAAGGCATGGTCTTATTGTTTCATATAACATGTTTTCTCAGTTGTCCTAGTGCAATACCCACCAAGGTCGACAAACACCTTATGATGTGTTGGGGCATCCTTCTTCGTGTTGGTTGTCTCATTGTAGTACCCACCAAGGTTGTCAAATGCCTTATGTTGTGTTAAGGCATCCTTTTATATGTTGTTTGCAAGTCAATCTTATGTAGGAGATACATTGTCACCTTGGTATTTATACCCTAGTGCATAATATCTCGTGCTATATCAAAATAAGTGCTCACTAGCATTTCAACGTAATACATGCATTCAAGAACACAACAATTATTAGCTTATTCATTAGCCATTATCCACTGTGAAATTTTGTACATTTTTACCTTGATTAATCATAGTTTGAAAGGTGCAAATGATTTAGTTAGTTGGATTAGTCAACTATTTGTCCATCATCCTATCATTTTCTATCTATCATCTATCATTTTCTTCTAGCACAATTATACCATGAAAAAAAATTTCATTAGCCAATAGTATTTACCACATATAAGCATACATCATCACTATCATCTAAAACATGCATACCATACAACATATATCATCATGCATACATCATCCTTGTACAGATGAATAAAACATCATTGCATCATCATCATCACATCCATATACAATAGACATCACATCATTATAATTTTTGACACACCATAATCACTATCAAGAGTTACAAAAATCAAAGTAGAATTTCCCCCATGACCTGTTGCAAAGTTGGTACAACATTCTCCACATAACTTATGCACATTTCCATATCATACATCATCATATCAACATCATCTAATATATGTCATACATATGCATAAATCAACTTGCATTATCATATCATATCAAACAACACCTACATCCTATCAAAAAAATAAATGCATCCATAAAACACATAATCATCCATCATATATCAACTATCAAATCATGTACATCTCTCACATATGCATAATCAGATCATAAAAATAAAAATGACATAATCATGATATAACTATCTCATCATATATCATAAAAAATGGTGCGAGTACATCAAGCTCCATAGAGCACAATGTCATCAATAAATGTACATCATAAAAATGGCATAATCATATATACACACACACACATTATGATACAAAAATGTACATCAAAATCTACTAGGCATGGTTAATGCTATCTGCATGTGAGTTTGATGGTACTCCACCCCCACCTGGAGGCAAAGGAGGTCATGGCCGCATGTCCACTAACCCTAATGCCACTCTACTGCATGCTTTTCTCATAGTTCATATTTGAGTGTGCTCCATATATGAAGCTTCCATTTGATTTGCAACAACTACTAGCTCATATAGGGAGTGATAATAAATCACTTTCCTACTAGCCCACATTACATCTTCCATGGCCCTCTGCATACTGTTGAACATTTGGCCTATACATGCCCTACTCAATGCTACTCTAGCCTAATCCTGCTCTTGGCAGACCCTCTGTGCATCTACCTCTGCTCTCTGTAGTTGAGCATGCCTCCTTGCAAGTAGTTTATCCCACTTTGCAATCGCAATATCTCTCTTTGTAGTTACACTATCTAGCCTAGCCTAGAGGTTATCTAGCTTATCCTACAACATATCTCTATCCATCCATAGTTGGTCTCTGTCGACTATCCCCACATCGTGCTTTGATAGTGCCACTCCCAACCTAACCTCCACATCCTCTTGTTTATCTCCTCTTACTCCACCTCCCTATACAGTTTGTGCCTGTCCATCCTCTCCATCCACATCTATGGCCTCTACATCATGGTCACCATCCTCCTACTATTGTCTCCTTCCTAAGGAGGCCCTTATGGTGGCACTTGTTGTTGTTGTTGTTGGGGCACTCACTTTTGTACCTACACTATGCCTATTACTACTGGGGCTCTTGCTATGGCTATCCTTGTGCCTGTTGCCCCTGCACCTATACCTACACCTGTAGCGACCAAGGCATCCTCTATCCTTTTCTTGTTGCCAACCTCCTACATGTTATCTATGTGGCCCTATGTACCACCATATGTGCCCTCACCTAGAAAGGCATATTGAACCTAAGTGGCTACCTCTGATCCCACCACTGTCTATACTCACAGGTAACATTCACATTTGTAACATCCAACTGAATTTGATACAATGATGATATCATGTGCATCCAGTCTAATCGACCCACTAAAGAATCAATCTGATGGCCCCAACCTGTACCCTCCTCATGCGCCACTCACAAAAACACATGCACGTCATCTGTAGGGATCCCTTGTCAAACACTGAACTACCTGGTGACCCTATTTGGCCTATATCTCTCAATGATATATGACCTTTTCCCAATAAGAAAGTGTGGCCTCTGAATAAATATATATACCCTGTGATCATCATGACATACCTCACACTCTAGGTATGACCTCAAAATCACTACCTATACCTCATCCAACACCCACTACCAATGCTCCTAGTCACCCACATGGGTTTACCTCATCTGTCCTCCTCAGTAGAATGCATAAAGCATATCTATCCTCCTCTGGTCCTAATCATTGATAGGCCTAAGCACTGCAATATGCTCCCAGGCCCAAACTTACAACAATGTCAAATGCACTAGACTGCACCCATCCATGTATGTGATCAAGTGTATATCTCTATATAATTGTGCTAGCATACAAGCCCCCATTTGAATACCTACTCATCCACCCTCATATCATTGATACACCATGTCGAACCAATAGGGAAGTATCACCTGGTCATGTTAGGCAACAATATGCCACTGACAATGGCCACCAAAATGATAAGGGGCAACTCCTTGACCATCTTGATGCATGCATCTAAGTCTAATCTGATCTTGTCTCTTGACAAATCTAATTTGTTGAATAATTGCTACAATTCTAGGTCATTATATGTCTCCTTGTAGTACACCCTAAGACCCTTCTCTATCTAATTTTTATATCCGTTTCTCCTTTTGAGAGCTTGACCACACTCTTTTTTTCCCACCTAACCTCTTGAGGGGGCATCATCCCTCTATCATATTTTATAATTTTCTAATTGATTAGGGCATCTTATCACCCCTTCCTCATCAAAATGTGCTATACTTTATTTTTTCTAAAATGGCATTATTGTAATGCCATTTCAAAGAGGGGCAAAATGTAGACTAAAATCATCTTATCATTGCTTCATCCATAATCAGGTCATCACTCACTATTTCTTTTATAATTAATTGAATAAATCATATTTAGATGATTAATCATTCAATTCCCCTTCCAATATTAATTAAATAAAATTTTATTATTTAATTAATAAATTCACTATTCATCACTATTCACCCACATTTGATTGAATAAATTAGGATTATTTATTAATTAATTATTTTTCCTCTATAGTCCACCCTTAAATAAATGCAAACATTTATTTATCTAAGCCCATCTCACCCCATCTAAAAATTAAATAAATACAAATATTTATTTAATGCCCTATTTTGTGCACTTTTCATTAGTTGTAAAAACCACATCATTAACCTTCCATAATCATTTGCACATTCCAAAACATGATTAATCAAGGTAATATATGCATAAGTTGCTAGGGGGTACACATGTTAATCTACATGTACATTGAATTGTGCATGAGGGGTACTTTGAACATGGGAAAGATCTTCACATCATTCCAAGAAATTACTTTTCAATCTCCCACCATCTAATTCCTCCAAGGCAAATCTCCACCCTTGATTCCCCTTAAATCTTGGAGCCCTGTTTGACTACCATTCTAATTGTGCCACTTGGAGGCTTCTCATGCCTCCCATCCTCTCAAGCATTCCTAACCTTTGATCTCTCAAGGAAATCCTAGCCCTCCATCCACTCTCTAAAAAAATTATAAATTGGACCTCCCATAGACCATTTTCATAACTCACTTGAATGCAAAGTTACTCTACTGATGTGAACACTTGACATCCCAATTATCCTCACAACTCATCCTTGGATAGAACCACACTTGCTTGTGTGCAACAAGGAGGCTTTGGGTAAAAAAATTATTTGTATCTTCATCCTTTGTTTAAGTGTTTCTAGTCTATTCTTGAGGTTGCATGTAGATGTAAATGAATAGGTTGAATTAGTAAATAGCTTGTTCTTTCATGTTTGCATTTACTTGTACACAACCATATTTGAAACCTTTGTTGTAGTAGTAAAGGATGTAGAAATGTATAATCTTTCTTGTAAATCTATTTTATGATTGTCTTTAAGATAAACTTCTATCGGTTAAAAAACATATGTATTTTTCAACATGCAGTTTTTTCTCCCTCAAATGAACTTTGTACTTTTTTTAGGTTAGCAAAGAAGGTATAAGAACTAAATGCATTGCCATTATTTCTATAACTTTAAACAATATGCTTAGATCCCAAAGAAGCTAGCCGGTCTTTAACTTTATCAGAGGAGGTACTCAAAGAGAAGTACTTATACATGCTCAATATATCTAAAACATGTCAATTGACCAATATAATCTAAAATGCTTCTTTCTATCCATTTCCCCTCAAGTACAACCTATGCAATTTTTGGAAGCTTTGTTATTGTCTTTAGGAGAAACTTTTCTAGGTTAAAAAATATAATGTGTTTTTCAACTTGCACTTCCCCCCCTAAATGAAGTTGTGCTTTTTAAGGTTAGCAAAGATAAAAAAATACCCCTCAAATTATATTCTATTTGTGATAAACTTATAACATTATCAAAAATAAAACTTGTGTAAATTGAAAAACACAGTGTGTTTTTCAACTTGTATTTTCATGTTTCAATGTAATTTTCAATCAGTTCATATGTGTAGACTTGTTTTCATTTCATATCATTTGTTTATTGTGAGATATTAAATGGCTTGAAAAATGAAATTTAAACCAACAATTGTATAGTAATGCCAAGAAATTTTTCTAGTTGAGATGAGTAATTAGAAGCTTTGTTATTGTATAATAATGAATATGAAACCTGTAGTTGTATAATAATGCTAAGAAATTTATACTTCAAATGAGATGAGTAATTGATAACAAGGGTTCGATACTTTAGGTGCATGAAAGAACTTTGATATGGGTTCAACCCTAATAAAGTTTCAAATTCTAGTGGCACTTGAACAAAAATTTGAACAAAAGAGGGTTCCTCATAGGAGGCCTATAAAGGTGACAATATAGAAGAGAAAGACTGTGAAGGCCCTGGTTGGTTTGTTCTTGAACAAGGGGAAGAAAAAAATAGTCCAAAGTAGTAATATCTTTTCTAATGACAAATAAAATAATAGGTGAATGTCCTAATAATTGTCTTTTGCACGAAGAATATTAAGAAAATATATTAGAAGATGATTTTGTTGATGACCCATTGATTGAGTATGACCAAGGTCCTTCATGGTGGGAAGAGAATGGTAGTAATGATGGTAGATTGGATGTTGAGATGGGCATGGGTCAACATATTCTAATACAAGTTATTACACATTGGGCAATGCATCCATTGATTGATTATGGGCTTGATAGTGCAGTTATTTACAACGCAATTCTTATGTCAATAAGTAATATTGTCACAACCCCTAATTTCAATAATTAATTTTACTTATTAATTATGATATTTTATTGAGAATCATGTAAAGTCTGAAAATATTACTTACTATTTAAATAACCTTCAAAAAAGCAACACAATCCAAAAATGAAAAGGGTATCAATTCATTAATGTAATATCCATAATTGTTTAACATTTAGCGAGTTTCCATAATAAGAAAAGATCATTTACAAGTACAAGAAGGAAGTCATATTACATCTTTTATATTTGTTCCCAATACATTGGTGATACATAATGAGAAGTACAATTTACAAAATAACTAATAATCACCTTCAGATTGTTCAGTTACCTACACCATTCATATAATGCTTGTCTTCGTAACTGCACAAATCTTTTGGCATGAACGCCGATAAGGGCGTGGTTTGGTGGTTAAGTCACTCGATTGTAGTGGCGGCCACCAGAGTTCAAACCCCCATTGGGCCAACGAGCTCGCAGGCTTTACACCTTCGCTAGGCCAACGAGCTCGCAGGTTTGAAGTGTTCTTGCTAGGGGATTAGGTCCCCCATGTTGTGGCCTCACCGGTTCGTTGCTCCGGGCAAAAGCATTTGCGTGGAGTCGGAGGGCATGTTGCACCAGCGTCGTCGATCACGTTAAAAAGTTTACCAGGCGCATTATCTTAAAAAAAATCTTTCGGCACAAATCTACACAACTAGATATAAACATTAGTCCCGCAAAATCAATGAACAACATATTAGATATCAATGCACAAAATAACGAACCTACAGTCCCTAAGGGGTTGACCTAATGCCTCTGGGGCTCATCAGTGATGGCCTTGCCTACGTACGCACAACGTAGAGGCTTCATAGTTCGGGTAACTAGTCTTGCAACCATAAGGTTGACTTAGATACTTTAACTCACAAGGGATCTAGTTCATCACATAATATTTTCTAGAATTGATCAATTAATATACACATCCATATTGTTCTTAAGATTAAAATACACCATATACTGACTAAATCATTCAAATTCTAAAAAGTGCATGCAACAACTAAATTTATAAATATTTCCTATAGGGTAAAATAGGGAAGTTATAATAACAAAAATATTCCAACCATTCTTGGATAAAAAGCATAAATTTCCACAGACAATTACTTAGATTACAATAAATGAAAAAGTCTATGCTAATTATGGAAATTATCATCTTATATTCAAGTTCTAAATAAAATGATTTGTAGCACTATTCCACAATATATATTTTATCATTAACAAACACATAAAACCCTTATCACCTTACTAATGCATGCAATATCTACTCACTTAAAATAGATGAAAGAACATCCTTTACACATGCTCAAATAAAGATGACTAATTTAATCATTATTTTTGGCATTCAACTTCCTACAATGCATCAAGCAAAGAAAGACATAACTTATCATCATATATTCACTAATTCATTATATCATCCTAAACTTATTAAAAGAATGAACCCTTTATAGTCAACCCTACACCACACTAGAACAAATGTATTAAAATATAATTATTAGAAATCTAAGAAATTATGATATTAATAAATTAAACATAATTTCAACTTATAATTTCTACCTACTCATTCCCATGGACATTGATATGAAACACGCTTTCTATTATATTTCTCTCATCCTCGTCTATACTATAATTTAAAGTTTTAGCCTCATTCCTAAGTTCTAATCTACATTTATATTATCCAAACACAAATAAAATATAGCTTAAGGTATTTAATGAAAAGTCTACTAAATTGCCCATTCAATAAGAAAACCTTCAAATCCTAAGTCATTAAAGCGATGCACAAGTATCTCAAGAGTTCTATTCTCTCATACTTGGCTAGTTAGACATTAAAGATTCCAAGAAAAATAATTCACTCTACTCACTTAAATGAGATTCTTATTTTAAATTATTTACCTATATAAATCAATTTCAATTGTTGACAAAACATTCTAGATGATTGGAAAAATGAATTAATTGAATAAAAATAGCCTTAACATGAAAAACTACCTAGTAGTAAATATGTCATAACTTTCTTATTTCTTAGTGTAATTCTAAAATTCAAGATGTTTTGGAAAGGTAAGAATAAGGGGAATAAAACCCATAAAATAATTAGAAAATTTCTGTAAGATGGGGAGGTAGTGTTTACTGCCATCATCTCTTTCCTTCAAATCCAAATTTAACCCAAACTTGATCATAAATCGAGAATGATTTGATAACTCAAAAGCATTCTCTATTTTATAATGAATGATAGAAATAATAAAATATAAAAGATCTGTTATTTTTCTTTAATTTTGACATTCAAATAACTATGCAATATGTGTGTGTGTGTGTGTGTGTGTGTGTGTGTGTGTGTGTGTGTGTGTCTGATCTAACAACTGCTCTTATAAATTAATCAACATAAGGGTTTAATTGACTTTCTTGTACTACAAGTATTTACTTGATTCAATCTAATTTTTGGATACAACTAAATATATGAAAGATTATCTAATCATACCCATTCCAAGAAAGAAAATATGAGAATTTATCTAACACACTTATGTAATGAGAATAATTTATTTCCAACAAAGTAAACTACCAACAAAACCCTAGATTTTCAATTTTTTTCTACAACAGTGGTAAAAATGCGATAACTTTTAAAATACTTAATGAAATTTAAAACCGTAAGATGTTTTGAAAAGCTGAAAACATGATTTTCAAAACCTAAAAACCTTTTTATAAACTAATTCATATGATAAGATTAATTTCATGAGGCAACAACAAGTTTTCTTAAAAGAAATTTCAGAACAACTTTAACATAAATAATGGTGAGTTTTTAAGGAAATGCCTCAAGGATTTAATTAATAAAGAATACCTCCAATCGCATCTGAAGAGAGACTCCAAGATTCGTTAATGTTAGAGCTTCCATATTATTCAGTTGAGCGCTTCCTTTCTTCTACCTAGAATTATATTGCCCTCATGAAATTTAGAAATTTTTCATCTAACAAGTCACTGTGGATGTATATTTTCTTTGCCTCATTGAAATGGTTGTAATTTCCTTCAAGAATTATCTTTAATATTAGCTATGAACGTCCTCTTGATGACGTGCAAAAATAAAAAATAAACTTGGGCTCTTCTCATTTTGCCAAGTTTCATATTCTTCTTTTGGGCTCCAATGACTCCTTGTATTCCTCTTCTTGCCTGTGAAATTTGTTTCCTTTTTTTAAGAAATTTGATTCTTGGATTTCCTTTTATTTCTTTTCTTCATGACTTGAATGCTCTAAGACTCATCGAGAGAAGAAGACTCTACAACTTCCAATTTCGTCACCCATTTTTTTGTGCACTAAAAATGCATTAAAACAACTCTAAAACATAATTTTTATGAATAAACAAGTACCCTACCCATAGGTGATTGACCTATGGTCCTAATTTTACCAAAAATAATGATAAAATAGCTCTTATTCCCCACACCACACAAGAATAATTAATTTAAATCAATTAACTAAACCATATCAAGACCTTACTGCTAAATTTTATTCTCTTTATAACTTATATCATAATTTCATAAACAAATCTAAAATTAGCTCCACTAACTTGAAACTATAAATAAATATTAATTATTTTCAATAAAATATCATAATTAATAAGTAAAATTAATTATTGAAATTAGGGGTTGTGACAAATATATTGGTCTATTTCTTATGCCATACACATTGTGATATCCATCAACTTTATTAAATGTAATTGAAATTTTGTAGTAGATCTAGAATTAGCGATATGTATGGTTGGTGTGTCATTGTATATGTGTAATATGTCAATGCTTGTTATGCAATAGTTTATTGGGATATAATTACTTATTTTGTTGAGATTGTTTGAACATGGAGATTATATGAAGCCTAAATAAGGTGTTGTTGAACATATGATTGATCTTTTATTTACCTTGAAACCTCTATAGGATTTGTGGAATGTGGATGCATGTACAAACAACAAAGTTTCTTAATAATAATATAGAATCTATGATTTGTTAAATATATGAATAAACTATAAATTCATATAGAAACTTCATAGGATCTATGGTATGTTGAATAGTTGGAAGGGTTGATTAGTATGAGATCTTTGATTGATGTAACTAACTATATAAAATATAAGAAATTGGTTAATGCTTTTAATTGCATACATATTAGTTTGCTATGTTAGATGTTTTTGGTGAATGCAACAAATATGTGTAGTTTTAGAGCAAAAATGGATGATATTGTTCGAAAGGCTATAGATGTGGCACAAACTATAGAATGTATAGTTACTAGTCGTCGACATTGTCTAAAGCCACATGCAATATAACAAGAAGTAAGTTGCAATAATTTGAAGATGCATTCAAATGTTTAATCTTTGTAAATTTAGTATTTCCCTATGTATGTCAATATTTCCCTATACATTGAAGTATTTCCAACCATTTTTGTCCTTTGGAACCTAAATTATTATGTTGTTTCTAAATACTACGTAGTAGCGTGGAGGACCTCACCTTGATTTAGGAGTATAATGAACATTGAGGTGAAAACCTCTTTGGTAATGAGGTGTCAACTTCTAGTTATTGTTTTGTTGTAACATTTCAATGTTGATATTTTATTTATCGCTCTACATATACCAATCTTGTAAGGCAAAAAATAGTTTTTAGATCATATGTTTTCTTGGTGTAGGAGATCGAATGACCTCAAGATGACAATTATGAGATTGAGGTTAAGGAGGTCAAGGAGGTTGATGAGAAGGTTGAGGATGAGGAGGTCGAGGAGGTTGATGATGATACACCAAAGGTAGTTTTATGTTGTTATCATTAATTCTAATTATTTATTTGTTGGATCATGTGTGTGATGTTCTTGTCAATTGGTTTATACATGTGCCTCTTCCATATAGAATACAATGGGTAGGTGGCAGATTGCTAGATTTTTGTGACTATGGTCCATGTGGCATGGTTGGGGTGTTATGTTTTGGGAATTACAAAAGTTAAACATCCATAGAATGCTTAAACACAACATGAATTTTGTGTCACCATAAAAAAATGGCTGGAAGTATGGAGGAAAATGTCCACCTCTTCCCCCTAAAAGAATGAAAAAAATATATTTAAAAGAGGTAGAGTAACATCGATCATGTCTTGAGGATGCACTATAATCAACAAAGATGTCTTGGCATTAAAAGAATAGGTAGAAGGTACAAGAAGAAAAAGTTTGAACACCTTAGTACCAAAACAAAGAAAGCGATGGACGCTGCAATGCAGTGTTATGATATCGATGAGAAGGGAGATTAAGCGAAGGGAAAAATTAACAAGGTTCAGAGAATAAAAGGAGAAAATAAAACTTGAAGAAGAGGTAATTATCAATAATATCTTTTGATGGTGCTGTTTATTTTTGTAACATGCATACAAATGCCATCTAACTTCATCTTCTATGTCATCATAGGGTGAGGAGGAACATAGGAGTAGTGGGGTTCACCTAGGTGGTGTTGAGGATGTGGGAGAGGAACTAATAAGTTTTTTTATATGTTTCAAATTTTAGTAAAACACCAAATGTTGTTTTACCTTAATTGATTTGAATCGGTTGAAAATAATATTTTCTATAGGATGATAATATTCTCTCACTAAGATTTTGAAAAAATGAATGAGGATGTTTGATGAAACAAAAGTGAAGGACAAATGATCAACAATAAATTTAGACATTACAAATTTGAAATAAATTGCTTGGTTAAATTTGTACAATTTATAAACTTGTCTTGCCTTTTGTAGGGTAATGAGGTCGAAATGGAGGAAAAATGAAGAAACATGTGTTGGCAAGAGACACTATATGGATTCATGGTTGTTGTCATTGATGGCAACAAAGGTCATCCCACATATCCGCAAGTCATGGTGTGTCTCTATCGGAAGTCAGAATGAAGATTGTTGTGGTCCGGTGAACAAGAACAGAGCATATGGCAAGGTCCGACAGATTGGTCCGGATCTCTCAGAGGAAGTGTCTTGGTGCAGTGCGGATTTGGGGAAGTCAAGAGGACTACCTTGAGTAGTATATTCCAAGGATTTAGCCTCCGGTGATGAACAAAGAAAAAGATATGAATAGTTGAGTACCGGATTCCTGAGAGACAGTGAGAACAGAGGAAGAACTGACTGACAGAGCATCAGACTATTTTCCGGATGTGTTACTGTTGATGGTAAAGGTTGTGAAGGCATGAATCATGTTTGGCCGACATGATTAATGATATCTACAAGTATATGCTTGATCCGCATTGCTTGGTGAGCAAGGATTCAGCCGACAGAACAGAGTTTGTAAGAAACTAGATTGTTCCGGATGCCGACTAGAAAGGTGATGAAATTACTTGTGCGGATATTTATAGAGGATGGATTTAGTTGTGAAGATAGTAATTGTGTGAAGGTATATGCGAACAAGTGCAGAACAGAGCAGAGGTAGTAAGAAAGATCCGGTATGTGAAAGGATAGCAGAATAAAGAACAGAGGAAAGATGAAGTGCAGCAGATCAGTGTACTAAGCCTAACCGGAACTGAACTCCAGCATATGTAGATGCTTCCAATCAGTTCAAGACTGTGATTCTTATCACTTTGTAGACAGTGTGTCTCCTTGTAGGCAGTGGGCCTCTTTGTGAGCAGTGTGCTCGGGCAGTGAGCCCTAATTGGCAAGTGCCATTTTGTATTTTCCTTATTCTTCTAACAGAGAATAATCTTTGGGTTAATCACCCCGTGGTTTTCTCCCTTAACCGGGTTTCCACGTCAAAAATACTGTGTCATGTGTTTCTCATTTCATGGTAATGTTTGTATGTTTGATTCAATGCTGCTTTGATTAATAAGAAAGTTCAAAAGAAGAAATAATTAGGATAATTGATTCACCCCCCCTCTCAGTTATCAACAATTGGTATCAGAGCAAGGTTCCTCCTAATAAAGCCTAACAGCTTGAGGAAGATCTGGGAGTTCAAATGGATGCATATGGTTTAAGGGAGCAACTCAAGACTGCCCTTGAGGATCTTGAACAGTCAAATTCTGAAGTCAATGAATTAAAGGAAAGACTCAAATAGGCTGATGAATTCATGAGAGAATTAAAGGACAAATTAAGTCTCTCTATGAAAAAGAGAAAGGAGCTGCTCCAACAATTGGCAAGACAAAGTGAAGAAAGCAATACAAATGAAGAATTGACTGAGCAAACCAAGTTATGTGAAAAGTTATCAAAAGAAGTCATTATGTTAAGACATGAAATGGAATCAGGAACTATAAAGTTTACTCAAGAGATTGAAGAAAAAAGAAAAGCTGAAGACAATCTAAGACAATCTCTTAAAGAAAAATCAGAAGAATGCCACCAGATGGACAGGATTATCAGACATCTTGAATCTGATCTTGAAGATGCCAAAGATAATGAAGAAAAACTTGAGGATCAAATTGCCTCTCTCAAAAGAGATCTTCAAACAGCAAATGAATATAAAGAAAAATTCAAGATAAGTTCTGCCCAACTTGAAGTACTTCTTGGAAGTCAAAAGAGGACAGATGACAAGTATGGTTTGGGATATGAGAAAGCAGAAAGCTCCGGATCCAGTCAAAAGAATTTTGGATCAGAAAATCCAAGGAATAGGCCCAGAAGACCTCCGGTAAGACAGCCCAATGCTCAAAGATATCCATCTTTCAATGGATACTGCCATAGCTGCAACCACTTTGGTCACAAAGCTAATCAGTGCAGAAAAAGAATGAATCAGATTAATTCATCCTTCTCCGGACAGTGCTTTAACTGCAAAAGGTATGGACACAAATCCCATGAATGCAGAAATATGCAAGTAAACAAATCATTCAAAGGTAGATGCTTTACATGCAATAGAGTAGGTCATATGGCTAATCAATGCAGATAAGAGGTTATCAGTCAAATATGCAAAGAAATGTTATTTGCCAAATCTGTAATAGGTCCGGTCATAATGCTAAAGTCTGCAGAAGCAAGAATCAGGACAAAAGAGGTCCGGTGTATAATTAGAATCAAGACAAGGGTAAACAAAAGATGAATGCGGATGAAGTTAGGAGTCAGATGAGCAAGATTTGGGTGAAGAAAAGTTCAGAGAATGTAGAGGTTGGATCCGCACCAGACTCTGGTGCTGATATTTCTTCCAGAAATTAAAAAGTGAGCTCTGGCTCAGGGGGAGACTCAAAGAAAATCCTGTTCCCCCAGCCAATCAAGTGGTGCCGGATGTGGCACAAGATGCAGAGTAAAGGGTTTATAGATATAAGTCTTGAGATGATCCAGATAAGATTTCAGAGGTCCGCATGAAGATGTGAAGAAGCTGTGATCGATCAAGTAAGACCTGTTCCGGGAGATGCTCCGGAATGACAGATGATTACAAAAAGGTCCGGAGAGATCCGGAAGTGCATTGTCTTATTCTGCGGACTGGACAGAACGTTTTGGATGTTCTTGTAATGTGTCACCTCGATTTATTCATGATTGAAAGATCCAGATGATGTTCATAGATCAGGACTGATCCGGGATACTCCAAGCTATCCGGATAAGGCAAACTGGAATAATATAGGTCAAGCATTTATTGCCATCAGATATTAGAGTTTGCGGAGCAATATAAGGGATTTCTCAAAAATCATTTGCTCATTCTGCACTTAAGAAGAAGCGAAAAGTGGAGCTTTGCAACAAGATTCATCAAGCACACCAAAGATCTCCTGCCGAAGTCATTGCATAAAGAAATCAATCCAACCACTCCGTGCAAACCGAAGGTGCATAAGGTATTCTCCGTTTTCATTATCTCACTGCAAATCTTTGAAGAATGGCTACTCTGAATATAGTTAAGATCTCTGATAGACCTCGCCCCACATTCAAGAAACATCCTTACAAATCCTTGGAGGTAGATCCACTAGGAGCCTTCTCTAGTGTTCCACATGGTGTATTGCATACAGAAGACATTAGGGTTTACATCCATGCGAATTTTGAAGACTTTGGAGAAGCAAAACTGATGGATATCTATCACAAACAATTGATAGATGACTCCTTCGAGATCAAACCTCAGTACAAAGCCATCCGGGACAAACACTTTGCACAATGCATTCATTTCCCCTATTTTGAAGAAGATGAATGGGTCCGGTATGTACTAAGTAGAGTACATGACAACTTTCTATGGTTGAACAAGCCCTTCAAGATTACCAAAGATGCAATTAGGGCTGTAACCGGTCTGCATTCATCCGGTGGATTACCTGTTCTCAAGTCTGTCAAAAATCAGACAGTTAGTGATGCAACCGGATCCAAGTTTGACAAGAGAGCTATGACAGTTGATGACATCACTGAACTGGATGTCAAATTTGCATCTATGATAATTGGTTACAAAATCTATCACTCCAGTAGGGAAAATTCAGTACCGGGAACTGCAATCTACACAGCTTATCAAATGTTAAAGGAGAATGCAGACTATGACTTGTGTGAGCTTCTTGTAAACCAACTTTTTGAAAATCTGCAGAAGATTAAGAAGGACAAGAAAAACTCCTTCAAGTATGGCAATCTGATCCTTTGTCTCTTCTTTTACTACATGAATGAACTTCCCGGATCCAGTGGATGGATATGGCAGAATGACAGACCGGTTGCCATCCAAATCAGAGACTATTTGCATGGACTTGGGGATGCTAAAGCAAGAAACACAGCTCTATGGGGATATTTCAAGAACTTCCAAAGCATGATGCATGCAAGAGAAAGAATACCCCAATCCCTTGTTGAAAAGTACAAAGACATAGTATGCTTCATGGTAGAAACAGATCAGTGTCTAATGGAGGCAGTAGAACCAAGAACTGTATGGATCATGCCCATGGGGTATGAAGTGGATGAACAAATAGTGGAACTGCATGTTCAACACATGCTAAGTCAGCCCAAAGATCCAAAGGCAGAAAGGTTTGGAACCTTTGAGGAGCTGAGTGTAAAGATCCATGTAGAACTCAGGGAACCTAAGATAAAGAGGAAGGTGAGAAAAGAAGTAGAGCATATTGCTCAAGGCCTAGGCATCTCAAAAGAGGCACTTGATGCCAGCCGGGAAAAGAGAAGAAAATCTGAGGAAGAAAAGAAAGAGGCAAAAAAGAAAAGCAAGAAAAGTGCTCCGGTGGAATCCTCAACCCGGACCAGATCATCAAAAGGATCCACACCTATCAAAACCAAAAGCTCAAAACCGGAAGTCCAGGGATCCGGTAAGAGATCCAAGACAAAAGCCTCAAGAGCTTATCAAAGCCAAAAGGATGAAGAAGAAACTGAGTTAGATGAGGGAGTGAAAGAAATAAAGAAACAGAAAAAGAAAGGATCCGGTAAACCCTCTTCTGGCCGAGACAAGGAAGAAATGACAGAAGAATTTTCTGAAAAGTCCACCCTGTCTCTAGACAGTGTAGTCAGATCAATCACTGTGGATGGGAACCTTCAACCGGTGGCTGAATTCTATGATGACTACAATGAGGCAGATCAAAAGATCCTACAAGAAGCCATAATAAGGTACTTGAACATCTACAATAAAGCTTTTATTGAGATTATCTTTGAAATCCCAAAGAGCCTAGAGATGGAATTAGAGATAAGAAAGAACAATGCCATGGCAAAAGACCTTGAAATCAGAGAACAGATAGCTATTCAGCTATATCCCTCAATTGATCACAAAACCATGAACATGATATTCAAGGACTGCAAGGATGAATTCAGAAGCAAAGCAAGGATGAATCTGCTTATGCTTGGTGAGACCGACAAAGTAGCCAAGGACACTGAAGAGATCCTCCGGAATACATACAAAAGGTTTAATATTCCTATTACAGAGGACTCAGGTGCAGAAACAGCTGCAGACTTGGAATCATCTGCTCCGGAAGAAGTGCCACTAGAACAGACTAACATCTCTTCTCCGGCTTCTCCTACAGTCTCCGGATCTCAAGAAGAAGAGAAATTACAAGAGAAAGAAGCAGCAGAAAAAGAAAAAGAGGCTGACAGCACCAAGGATGCAGAGAAAGAGAAAAATCCAACAGAGAAAACCACAACTGTAAGTGGTAAGCATGTGGAAGGAGATAAGACTCCTAAGGGCAAAACTGCAGAAGAAAAGAAACATCTGTCTCCAGCAAGAGACACTGCACAAACTGTTCAAAATTTTCTAAGCCAAGAAACTTTAGAGATTGATGAACCGGAGCTTCTAAAAGGCCCATTCGACTTTGACTCTCTCTCTCCGGTACAAACAATGAAGATAGCTTCATTTGCAAATGCCAAGGCAAATGAAAAACTCCTAAAGTCTCATATGGAAGACTGTGAGTTGATAGAGGCTGCTTCCGGAGTACTTGTAAAGATTATGCCATCAATCCAGATAGATCCGACAGCCTCCTCTTCCGGTAATCTCAAAACCTTAGTCAGCAGTGTTGATACACATTTTGATTCTCTAGAAAAATCAGCTGAAGAAAAGGTCCGGAAGGAATTTTTGGATAAAAGATTTTCAGAAGTATTAGGATTAATCTCTAATGATAGAAGAAATGTGAGTATTGGAATAAAGAGATTAGAAAATGCTCTTAAGGATGGCGGTGACATTTACAAATTTTGTATATCCTGGTCAAAGGCAACAGCAGAAATTGATAAGAAAATAAAAGCGGAACAGGACAAACTACAAAGTTTGTCTCAAAGTTTTGATCCTCTCTCTTCCATAGTAAATCAAGAATGTCAAACTATTGCAATCACAAATGCAATAAAGAACTTTGAGAAGGAAAGGAAGAATATTACTAACCGGATGGGAGAACTTAGAAGGATTATAATCCCTAAGTTAGAAACTATGCATGAGGCCATCAGTGATGCTCAAACTACCGCCCAAACAAATGATCCGACAGATCTCAAGAGGGCAGAAGCTTTTGCGTTTTTGTTGAGTGGTCATATTTCAATTTTGGATAGAATGAAGCAAAGTTGGGCTACAGAACTGATCCAACTGAAGACATCTTTTGCAGACATTCTTCAGTATATGTGAGTATGTAAATATGCGGCTATGTATAGAAAATTTTTGAAAATTTTGGTGTGCGGACCCTACCCTTTGCCATTGATGTCAAAGGGGGAGTGAGGAGCAGTGAAAAATGAGGAATCCAACTAAGGAGGAGTTCCGGAAATTGTATATAAAAACAGAGCATCAGCAAAGGGGGAGCATAGTGTAAACACTTAGTCATTTTTCACTAAGTGTTGCCATCAATGCCAAAGGGGGAGATTGTTGGCAAGAGACACTATATGGATTCATGGTTGTTGTCATTGATGGCAACAAAGGTCATCCCACATATCCGCAAGTCATGGTGTGTCTCTACCGGAAGTCAGAATGAAGATTGTTGTGGTCCGGTGAACAAGAACAGAGCATATGGCAAGGTCCGACAGATTGGTCCGGATCTCTCAGAGGAAGTGTCTTGGTGCAGTGCGGATTTGGGGAAGTCAAGAGGACTACCTTGAGTAGTATATTCCAAGGATTTAGCCTCCGGTGATGAACAAAGAAAAAGATATGAATAGTTGAGTACCGGATTCTTGAGAGACAGTGAGAACAAAGGAAGAACTGACTGACAGAGCATCAGACTATTTTCCGGATGTGTTACTGTTGATGGTAAAGGTTGTGAAGGCATGAATCATGTTTGGCCGACATGATTAATGATATCTACAAGTATATGCTTGATCCGCATTGCTTGGTGAGCAAGGATTCAGCCGACAGAACAGAGTTTGTAAGAAACTAGACTGTTCCGGATGCCGACTAGAAAGGTGATGAAATTACTTGTGCGGATATTTATAGAGGATGGATTTAGTTGTGAAGATAGTAATTGTGTGAAGGTATATGCGAACAAGTGTAGAACAGAGCAGAGGTAGTAAGAAAGATCCGGTATGTGAAAGGATAGCAGAATAAAGAACAGAGGAAAGATGAAGTGCAGCAGATCAGTGTACTGAGCCTAACCGGAACTGAACTCCAGCATATGTAGATGCTTCCAATCAGTTCAAGACTGTGATTCTTATCACTTTGTAGACAGTGTGTCTCCTTGTAGGCAGTGGGCCTCTTTGTGAGCAGTGTGCTCGGGTAGTGAGCCCTAATTGGCAAGTGCCATTTTGTATTTTCCTTATTCTTCTAACAGAGAATAATCTTTGGGTTAATCACCCCGTGGTTTTCTCCCTTAACCGGGTTTCCACGTCAAAAATACTGTGTCATGTGTTTCTCATTTCATGGTAATGTTTGTATGTTTGATTCAATGCTGCTTTGATTAATAAGAAAGTTCAAAAGAAGAAATAATTAGGATAACTGATTCACCCCCCCTCTCAGTTATCAACAACATGTTAGCTTTGCTAAGGAATTAGTTCCTTTTATTGAGAAGTCAGGGATCCATCTTATTAGGGAGATAAATTCAAAGGAAATGGGAGAGTGCGAGGAGAGCAGTGGTGATGGGGATGATATTAAACAACAATATGGATCAATATTCAATAGTTTGTTACCAATTTGTAAATTAAATATCTAATATGTTGTTACGAGTTGGTCAACATTGACATTAAATGATCATTTAATGTTTGAATCCTTTGATTGTAGCCATCTATTCAGGAGGAAGAGAGGATAGAGGATGATTCTAGTTCTTTTGTTATTGGAGAGGATGTGGACTTGTATTTGAACAATGTTCTGGTGGGAAGGGGAATTGTCGTTGATGTAATCCACCATGAAATTTGTCACAATATTCCACTTCCACAAAATTATGTCAAGGTCACTATTATTGATGCCATCATTTTGGATAGTGAATTTCCTCAAGTATTCTAGTCATTTTGGATAATATTTGTTTGATGGTGTGAAATCATTCGTAATATGGAACATCTTAGACCTAAAACATCCCCTCCTAGTAGTACAAGTTAAGAGATTATTGAAATGCAAATTTTTGGTTTCTAGTGGCTAATTTTGTTTGATCAATTTATATGGTTGGTTTTAGGACCAAGGATTGCAGATATTATGAGAGCATGGGTTGAAATGAGATGTTTGTCACCCACAAATGCAATCATTGAACAACCCCCAATTCCTTAGAATTACTCCTCCCTCATAGTTACATAAGGACCCTAGAAACAGGTCAAATATTATGAATATTTGTGTTGTCTTGCTACAAATAGACAACATAGGAGATAATAGTTTTAGGCCATACTTTTTTGGTACATTTATTTGAAATTAACATGTTGGGACAAGTTTGTAGTTATTACAATTTGTATATATTATATTATATTATGTTTTTGAATAAAAAAGTAGATTATTGATTATGTGTCTTTAATCTTTTAAAATGATGATATGATTGAGATGATGTGATTTGGGATTACTTTGATAATGTGATTTCAATGCATATTTGCCATTGTCATGTGATTGTGATGATTACAATAGTCATATGTGATTGTAATTATTTCAATAGTCACATGTGATTGTAATTATTTCAATAGTCACAAGTGACTTTCATGTTAATGTAATAATTTTCAAAATGTGAATGTTATGATTTCATCACTCTTTGAATGATTTCAATGCACAAATTTAGCTCATGATTCCCACGTTCTATTTCACATGACTTCAAGTTTGATTTTTTTTAAAACACAAGCCATTGCCATGTGATTGGAATGATTTCAATGCATACATTCGACTATCAGTATTTGATTTGAATGCATATTTGTCATTTTCATGTGATTATGTTAATTTACTTTCTAAGTACGTTGCCACACCATTTTAGCTATAATTGATCTATTTGAGGCTTCCTCTTGATCATTTAACTTGGATAATAAGTTGTTAACTTACTAATAACTATGCTTTATTTGTACAATTTTAGCTTTTCTATGATCTTATTTATCCATTTTTGCTCCTTTGAACATGGTATTTAAAGCTCAACAACAAATGTCTTGAGATGTTAATATTGCCACTTGCCTCAGTAGTCCTAAATTTGTGGTGCTTTAGAGTGAAATAATGTCAAGAGACACTTCTTAAAATATGTCATGACCTTCACTCATCCTATAAGTACATGTTTTCCATATTGTCTTGTATTGTGTGTGTGTGCACATTACGTATAGTCATTAGCCCTATTTCTTGTCATGTAGTTTTGTTGTTTTACTCTTTGTAAGTTGTGAGTTGGATTTATAATACAAGGTAGTTTAACTTTTTTCTACAATTGATGCTATTGTCACTCTTGATTTTGTGTACAATGATTCTTCATTCATTGTAATTTTGTAGATCTTTCAAACTTTGTAGGCATGGTAAGAACAAAATTTACTATGGAAAAAATGAAGAGTATAGAAAATGACAACTCTAATTGTAATGTTGAAACATTTGATGTTGATACCTTTCACTTGAACATAATCTTCAAGAGTAGCTAGCCAAAGATGGGGTTGGCAAGATAGAAAGGATGTCCTTAGAAAGAACGTAATCATTCCAAACTCAACTAGCCATTGAGGTGATGCATGTTAAAATGTTATCGAAGAAGGTTGAGCTATATGAAGGTGAAAATGAAAGGTTGGTGTTGGAGAAAGATGAATTAGAGAAAATAAATTTTGAATTGTGTGAGAAGTTTATACTGTTGCTTGAGCATAATATGGTATTGAAACTTGAAAATCATTGACTAGAGTCGATCAATAATAATCATTTGGCAATGTATGTGTTATCAGAAAATGTGAACAATAGTATTAAACAACTAATCATCCAATAACTCAATGGAAATTGATTTAAACACAAGTAAACCAAGAATATACCTTCAAGGACCATTTTACCTCTATGATTCCATTGTTCACCTATCTGGTCTTGATCTTGACGGTAATGGAGCTCTCAGAAGTGTGCACTTCCTTGATGTTGAAGATGACAATAGTAGAACGATTGTGATATGGAATGTGCAATGGAGACTAAACTACAATGCAACTATAATGGAGATGGGTTGATGGAGACATGGTGATGATAATGGGTTGATAATGCAAATGGATGATAACTTTGCCAAAGGCACGCTATAATGATTCCTACAGAGTAAGATTGCTTAAGCTTAGATGGATCATGAAATGGGTATGAGGACCTTGTTTATATAGGCTGAGGGAAGACCAAATCCAAGTGTCAATAGATCCATGACTGGAGGAATTACCTGTGAGGTGTACGGTTGAGAAGACTTGAGAGAATGTGCGTGAATCAGGAGAGGACAAGTGTCCAAGCTCCTCTCATGAGTCATAAGAGTTAACATAATAGATTGAGAAGTTAACTAAGATGATTGATCAGTTAACTGGGTTGATTGGGGAGTCAACATAATAGATTGAGCAGTGAACTCAATTGACTAATTAGTTAATAGATTTGATTGATAAGTTAACTAATCTGACTGGAGGAGAAATAGGACATGTGGGTGAGGGGATATTAGCTAATTAAATATTAAAATATTTAATTACATGTGCAACAAGGTGAGGTGGAAAGGTGATGTGGATTTATGGGAGTAGGACTTAGGATAGAGGAATTTAGGATTAATTAAATAATTTAGAATTATTTAATTATGTGAGACATTAGAAGAATTAGGGAATTTAATTAAATAAATTGATTTTATTTAATTTTGAGATAATATGAATCATTTAAATAAATTAGAATATTTATTTAATTGATAGAAGAATAGGAATTAAAATAAATATTAAAATATTTATTTAATTTGACTTAGCCATTTTTAGGTGTATACATTTTGCCCCTCTTTGATGCAATGTGTTTTATCACGTTGTTTCAAAGAATAATTTTTTTTTGCGATTGATACGTGCCCCAATTTGCCCCTGGTACAGGTTAATGACGATAGGATGCCCCCTCGAGAGATTGGACGAGAAGAACATGACGACAAGATGACGAACGATCTCACGATGAGATAGGTTGAACGACAGGTTGACTGGACAGATGGGTGAAGAAATTGGTTGACGTAGAAGAAAGACTATGAAAATCATGCCCCAGCATGGACAAGGTCAAGCACCTCTCATTAGGGTTCTATACACTATATATAGGAGTTTGGGTTCATAGTTCACTCATTTGTACACTTGCCTTTGAGAGAGATCCTAGTGGAGAGCAGAGCCATTTGAGCACATAGTAGTCAGTGAAAATGCAGTAGTTTCCTCTTGAGCTTCATCGATTCGAGCAGATCTAACGGTTCAACCATCCAGTAGACTACGGGCCACCGATAAGTACTACTTCATTTCTAGCCTAAGGTCATTAATGTTAGCAATAAATGTAGGCCAAAGATTTAGGTTTTGTATGCACCGAATGGAAGAATTGTGAATGTGACGCACGATACCGCGCATATGACGTGATTCTGTGCATATGACGCCAGAATCGGTGCATATGCAGTTTTTTTGCATTTGAAGTGGTTTTCCGCGCATTTGAAATCTAGCTGTGCATGCAGTTGGGGATGCTGCGCATACAATTTTTTTACTACGCAAATAATATGTTGTTGCACAAACAAGTTTATGCTACGCATCTAACGAACAGTCCTGCACATTCGAAATAAAGTAGCGCATATAAGATTCTTCTGTGCATATGAGTTTATTCTGCGCATCTGAGGTAAAACTACGCATCTGATAGGCAGAATTACGTAAATGATTTTAGTTTATCAAAAACACTTAGAAATTTGATGAAGTTGACTGTGCGATTGATGCTAGTCAACTGATAGGTCATCTCTAAGATTGATAGAATCTCTGGAGAGATGATAGGATTGCTTTCCTATTGAAATAACTAAGTTTTTGATGTTGGATAGATAGACTTGCAATTTAGTCAATTTTGGTTGAATAACACATGCTTGCTTGTTTGTAGGAGGAGTTAGATGATGTCCTCATGTCGAGGGAGTGGTTTCCAGTTACCCAGATGTTGAGGCCTTATCTGACAGAGACTGATCTACATGTTATTGGATCGGTTGGATTATCATTTGTGCTCTTCATGCCTGAGATTAGGGCCAATCTCGACATGCTAACTGCACTGGTTGAGAGATTTCATAGTGAGGAAGGAACTTTTCACCTTCCCACTAGGGAGATTATAGTGACTTTGGAGGATGTTCATAGGATTTTGCACATACCTATAGATGGAGAGCTCGTGGAGTACGAGTCGTAGACCGGGGCGGGTTTAGCCTCTAGGGACAGGGGCCAGATGATGGGGTGATAGTAGGGCTATGAGCCCACCTGGCTCAGGCACAGTCTATGCTAGGATAGAAACAAGGATAGATAGGGCAGATGCAGGCCTAGATTACACAACTACAGAGTGACCTACAGACCGCCCAGCTAGAGAGATACAACTATTCAGAGGTATGGGAGGGCAGAGACGCTATTAGAGTAGGTTTAGCAGATTGCGAGACAGGGTCCCACTGGCCAGACAGTTACCGAGATGGTTAGGGCAGGTCAGGAGATCTTCTGCTAGTGGTCACTTTATGAGAAGGCTGTACCACCAGAGTGCAGGGTAGGTAGCTATCAACCCAGTTACCGCAACAGGTCCCATAGGGTACCCGTAGAGAGTGGCAGGGTGATGGGACCTATGGGGCCACCTCGCGAACCACCAGGAGGAGGTGCAGCGGGGACTGGGACACCTAGGACAGGGATAATAAGTGGAGGAGGAGGAGGTATCCTGTTGCCACAGCTGACACCATCAGGGGGGAGCCATTCTTAGCTGCTCTTTGACATGTATTTGCTTCTAGCACTTTTATTTGGACATGTATACACCACTTCGATTTGGACACTTCGAGATGTATTGTTATTTTGACATCATTGTATACTTGGACACTTTTATTCTTGTTGATGATGATTATATGATATCATGATTTGACTAACTGTGATTATGATCTAGTGTGACAGACATGATTTACATTATGATGTTATGATATGCTATGCTTATAGATGACCTATGTGGTTTATGACTCTGATGCATATGTTTACGTTTATGCGATAGACATGATGATCTATATGATGACTTTTACACGATTATGGTTGTATGTGATGTGTCTAATATGTTTATTAGATTCTATGATGCACTTTATGTTTATGTGACATGATGTTTCTATGAGCTATATGGTGGATATGATGACTTTTATGCATGTTTTTGATCCTATATGTTCACATTCTATGATGATCTAATACATACACTTAGATGTTTACTTACGTCATTTGCCATTGTTCTATTTATGTATGATGATCTAATATCCAAATGTGATGACAGCTATGTTTTTGTGAGATTTTTGGTTAATGCAATGTTATGGTGACTCATGCATCTAAATGACAACATTATATGTAAAACATGATCTAAATGTTTATTACTAGTAACATATTGTATGTGATGATACTATATGATGACACACCTATTCATGACATCCAAATGAATTGTTTTTGTTGTTCCAAGTATACTCAATCTTAATAATAATACACCTGAGAAGAATGGACTGTAATAACTGGGATAAATGGATGACTAAGAAGAAATGACTTGGATAAATGGATCTTTCGACACTTGGAATTTGGTTAAGGATGCAATGCTTATAATGAAATGTGATGTGATATGTATGGATTTGTGGATTGTCATCTTCGGATACAAGTTTTTGAAGTACTTTGTTTCATCATTGAGCTTTTATTATGTTGTAAGAAAATACAAGCATCTAGGTATAATTAAACCATGATGACCTGAGTATTACTTACATGGATTGTGATATAGCAAGTTAGTACAAGCATCTAGTCAAAATTGAATCTAGATGACCTGAGTACGTCTTGCATGTCAACATACAAGGATTGCCCTATTTCATGTTTAGACCTAGAATGTCCTCGATGATCTTTTGTTAATCATGTCATGAGACAAAGTTGTCACATTACTAAAGATTGATCCACAAACAACAAAAAAATAAGATAATTATGCCCCCATCATAGCTCCTCTAGTTTTTGACATCCTTGAGTAACATAGAAAGACATAATAAAAAAACAAGACTCTGTGACTTAAACCCTTTTAATAAGCACAAATTTTCTTGCCATAGTTATGTTTTCTTGCAATGAAAATAGATACAATCATCATGGTTGTTGAGGCTCATTGTGTCTTGTTTATAGGTCTAGTTCGTGTGTCAAGCATTTTTGTTTGAAAAAGTGTGTTTGTAATGCTTCCTGCTGTCTGGTGATAGTATCATGATCCTTATTGTTATCCTCTAAGGGGTGTGACATTCCATAATCCAATTCTCCAACTAGGTTGAGGAGTTGCCCCCAGTCAAGCAAAGGATTGATTTATTGTGGATGAATTGACAATCGACATGAAGAAACGGGCCCTAAGGGACTGACCTAATGCCTTGGGGGCTCATTGATAAATGGCATTGCCTACATGACAACGTAGAGGCAACGTAGCTCAGGGTGTGGACTATGTGGACCTAAGACCTAGGCGATGGGAAAAGTGGAATTGGATGGACAAAAGGATGGGTGACATGGGATGGAAGGGATGGAAAAGGAGCCTCGAGGGCACATCAATGATGGCATTGCCTATGTGATAGCTCAGAGGTGACGTAGTTCAACAATGGTTCAATGGATTTGTGGGATGGATGACAAGATGGACGCAAACTTGGATCGACAGCCTGATGGGAGAAAGCGGTTAGGACGAGTGAACAACAAGCCATAGTAGGTAACTCGAAGTGATTGGGTGGATGCAATCAAGAGGGGTGAATGAGGAATAATGTATGAAAAGATGGAGGAGGTGGTTTATCACAAGTAGCACCTGTTTACCAGGTTTTCACCACTTGCTTTTATTTGCACAAAAGCTAAAATACACATGACACCTACTTGCCAAGTTTTCATCATGGTATCTATCCAAGGCGTCTGTTTACTAGGTTTTCACCAAAGCACGATTTTTTTGTTGTTTTTCCATTTTTTTATTTTTTTGCTATTTTTCCATGTTTTGATTTTTTTGCCATTTTTGACTCCCTTGCATTGGGGTTTAGGTGTAGAACTTGCAAAGATGCATGCTGTTGATGGGATCATCGAACAATTCACATTCTGATGTAGCCAATTGATAAGCACTTGATCCATATGCAACAATTATGACATAAGGACCCAACCAATTGGATTCAAACTTGCCTTTCTTCTCCCTGTCTTGCTGATTCCTGAGATTCTCTCTGAGGACTAGGTCACCAACTTGAAATACTCACGGTTTGACTCTGTGATTATAACTCCTAGACATCCTTTGTTGATAAGCCTTGAGATGGTTAAAGGCATGTTGCCTTATTTCTTCGAGCAACTCTAACTCTTGAAGTTTGGAAACTTTGTATTCTTCATCAGATATGAGGCCTTTTTACGATACTCGCAAGGATGGGATCTCGACTTCAATGGGCAAGATGGTTTCAAAGCCATAGATAAGGGAATATGGCATTGCACCTGTGGGTGTGTGGATACTTGTACGGTAGGCCCACAACATGGGATTCAATTAGATGTGCCAATCACGGTCGGCATCATTGATAGTCTTTTTCAAGATTTTTAAGATGGTTTTGTTGGATGCCTTTGTCTGGCCATTTCCTTGGGGGTAATATGGGGTGGAAAAGTGGTGTTGGATGTGGAATTTGTCACATAGCTCTTTGACATATTGGTTTTTAAATGGTCTTCCATTATCAGTGATAATGGATATAGGGATGCCATAGCGGCAAATGATGTAATTCAGGATGAAAGAGGCGATTTGTTTGCCTATGACATTGGCAAGGGGTATGGCTTCAATCCACTTTGTAAAGTACTCAGTGGTAGTGATTATGAATTTATGGTTGCTGGATGATGGAGGGTGTATTTTGCCCACTAAGTCAAGTCCGCATTGACAGAAAGGCCAAGGAGTCATTAAAGGCTGCAACTCCTGTGATGTGCATGTATTAGGTTCCCATGGATTTGGCATTCTTGTACCTCTTTACGAAATGATAGGAGTCTTTTTCCATAGTTGGCTAGTAGTATCCCATACGTATGAGTTTCTTAGCCAGGGTAGGACCACTAGAGTGGGTCCCGCATATACCATCGTGAACTTCGCTTAGGGTCGTTTGATATTTCTCACTGTCGAGACACCTAAGGAGACTACCATCAAGTCCTCGTTGATATAGAGTATTGGTGATTATGGTAAAATAGGAGGCTTGATGGATAAAGGTTCTCTTTTGGTTACTTGATAGATTAGGAGGTAGGGTGTTCTCTTTCAGATAAGTATACACTTTATCGTATAAGGGAGAATCAGATCCTACGATATGGCAAATGATGTGGGATTCGGGGGTTTCATATGTAGGATGGGACACTGGCTCTACCAAGAACTCATAACATGATTGGTTTTCAGGAATATCAAGGAGAGATGCAATCGTTGCCATGGCATCTATTGCTTTGTTCTCCAACCTTGGTATCTTCTCAAAAGAGATCACAACAAAGTATTCTTTGAAGTCATCTACCATATGCTTTTATGGTATTAACTTCTCATCCTTTGTTTGATAGTCGTCATTCACTTGGTTGATGATGAGTTGCAAGTCACCATACACATGAAGTTCTATGATTTTCCATTCTACTGCTAGCTTGATGCCAATGACTAGGGCTTCGTACTTAGCCACATTGTTAGTGCATGGAAAGAGTAGTCTATAAGACTTTGGAATGGTGTCTCCATTAGGTGTGATCAACAAGATACCTGCACCAGACCCATGCTGAGTATATGATCCATCGAAGTAGAGTTTCTAGGTTGTTGTTATGTGAAAGATAGACTCATCTGGAAATTCAAAGATCAATGGGTTGTCATCTGTTAAAGGTGCATCTGCCAGCTGATTTGCAATCACTTGCCCCTTTATTGCTCAATTGTCTACATACTCAATGTCAAATTCATTGAGTAGCATGACCCATTTTGATATTGTACCTATTAGGGTAGCTTTGTTGAGCAAGTATTTCAATGGATCGATCTTAGCTACTAGCTTGATGGAATGTGATAGCATGTAATGTCTCCATTTTTGTGAAGCAAAGACAACAATGAGGCATGCTCTTTCTATTGGTGTATATTGTAGCTCATAACCTACCAGTGTTCGATTGATGTAGTAGATTGCTTGCTCTTTACCTTCGTGATTCTGTTGTGCTAGTAGAGCTCCTAGAGCTGTTGGTGTGGCTGAAAAGAAGAGTAGCAATGGCTTGCCCTAAATTGGTGGCATTAAGACAGGTGGATTCATCAACTACTCCTTTAGACGTTGAAATGCTTGTTCGCACATGTCATCCCATTTGAAAGGAATATTTTTGTGTAGGAGATGCGCGAATGGGTGACACTTATCTGCCAATTGAGAGATGAATCTTCTGATAGATTGTAGCTTTGCCTGTAGAGACCGCAACTGATTGAGATTTTTGGGAGGTGGCATTTCCATGATGGCTTTTACCTTAGCTAGGTCTACTTTGATTCCATTGCTGGACACTGTATCTGAGAAGCTTTCTGGATGTGACTCTGAATGCACACTTCTTTGGGTTGAGGCGCACATTAAAGTGTTCCAATCTTGTGGAGATCTTGTCTAATACTGCTAGGTGTCCTCTTGTTTTTTATTTGGCTAGAATGCCATCTACGTAATCTTCCATGATGGTATGCATCATGTCATGGAAGATTGTTGTCATTGCCCACTGATATGTTGCTCCTGCATTCTTTAGCGCAAATGGCATGACGCACCAACAATAGGTACTCCAAGGACATGTGAATGCTATTTTATGCTGATCCTCTGGCGCTATCTTGATTTGGTTATATCTAGAGAATCCACCCATTAAAGACAACATGGTGTGCCCTACTGTGAGGTCTACAATGATGTCGATGTTAGGCAAGGGGAAGTCGTCTTTGGGGCAAGCCTTGTTCAAATCCCTAAAGTCATTACACAGTCAAACTCTTCCATTTGGTTTGGCGATAGACACTATGTTTGAAATCCACTCTGGATAGTCAATTGGTCTGATAAACCTGATGTTTAGTAGCTTCTTGAGTTCTTCTTTTACCATGAGTGCGATATGCAGGTGCATCTTCCTGAGTTTTTGTTTAACTAGCTTAGCTCCCAGAGCTAACAATAAGTGATGCATTATAAGGTTTGGATCTAGACCTGGCATATTTGCGTATGACCAAGCAAAGTTGATTTATTTCTTTTTGAAAAATTCTGAGAACTCTGGCTTCTCTTGTGTAGTTAAAGATTGTGCCATATGAATTCATCCTTGGATTTTCACCTGTGTTGATGTTGATCTGTTCCGCTGGTTCCATCAAGATTACAAATCTCTCCTAATGTGTTAGATTGGGAAGAGGGTCAAGCCTTTCATCCTTCAGCGCCTCAGAGAGGTTTTCACCATTGGATACGTCTTTTATATTTTTACTATTTTCATGATCTAACACTGCCATAGAGTGGTTTTCACTGTTAGATCTATCTTTCATTTTTACATTTTTGAGACTGAAAGGCTTGGCACTCTCTCCAAAATAAGCCCTGTCATTGAGTTCTATGGCATAGCCAGCTTTGTGATCCGCTACGGGCATATGGTCTCTAAGCTCTAGATAGTCTATGATGGCTTCATCATTCTGAGAAGTATCTAGCTCAGGGGTAGTGTCTTGCAAATCCCAATCTATGAGTTCTGGATGCAATAGTAGTAACTGGTCATTAGATTGGTCTGGTTCGAGGGTAGTAATGGTCAAGATGGAGGAGTTAATGTGGTTATTATAAGCATTGACAATGCCTGTGACGGTACTCTCCACAAGTTGATCTGTCAAGTGTGGTATCATTCTTTCCTCACGAATCTCACTATCGTTATTATGCAGATCAAACACTAGAGGTCTAGATCGTGAACTTTGTCGCTCATGAGTTGCATGGGTTGGGTCATACTCATGGACCACATCAATATCTTTTTCATCACAAGATAGTTCAGAGAGACCATCCCATTCATACTCATTGGAGTCTATCTCACTCCATCCTTGTAGTTGATGAATTTGCTCTACTAGGTTAGTAGTAGATGTTTTTGGTTGTTTGCCTTTATGCTTGTATGCTCCTTTGGTATTTGCTTTTCCAGTGTACCCTAGCCCTGTAGTGTCTCGGGATATTAATGACAGAGGTTGGATAGGTTCCGTGATACCTTCTTTCCTCAATCCTATGGGGCCATGACCTTCATATCCCATTCTTTGTAGTATTTGGAATCCTTGACCATACTATTCAGTTTGCACTGTGGAGTGATGGTCTTGTGGCTTAGATAGATTATCTTCATCCTTATATAACCATTGTAGGATTTCTTTCTCATCACTCTCATCTTCAAGGCTTCCCCATTTTACAAACGGACCTTTACGAGTTTCTAAAGACTTGGGTTTGCTGATTGATGGCTTTCCATAGGATCTGGGGGATATAGGTAGTTGTGCTAAGAAAAAGGATTGTGCGATTGTATATTCACCGACACATTTGTATTTGAGCTTGACGTTGACTTTGAGTGCCTTTGATGTGGAAGGGAGTGAAGTTGGGTCAACACAGGATGAGGATGAAGCAGAGGCACGGTTATGAGGAATTACAACATCAGGTTTAGATTGTATGGAGTTGCAATATTGAAATGGATTGGAATAGCCTTGGATGGTGATCTCTTGGCCGTCATGGGGGAATTTGATACACTGGTGATAGGTTGATGGCACCGCCTTCATTGCGTGTATCCAAGGTCTTCCAAGGAGAATATTATATGCAAGTTCCATGTCAAGCACTTGACACACCACATCCTTTACTACAGGTCCCACTCTGATAGGCAAAACCACGGTTCCCTTTGAAGTTCTTTCCTCTTCATTGTAAGCTTTGATGGTGATTTAATTTTTAGGATTGATATCATTCTTCGAAAACCCCAAATGCAAGGAGTAGCTTTAAGGTGCAAATATTTAAACCCGCTCCTCCATCGATCAGAACCCTTTTTATTTTATGCTTGTTGATGAAGGTTTCGATGTGGAGAGACGCATTGTGTGGTTGGGTGATTGACATGTCATCCTTTTCAGTGAAGGTCAAGAAATGAGCTGTGGTTAGGTGGCCTACCATGGCCTAGAATTGCTCTTCTACTAGATTAGTTGGGACTGTGGTTTTTGAGAGAGCTTGGTCGAGGATGGCCCTGTGGGATGGGGATAGACGCAAGAGCTCCAAAATGGAAATGTGTGTTGGTGTTTTGTGGAGTTGCTCTAAGACATTGTACTAGTTAGATGTGGATGGAGTTTGGGATGGAGCCCCTTGAAGAGTAACTTTTCCACCATGGGTGGTCATGTTACAATCAGGGTTTTTAGTTATAGTGATGACATTGATATGCGCATCACTTTCAGAAATGTGGTTAACAACGTAATCATAAGAAATATTTGTATAGTTTGTGTTGTTACCCTTGTTATTGTTTTGGTTTGAAGAACCTCCCTCTTCATAGTCAGGGAGTGGATTCTGGTATGCCGAATCTTTCCACCAAGGAGGTTTGAATTTAGGTTCGTAATCACATGCCGTTGGAAGTGTTATGACATTGTTCAATATGACCTTCTGCAAGGTTGATTCCAGTGATTCTCCCAAAGGTGTGAACTTTCATCAAGGGGGAGAGTTAGTGGGTCATGGCACATTCTTTTGGGGCTTGTTTTGTGGTGTGTTGTTTTGCGGATTGGACAAGTTGAAGATCGGTTGCTTTGGGATCACTTGTTTGGCATCCACGACACCGTCGTTGATAATGTTTTTATTCTTAGTCCAAAACCTCAGCTCGTCCATGTTATTGTTGGAGCTAGGGATTTCCTTGTAGATTTTGACTTGACCTTTGGCTATCAAAGCTTTTTCAATGAGTAACCCCATCTCAATGACCTTACTAAATGAAGTAGGACATTGGATTTATATTTGGTAGCTAAGATCAACGTTTAGGTTGTGTACAAACATCTCAAACATTTGTTTTTTTGGCATATGATATGGACATTTGTTGGCTAGTTGTCTCCACCTTTGCAAGAAAGCGGTGAAGGATTCTCCACCCTTTTGTTTTGTGTTATATAGATCTAACATTGAGATTTCATGCTCAATGTTATAGGAGAAATGAGTGACAAACTTATCCACTAGCTCATTGAAAGTTCGAATGCCGGGAGGTAGGCGAGAGAACCATTCCATGGCTTGTCCTCCCAAGCTCCTTGGGAATAGTCGCATGAGATAGGTTTCATTGTGGGTGACTTCAAGACATGCTACACTAAATTCTCTGATATGGTCTCTTGGATCACGCTTTCCTCGATATTTGTCAAATTTTGGTACCTTAAATTTTGAGGGGAAAGGTATCATGATCAAGGTCTTGTCAAAAGGATATGCTGAAATATCCTCTAGAGAATAGTGTTTTGTTGATGCTCCGGTTTGAATGTCTGTGAGCTGTTGTTGTAAGGCTTGGATTTGCGTTGTCAATATATCTAAGGGATTGATTGTATCCTTAGCCTTGTCTATTTTGGGAACCTCTTGTGTGATCTTGGGAGTTTCCATGTTATTCGTAGATGTGGTGTATTTTAAGGTGGAGGTGTCAAAATCTACCAGAAGTTTGGCCTCTTGCTGCACTAGCATAAGGAAATACTTTTGAGGGTCCATGTTTAGGACCTTGTCCATCATCTTTTTGAAATTTGGAGTCTTGTGAAGCATCAATTATGTCCTCACACGGAATTTCTTCGTCTCCATAACTATGGGATGGAGATGGTTTGTCTTTGTTCAAAGAATCCATATCTTGCTTTTCTTTGGCTTTTGATCTAGTTGCAACCATAAAAACCATATGGTTGGATGAAAAAGCTCATGAATGGATGTTTTTGGTGTGCTTGAGATGACAAGATTTTTCCTAAGGTTCAAATTTTGATCTACTGTTTGCTCAAACAAATGTGCTCTTGAGGTAAAAGATAGTCAAAGTAGGGAGAGTTGATCACCGCTATTGATATGGACTACTTTTATCAAGATTACACTAGTGTAGTTTTGAGATGAAGGAGGATATATCTTGTTATGAAACTAACTAGATTTTTGTTTTGAGTTTTTGGAAGATTTTAATGACACCTTAGTAGGAAACTTGGTTTGTTTTGTTTGATGTTTTTTTTTTGCTTTGGATGATATGGCAAATGGAAATGTTTTGGAAAAGTATGTGAAACATATTTTGTATGGTTTTTTAGAGATCATAAACAAGGTATATGCAATAATGGGTATCTAGAACTGGTTTAAATTTTTCTCCAAAGTGTACGAAATAGCTCTCTGTTTTGCATGCACAACTTTAGAAGCATAGGAAAAATGGTCAAATACGCAGCTATATAGGTCAAATGTGTAGGTCTGGTTGAAATGCACTAATTTTTGAATGTACAACACTGTGGTTTATATGCGTTGCTCTATGCGTCAAATGCGCGAAAGTATTGTATGCGCAACAAAATGTCTCAAATGTGCAGTAGAATGGTTTAAATGCACAACAGGATTAAATGCATAGCAGAACTTTGCATATGCGCAGTAGAATGGTTTAAATGCGCAGAACTATAGGTAATGTTATCTTTTTGTTTCAATTTTCTTGATCTTGGCTTGTTTTTACAATGTTTCTTGAAGCAAGTCTGGTATTTCCACTGATGATTTGTATTAGTTAGTTGTAAGAAAACATGTTAAACAAGAAGATTCCATTTTTTTTACAGATTTTTTTATCAAAAAGCAAGCACAATCCTAAGGTTGGAAAGGACAGTGTTTGATGAGTTCCAACTTGGTTTTTACACCAGCCACTTGCATAAAGGTGGACAACTAGTAACTTGGTAGCACTGACTCCCCTCCACGACACTCACTTCTCACGCATACCAAGTTACAGTTCCTCCAAAGAGTTAAACATTTTTGTCTCTACACTAAATGAGTGTATGATGTTGGACGGCTCTAGAGGTTCCTCCTCCTGTGTCACCAAATAGGGGTTTTTGGATTACTAGAACAAAAGGATTTTAGTCAAGGCATCCGTTTGGGTGGTTACACGTGCGACCATTCACTCTGATAAGGAGGCTTCCCAGCCTACAAAGGTTATGCTCCACAGGGTTTTGGGGGAAACATTGGTTGGTGTAGCACAACAACACCCATTGCTTGCAACTTTCATCACAAACACAATTTATTTATAGTGACTTGGAGGTGGCTTGGCTTTAGCTTGTTATCACTTAAGGTCGTCCCACTTGGAAGTAAGGAATTCCAAGGGTAGGCCTCTCTAAAGGTTAAACATGCAAAATGATAAGTTTGGCATTTTGGTCACCCAGAAGAGGGGAGATCATAGTCCTATTATCATTCTAAAAACATAGAGAACACTAGTTCTTTATCCACCTAGTTAAAAGAAAGATAACTAAACGTGTTAACTCTACCAAGCACATAAATTTGTAACAAGATAGCAATAACTTGGACAAGTTTGTTTATTTTAACCTTCTAACAAATCTAGGTGTAGATTGTTGCTTGAAGAAATAAACAAGTGTTACTTTCCCCTATTAAGCTATGTGATAGATTGTAGTGCAAGATAGTAAAAACAAAAAAAAAAATTGTTCAATTTTAACCCCTAGGTTGGGGCTAGATGCAAGTTGTGATGCAACAAAATGATTTACTTTCCTCCTAGTTATGTCTATGTGATGATTTGCATGAACATATTAAGTTACTCTCTCCTAATTAGTTCTAGGTGGCTTAATAATGCAAGTAAAATGACTAAGTCTAGTTTCTAACACCTACAAATGAGAGTTAGTATGGAAGATCTAATAAAAACATTACAACTTTCTCTGACAAATTATATGCGCAAATCTGTAGGTCATATGCGCAATACTGTGATTCATATGCACATATTTACAACAATAATGATTAAATGCGAAGGACTGTGGTTTGGATGCACCAAAATATTAGAAGCGCAACAATAGATATCAAATGCGTCGGACTGCACTGTGTATGCACTAGAAGATCAAAAGTGCAGAGAAATGTGTCAAATGTGCAGCAAAACAAGTCAGATGCACACAAAGGTTGAATGCGGTGCAGAAAGTGTTGAATGCGCAGAACTGGAAGTTGTATGCACATGAACGACTTGTCATGACAAAACCTTCACAAAACACTCAAATTGAAGTTAAAAATGGGGCAAGGCCCCACGGTGGGCACCATAAATGTTATCAAAAAATGTGAACAATAGTATTAAACAACTAATCATCCCATAACTCAATGGAAATTGATGTAAACACTAGTAAACCAAGAATATACCTTCGAAGACCATTTTACCTCTATGCTTCCATTGTTCACCTATCTTCTCTTGATCTTGATGGTAATGGAGCTCTCAGAAGTGTGCACTTCCTTGTTGTTGAAGATGACAAGAGTAGAATGACTGTGATATGGAATGTGCAATGGAGACTAAACTACAATGCAACTATAATGGAGATGGGTTGATGGAGACATGGTGATGATAATGGGTTGATAATGCAAATGGATGGTAACTTTGCCAAAGGCACGCTGTAATGATTCCTACAGAGTAAGATTGCTTAAGCTTAGATGGATCATGAAATGGGTATGAGGACCTTGTTTATATAGGCTAAAGGAAGACCAAATCCAAGTGTCAATAGATCCATGATTGGAGGAATTACCTGTGAGGTGTACGGTTGAGAAGACTTGAGAGAATGTGCGTGAATCAGGAGAGGACAAGTGTCCTAGCTCCTTTCATGAGTCATGAGAGTTAATAGAATAGATTGAGGAGTTAACTGAGATGATTGATCAGTTATCTGGGTTGATTAGGGAGTCAACAGAATAGATTAAGTAGTGAACTCAATTGACTAATTAGTTAACAAATTTGATTGATGAGTTAACTAATCTGATTGGAGGAGAAATAAGACATGTGGGTGAGGGGATATTAGCTAATTAAATATTAAAATATTTAATTACATGTGCAACAAGGTGAGGTGGAAAGGTGATGTGGATTTATGGGATTAGGACTTATGATAGAGGAATTTAGGATTAATTAAATAATTTAGAATTATTTAATTATGTGAGACATTAGAAGAATTAGGGAATTTAATTAAATAAATTAATTTTATTTAATTTTGGGATAATATGAATCATTTAAATAAATTAGAATAATTATTTAATTGATAGAAGAATAGGAATTAAAATAAATATTAAAATATTTATTTAATTCAACTTAGCCATTTTTAGGTGTATACAATATGGAGCTAATAAGAAAATATATATCATACAATTTTAATGCGATGTTGGATGTTATGAAGGGTTCATTAGAAAGGTGAAAAGCATTGTACAAACATGCAATGGGTATCTTTGTAGATGGTGTTGATGCAAGTCCTACTAAAACAATGAAGTAGATGTGAAAGATAAAATTTTGTAATTGTTGACATTTAAAATTTGTAATTAGTACACCATAACTTGAATCACTGCAAATATAAATGAGTTTTAACATTATTTAGAACTGTGTTTGGTGATTTATGTTTTGCAATTTTATGTTCAACCATTTTTTTAATGTATTCATGCTTTTTCCTTTGGCCTTTGAACTACATAACTATGTCTCTATAATAACTTGTTTAGAAATGGATCAACATAAATAGGTGTATTTGTTCTAAGTAAGTGTGAGTATGGAGACATTATTTAATGAGTCTCTACTTTCAGGATGGGGAATTATCTTTTTTGAAAGGATTGAGAACCATACTTTAGGTGTCATAAGTTTATTGGTCTTTCCATCTAGTATGGGATTGCTACTTATTAAATTTCTAAATGATGTATGTAAACAAGATGTACACCCAGAGCACTTACAATCAATGATTGAATTGTGCTACATCTTATAACAAATTGAAACCATGTGAAGGCATATGCACAATGCTAGTACCATTATCTTGAGAATAGATGAGCTTACTATGTGTGGGTATGCATTTATTATATGTGGAAGATTCAATAGAGAGTTTAACTAGAAGCAAGTCTATCTTAGGACTGATATGTTGCATATGATGATAGTCAAATATGATGATGGATTGAATGTTTGCCATAATGTGTCTATCTTAGGACTAATATGTTGCAAATCATAATGTGTCTATCTTAGTTCCAATATGTTGCAAATCAAAATATTGTTCTCTTTAGTTGATTCAAAATGTATTGTGTTTAGTTGATTGTTCAACTTAAAAATGTTGGTTGAAAAACACAGTGTTTTATTCAACCAACATTAGTTGTTTTTTCATCAAGTTTTCTTTATAGTTCCCAAGTCGTAAAGAAGACACTTTGTTGTATTTAATTTTTTTGTTGTTATTTAGTACATTAAAAATTTGTTGTGTTTACAAATTTCTGATCACTAATTCTTCACTTCATTGTTGGAAAACTACAAGTTGAACAATATGCCATGTTTACTTTGAAGAGCTCTTGTTTAGGATCCATAAACAATAAAGAAGATAATTTGTTTTGTTTCCAAGTTTATGATTTCTATATTACACAAATGAGAACTATTTATATTGTGTAAATAATTGCTTCTTTATTTAGTTGATTCAAAATCTAGGATTCCTTAAAATATGGAAATGTAGATTTTTTAGTTCATTAATTCAACAATACCCTATTTACCATTTATAAAGGGATTCATATTATCACAATAGGATGTTTAAATTTTTTAGGTATTGTTTTTCCTATTTAGTTGATTCAAATTTTGATGTCTTTTGTTGATTGTTAATAGATAAAAATGCCAGTTGAAATGTCTAGTGTAGTTTTACATTGCTTAAATGAGTCTACATATAATGTTGCATAAACATATCTATGAATTATTGAACAACATATTGTTGCATAAACATAAGCGGTCGATTTTGATAGAACAAAATATTACTAAAAGAGAATAATCATCCAGACTAAAAATAATGAAGAGATTATTAACCTTCTAATTTATGTAACAAATTATAGACAATATAGGGAAAAAATATTATGCACTTGAAATGATTATCTTCAAAGATTAATCTCTTCCAAAACACCTAAGATGCTACCCCAACTTGTATGTGAAGAATACACTAGCGTATCAATTCTCTTCAAAAACACTTACACCCAATTTTGAAGCCCCTACAAATTGTTGTTCGACTCTTCTATTCATCTCAATAGTTTTGTTTCATGCAAATACAATAGGCTCAAGTGGAAGTTTCTCGTGTAAATAGATTCATAGGTGAGTGATTTTTTTACACAATTCATTAATCAAAACAAATTTTTTATACAAATAAATTAAGGCTATGCAAGATAAAATCTTTTACATCATTAAAATGGTAGCAAATATATCTAACAAGGACTATTGACTTACTATTAGATATATCCACCACTATTCATCTTCATCTTTAAGTTGATAGGCATTTCACTGTTGAGTAGGTCGAGCTCCGTATAGTGGTAGGTGTCCATCAAATGGCTTTGGTTATCTTGTAGGTATAGGATGACCATTGAAATGATCTTGGTCATTCACCTGTGAGACAATAATTTTGTAGAAAAAATGTCCATTCCTAATTATGCCGATAGGCATTTCAATGCGGAGCAGGTCAAGCTCCGTACAGTGGTAGGTGTCCATCAAACGACTTTGGTTGTCTCGAAGGTACAGGACAACCATTGAAATGATCTTGGTCATTCACCTGTGAGACAAATATCTACAGGGATTTTTCTTGTGATCTTCCATGCCTGCAATGGAGATTTGTTGCTTGGTTGTCATGTTAAACATCAATGTTGGAGTAAAAACATGCAATCAACTTGTATGGTCATGTAGTTAACGCTTCAAATAAGTGAAGTAGAGAGGAAGATTTTGGAAGTAGAGATTATCTATTGCACAGATTGAGTTGTTGGATATGTACACGTTGGGCTAAAAAACCATCTAAATCCATGCTCGAAGTTCAAAATCCTGTGTCAAAAGAAGGACATGAGGGCGCTCAAGACAACTCCCAGGGCTGTGAATCTCATGCTGAAGGCACTTGAAGGGTTTGATGCATATTCTTATTTAGGGTTTCTTTCACAGTTGTGTTATAATTAGTTTGATATAAGATGTTGGCTTCGTTTGGTGCAGATTGAAGTGGTAGGTTAAATCCTGCTTAAATTTGGTTAGAGATTTTCTTGTTGAAAGTAGGGTTTTTGCCCGGTTGTTATGTGTTTGGATGTGGTCCCTTAACTCTCAAAAAAAATTCAACAAAGCAAAACTTTGTTTCCCATCATTTGTCGTCGTTGTGTTTTGTACATCTCTTCTATTTTCAGCTTTTGAGTCATGGCTTGTTGCTAAACATTTCAAGGTAATATACAATTGTCTTTGATTAGAAATTCAAGACAATTTAGCTCTTTCCTAATAATGCATGATAAAGTGTGGTAAATCAGGTAATTTTATATTCGAAACAATGACTTGGGTTCCTTAAACATGTTGTTGGGCATGGTCTACAATAGAGAAAGAATCAAGAAGGTTTGTGTTTTTATTTTCTTATCATTGAAGCTTTCTAGTTTCTTGCAGAGGGGTTTTGATCCACAATTGCTGTCATTGGCATTTTCAAAGGCAATATTCTTGGGCAATGGTCTAGTAGCCATTATGTCTAGGTTCATTGCTAATATGCTTACGGACACTTTAGGCTTTGGTCCAACTTCTCCATTTGATGCTATTGCGTGCTTCCTAGCTATAGGTGTGGCTATTATCCTCTCTACCTAGACAAAAAACTATGGAGACCTCTCAGAGAGCAAGGATTTACTGACACAGTTCAAGAGTGCTATTGTGGCCATTGATTCAGGTAAGTTGTTATGCATATGTTAATATGTAAATATCATGCTTTTATGTGATCTTTGTAGAATAAACCGAAAGTTGTAAACCTTTTTCTTTGACAAGTTTTAATGGTTTTGGGGAGTAGATGAGAAGATTGCACTTCTAGGAGCTATACAATCATTATTTGAAGGTTCAATGTACACACTTGTGTTTCTTTGGACACCTACTTTGAGCCCAAATGAGCAGGATATTCCACATGGGTTCATATTTGCAACATTTATCTTGTCTTCAATGATGGGAAGTTCCTTGTCCTCTAGACTTTTGGCTCGCTCAACACTCAAGGTGGAAAGCTATATGCAGATTGTATTCCTTGTCTCTGTTGCAACCTTACTCCTTCCTGTTACAATATGTCATTATTTTACTGCCTTCATATGTCTTCTTGTTTTTTGATTGAACATGAGCATCTTGGCTATTCAAAGCTTTTTTCCTCTCCTGCTTTAAACAAATTTTCTTGGAGGCCAGCACAAAAAAGGTGTAAGTATTACAATAGGAGGACATTTCTAACTTCTTGGATTTTGTGTATTTGAGGCTTGTGTGGGGATATTCTGGCCCTCAATTATGAAAATGTGATCACAATATATTCCTGAGGAGTCTCGAAGCACAATTATGAACTTTTTCCGCATACCTCTAAACATATTTGTCTATGTTGTGCTATACAATGTAAGCCCACAAGATCTTAGTATCATTTTGCGAATATAGAATAATATTTAGTGCTAAATGAGGATTAATGTGTTTTGACCGTTTAAATCTTTGTCTTGGCACAAGTCTTTTGGATTCACTTGGATGTGAGTTACTTGCAGATTTTAAAATCTTTCTTTTACTTAATTTTTTGCTTTTTTGTAAGGTCAATGCCTTATCGATCACAATCATGTTTGAAATGTGTTCAATCTTCCTCTTCATGGCCTCAGTTCTCTAGAGGTGGCTCATGGTGGTTGCTGAGAGTTACAAGTCAAGTAAGTTGTCAATTATGTATATCAGGAATCTTGTGTTCTTTAAATTCTTGTATTTTTGAGAACCTTTGCTCTCACCCTTATTTCCTTCTTTGATTGGTTGCAGAATCTCTTGATACATGGGTTGTAACCAAGGAGAGTGATACAGAGGGAGAGCCTCTCAACATATGAAACTAAGGAGATACAGAGATATTATAAATATTTACATGGACCTGCTATAAAAAGTTATGAGTAGTTTCCATGCTAATCTTCAAATTGATGGGTTGGGCTATTTGCTCTTTTTGCTTCTAATTTTTTGGCCACATACATTAATGGGTTGATATATTCACGTATTGGAGGAAAGTGAGATTATTCTAGTACTTGAGTTGGAAATATTAGTTGTACTTATATAGGTGGTGTTCTCCTGGTAGACTATTAATTCAAGCACAAATACTCACTAGCTTGATTGGCTTTAATAATGATGTTCTTAGCCTTAATGGACTTATAATTAGCTGTCCACAAGATTTCAGGAGCCTCCCCTAACATCTGCAAACACACCTAAGATATTTTCTTGTATTTTGAATGTTCATCAAATGCATGCATTTTGTGCTACGATAATACAATGGATAAGCAGAAGGAGATGACAGTTGTTGGAGGAACAAAGCACACAATATTTGAAACCCAAGTTGTCTTTGACCTCAATGTTGTTCTTAAATTTAATGTCAATGTTCTTCACTAATTCTTGTAGAACTAGTCATTATTTAGGAACTTTCAAGGAGCCAAGCAGATTAACTGAAGTTATGTACTTATTGAAGTAGGCATATGAATTTAAAAAGATGGGTAATATTTATTTAGCAACAGTAATCAATCACTTTTAAAGGTGGTGGAGGCTAGCTGACCTTGCTTGAGACTGCAAGCAAATGCTCTCCCATTCGCTTTGTATAGCTAAATCTCTTCACTACTTAAGCATGGAATATCGCAATAAGATGGCTATAGATGCATGTAAGGTAAATCTTGATGGTTGGTTGTGCTATTACTTGTAGTAACAATAATTTAGGTTTTTTTTAAATTCAATTATTACTGCCTATAATCTTTGATTCTAAAATTTATTTCTTGTATTACTTTGAGACTTCTAAATTTAAGCTCTCTTCCATATGAAGATGATTTTCTCATCGGCTGATGGAAATAGGCTATAGGAAGGTGAAACGTGATTCCATTGAGACATATCATAAGGTAGTAATACAAGTCAATATCTAATTTAAAAGAGTTACTTCACCTTCATTAAAGTTAACCTTAATTTCAATGCATGTGAATACATAAGCATATTAGTAGTTTAATGTAAATGACAACTTTATTTTGTTTGTTCATATTAGCATGGTTGTGGCTTGCTTGCATATAGGTATAGAAAAGAGGTTTTTTTAACTATTCATACATATGGTAAAGTGGAAAGCGTACAAAAGACTAGGGAACTATTTAACACAATTAATTATCAAGCCGTATTTTATATTAAATTCAAAAACTGCAGCCATACAATAAGAGAATAGTTCCACAAATATTGGGATATTCAATTTTTTTAATATAAAAGAAGAATCATGTCACCTAAATCAGTTCCATCTGTATTAGGTGGATGTGATGGAGCATACCATGGATATCATTCAATTAGTATATTGCAATACTATAATGATAGTTGAAAAAACAAACTACTTCACACACACCATGAGTCTATATGGAGATCGGTGCATACTATAATAATAATCAAAAGGTTTGATATGTGTAGACACTTAAAGTTTGATAGGTATGTAAGTGTGAAAGATAGTGTATATGTGTCCCTCAGGAGGCAAGAAGAGGATCATCTATTTGAGATATTAAAATGTCTGTCATTTCTATCTCCTTTCCTTAACAATGTACAACAACAACTTTCAATACACAACTTACAAAATGATTACCATTTCCAAAAAATGTTGTTTGCATATTCATATGTGTTCTTCAAATCAATTGAAAATTATATCTGAAATTTGCAGCATCATATTCTTCGAATATTTAAACCCTTCCAACTTTTTATTTCACATTTCAAGTTTTTATAGGTGTGTTTCTCACGAAGAATGTTTTGCTGACAGATCTGGCTAAATATTACACTTTTTTTCTTGAAATTTATGCCTATGAAGGCCTTTAGAACCGAAATCTATATGTTTATTACTATTTTTTTACATCTTTTTAGTTTAAATATATGCGTTTAAAAGCTTCAGTAAAAAAATAGAATAGGTTTTGTTTAGAATTAGTGTTCGAGAGTTTCGGAAATGAAGCAGAAAAGTCTTTTCTTCAAGTTCATGCATTTCAAAGATTAGGTTAAGGTAGGTTTTGCTTCAAATAAGTGTTTGAGAGTTTAAAAAACTAATAGATTATTTAAATTTATGTATTTGAAGGCTTCAAAAATGAAATATATAGGTTTAGCTTGAAATATTTGGATTTAGAGAAATACAACTAGTGTTTTGTTGCTATCTTTAAACGTGTGCAATCTGCCTCAATGTTCAAATACACTTTTGTTGTCTGTTGCGATTTTTAAGCTTGTGGCAGTGTCAAGTAAACTTTAGAGGGGACAAAACTTAATCATAATTGCAACATCCATGAAGCCTTTGAAGTCTTATATGCTTAAAAATGCATAAGTAAATAATAAATATTGAAATGCAAAATCTCATTTGAGTTATAAGTGTTCTTGAAAGCATGAATACTGAAGTACTTGGTAATGTCATTTATGTTGGATCTTGTTCATAGATAATTTTAATTACTACCTATTGTAGCTAGGGTAAAAATCTCAAATCAGGGCGAATGCATAAACAACAATAATGAAACCCTAACAAGCACAATAGAGCACAAGATAACATGAAAATCAAAATAACAAATGCAAATGCAAGCCGATCTCCATGCTAAACTTGATTCATCTCCATTGCTCTTCTCAATCCCGCATAAGCATGCAAGATTTTGAAGGATTGTTGATGGGAGGAATGTTGATTGCTCACTTCTGCAGCATAACAATGATATGAGGATGATAGATGAATGAGAAGACCTAGAATGATTTGGACAACATAAGTATATTTGAAATGTGGATGCCTTCAAATGGCTTGTGGAAGGGTTGATTTATAGGAAAGGGCTGGTTTGATTTGATGGTTGAGATTGAAAGTTCAAATGAATGATGTGGATGGTTAGGATCGAATAGGTTTTCCCACTCCATAAGGAGTTGTAGTCATGTGATAAGTGTACAAAGGAAAATAGGGTTGGACCTATTAGTTGTACATGTGAAGGATATTAAATAAAAGTTGTACTACCACACATGATTCAATTGAGAGGTGGACAAGTGTTGCAATGAGATGAAAGGTGAGTACCTAATTCAAATATTTTATTTGAATTAGTTGGAAAATAGGAGAGGGTTTATTTAAATAAATATTTTACTTATTTAAATTAGAGGGAAGATGAGAAATTAATTAAATAAGTAGGATTTATTTAATTAATTAGAAAGTTGGATAAGTGGAATTAAGAGTGGGATTAGGACAAAATGCTACATGATGTCTCTAATAATGTATTTGACTAGGTGTTGCAAGACATGGACAAATTTAGGTGTCTACACCTATCATTTGTTTTTGTCAATATTGCCATTGAATGCCTTTTTTATATGAAATAAATTACTTTAGAGTCATATTAGGAGGCCACCCATGATAGGCTTTTGGTATATCCAAAAGTTTCAAGCTTCCCTTTTTCGCAATAAAGTTAGAATTTAGCATTTCTTGTAAACTAAATGATTAGATTGTTTCAAAGTAGATTTCACTTTATCTGTTGCAAACAGAAGGGTGTCCACTGTTGCAAATATGACTATAACTAGTAAATCTTATCCTTGTGAGGAAAGGTATGTCCAATTTTGAAAACGAACAGGGGGGTGACCCAAGCATGATAGCATGCAAGTCCAACCACTTTGTATCAGCTACGCTCAATGTGAAGAACAAAGTAGGGCAACCAGGTTGTTTAATCATATCAAAAAGCTCTCCTCTAGACTTTTTCAAAAAAGGGCGAGTGCCACGAAAGGATGAGCCAAACCGCATAAAGTATTCTGCAAGCTTGTCATCAGGCAAGTCACGTAAGCGTTGATGTAGCTCGCCAACAGTAGATGGGAGACTATCTTGTCAACCCAAAACATGCACACTCATGTAAATTTTCATGTGCCTACTTTCCTATCAACCTATTGTTTTGGAATTTGTGTCTTCCATTCTATACTTTTAATTTGGTTCTTTGTTACAAATTATTTAAGGTTTATATATGTGCCCATCAATTTCCCAACTAAATTAACAAATACAAGACATTCTGAAATTGGAATACACATTGCATCTTCATAAGGGAGGGGGCACATCTCAAGGCTCTTGAAGCCTTCGCTCCATAGTACTCTTGTCTATTTATGTGCTTGGTTGTGCTCCATTCCAAACCTTGCAGATTCTATTATTTTGCTCATGTAAATTTCAGAGTGCAACAATTGTTCGTTTTCAAAATTGTTGTTCATGGGAAAATCACCTTTTTGTATTGCTCTTCTCCTTCTAAGAAACCAAGTCTCCTTGTCAATGTCTATCGGCGTGCCCATTGCACATTTTGTACTGTTGCTAGTTTTATTTATTAGTTATTAGTAAATTCAAAAACAAATCCATTGAATATCACAAAACAAATATCTTAGGCATGGCTATAGGTACATATCTATGGAGCTTAACCTTCACCCTATTTTGGAAGATAAGACGAGACCACCTCCATAAAAATATAGATCCGCAAGCCTCCCTCCACGGGGCCGCTTCCTTAAAACTGGTGGCTGATGTTGAACTTCGTGTGCTCCTAACACGAACACGACAGAAAGCAATGGCCGCTGATAACAGAATTTCTAGTAAAGAAAATCAACAAGGAGAACCGCAAGACTTATTCATAAGATATAATGATGGCTCTTCCACTTTGTACACCTATTTTTCGCCAGTACCCATATGCCCCTTCATCAAGATTAAGATTAAATGTTCTAGTAAATCCATGTCTTCTCAACTCTCTCGGCTTCATTCAAAACAAATGCAATGGAAAACAAGCAGGAGTTGCTTTGGTTCGTTGCTCTGCCAGTCCACAGAATCGCCCCACTTCTGCAGATATCACGTAATGTTTTACATGATTCAACGAAAATTGTTTTTTCATCAATTACAGCGGATTAGCAATTCATTACCTGTACGGGTGTGTTTTATTGAAAATATATTTTGTTTTAATTTAAGGTTTTTATTTGCCCAGTAATACTTGTAATGCATCATAAGCTGTCATTATATACTGCGTTCACAGTTCCTGCAATTACATTTCTAGCTATAACTTCTCTAGAATCCTGAACTATTATCTGCACTTCTGGGAAAACATTGTCCTGATGGCAGAAGATTTATTTCAATTGATAAATCTTAGGGTATGTACTCTAAAATCATTTCACCAAAACCTTACTAAATGTATGGAGGATGCCTTATTGCGGCAGGGGAATTGGAACATGGGTCACACTCTTAGAAATATCTCCATTTATGTTACTCCACAACCCCTTGGTCATGCTCTTACAAGTAACCCCCTTGATGGTCAGTCCTTAATGTGTGTGGAGTGTGCCTGGATCACATTCTTAAGAATTATAAACAAGGGTTAGGACTAGTATGTATCCCATAATTAGTGCACCACAACCTTATCACTCGTCTCCTGGAGTAGCAGTTGGGTTACAACTCAGATGTTCCCCGTACTCATTACACCACAACCTCACTGCATGTCTCCTGGAGTTATAGGATGCCTAATCACAGTGGGGGACTGGAACTTGGGCCACACTCTTCCAATTATCCCCATTTTCGTTACACCACAACCCCTTAGACATTGATTTGTAGACACCTTGATGCTGAAACATGGGTCATGCTCAGGGGAAACTGGAACTTGGGTCAGGTCATACTCTTACAATTGTCCCCCATTTCAGTTAAACCACAGCCCCTTAGACATTGACTTATAGACACCTTAATGCTGAAACATGGGTGATGCTCTTAGAGCGCCCCACATCCACAACCTTAAATATATTTGAATTGATCCCAAAGTCATCAGCAGCCACCAAATGCTTCACCTTCCTCCCTGTATCTGCCTCTGACTCTTTTCATGCACCCCACTCTCTACGCATGATCATCAACTGCAGTGATTCTTGAACCTCAGTCACCCTCTCCAACATGATGAAGTAGATAGCATAATGTGTCTCTCTGGGTTTGAGGAATTCTTTGCTTCAAAAAGACCTGAATGGTGCCAAAGGATGTGTGGTGATTGTAGATAAACATCTGCACATCCCTGGTATCAGATACCGTTTGTTCGATCAAATTTACCTTGCCAATATTTCTCAATGTGTTGTTCAATGCATGAACATAACAAGGTGTCCAAAAGATGTGCCTATAAATAGCTTAGATCAACATACCTACCAACTTGCAAACTGGGGCTGCATTTGTGAACACCTGGTAAGAATAAAAAATTTAGAAATATAATCATATTCAAAAATTTAAGAATATAGAATTACTTTCAGAATTATAATGAGCAAATTGAAAATAAAATAAAAATATGCAAGCATAAATAATGTATTATTAAACTTTAAAGAAAAGAGTTCACAAAATATAGTACGTGTACAACATTTTGCATTCAAATCTTGTCTATGGCATCTTTCAAAATATTGAACTGAAAATCAGCACCCTTACGCTTTCTTGAACTATCAATAACCCTCAGAAAATAGGTCTTGGCATTTAATAATGATATTAATGAGTGGTCAGTATCTGATATCAGTCCACCTGTCCATGATAAATCATTACTGCCCTCACCATGTCTTCCTATCATCAAATTGGCCCTTGACTAATTTTTGTCCAAAAGAGATGTCCTAAGCTTATGCTCTTCTTGATGCACGTATGAAGTACCTGCAAGTGCTGCCTTCTGAATGCCTTTTGGTAATAAGGAGATCAGGCAACACTAAACGGGATTTCATTGGCAAAAGATAATTTCCTGACAGCATCATTGACCTCCTCCCTACTTTGTTTTGTTTGTAATTGCATTGCATGAATCCCCAGAGAAGTCTTTCTTTTCCCCTGGATCCCTCTTGCACAGGCACAATGATAATATTCATAGGTTGATCACCAATACTAGTAATAGATTGTCCAATAGAACGAGAGGGGGTGGATATCTCTTTGAAGGCTGAAGGATCTATATATGTATGGAATAATTGAGGCATGTCAGAGCTCTCGTCAAGTGTAAGACTAAGATAACCCTTCACCCTTCTCCAAGTACATGTAACAGATGTGCATTAACCCTGGTGTAACTCCCATGAAACTTTTATTGCATATGTGGCAGAGGTAGAGTTTGAGCCACCAGAATATTGTTGTTTTTGAATGTCAAGTATAGTAACAAGTCGAGAAAGGGGTTTCTTGGGATTAAAGGGTCCTTTGGCAGAGTTTTTTAGTAAGCGGGAAGGAAAATCAAATTAGCTGTCACTCCATTTGAAACTTCCTCTTCACCCACACCACTCCCACTTCCACTTCCAACTCCCCTCATTTAGTTTTGTTTTTGCTGGTGATCCCTAGGCATGGCATCTCTATCTCATCCTCACTGCTAGTGTTATCCATGTGTTCTTTCCAAAAATACAAATCAATAAAAGAAGGCAAACAAAAACCTCTAAATCACAAGCTAGATTTGAGTGTAAAATGATTAAAAAAAGACACCGAAACAAAATATTATGATAAACATCTTTTATACATGCTACTTGAATGCTTCTAATGCTTTCTTAATCTCCCCCCTTGAGTGCCCCCTCCTTGCTGGCTTTTTTTGTTTGCTTGTGCTTTCTTTGTTTTTCTCCAAATGGGCTTGGTTTAGGGACAGGGAAGGTAAAAGGGGTTGAAGGACCTCAGTGGGCCACCAATTTTTGGAAAGAAAGGGATGGGATGCCATTCCCAACTGTTTTGAATCCTCTAGCCATCTGTTTCCTAGGTCAATGGGAAACTTGGGGATGTTTCCAAAATGTTCCCCTGCTTATTTCCCACACCAAAAATGACTACCCAAAAAGAGCGATTAGAGACAGTGAGGAATCATTTCCTAGCCATCCCCAGGTATTCGAAACAGTGAAATAGGGGAGAGGGGGAGTGGGATCTTGAGCAGTAAATTCATTTCCAGGAAACCTTGTGAACTTATAAGTTGCAAATGCATGAATTGTATGATCGTAGCAAAATGAGAAGAATTGTCACAATACAAGGTTTCTTGGGAAGTACACAAACACAAAATATCAGAAACTAAACAGAATATACAGGTCCAAGAAAAAGATCCTTATGGACATTGAAAGCTTTGCATTATGTTAGGGTTGCCTTCAAAAATCGTGCACCATTGAGATTTATTTTGTTGTAATACAAAGGAACTAAGTAAATTCATTGGTGGATGAAGAATTTAATTGCTGGTGCATGAGATCTAGTTGTTGTAATGCAAAGGAACTGACTAATTTTGCTTGATAGTATCAAAAAAGAACAATTTAATAGCTGGTGCATGAATTTGTTACTATAGAAAGGTGGGAATTTTAGTTTATAATTCATTATTTTTAGTAGGCTATGCTATTTTGTGGTCACTGAAGCGTTCTTCAAGGATGATGTTTTCATACATTTGTTTGGTAGAAGTTAGTAATAATAAAATGGTTCTATTAACTTTAATTCATAGGAATTAAAATACCAGCATTTCTCATTTCAAATCTAGTATTTTGCAATACGAACTGTGGTAATGTTTTAATTTGAAAGTGCATGCTTGCTTCACATTAATCACATTGCATTATTGTAGCTAGTGATCTTGCATGAATACATAGCAGACTGCATTGCTAGTTTGTGGAAACTTTATTTCCTAATCTTTGGCATAATCTAACATCCAATTAATTTTTTTCTTCAGCTCTGCAGCAAAGATAAGAAGTGAAGTCTTGTCCCCATTCCGGTCTGTGAGAATGTTTTTCTACCTTGCATTTATGGCAAGTGGTGGGCTTGGAGGTCTGATAGCTCTAACTCGTTTGATTGCTGCATTGAGAAATGCTCCAAATGCAGGATCAACTCCTGAGATACTCATGGGGTTTGGAATTGACTTAGCTGCAGTTTCTTTGTTTGCATTTCTATATACAAGGGAACTGAGGGCTCAGAACGTACAAGTGGCAAAACTTTCAAGAGAAGAAGCACTTGCCAATTTGAAATTAGAAGTGGATGGGAAGAGGGTGGTTTCTATTAGCCAATTGAGAGGTTTTGCTCGTCTTGTTATAGTTGCTGGACCTGCTACTTTCATCGAAGAAGCCTTTAAATATAGTGAACCTTTCACAAATGATTTATTCGATAGAGGAGTAAGGGTTGTCTATTATGCTACTGATGGCTTGGTACCTAATTTAAAGGCCTCAACTGTAGATACTAGTTTGAATGAAGTAAAAGATGATGAGCGACTACCCTCAATTAATAAACAAAAGAGTTTATGGCAGTTGACTCCCATCTATACTTCTGAATGGTCCAAGTAAGAATGTCCAGTCAGTTAAATCCAAGGGCATTGTAGGAATTAGTTCTCTTGTTAATGTTTCTTGATGAGCCAATCAAATTGATCCTTTAACTCAATTGTTTTTTGGGTGTGTTGATAGGTGGTTGAATGAACAAAAATCAATGGCAAAAGTTCCGGAAGAGAAGCCTGTGTAAGTATCCAGCTGGATGTTCTAACCAGAAAACTGTAATGTATATGAAGATTATTAGAATTATGCAATGCATATGAAGATTATTAGAACTACGAGTTCTTAGTAGGGTAGTATGTTTCTATTTTCTAACAGAACAACTTTTCTTTTAATTTTAAGATACATCTCTCTCCGTATGGATGGGCGTGTCCGGGGAAGTGATGTTGGGTACCCACCATGGAATGCATTTGTGGCCCAACTACCACCTGTAAAAGGAATATGGGGTGGTATTCTTGATGGGATGGATGGAAGAATTTAGAGCTCTGAGTCATCTCAAAGGTAGTTCAAAGATACAGTTCTGTTAAAAGATGCAAAAGGTAACGCAGGAATTTACTGTTGAGGAGCATATATTTGAATGATTAGTTCCTTAAATGTTTCGAGCATGCAAGTTGTAAACATTTATTATTAACATGTACCTGCACAACCAGTTTCCTCCCCCCCGCCCTTTATTTGCAGTTGCTGCTTCCACAGGTAACCATTCCAACTAAATGGAATCTATCTCTTCTAATCTTCAGTTACGATGCTTCTGGTACCACCAAAAGTTCAATGTTGGACACATTCTTTTCTTCGGTGTATAGCAGTCATTTTCATGTATTGGCAACCAGAAGCACAAGAAGATCTCTTTGGCAACACTGCTGCTAGAAGATTTATCTCAAACGGCTTTCTGTGGCTTCCTGGGATACATACATGGTGCTAATTTCATTTATAATACTAATTGGTTTACATTATATACATGCAAGAAATCATTAGATGCAAAGGACAATGATTAGATTTCAAGTAGAGTTTCTCTGATTTCTTATCAAATTGACTGATTTCTTGTCAAATTGTTGTGGCTGATAAATACATTGTGTAAAATCTTTATTGATTTTATATCCACTAATTGTTATCAAACATTAAACTTTTCAGTGATATGGCTTTTACCTCTTTATAGAATTTGTGAAAGCATAACTATTTATAAATTTATGTATGTGTTATCTTTTCTAAATCTCTGTTTGTTTCCTCGGTTTTCTTTGGTCTGAGACAAATTAGACCATTACCAGTATGTGGAACATAAATTTTCTCCTCTATTCTGCATGGAGTCTACTGTTTATTTAACATTCACAAAAATAAATAAGGATAAAAAGACTAGAAGATTTGTTCAATATTCGCCAAGCTAAGAGGATAAAATGACTACAAGATTTACTCTGTATAGATGGAAGGAACTGCTGATTGCATATAAAAGTTTTCAGATTTTTAAAATTTGAAATGAAATATTGCATGAACCACAGTGGCTTACCAAGATTTGTATTACATGTAGCATAGCAAAATGAAAGATAAATGAGAATTTGCCAAAATGATACTTTCAAAGACTCGCAATTCAGATAACAATTTCAAGACAGTAGATAACAGAGAGCTGAGCCGATGAAATAACTAGAATGGAAAAAGCAATCGAGATTCCAAGTAATTCACTAAAATTCCATAAGACTCTTTTTATACATTCAAAAGTATTTTTTAACAAATCAGCAAAAGGTCCACTCTATGAGGACAATTAGTTTCCAAATGTCCGTAGTCCTCCCCCACCCCAAGTATCAATTTTAAGTGATTCTAATAAAAGCAAATTTAAGATAAAAAATTTATAAATTGACTAATCTGATAGACTTATTTGATTGGTAATGATGTGGCATTCTGTGGCTCCACATGATGTTAGGCCCCTAGTGCAGAATTCTTCATGAGCTTGTACTGCCGATATTTCTCCACAGCATCCTGAATCAAGTCGAGATATGGGGAATCCATATATCTCACCTGCGCATCCAAACTGAAGCATATCGTTGAAAAACTATATGCAAATAATCACATCTCTTATTTATGGTATCAGCCTCATTAATTTTTGAGGGATAACAAATTTTCCACTGCTTCTGGCACTGTGGGATTGGGCTAGCACTTTCTTAATGAAATTTTGGAAATCTGTTCTCAGTGCTTTTATTTGTTGACTTTTGTGGTCTTCAAGGAAGATATGCTAACGCATCTTAGTGAATGTTTGTGTCGTTAGAGACATCAATGCATTTCTCTCTGTCCTCTGTGAATTTGCAACTGTCTTATCCAATTATATCGGTCTTTAAGTTATAACAAAATGACCCTCCTCTGTTTGATCACAAGTAACATCTTTGAAGGCCTGAACAGTTGCTGATTCCTAAGAAGGCAGGTTATACATTTCTTATACCTCAACATCATATTTATTCCACAGATCCTAGCTCTTACTGAATTCTTCTGTCTGATTGTCAAATTTTATTTAACGACCAAGGAATTTACTCCTAACAGATTCATCGATTACATTCATAACAGTTATAGGAAGTGCTCAATATATGCTTCAACACCCCTCCATTCACTGATTTCTCAACTTCGAGTTAAATATCCTGGAACATGCAAAGTGTCAATAAGAACTTTATCATCGACACATGATCTGGACACCCATTGAAACTACAAGTGAACGGAGCAATATGCTTGGTTACAAATTTCTTTCATCCCATTCAAGAAATTCTTTTGTTGGAATCCTTTCTTAATTTTAAAATGACTCTGAAGATAGAAGTATCATTTTCCCACAAGTGGGCTTTGCTTTTGAACAGCGACGATTAATCAAAATGACTGTGTGAGCATACAGGTTGTTGTTAGAATAATGTATTAAAAAGAACAAATTTGAATGCATGATGCAATAAAAGAAAACAAACAACTGAAGAAATAGAAGTAACCAAACACTTCACTCTTTATTAAGTGTCAGAGAAAACGACAACACATTACAAATAAAAAATGATTCAGTCCACGATTTGAATAACTAGTTTCACAAATCAACAGACTTCCCTACACAGAGAGAAGTTTCCCAGCTTCGTAACTCTTCGCAGTCCACTAGCTGTAATAGAACAGCAATACCACTCCACCGTCATACCATCACCATACTCCCGTTCAAGGGATGCAGCAAATCCCCCTTCAAGGGATTCCGCCTCTACCATCTTAAGGCCCCTTCAAGACTATTCAGACCTGCGCCACTCCTATGAATGGCAATTACCGCTCCCTTTCCATACAATGACCATACTCCTGTTCCATGATCTCCCCTCAGCAATACAGCTACTCCTTTGTATAATGACCATTCCCCCCCCCCCCCCCCCCCCGTCAAGGAATGTGGCCATATCATGTTCAAGGTATGCAGTCCATCTTAAGGCCCCACGAACCTTTAAAGACCTGCCAGCCTCTCGCAACTTTTAAGATTGAAAAAGGAACACTCCACTAAGACCATTCCCCGTAACCGTTTATTCCAGCGAAAGCAAAAAATAGACATTGAGGAGGTGGGCGACTGTCTGTAGCTGCTAGACTCAAAAAGAAAGGAATTAAAACCAAAAACTGCCACCACTCTGTAGCAACCCCACCAAAATTAGAGCAAAATTTAAATGACAAAGAAAACCGAATGCCAAAATGGGAGTGACGTGGATGCCACTGCATGAGACACCCAAGGTAGATTGAAATGTTTCATGAGTGAAACTCATAAACATTTATAAGTCATGTGCTTGTTTTGAATCCACTTCTCTGTCTTATCTGCCTGAATATGCTTTACTAGTTTTCTCTAGAATTTAATGTCCCTTCCTTATTTCATTTTTCCTCTCTTTCTCCCTCTTTTCACATAATCCAACTCCCACCAATATGCGCTAGGAAACTTTCGAAAATCATAAGCTTCAATGTCATCCTCTTCAGTAAAATAATCAAATTTATACATGACCTCTTTCTTTGAAACGGCTGCAACAATTTGTCCATCATATTCCTTTTCTGCAACTTTGTGTTCTTCTTTCACCATGTCTTCTAAAAGACAAGGTTTAGCTGCAAACTCTTTCTCCTCAATAGTCACATCAATGTTAGTAAAATAGACAAGGGATTCATATTTCCCATCTTGCAACGAGCTATTAGTTTTAAGGTCTTCATCTTCAACAATCTCTTTATCAATCAAGAGATTATCAAACAACTCAACCTTCATCTGCTCATCTTCCTCCTCACTTGTACCTTCATTTTCCAATGTGTTGATTTTTGCAATATCCATCCCTATGCTAATCTTATCATCCTCAAATAAATCATGTTCAACAAAATTCTTACAAAAATTAGATTTTACCTCTTTTTCTCTCTCCATCGAAACTTCCATTCTGCCCCTCTTGAATGTAATCAACACTGTTGCAACTTGCATTAGCAAATCATAATCTTCATCCTCACCCTCTTTCACTAACTCTTTAACTCCATTAGTCAAACAATTACCAATGTTATTACATACCTTACCTTCTTCCTTACTCAAGGGCTTCAACTTGTGTTGAACTTCATCCTTTGTCAAGGTGTATGTATTGGCAAACCCATCGTGTATTGCTTTTCTGTCAAACTACCACCGTCTTCCCAATAACATATGACAAACATCCATAGGCATAATATCACATAAGATTTCATCAAAATAACCTCCTATCTTAATTTTTACCAAGCATTGCTTGTTGACCAAAACTTTCTTGTCAACTTGTAGCCAAGCTATCCTATATGGAGCGGGCGCTTTCTCCTCTCCAGCTGCAATTTACTCACCATCTTTTCAGAAAAAAGATTGTCAGCACTACCACCATCAACAATCACATTACATACTTTACCTTCACACTTACATCTTGTTTGGAACAATGTTTTCCTTTGATCTGGTTCTTTTCCTTTGTTCATCAGGGCTCTTCTTGTAACAAGTACTTCTCCACTTTCCGCTTCTTCTGAAGGTGTCGAGTGTGCATCTTCTTCATTGATGTTTGTTGCTCTATTCCAGTTTTCTTCTCTCCTTTTTGGTCTTTCCTCCTCATGAGGGCAATCATAAGCTCAGTGATCCTCTTCTTCACATTTATAACAGGTTCCTCTTCCAAAGCCTCTACCCGATCTTCCTCTACCTCTCCAATTTTGATCTCTAGGGCCATATAAGTCTTCATATCCCTGAGTTTTGTTGCTGCTGTGGTCTTCATTTTTTTTATTTTTCTAATTGTTATCTTCATTTTTACCTCCATAAAATCCTCCTGTCTTTTTATCACGGCCTCTTCCTCTTTGCTTATTTTCAAATCTTTTGTTCATTCTTTCCTCAAATTTTAAGGCAAATTGATATGCATCCTCCATTGTGTAAACTCTTACCAAATCCATCTCTTCTTGTATGCTCAGCCTCAGACCATTCCTGTGTCTTGCAACCTTCTCCTTAGTAGTTTCAACATGTCCTGTTTTAATCAGAATCCTACGAAACTCCTTTGTATACTCCTTCATTGTTTTGGTTCCTTGTTTTAAACCTTGCATTTTCTTGAGCAAATCCAATTCATATTCCACTAGAATGAATTGTCTCTTCATCTTCTCCACCATTTTGTCCCACTTGATAATTTTCTTCTTGCCTCTTCTTCCTCTTTCCACCAAATTGAAGCATGTCCCTTCAATCTAGTTTTTGCAATTTTACTCTATCGGGGTCTTCAATCTCTTCAAATTCAAAATACTCTTCCATGCCATTGATCCAATTCACTAACTCTTCAGGATTCAAATTCCCACAAAATGTAGGGACATCAATTTTTGGTCTCTTTCTGATTTTTGTCAATGCCTTCACCAAAGGATCATTCATAACTGCTGCCACTGCTTCATCCTCTTCGCTACTTGTATCATTTGCATTTGTAGCTTCATCCTCTTCACTCACAGGTTCTCTCATTTGTGCAAAACCTCTTCTCATTTCTTCTTGCATTGCTTCAACCTGCCTTCTCAAGGCTCTAAATCATCAACACAATCAACATTTGGAGGATTTTTACCTCCATCTCTAGCTCTCGCTCTACCCCAACTATGTGGAGCTCCTCTTGCATACATTTCTCTCAACCCACTACTCACAGGTCCTGCTACAAGATGCCTCATGTTTGACAATCTGCTTGCAGACTCAAGAACAACCCGCTCTAATACCATTGATGCAATAAAATAAAACAAACAATTGAAGAAATTTAAGTAAACAAACACTTCACCCTTTATTAAGTTTCAGAGAAAACAACAACACATTACAAATAAAAATGATTCAGTCCACGATCTGAATAACTGGATTCACAAACCAATAAACTTCCCTACACAGAGAGAAGTTTCCCAGCTTCGTAACTCTTCGCAGTCCACTAGCTATAATAGAACAACAATACCACTCCACCGTCATACCATCACCATACTCCCATTCAAGGGATGCAGCAAATCCCCCTTCAAGGGATTCTGCCTCTACTATCTTAAGGCCCCTTCAAGACTATTCAGACCTGCGCCACTCCCACAAATGGCAATTACTGCTCCCTTTCCATACAATGACCATACTCTCGTTCCATGATCTCCCTCCTCAGCAATACAACTCCTCCTTTGTATAATGACCATTCCCCCTGTTAGATCTCAAAAACGTAGGTTGTTAACCTTAAGAGGCTGCCAAGTTCTCTTGACGCTTTTGGCTAACGACACAAGGCAAATATGGTTATGTAAAGGGTAAAATTTGGATAGTTGAGTTTTTGGTAATTTTGGTGTATATCCTCCTTTCACCCTTACATTCAAGGACCTAGGGTCGAGTTGTAATATACTATCATACCCTAGGTCACTATTGAGATGTAGGGAAACTTGGATTTTTATGATTAGATTGACAATTTCCTTCTCTTATGCTCAATTGTACCTTAAAACCCTAATTATGCAAATATGACAATAAATGGAGGAATTACGGAAAATGCTTCTACAAAAAGATGTTAAATATGAAATAGCTGTGCACCTGTTTCAGGGTCCGAAGGTAGAAAAGTCGAGGACTAAAGAGCAGACGCCCAAGTCTAGTGCCCTGCTTTTTGTCAAAATCTGGAAACAAGGTTTGCAACTTGCATCTGATGTATCAGATATTTTCCCGTTGCGGAACTTTGAGGACTAATGAGCGGGCGCCCAAGTCCAGGGTGTCATTTTCTTCACTGATTTGCAATTCTGACACTCTGTTGTACCCTCCTGCAACTTCACTTTGTCTACACCTCTAACCTGTAACCTGCAATCATGAAAACTTTGGTAGGGGGTTGTGGTGTTTAGAGGCTTGCCTCAGTCAAGCCCTAGAGAGACATTCAAGCCTTCCGAACACCGTTGTCAGATAGAGAGTGCGTGCCTTGGGAGGTAGAGGCAAAAACTAAATGATAAATGCTCAATAATTACAATAGATGTCACCTTGTAGTGAAGATCTCATGGGAGGAAGAAGCTCTTCATGCCATGAGAAGATGGATGCTCAAATCTACAAACACAAACACATAAACAACACAAATCTGCTCTTGCTATATAATGAATGTCTTGAATCATTTCTTAAATGCATAAAGTTCACAATAGCCATCTAGTTTACAAATGAATGCCTAAACATGCTTTTATATGCAACTACAAACATTCCCTCCAAGATTTCATAAATTCAAACTTACCGTGTCGGCCTAGGGACCAAATAATGGTCATAAACCGACACTAGAAATTTGGGCCTGACCCAAAATAGGGCAGGACTAGGGCGCGGGCGCCCAAGTCCTCCCCCCTATTTTGGGCAGGGTTAGGTTCAAGGGGCCCCCCAGGCCCCATTTGTCATGATACCCAGGGTTCATTCCATTGGGATGTTGAATTATGATGCAAGATGTCCTAAATGCACACTAGAGACCTGGGAGTTAAACCTTTTTATGGCAAAAGCCTCCAAGGGGACATTTTCTGACATTACAGGTTAAACCCCCTTCAATTCAGGCTCTGCTAGACCTAGGTGGGTATACCTTGACTATTAATACAGACTTGTATGACCTTCACAGTGGCATATGGGTGTGAAGTAGATGCAAGGCTGTGAATTATTCTTACTCCTAATGTGTGAGCTTTTAAATGTGTGAATAAAGTTGCAGAGTGTAAAAGATTGTTATATAATGGTTGTGACCAGTGCCTAATGCTATTGAGTAATGGGGTCAAGATTCATATACTTTGTAGATCAAATAGGCTTAACTCTGAATATCTGTTACTTTTTAAATGTTTACACCTTATGTAAACGTGCAAGATTGTTGATTGTTAGATTCTTCTTTAAGATCCAATTGATATTTTTCAAGTTACTGTGGTTATTTGAAAGGATTTAATTCTATTTTGAAGGAAACCAACTAAACTGATTTACTTAAAGGATTTTAACTTAGGGCAGAGACCAATAAATACAAATCATTTAGAAGGACGTATTTCAACTTCTAATAAAAGCCAATAAAAAACACACCACACAGAGACAACAAATGTGCCTTGATAAATCTAAATGATTTAAATAACTGGAAAGAATCAAGATGGAGACAGTCAAGCAACTCATAAACTTGAATATCAACAGAATACCAGAATACCACAGATATATCCACAGATTAAGACATTCTTGCCCATTATCATATTAAAATATCATAGAGATTCAGTATCTTAAGCTTGAAGTATGACTGGAGATAATAATATTGAATATATAAATTGTCTTATTACAAATTGATTGATGATTTCAACTAGGCCTTGGTTTCCCTTATAAATATGGGAAGCAAACCAGCTTCAGGCCTAAATCGACATAACTATTCATAAATTGGACATTTTCGTAACTAAAACATAATTAAGAAATAGAGATTATGGGTGTAAGCAACTAACTAAGATTTGGATCCGTTAGTCATCGTAGAGCACCCGTGACCATAGGCCTACCAAGGTACTCCTCTCCATGTTGTAGTATCTTTCAAATGTGCTTTTCCCGTTCTTATTGCTGAAGCAATACATCAATTTATTAATCACAAAATATCAAAATTTCATTTCTCGTTTCACTCGACCCCTTCATGATGCTCTAGCAAAGAATAAATTTATCTTAGAAACATGATCGATGTACTCTTGGGTTGCATAGGTATTTGTAGAGATTATATCACTCATGACTGATTCTAGAGTAAAGATCTTATCTAAACATGTATGTGTATTCTCTATTACTCTGTCTTCATTATTGATTTTCTCAAGAGCTGTGGGCAGTAATTGGATCAATTCATTTTTCCAAATATTTTTTTCTTGCAAATTTTCTTCAGTGTCATAGAAAATGGGTAATTCCATGTCTAGATGCTAATCAAAATCACTTAAGTCTTCTATTAACAAAGCATTGAATCTCTCATGCTCACTGATCAAATCATCATATTCTTTAAGTACTTTTTCTTCAACACTTGCCTTAGCTTTTATCTCCTCCTTCTTTTCAAGCATCCTAAGGTGTAATCTCTTATGTCCCTGATAAACATTGTGTTCCTTCTATGCAACTCCCATATTTTCTCACTATTCCCCTCTATCTTCTCAAATCTCCTTTTAATCAATTATGAAGCTAAGTTGTATTGAACAATTTTTATTTCAGTTTCTAATTGGTCACTCCTCTTCTAGAATTTCTCTGCTTTGATCCTCCAATAGTTGGCATTAGTTATTCTTCTACCACCCTTTTGTCAGCTTCCAAATAAGGTGAATAACTGCTAGATAATGTTGGCAAGTTGTCTTTATAGGTGGCAACTTCTTGCCTCAATTTTGCATTTTCTGCCATATATACATTATTTTTCTTCACTAGTAGCTCAATATGAGCCTTTGTAAATCTAGCCACATTAACATTCAGATGAGCAGTCTTAAGAGGATCTGTATCTTCAACTCTTTGTATCATAAGATGACCAAAACTTCATTTGGATTATTAATGATTTGAGGTCTTTTGCTTGGGGGTAAAGTGCCCATATTAGTAGTGTTGCTTTGTCAGGATCATATCCAGACCCTGTCTTGATTTTATCTACTGCTTCAATGCTTAGTTGCAGTTTTTCATCTTGGTTTCTCCTAAAAGAATAAAAAACAATGGTTGATGTCATATCCCAACATGAGACTAGCATCACCCCTGCTTCTTCAAGCAACTCTCTTCCTTTTTCTAGAGTCATGTTATCCATTACTTTGTCAATTTCCTTTTGAAGTTTATGCAACACCTCAGTCTGTACCTCAGGAGTAATATCTTTCGTCTTCTCTCTAGCTCGTTTGCCTTTGAATTCATATAGAAAGGCCTTGAATTTAGGGTTTTTTTTAAAATCGTCATCTGAGACAATTTTTTTGCTTGCCAAATGTCTTATATCCTCTAATAATTCATCAGGGGTTTCCATTATGATTGTTTCCTTGTCCACAGGAGGATCATATTTTCCATTACAGGTTCAAAGCCTTGTACACTTTCATCTTCACCTTCAAGTTCTTTATCTTCTATAATGTTGGTATCAACTGAGAAGCTGATATCCGGTGTGGGCTGAGGGGAAAGATGACTCAAGAGAACCTCATATTCAGCTTGTGTCTCCTTGATATTCTTGCCTTTTCTTTCAAAAACCCAGGAGGGACATCCATAATCAACTCTGATGCATGTGTAGCTAACATATTCAATCTTTCTATAGGATCATTGATTTCTAGAAAAGCTCCTTTATAATTGGGGTTTTGGGCTACCCTCCAAGCCTTAGCTAACATCACTTTATGATACAAATGTCTCCTTTCAATTGCAGAATTTTCATCAACATTTCTAATCAGATCATCATCTACAAAGAGTGTATGCTGATATCTTTTTAACTTCTTATTTGTTTTGACATGATTTATAAAATGCTCAGGGTCAAACCTCTCCCTAGCATTTCCTTTAGGCATCCCAAAATAATCTAATTTCTTTTCAATTGCTTCATACCCTTTTTTAGAAAATGCAGTAAAGTCTCCAAAATGCAAGGTACCTAGCATAAAAGACTGTTTAATTTAATTCTTCAAATGCATGAAATCAGAACAAACCAATTGCCTCACAATTTCCAAATATGCAATTCTGTCAGGGCAAGTTTTTGGGAGCAAGAATGGTGATCCTTCATATCCAAAAACTCTGATCTTGGTGCAATCACTGTATGCATACCAATCACCCCAGTTGTGATCGAATTTCTTGTCCTTATCCATATCTTTATATCTGAGAAATTTCTATATATCAGGTGACAAATTATAGTTGTATGGACAACCAAACAGAGCATATAGTGGCTTTACAAAATATTCTTCAAAGTACAAGTAGTGTGATCTATCACATCTACTATCCCAGATGGCTGTCCACATATGTATAGGCTTAATATCTCCATTTCTATCCAAATCCATGGCCTTAAGAGATTCATTCCATAAACCCATGTTTTGTCCTTCATATAGAACAAGATACATAAACAAAGAATAGTGCATAAATTTAAAACCTCCCCTGTTACCCTTTACAGCCACTAAATCATTATGGAGATCGTTTGCGAGGTATTCAGCATAATCTGATGTTCTAGCATCTGGGCTTTGCACATCCGCGGTCAAAACCATTGGTGCTATCTCCATAAATGTAGGGGCATCCACACCTAACACTTGACAAACAAAATCATAAATGTATCTGAAATATGGCTCAAACAAATCAACAGAATAAGGGGGATCCTCCACCCCAGAAAACACTCTGAGCTAATTATTTTCATCACGAGGCCTATGAAATGGCAACCTCCAGCTTTTATAACTATTACTCAAATTACGGTACTCATTCAAGAGGTCCATAACCCTAAATTTTATATCAAAAGTTGTATCCAATTGAAAAACCATTGAAATATAATCCCTGGTGACAAGAATAAACCCGGACCCATTCTTTAGTTTAATCATACATGTTTGTGGATTATAACTATCTGCCAATGTTTTAAGCAATTCCACATTCACAAATACATTAGGTACTACCAATTTTTCCAAGTTTAATCTCCATGGATTTGAAACCGGTTTATGCCTATGCATTTTCCTGTAATGGTATATAAATAGGTCATACCCTCTTATAGGGGTCCATGAATCTCCTACTTGTATATTAACATCTTCTATTTTTTCAGCATGGGGGTTTAATTGAGCATTTCTCCTGGACCTTTGTCCGGACCTCGGGCATTCTTCTATCAGATCCTGATTTAAATGTCTCTCCTCTATTTTTTGTCTCTTTTTAGGGTTCTCATTTGCGATTTCCATTATGTTTCTATGTTTACGAATCAACAAATTTAGGTGTATTATGTAAATTCAGACTTGGGCTTGGGGTACTTACTTGAATGGGCTTTCTTTGGTTTTCAACTTGCCGTTTTCAGTCACTCGCCTCCTTAATTTTCTTCGACTTTTCATTGATTTCTAAAACTTTTTGGAGATTAGTTTTTTCTATACTTAGCTCTGGTTCATTGACACTGTTTTGTGGCAAATTCAATATCAATGCAGGAGTAATTAATTTGTTTGACTATGAGCCATCTGAACTGTGTCAAATATTCATGTCTATAACTCATCGGGATGATTGCATTTTCTTTCCTCAATCCTATTTTTATTTCTTTTGGGATGTCGGAATGACCCCCGATAGCATCATACCGATATTGTAATGTCCTCCTGATATCTCCTTTATGCATTATTACTTTGATTTTGCATGATCCCCCTTTATTTATTATGTGGTTTTATCTTTATCAGGCAGATTAGGAATTGACTCACTTCGATATCCCTAAGTTTGTATGAAATGCCCTTTTACAAATGTTATTGGTGTATTGACAAGACTAGCTATCAGAATATTGAAGAGACATACAATTGAGTTATTCTGACAACCTTCAGTCTCTTCAAAATCTTTTATCCCTTTGATTTTCTAATGTCAGCCCGATACAAAAATAAGTTGCATGTTTGAAATTTTTACCACTTCAAATTATCGAAGAGACTCTAAATTGAGTCCTCCCGATATAGTAGTCTCCCACCAATATCCCTTTATATGGCTTTATTAGAGGGACCTTAGGGTCAGTTTCAATAATACGGAAGTGACTTCATTTTTTTTGGGTAGAGGCGACATGTCGTGGACTTGCTAGGGTTAGGATTGAAAGTTGAGCGGATCTATTATTTTGAGGGAAAAAATTAAGATGACATTTTGGGGATGGAAATATGGCGTGAAATAGGTTGTTCCAAACTAAATTTTGTGGGGTCAAAATTTAGTTCTAACACCCCCATCAAGGAATGCAGTCATATCATGTTCAAGGTATGCAGTCCATCTTAAGGCCCCATGAACCTTTAAAGACTTGCCAGCCTCTCACAACTTTTAAGATTGAAAAAGGAACGCTCCACTAAGACCATTCCCCATAACCGTTTATTCCAGAGAAAGCAAAAAATAGACATTGAGGAGGTGGGCAACTATCTGTAGCTGCCAGACTCGAAAAGAAAGGAATTAAACCCAAAAACTGCCACCACTCTGCATCAACCCCACCAAAATTAGAGCAAAATTTAAATGACAAAGAAAACTGATGCCAAAATGGGAGTGACGTGGATGCCACTGCATCAATGTATCAAAATTTTTGTTAATGTGTTAACCCTTAGGGTTACACATTTGTAAATTATGTAATCGATTTTTTAGTTTAGATAGTTATGTGGCAGTTAAACTATTCTTCTACCTATATAAGCAGATATGCAATCTTCTATTTTATATCAATACAATTTATCATTCTGCCATCCTTTCCAGTTTGGGCCTAATAGTGGTATTAGAGCCACATTGTTGCAGAAGAAATTGTGAGCAGAAGCATGGTAGTTACAAACCGTTGGGACTATAGAAAACGAAGAACAAACAAAATCTTAGGTGTGGATGCCCTCCAATCTTGTTGATTCTGATGTAACATTTGGCCAATATGAATCAAAGTTGCGATAGCATAGATGGATGTTGTGAGAACGAAAACAATCGATAGATTGGTGAGAGATTAAAGATTAGAGGAGCTTTGGCCGTTGGATGCATTTTGAAGGTTTGCTTTACTAGATTTTTCTTCGAATTCAATGCACAGAGAAGTGAGTGGATCTTTACATGTTCAAATTGTCTTTCTAAGTGTATACATATGGAACTCTAAGCCTATCAGGGTTTCAATCTTAGTTCAGTTTTTTAAAACAAAATCTTTAAAATTATTTTGCTCAATGCAGTGAAAAAAAATAATTCATCGCTTACTACAAAAATTGTGGCCTTGAGATTAAGATTTTTTGTAAAGATTTCTGTGGAGTGAGATTTTTTTGTTGAAGACTGCGATGGATTTTTAAAAAGAAATTATTTTTGGTCTTTGACGATTTGAGGTGTAGAGATTCACTTTATGAATAGAAAACAAAAATATATTTGTAAATTGCTTGCATAAAACTCATGCGCTTGAGAAGGTAACATAAAACTTCAACATATGGCTAGCCTCCTTATTGCCTACAATATAAAGAAGGAAAGAAGGGGGAGAGCAGCATAAGTCCCCGCATAAATTTTTTTGAAAGACATCTGTTCAAGATAAGTATATTTCTTTTAAGGTTTGATAAAAGGTGAAAATTGTATTAGGAGACATAAGATGATGTCTTGTAGTTATAAAAAGTTTCTGGTATGATAGGAGAAATAAGTGTTTGTAATTAGAGTTATAAGGTGTGTAAAACATGACAACCTTAAATTGTGATGGCATATTGTCCTTACAAATTCATGTAAGCACAAAAAATGAGGCATAATTGATATCTAAATGTTGGAGACAATACAAACCTTTGTTCATGCAATTTTGCAACCTATACATATTATTGAGAAAAGAACTCAATATGTTATAAGATTGGTTGGAGACACATAGAAGAAATATGTAAAGGAGAATGTACCTTCTTCTAGCACATCAAAACAACAAGCAAGTAAAACTAAAAGGTCCTTGAAGAAAGGTGTTGTGTCTCCTCCCGAGTCACAAAAGCAGAAATCCCTTGAGTCAAACTTTGCTACTCCATCCAAACCCATCGTGAGTTTGGGAATATCAGAAAATAAATAAGGGAAAATGTAGTCTTGGTTATCAAGGTTTTGTTGGGTCTTATGTTCCAAAGCATTCGAAACCCATCAGATTTTGTATCTAGAGGGCTTATTAATACATGTCAAGTTGAATTTTCCTCTACCGGTGTCAAATTGGTTCAATCAAAAGTGTGTTCCTATTGTGGTTGTCATGGTCATACACCAGTTTCTTGTTTTGATCTACACCCTTTTTATTTATGTGGTCAACATACTCATGATTCTTCTCATTGTTTTTAGAAGAAAGTGCACAAACTTGTATCTTGTGTTACAAATCCTTTGTTTGAACCAGTCCCAAGGGAGACATCAAATGCTTCTTTAAATACTACAGTTGTGACACCTTTGACAAAGATTGAGCTAGATACTCCAAATAAGGCTATGTTAAGTGTTGTTGAAGCTCCTATTGGTGATGACAATGAAGATGACCTTTATTGGTTATAATGTATTCCAATTATTTGAGGCCATGGAGATTAAGATGTTGCCTCTTGTTGATTCAGTATGGTAGATGCTCTCTACTCATTCTCTATCAAGGAGACCAAGTTCTTGGCATTTTCCTCTCATCTGCCAAGGGGGGAAACTTGTGTGTAAGCCAAATTCGAGTGGAGAATTCAATTCAAAGATTGTTGACACCTTGTGATCGATATTATTTTTAGTGATAATGGATTTGTCCCAGATCGATAGTTGGTGACTACTCATATTGGCCACTAAGGATTGGTCATTTTTCTTAATTGCAGTATCGACAAAACAAGTTGAAATTTGAGACCTGTCAAAGTAACAAGCTCAATTCTATCAAAATTTGTAACAGGCTTAGTATCAAAATTTGAACCTTGTCAAAGTAACATTGTTAGTTCAAACAAATTTGAGACCCATCAAAGCAACAGGCTCAATCTCAATTTTAAACATGTCACAGTAACATGATTTTTCAAGAAGCTTCAGATCAGCCAACAAATATTCTCACCAAAGTGCTTGGCCGAGAGAAGTTTGAGTAGTTCAATATACTGCTTGGTTTCATGATAACCCCTTCAGGTTAAGGGGGGATGTTAATATATTAATCCTGAAGGTTACACATTTGTAAACTATGTAATCTATTTTTTAGTTAGATAATTATGTGGTAGTTAAACTATTCTTCTACCTATATAAACACATATATAATCTTCTATTTTATATCAATACAATTTATCATTTTTCCCTCCTTTCCAATCTAGGCCTAACAATTTCAAGAAACAACAAATGCATGATTTGGTATAAGAGCAACAATAATCCAACAGTAATCATTCATCCATAATAATAGCTCTAGCCAAATCTAATGTGCAAATAGAATTTGTAGACAATAGTAGATATGAATTATAAGTGTCCACGAGAGGCCAAAAATTCCCAGATGCAAAACAATAACCAAGAGAATATTCTAGGACTGATCTTCTACAATGATCTTCCTACTTCCTATTTATATAGCCATCATTAGGTTGGGGCATCTCCAAAGTCCTAACAAGGTTCACTACTTAGAAATACAACACTTTTAGAAACTACTAAGGGAGAGGGCCCCATAGTGGTGAACCCTTTAGGGTCCACGTGGACTTGTACGTGCGAGGGAGGTAATTTTAACTTAGCCACGCGTGCAATGAGGTGGAAAGTTTAAAAATTATGTTTTGAGGGGTGTTTGACTAGTCATACATGTGGAGGAGGACAACAAGTAGGCACCTCATTTTTTTCTCAAATTTATGGTTGACCAAAGGTGATGCACATGGACCCTTGATGGTTGATCATCATGAACCAAGGACATGTTCCTAATAACGTGTCCGCACCATGCTTATTTATACATTTCAATCAAACACACTCACATTTATCTATTGTCACTTGACACTCAACTCCCGCACCTCCACATTTAGTAACTTTGCTTTTGCACATGCATGTATGGGATGGAATCTAGATACGAAGTGATGTTGCCTTCAATGCTACAACACACAACATTAAACATGATAAAATGCTTCACTACCAACCCTCTTCTTCCCTAAAACTTGTTACATTTCACACTTGTAGGTGTTCACTCTGGCTCTCGTTTGCCCATGGCTTTGAAGGGATTTATTGGAGAGGTTCTAGACATCTGCAGCGAGAGAATGCCAAGGGGATGTGGAGGTCTATTCGGTGGCCATGTTGGATTCTCTCACCTATCTAGCTTGCAATGGAAGGTAAGGTCTTCATACCTCACTAAGGCAATGGGTCAATTGGTTTTTACTTTTATTGTTTTGCTCCTTTTATCTTTGTTGTGTATTTTTTAGGCCATTGTTTATTGTTTGACAAGGTAGTTTTTCATTTCACTCCTCCATCTAGTCACAAATGGAAGTTGAAGTTGTCATAACTCAGTAAGGTAATGTCCTACCTAGTTTTTTTTTTGTTTTTTTGGTCACTTCTTCTCTATCATGAATTGTTTAGCCCATTGCTTATTTGTTTATTATTATTTTAGAAGGCATTTTTTATTTCACTCCTTTGTTTGACTAGAAATGGAAGTTGAGGTCGTCATACCTCACTAAGACAATGACCCACCTGGTTTATTATTTTATTGTTCATTTCTGTTTAGTGGAAAATTGGATTTGTTAATGTTTTAGTGTTTTGATGTTTAAATCCTCCTTTCCACTTTACATTCAAGGATCTAGCGTCGAGTGACAATTCACTATCATACTCTAGATTGCTGTGAGATGTAGGGAAACTTGGATTAGGGAATTTAATTATCAATTTTCCTTCTCTTATGCTCAATTAACCATTAAAACCCTAATTTCACAAATACAGCTGTAAATGGAAGAATAACGAAAAAAACTCTTGCAAGCGGAAGTAAAATATCAAGTCATAGAGTACCTGTTTTCAAGGTTTCGAGGTGAAATAGTTGGGGACACTGGAGCCGGTGCCCAAGTCCAAGGTGCCAGTTTCTTTGCGGGATCCTGACCTCCTTCTAACACTGATTTGCACTGTAACTTCTGTTTCTAGAAATTTAACTCCGGAGGACACAAAAGCAGGTGCCCAAGTCCTAGAAATGCTCCGGTGTCCTACTTCTCTTCAGATCCTGAATCTTTGATGTCTGCTGATCCTTCCTGCAACTTCACTTTTCCCAAATGCGACACTTGTAACCTGCAATCACAATACTTTGGGAGGGGGTTGTGGTGTTTAGAGGCTTGCCTCAATCAAGCCCTAGAGGACACTTAAGTCTCCGAACACCGTTGTCAAATAGAGAGTGTGTGCCCTTGTGAGGCAGAGGCAAAACCAAAGGAAATGATGATGAAAACACAATATAATGTCACCTTGTAGTGAAGATATCATGGGAGGAAGATGCTCTTCATTCCATGATGAAATGGATGCTCAAATCTACAAACACAAACACATAAACCACACAAAACTACTCTTGCAACATAATGAAAGCCTTAAATCACCTTGAGAACACAATAGCTTGCTAGTAATCATCTAGTTTTGCTAGTAATCATCTAGTTTACAAATGAATGCCTAAACATCCTTTTATATGCAACTACAAACACTCCCACCAAGATTTTTGTAATTCAAACTTACCGTGTCAGCAAAGGACCCAAATAACGGTCATAAACTAACACCTGGAAATTAGGGCTGCCCCAAAATAGGGCAGGACTAGGGCGCGGGCGCCCAAATCCTCCCCCCCTATTTTGGGCAGGGTACAACTTAAGGGGTCCTCCTAGGTCCCATTTGTCATGTTACCTAGGGCTCATTCCATTGGGATGCTAAATTATGAATTAAGATGTCCTAAATGCATGCAAAAGACCTAGGAGCTAAACCTTATGAGGGAAAAGCCCCCAAGGGGACATTTTCTGACGTTACATTTAGCCCCCACTTTAATGTATGTATAAACGCGAGGCCAATACATGCATTAAAGTAAGGTCACAAACACAACAAACACACCAAGAACAGAGAAGACACGCCAATCACATAGAAAATAGTAACAAGCACACAAAACATGGAGAAGACAGTTATAGTCACGCAGAACACGGAGTAGACAGTTAATGCATAGAAGACACATTAATGCATGGAAGACAGAAATGATATCTTTTTTTTTCTTTCATATATATGAAATGCAAATGCAAGTACAGGAAAGTAAACAAACCTCCCATAATACATGATGCACTCATCACGCAGGTCTTTGTATATAAGGGGCAACACACATGCAAGACATGCAAAACCTCCCAAAAATGTAGGATGTACTCATCGCACTGCATATGGGGCAACAAACACGCCACACAAATCAAGCATGCTAAACACACACACTTTGAAGACATAGAGAAAACACGGCAGACAAGCGATGGAGAGTACCTATTTCTAAGTCCAACACCATCTCAGGCACATTACAGGCACACATCGATGATTGCGCTTTGCCACAACAATCGCTGAATACATGCTTAAGGGTTAAGTTAGTCACAGAACCGCTCCCCGCCTCCGCATAGGACTTTTGAAAATGACAGGATGATGCAATCTGCTCCGAGAAATACACCATCTCCGCCTCCGTAGAGGGCTTAAGATAAAAAGGATATACGTGATATCCCTCCTCCGCAAAGGGCTTACATGATTGATTGATTGATTGATTGGTTGCAAACAAACTTAGAGTGTAGGATGTACCCATCGTACAAACTGCACTTGAGGATAAGCACATTGCTAACATCTACAACAGACAACTTACCTTATATATGCCTCCACCTTAAGGTGGTTGATATCATGCATCGATATCAAGCACGTTAAGGTAGAAAGAAAACACACAAGGGAACATAGACTTTCGCAAAGTCCATGCCCCCCGGAGGTGACATGTACTTTACGATCGCCAAATGTTCCTACAAACACATCCCTGCAAGAAACATGTTAGTGTCTACAACATCATGATAAACAACATCAATGCATATGATTAAATATACAAAGAGCCAAGGTTATACTACAAATTCAGAGTTCGAGGATAACCGTGGGCTATATCACGAAGCTCTCTGAATCGAGCACCATTGAGGCCAAATTCAAAGACAAACAAAGGTGCATAGAGCAGCAGTATTGTTAAGGTTTGTAAATGCGATAGAAACATCTTCAAATTCACTATGCGGAAAGCACGAGTGCTTCCACTAGCCAAGTGTCGGATAAAATATACAACCCCATCGTCACATTGGGAACTAAGTCCATTTTTTGATTGCTCTCGAAAGGGACACTAGGTCTGCATCAGTGTAAATGTTTGTCGTCATTCGCCCACTAGATGGAAACACTAGAGTAAGGGAAACAATAAATTAGAGAGGAGAAACAAGTGTCTTAGGGACAGTCACGTGGGTGGGTGCCCCCAGGTCACCAACCGCAACGTTATGTCCGTAAGACACAACACACAACGATGATATCAGAGAGAGAGGCAATATAGAAGAATGATGATACAAATAGAAGAAGGTCGCAACATAGGCGGTCCCTTGGTATCCCGGACCTTACAAGAGAATCAGGGGTCATCCCAGGAGGCCTAAACAACACATAACACATCACGGTGGAAGCACATCACGAGAGAGATAAAGGGTTAGAGATACTTACCTGGTAGCACCATCGTTAAGAACATACATAACTAGGATATTTGTCATGTTGTTTTGATCTTGTTGAATTGATATTAAGTTTAGGACGACGAGAGGCCTTCTTTTCTTTAAAAGGATTATATACAATGCATCTTGAGTAATGTGTTGAAGCGGATTCTATAGGTACTCGAATCCTTTGTTGATTTACACCACATCCCTTACCTACATATTCACAATTGTTATAAAGGATTTTAAATCCTCGACCATAAAGGGATATCATTTCCTTAGAAGATGGTGAAGCCTCATAGGTCTCGTATTTTGTAGTATAAGTGAGAGTATTGTTTTTATTTTCTACCAAGGGGACTTTAGGTTTCTTAAGTGCTTGAAGAGATTGCTTAGGTGGTATTGATGTCACTTTTGACTTGTCAAGGCTGTTAATTTTATATTCCCCCATACTGCAAGAATTAAAATCTAATGGGCCCCAATCATCACCAAAGAGTGAATTCGATGTTCTAGAGTCTTGTATAACATTATCTATGGCTAGAGGCATTGATGAATCAGCTCGTGAATTGTTTAAACTAGTATGATTGTAAACTAGTTTTTGTGTTTCAATATGTAAACAGTTATCTGGTTTAGGATCAACATGAATAGTATGAAGTTTACCTTTGAATATAAATTTAATTGAGTGATGTAGGGTGGAAGTAACCGCCCCCAATGCATGAATCAAAGGTCTACCAAGAATCATGCTGTAAGATAAAGAATAAGGTATGACATGAATCAAGGTAGGCACAAGCACAGATCCTACTTGTATAGGTAAAGTTATAGTGCCCATGGATTGTCGTCCAACATTATCAAAGCCACGAATGCTAATGCCATTTGGTGTGATTTGTGATGTGTCAGATTTTATTTGGTGTAGTAGGTCAATGATACAAACATTCAGAGCTGATCCATTGTCAATCATAACTCGTTTAATCAATGTTTTATTTATTGTGACAAAGATTACAGGAGGATCATATTGGTTTTAAACTTCAATTGACAGTAATTCATGTGGTTGAAATAGTATATCCATTTTTGTCACATGCATACTATCCAATACGACTTCTACATCATTAGGCTTAGCATTAGGTGGGACAATCACCTTTTGCAAAGCTTCTTGGAGCATTCCATGGTATGTAGGTGATGTTTGTATTAAATCCCAAAGAGAGATCTTAGCCTAAGTAGCGCAGAGCTGTTCGACAAGATCATACTCTTGACCACTTCTATGAGTAAGACGAGGTGGTGGAGGGATCATAGGTTGAGAACATGGAAGAGAGACAAGCACATGTGGTGCTTGTTTACTCTGCTTATTATTATGGGTGTTGTATGTGTGAGCAATCACATTGTGGTGCGGTTGTTGTAACACATTTTGAACACCTTGAATTAGTTGAGCAATTTGTTGTGCATGTTTATAAATGTAATTGGGAGGTCTAGGTAGTTTTTGAGCACCCTAGACAGTAATCATCGATTTTAAGCAAGAGGGTGCACTAAGTGCCCCTCGGATAATCATTTTAGGAATATTGCTACGAAGTTTGTTAATGATTATTGAATTAACATTGTTTCCCTTTTGATTGCACCCGATATCCATCCTCAAAGGATTTAATGTGGGAGACCTTTTCTCATCCACTAATGCTGCATCTTCGCCAGGGAGAGAAATGGGATGAGAGGAAGGTACATCATCATCATCATCATCATACTCTATGGCGGAAAAGGGCTTTTCACTCTCATCTTTCTCATGAGTATTCCTAGAGATGAATTTGGTTAAATATTCTAATATCAAAGGATATGCTCCTATGAGTAAAGTGAATCTACTAAAATCATGTGTATAACAAAGTAATTGTAACTCATATGTAGAACAAATAGAAGCGTCAATACCACTGATATAAGCTATGTGTTCTAGATTATGAGGATTCTCATTAGTGAAATTAGAGAAATTTTCAAAATCTAGGATATACTCATGCAAAGATTTCAGAGATGAATAACATGAAGATTCCATAATGAAATTAAAAATTAGATTTGAACAATTTTCCAAAAGTATGTAAAAGACAAGTGCAAACTATATGCAAAAATGATCTTAAAATGCTTGATTTTTTTGTACTTTTTCAATGCAAATATATGAAAGAAAAGGTGTTATAAGGATTTTTATCAGGGGAAGAAAATAATATGTCTTATGTTAGTCCAATATAGAAATAAGATCCTTTACAACATACTTTTGATGTGAATCTAAGATGATGCCAAGTCAAAATATAGTGAAAATATGTCAAAATAAACACTTTTTTTTACCAAAACTCAATGCAAAAGGGCATAACAAAGGGTGTTGTGAGGAAAATAGTGATGGAAAGAAAATAATATCAGTAATAACAGCCACTTTGTGTCAAAATTCCCAACACAACACACTTTTAGTGCCACTTAAGGTAAAACTCTAGTGAAAATATAGCAAAAATAGACTATTTTCACAGTTTTTCAATTCCAAGACCTAGCAAAAGAGTTGTTGTAATGAATATCAAGAGGTAAAACAAATAAAATCAATAATATCAGTCATCTAATTCCATAAAATTGATCACAACACGCTTGGAGTGCAAACTAGGTCAAACCCTAGGGTAACAATAGTCAAAATGTGTAGTTTTTCACCGAATTTTCAATACAAGAGCCCATTAAAAGGGTGTTGTGAAGATTTTTAGGAGGGGAAGAAAATTATGACCCTGATAACAGCCAATTAATGTAAAAATACTTTTCACAACATGCCTATGGTGCAAGTTTATAGAGTCGATAAGGCCAAATTTAGTAAAAATTGGTGTTTTTGAAACCCTAGGTTTGAGATCTTGGGACAAAATGCTATGTGAATGTTTTGAAGTCTGATTTATGATGGAAGTGAATTACTCTCAGATCCGAGAATGATTTTCAAGCTCTAATATGCAAAATGCCAATACAAATCTAATGAAAATGCATGAAAATTGCTAGTTTTTTGGTTGAAATTTTCTATGCAAAAATGCAAATATTTTAAATCTAAATGACAATTTACACTAAAATGCAAGACTACAGAAAAATGTTAATTTGAATGAGCCTCTAAAATTGGTAGAAAAATTTGAAAGAAGATTTTGCCTACTAACCCTAGATTTTGGAATTACTAGGTTTAATGAAAATTGTCAAAATTTTTACAAAAGCCTAGCAAATCAGTGATGAAAATGCAATGCAAATTTCTAAATTTTTGTGTTTTTTTATAGTTTATATCAGATCTGATGCAAAAATCATGAATTAGGAAAATTTAGAAAGAATTGATGCAATTTAGTAAGCCAAACAATGCAATTTTTTTGAATTTTTCAAAATTTTCAAATTTTTTTGAATTTTTCTGAATGCAATAAAGTGAAAGACTATATGAATGAATGAAATCAATCCAAATTTGAAGACACACACTCATCAAGTTGCAATTTAAGTCCAAAAACATGGGTTCACCAAAATGTTTAGTGGAAAATTGGATTTGTTAATGTTTTAGTGTTTTGATGTTTAAATCCTCCTTTCCACTTTACATTCAAAGATCTAGGTTGAGTGGAAATTCACTATCATACCCTAGATCGCTATGAGATGTAGGGAAACTTGGATTAGGGAATTTAATTATCAAATTTCCTTCTCTTATGCTCAATTAACCACTAATTTCGCAAATACGACTGTAAACGGAAGAATAACAAAAAAACTCTTCCAGGCGGAAGTAAAATATCAAATCATAGAGTACCTATTTTTGGGGTTCCGAGGCGAAATAGTCGAGGACACTAGAGTAGGCGCCCATGTCCAAGGTGCTAGTTTCTTTATGGGATCCCGACCTCCTTCTGACACTGATCTGCACTGAAACTTCTATTTTTGGAAATTCAACTCTGAAGGACACAGGAGCGAGCGCCCAAGTCCTGGAAATGCTCCAGTGTCCTACTTCTCTTCGGATCTTGAATCTTTGATGTTTGCTGATCCTTCATGCAACTTCACTTTTCCCAAATGCGACACCTATAACCTGCAATCACAAGACGTTGGGAGGGGGTTGTGGTGTTTAGAGGCTTGCCTTAGTCAAGCCCCAGATGACACTTAAGTCTCTGAACACCATTGTCAAATAGAGAGTGTGTGCCCTTGTGAGGCAGAGGTAAAACCAAAGAAAATGATGATGAAAACACAATATAATGTCACCTTGTAGTGAATATATCATGGGAGGAAGATGCTCTTCATTCCATGATGAAATGGATGCTCAAATCTGCAAACACAAACACATAAACCACACAAAACTGCTCTTGCAACACAATGAAAGCCTTGAATCACCTTGAGGTAAAACCAAAGAAAATGATGATGAAAACACAATATAATGTCACCTTGTAGTGAAGATATCATGGGAGGAAGATGCTCTTCATTCCATGATGAAATGGATGCTCAAATCTGCAAACACAAACACATAAACCACACAAAACTGCTCTTGCAACACAATGAAAGCCTTGAATCACCTTGAGAACACAATAGCTTGCTAGTAATCATCTAGTTTACAAATGAATGCCTAAACATGATTTTATATGCAACTAAAAACACTCCTGCCAAGATTTTTGTAATTCAAACTTACTGTCTCGGCAAAGAACCCAAATAACGGTCATAAATCGACACCAAGAAATTGGAGCTGCCCCAAAATAGGGCAGGACTAGGGTGCGGGTGTCCAAGTCCTCCCCCCTATTTTGGGCAGGGTACAGCTCGAGGGGTCCTCCTAGGTCCCATTTATCATGTTAACTAGGGCTCATTCCATCGGGATGCTAAATTATGAACTAAGATGTTCTAAATGCACGCAAAAGACCTAGGAGCTAAACCTTACGAGGGAAAAGCCCCCAAGGGGACATTTTTTGACGTTACAATTTCTTCTTTCTCCTATTTTGTTTTATCCATTATTTATTTGTTGTTTAGTGTTTGAGAAGACATTTCTTCATTTCACTCCTTTGTGTGGTTGTAAATGGAATTTTAGGCCATCATACCTCACTAAGGCAATGACCCACTAGAATTTTGTTCTTTTACTCATTTCTTCTCTGTTGTGTATTGTTTATTTGGGTGCTTGTTTTAGTGTTTAGGGGGCTTGATAGTGGTGCATACTAACTTTTAGGGTTGACATGGCCTTTTAGTAGCCACAATGCTTTGTTTTTGCTCTGTCGTGTATTGTTTTTGCAATTGTTTAGTGTTTGAGAAGGCATTTCTTCATTTCACTCCCCTGTGAGGCTATAAATGGAAGGCAAGGTTGTTATACCTCACTAAGGCAATGACCCACCTAGTTTATTTTATTTTATTTTGATTCACTTGTGATTATATTGAAAGCCAAAATAATGGTTGCTATAATGTCAAGTTGAATGCTTAAGGCTCTTTGTTTCATTAACTTTTATTGAAAATATTCTAAAGATTTTACAATTCAAAATTGATGTTGAAGGGAAAGTCAATGCTTTTTGGAATGATGATAGTTCTTAATCTATTTCATTAGCCTCTACCTAAATTGAACGGTTGTTCCTTTTGCATTTATCTAAAAATATGTCTATTTTGTAACATTTTATTTATTTTTTGGCTAATTTCTTGTATTGAATGCAGAATAAAATGTCTCCAAGAGAAAGATTTATATAAAATTGTTGCTTCAATTTTGTTGTGTTTATGAACACAACTATATGGCCCTCTTTTGTGTTTTGTAATACATTAATTACTTATGAAAGTTTAAATCTTTTGTTTGAATATCACTGTGACCTCTCAAATTTGAGTTATAAATTTAAATATTTAGTTCTTTCAATTGGTAATTTATATTGACACATTTTGTCAAAATGGGTAATCCAAATTTTAATTGTTTGTGAAAAAAATTGTAAAGCTAGATCCAGTCTTGATTATCTTAAAAGCCTAATAATGGTTACTACATTAGATTGAAGTATGTTACGTGACATCATGCATTCATGGTGTTAGTAAGGTTGGACCATTTCTGCTAACACCATTTGTGGTGTTAGCAAGGTTGGAAACCATTTTTGGTGTTGGTAGTGTTGGTACTCATTTTGACCTGGAGGTTGATTTTTCATGTTTAGAGGGTTTCTTCATTTAAACCCTATCTTTTCTTGCCCATCGGCATGACCTCGCAGGTGTTTTGGCGATCAGGTTGATGGTAGGGATGGTGTCATCGCTGAGACTTTGCCTATCGGGAGGGAAGCTTATTGTTATTCTGACAGTTTTGATCTCACCGATGGGGATTATGGTGTGTTCTTTGTATGTCGCTGGGACTTTGTGCTATCGGCGGAGGTAATTTTTGTCCCACCGAAGCAGATGGTCATGCCGATGAGGGTTTTTTAGGTGTTCATCGGCAAGAGTTTGCTTATCAGCCAGGCAGATAGGTGATTCACCGATGCATTGGGTGTTCCCGATGGAGTTTGGATTGATGTGCCATCGGCACGACATAGACTATCGGGTGAGCGGGCAGGTGTTGGGCCGATGGCATTTGTTTGGCCGTTGCTGTATTGGTGAGAGTATGGTCTATCGGCGAGGGATCTTTTTCTTGCTCCGATGACTTAGGTCTCACCGATGCGGGATGCAGGGTCATTTGAAGGT